>OZ025239.1:77644599-77919599 GCA_964019155.1 Osedax fenrisi
ATAATAATAATATTTATTAGAAGAAAGTTGTATATATATATATATATATATCATGTGAATTATTAAATTCATTATATTATTGTTTCCTCTAAAAGGCTTCAGATGAAGATAATTATCTTTTCTATGCTGTCGCCTGCTAAAAAAAAATACACTTCTAAATACACTTCTAAATAAAAAATATACTTCTAATATATTGATAAATAATGAATTTTAAGATCTTATTTTTGTTAAATCTATATATCATATATATATATATATATATATGATAGGCCTATAGGCCTATAGACCTATAGGACTAGTATACTTTGAATTTACTTTTATAAATTACTAAATAACATTAACGATTTATTAGGCATTACAAAATTCATACAAAATCATTAAAATAAGGCAAGTCAGGGGTAGTGGCCGCTAGTATCAGAATATGCAATAGGTGTCTCGTAATGTATTCGATTTATATTTGTTTAATTATGTAATAGTACATACTTATATTTATGATGCATACCGTATGCAGCATACGCACCTTATTTGATTCAATGATTTAATTATATACATACACACTCTTATACATAAATAAGTATAAATATATATAATCATATTTTTGTTAACAATTGACAACAACATTATTTCGTAATAAATTTTGAGTAATTAATTAATTATTTTAAAAAAAAATTTCCTGAAAAATGTATTGTATACATAACTTTTTATCCTATTTAGCACCATTTAAGAGTTAATTAAAACGACCACTACTTCGTTCTTGGGAGTATATATATTTAAAATATCAATATCAATATATATATATATATTAATATATTACACGTAATGAAAAATACATCATACATAATAATGGAATATATATATACATATAAATATATTATATTATAACACATTTTAACGTTACCTGATTTCACAGCAAACTTCGTAGAATTTTACCCAAGGAAGTTGTTCAGAACGATGCTATGAATCCAGAATGTTCAGTTAGTGGGTATGGCTTACACTTTAGCACTCGTGTGTGTATGTGTGTATGTGTATAAGTATGTGTGTGGATGTGTATGTGTATGTGTATGCATGCTGAGTATAATATTATATTAGTCATATTCATAATAATATCGCTATATAGGAAGGTTCTAAACATTAATTTTCGAAGATTTTAATATTTCAAAAAATGTCGTTAATTTGTAATATATTATTGGTATTGTATATATAATACCAATTAAAATGGTAAAACATAAGAAGAAAAAAACATTAAACAACAAGTTTTAAGTAATATTGTTGTTAAAAGATTACGTCATGCTATAGCATTACAAAGTGCATAAAGAAGTTACTCATTTAAAAGCTAAAAACCTCAAACTATCCATAGGTAAAATTAAATAACTATTATGAATATCACATTAATGAGTATAGGGGTCTAGTAATACAAATCGAAATATATAACTAATTAAAATTAAATTGTTTCTATAAAAATAATCGAAAAATAATATCGAGAGAAAAATAATTTTAATTATATACAAATGTAATATATTCTAATAATATTGTAAATTAAAATTTGTATTAGAATATTTAAATATTTTTAGAATTATCTTTAGTTTAATAATTTTCATTAGTTAAATAGTTAACATATGGTTTATAGTTAACAATAGTTACATATTTATAATTAGTTAACTATTATAATTATATATATATATTATATTATTATAGATTAAAGTTACGTATATATTATACTCAATATTAACATTTAACATTTTTAATATAATTTTAATTAGAATACATTTTAAATTTTAAATATAAATTGTACATAATGAAAGTAAATGCACGAGAAATGAATAGCCAATAGTAGTATGGCTATTGTTTGGTATGTTTACCCGTAGACATTACAGGCATTGGAAATCATACTAACTTTCATATGTGTTTCATGTAACCGTTTCATCATAACACCCATGCATTAACGAACTTATTTCAAGCAGATAATATTTTCATTATCAATTCCCGATATAAACAATATATATATGTATATATATATTATAATAATAATCATATATTAAACATTTTTATTTATAATTTAATAAATATAAATGGAATTATACATTATATTTGTACTTAAAATTAGTACGTATCTTTACTTTTGTTCTCGCCTTTATATATATATAGTAATACTATTTTACCTAAGAATTTACAATTATTATATAATAATATATATAAAGCTAAAACTTATAATGGAAATATGTTTCATAGAATAAAAGTAAGAACTGACCGAAAAGCATGTTGTTTATCAAATACAGGTCCAATGATGTGGAACAGATTACCAAAAAAAATAAAAAACATTTATAAAATGAATTATATTAAAAAAATTGATAATATCGTCTTATTAATTTTAATTTATATTTTAGATTTTCTATTTTGAATTATGTGATATATTAATAACTGTATTGGCCATATAGCCTAGGCTATTAGGTGTACCTTATAGTATCAGCATTTATCATTATTTATTTTATATATTTGATATTATAGTTTTATAGCTTTTATTTATGTAGTTTTTTTTAATATTTTTAATTAGTTATAACATTTTAATTTTAGTGTTTTATTGGTTTACATTATTTTAGGTTAAATATTATTTATTTATTTTAAATACACGATAAGAATTATTGTGGGGTTTTTGCAATTTTATTTTAGTACTTAATTTTAAATTGTACATAAATATATTTTATATATATATATATATATATCCTGTTGAATACCTTAATTACTTACATATTACATTTTATTTAAATTTTATTTAATATTCTATCAGAATTATTGTCTATCCAGGAAGTCTAATTTTATTTTTAATATTTAATATAATATATTCCTAAGTACTGTGTATTGATTCTTTGTGTGGCCGGTAATGGTTCATGTCGGGATAAGGATGCAATTGTTGTGAGGGTGAAATTATTTCCAGTATTCTTACTATTGGCGAAAGTAAGTTTCTTAAGGCATTAGATATATATATATATATATATATATATATATATATATATATATCTATAGAAACCCCAAATCCTCCAAGTTGATACACCTTTATCGACTTTCATTTGCAATCGGTCTAAAGTATTCGAGGCATATTTTTTATGAACTTTTTATTACTGATAACCTGGATAGAAATTTGATAAGCTTTATATTTTATTTAATATTATTTTAATTTTATATCTGGTTTTTCCCTCCACAATCACATTGGGTGAACGAATTAAAGTTTTGCTTTTTCATTTATCCATATCAATGCATGCACTCTGATTATTATTGTTATATATGTAAATATATATATATATATATATATAAATATAGGGGAAAGTCTCCGATTACCGACCCCTAAATGATTATTTGTAATACCTTATTCGATATTATATATATTTATTTGAAATTTTGTAATTTAATATTATGGCAATGAATAATATGGCTATTTTAAATTGTTGATATAATTATATATACAAGAATAAACAGGGGTGTCTGTAATCGGATACATGTGCATAATACCGACCCCCTTGTCTTATTACCGACCCCCTAAAATAATCGTGGTATAAATAATTATAGTATTATAATATCTAATACAAATATTAGATATAGGATAAAGGACAAATATTAGATATAACCTACATAAATATAATTAATTATAACATGCACGCAATTTATTTTTTATTGAATTTATGTTTTAATAGTAATATTAAATTTAAATTTAAACTTTATATTAATTATATTAAAATAGTGTATATTATTATTAAATATTTATTTATTAATCAGTATATATATAATTAACTGGAATAATGAATCCTAATCTATATCAATGATACACAAACAACTTACGACATATTTTATAAGAACAATACGGATCTATTTTGATTGGATATTATAAATCACATGGGGTCGGTATACCGATTATATATAATATATTTAATATATAATATAATATATAATATATAATATATAATATATTTAATACTTAATATATTAGGGTAATTTAGGGGGTCGGTAATAGGAAAATCATATGGGTTGCTATAATTAAGATATATTGGTTAATAGTTATTCAAATTAAATTATTTTTATAATATTTATAAACATTTTATTGATCTACAATATTTGCGTAGTATTAAATTTTCATTTAATTAATAAAGTATTTACAATGATTTAAAAAAAGTTATTATTCAAATATTTAAAATTTAAAAACAGAATATTAAATTTTATCAAATAACAATTGTAGGATTGAAAATTTTTAAAAACAAAATACTTATTCATATTTATCATTAAATTAATAAAAGTTCATTTATATATAATTTTATGATATCTCTTATAGTTACTGAGCTACGAGAGGGGGTCGGTAATCGGAGACTTTCCCCTATATATATAAATGTAGACATAAATACGTCTAATTAAGAAAATTAACATATATATATATTGCCACCATATATAGTATACCATACCTGTACATAATATATATGGTATACCTCTAAATATATTAAATGTAATGAGTCATTACTAATGACCTATGTAACGACATTGCTATTGTACATAGACATCTGCCATCGCAACCCAACCAATTGGAGACTCTGTAGTTAAAATCGAGAGGGTAGCACCAGTAAACAATATAAAGAATGAAGCTGATGATGATGTTATTCAATTAGATAACCGTTAGGATAACTTCTACATAGATAATATTATTTGTATACGTGTACCATACGTGTATATATATATATATATATATATATATATATATATATATATATATTGTTTTTAATTGTAATTAAATTGTCATTTATATATCTATTATGGGGCGCTTTTTCACAAAAATAGCATGCATAGCTATGCTATTTTTATATATAATTGTTTAGGTTTTTTTATATCACTATTTTTTATATTTCATTAATTATATTATAATTATGTAATTTATTAATTTATTATATTAATAATCTAATTAAATCTAATGCATACAGGTTACATTATAACCTATTGTGTTATATTCTTTATTAAATATACCTTTACCATTCAATGGATATAATTATCCATAATATATTCTGTAAATTTGAAAGCCAATATCTTCAGCAACTTATCCTATATATTTATTTACTATTTATATAATTTAAATTTTAGAACATACGTAATGTCCTTTGTAATTTACGTATATACAAATCATTATACTAATACTATCTGGTTGTAATCTCTTACTCTATTGATTGCAATGATTATAGTTAATTAATGATTTAAATGACATACCTTACTTTATATAGTGGATTTATATATTGTTATATTATTGTTTATTATATAAGAGATATATAATATATACAACCCGCCCTAGTCTATATGTCCGTATTCGCTGTAGTCTACCTCGCACCCTATATGGGGCTTATTAACCACTACCACGACGGGGGTTGTTACTAACTATATATATATAATATATATATATAGTATTCCTAATTATATTTAGTTAGTACTCCTAATTATTTAATAATATTACATTATTATTTAATGAATTTTTCTTGTAAAATTAATCCATAAATTATGTATATATATATACAATATTGGTATTCAGTTAATATCAATTGTATGAAGTAATAATTATATCAATAAGTTTACTAACAATAGTATTCACTATCTGTATTTAGATGTATTAGGTTAATTTATATAATCACATGTGATATGCATATTTCTATATAAAAGTCTATAGCATTATTTAAGCCTAAAATATATGTAGTTATAAATTAAACAATAGATGGCAGAAGATTAAGATTAAATATAGCATATTACGTCATACACATATTGTAGTATAATTGTCTTATTACATCATCCCATCATTTGTAAATTAGAAGTCAATATATAATAGAAATCTGTAATAATATCTCCCAGCTGTGCAAGCCTAATAACGTATCAGATGCACATCAACTGTGTGTAAATAGATAGTTATCTGACATTTAGTATACTTTGATGTTTAATAATGGAACAGCTTCTCTTAAAGTTATTGTTCGGAGAAAATCAGTATAGAGATTACACATTATATCATGATTGATGTTTTCGGCAAATACAAGGAATATATCATAATTATATATACAAAATTATATTAGTGTTGTAATATCTTATTATAATATAATTATTACATAATAATAATTTTAATTTGATGAAACATATTTAATTTTACGAAGAACAACCTATTTATAATTTTATATTATTTAAAGCTAACAATACACTGTTTTATATTTCAGTTTTATAGAATAACTATATACATGATAACTATAGATATATCTAATGAATCCATTATATATAACTAATAGTATAACTATATTACCTCAATGTAACTATAGTTAGATTGATATTCAAGTATATACAACTATAGCCGATCAATATTATAAATATCTTAAATATATCTTATATAAACCTATATAACATATGTTATTGATATTATATAGTTACTTATATTATATGATATATAGTTATATTATTATTAAATCATGTACCTCAAATAATAGAATTCACAGGAGGTTATAATATGTCCGCGGAGAAATATGAATCAAGAATTGGTAAAAAAATAAATTAAAATAAATAAAATAAATGTAAAACTTTAAATTGATTATTTAATATTTTATTTTATTTTATATATATAGAATATAAAATATAAAAACTTATAAAAATATTCTTATATTTATAGTATCCAAAATAATGATCTATGATATTTTAATGAAATATTATTATTTAATATAATTTTATTTTGAAATATGCTTATTAATATTATAAATGTTTTATTAATAATATTAATATTTTTATAACATTTTCATTTTATAAATATTATGTATATATGTGTCAAATAAAAATGAATAATTTAATATATATTCATATTTAATATATATTAAAAGAATACAAATTATGATTTAAATATTGTGACATAAATGTAATGTTTAATTTGTATAAATTAAGTAAACAAATAATAATAAAGCATATGCCGAATATATTTGTAAAAAAAGGTGATATCGTTCAAATTCATTATTTACATGTTATCTGAATATAATAATGTATGTTATTAGGAGTTATATTTAGTGGAGGTGTCAAGGAGTGATTAGCATAAGTAAACATATAGGCAAGACAAGATAAATTAAGTTCTTAGAAAAGTAATTCAGATATTTCATACCTATACTATAGTGTTCACTTCAGATAAAATAATTAATCAATTACGATAAATAATTACAATATTTCTATAGTGGCATCTAAAGGTGAATATATATATATATTTAAAATAAATTTATATACAATTATTTACATATTTATGTAACAATAGATAACGTAGAATAAATAAAACAAATAGGAATGCATTAGAAATAATGTTAAATTGTTCACGCAATTTCACATGTGTGTTATATAGCTAACGAGAAATGTACCTAATTCAGCAAGTTGATCTCTACTTCACTCTGTCAGATGATAGCGGAAAATAGTTCGATGGAAAAAGATAGATTCTTAGACCTATAATAGCTGTAGGTATTATATTTATACAATATACACACCTCATACTTCTATTTTATATTCTATCAATCTTCCTTTTAATATTCTAGCACACATATGCACACAGTATACACATATAGTATGTAATATATAAATATTATATTATATACTCGAATACATGGTTAAATAATCCTATATCAATTATTCTGAGAATGTTCTCAATGCATACTATATTCTACTTTATTGCTTTACATATATATTATTATATTATTTTATTTTAACACCGTTTAAATATAATATATATTAACAATAGTTTATACTATCTACATAGAGAGTAATTATGACAATTAATAATTAATAAAGTTCAGTCGTTACTTACTTTACTTTAGTCCCGTGACTCGAGAATCGTAGGGGGAACATAAACACTTCTATGATAACAGAAACTTCTCCAATCATCTCGGTTTATCTTCATTAGTAACAAATCCTCTAAGTTATAACTATAACGAATATATTCGATGTCCATTTGCAAATATTATTCATCCAGTTTAACCTGGGTCGTCCTTGCGATATTTTTCCATCTACTTTACCTTGAAGAATCGTTTTGGCTAATGAGTTGTGTCGAGTGATGTGGCCGAACCAACATAATTTCCGTTTCTTGACTATTGCGAGGAGAGGAACATAGTATTCAACCAGTGACACAATTTTCTCTTTTACGATAACGTTTGTTATTTTTTGTCGGTAAGTGATACCTAAGAGACGTCTGTGAGATTTGTTTTCAAATGCAACTACTTTCTTCTCCATGGATTCTAATATAGTCCATGATTCACATCCATATAGAAATATCGAGAGTATTAATGATTTATATAGGTTGTACTTTAAGGTGAAGTTAATCTTTTTGCTTGTCCAGATCTTGTCAAGTCTTACTATTGTTGATGTTGCAGTAGCTATACGTATTCTGATTTCTCATTCGCTTGAACCATCTTTTTTAAGTGTAGCACCTAAGTACTTACATTGATTTACTTCTTCCAATTCTTCTCCATTCATTATGATCTTAGCATGTACATTATTTTTATTACTATTTACCATAGTTTTTCTTTTTTCACTGCTGACCTCCATATCGTAATTACCTGCATGTAATGCTAGGCTATCTGTTAGCTTTTGTAGTTCGCAGTTACTTCCTCTTATTATATATATATTTCATCTGCAAATCGTAAGTTTGAAATTGTTCTTCCGCCAATAGATATGCTTGAATGATGATCTTTTAACGTATCTGACATAATTTGTTCAAGATAAATGTTGAAAAGAATTGGCGACAAGAGACAACCTTGCCGTACACCAACTATTGTTTTGAAGTAATCACCTTTAATATTGTCTAGTAGAATTGCACTAGTTGAACTTTTATAAAGTAAGTTAATCAGTTGCGTTATCCCATCAGATATACCAACATTGTCCATAACCTGCCAAAGTCCTTGCAAGGGCGATCATGATGCCACTCTCGATCAAACGCTTTTTTAAAATCTATGAAATTATGAAATAGATCTTTCTGTATTTCTATATGTTTTTCCATAATTATTCTACAGTTTGTGATTTGTTCTACGGTGCTTCTACCCTTATGGAAGCTTGCTTGTTCTTCAGATAATATATCAGTCGTTACTGAATAAATAAATGTTTAGCTTACCTTTAAAACTAAGCGTTGTAATTATTTCACGAAGATCAAAGGGAAACTTGTTTCATTCATTTGGACCATCGATGCTACAATCTCTCGAGTACTACTGGGGTCGCTTCTAATCGATGTAGATATTGTTTCTTGAGCTTCGTTCTTATATATGTGGCTGTATTAGTTCAGCTAAATATGAAGGTGTATGATTATGGTAGGCAAGATGTATTAGTACTAAGAGTATGTATTTTATACGCGAAGAAATCCAGTGCTGTTTCTTCATCAGGCTAGTAATACATATATCATTGTTTATCGATCTATATGGCAAGTTGTAGATCATTCTAACTGCTCTTTTTTTTTGCAACTTTAAAGTAATTAGTAATTACTAATGACCTTAGGGGAAAGTAACTTAATACGGACACTTTAACAATAAATGGTCTTAACATTTTATTACTCATTATTTGTATTCAAAAATTATAATATATCAATAATATGATTATAGATATTATTGTGATTTTAAAATTTTATCTAATCTTTTAATTCCATAGATAACAGGGGTGTCCGTATTCGGTACCCGTGTCCGTATTCGGTACCCGTGTCCGAATTCGGACCCACTGTGTTATAATACGGACACCCTATATACAACTATATAAACTATATATTATTGATGAATCAATCAGACAAATTACAATTAAATTATTTATAATTTATAATAATGTAATTAGTTAATTTATTTATTTTTTATTATTTTTTAATTAAATTAAATTAATTTAAGTATCTGAATAATACAAATTTTAGATTTAGCTTTATTGGTGGTATTAATTTATAACGCACGCGATTTTTATGAAAATCAGAATAATTCATACGCTGCACGCTGATTGGTTATATATAACATCTTATAGGGTGTCCGCATTAAGACATTTATAGTTTCCGTATTATGGACTTATATGACCTCTAAATATATGCTTATAACATAATGAATAATTGATAACAAATATATAAATTATATATATATATAATTTTTAGAATGCATTATTTTTTAATAATATAGTTTTATATAATATCGATACAATTGTATATTATTGAGAAAGTTTTTAGTTGACATTTTTTTTCATAAATTTAACAACGTAATAAAAAAATCAGTTTATTGAATATATCAGCACTATTTTGAATAATTAAAAAATAAAAAATACTTTGACTATTTATATAATTATGAATATTTTATTATTACAACATTTTTTAGTGTAATTTTGTGGACTACTTATGTCTTATGTAAAGAATAAAAAATATGTATCAATAAGTCAAGTTTAAAAATAAAAGATGTCAAGTTATATAAAAAAATCACAGAAACGAGTTAAATTCTGAATGCCAAACTATAAAAGGAATAGAATAGCTAAACAAATGAAAAAAATAAAAACTAAAACAAACAAGATGAAGGTTTAATAAATAATACCCGTAAACAATAATAAAATATTCATTGAACATTTTTT
The DNA here is from genome assembly GCA_964019155.1 of Osedax fenrisi. Taxonomy (NCBI): domain Eukaryota; kingdom Metazoa; phylum Annelida; class Polychaeta; order Sabellida; family Siboglinidae; genus Osedax; species Osedax fenrisi. The sequence continues at coordinate 77,655,193 of OZ025239.1, forward strand.
TTGTAGGATTTATGGTTTCTGAGATACCGAGAGTGTCCATATTCGGTTACTTTCTCCTATATGGTGAATTGTAATCAATTTTAATAATTTCATTAATTTTCTTAGAAATTAATAATTTAAAATAACACATAACTAGATATATTACGAACCAATAACCATATAACATTTCTATAACTCATAATAATGATATATTCCGAAACCATTAACCACATACAATTCTACAACATAAATAATAACTATAGTTAATATATGAATCAGATAGAGTGTAAACACTCAGGAAAATACAAAAGCAAAGCTTGACTAGGTATTTTCCCACTCAACTTGATAACAGCATTACAAGAATAAAAAATAAAAAAAATATTAGTAAATTATAAAATGACAATAACTTATTTTAAAATTTCAATTTTGTATATCATTAGAACTATAATTTTGTATATATATATATATATATATATATATATATATATACTATTGTATATATTATTAAACTTATTTGATTTGTAAATGTGATTCGTGTAAATGAAAATCGTGCTGAATAAATAAGTAAGAATATACTTGAATATTGTTATCAAGGAGAGGTCATCATTTTCAGTTAAATACAAAATAAAATATAATAAATAATAAAAGTATATATAAATAAAATAAATGTATATTAAAAGAAGAAAAATATATAACACAAATGAAATAAATGCATAAAATATGTAAAAAATATAAAAATGAAAAAGAAAAATATAAAGAAACTAAACACAATAAAAAATATAAATAGTTAACTAATACGAAGAGGTAATAAATAATTTAATATTTGTTTTAAAAGTTTTTTTATTCATTAATTTGTGAAAAGAAGCTGGTAATGCATTCCATATCTCAGGAGCTTTGTTAGTAAGGCAAAACGATTTTCTATGTGTTCTAATTTTGGGTAAAACCAATTTTTTAGATAAAGGCTTATAAATATTTGAATTTTGTGTAAAAAGATATTGTAAAATTATAGGCAAAGATTTAGTCATATATATATTTATATATTTTAAGATATTAATCTTTATAATATCTTGAAATTTTAAAAGATTGAATTTTTTATAAATTGTATCTATATCTACATTAAAAGAAAAAAACAAATTTTGTATTACCCTATTTTGCAATATAATAATTGGTTGAATATTAGACAAAAATGTACTACCCCAAATAGATGAACAATAATTTAGATGACTTTCAAAAATACTATGATATATTTGTATACGATTTTGTAAAGGTAGTTTATGTTTTATTTTATTTATAATAGCAATGGATCTACTTAGTTTTGATCTGATATAATTTATATGATAATTCCAGTTACATTTATCATCAATTATTATACCAAGGAACGATAAATGATTCACCTTCTCTATAATTTCATTATAAACTTTTAATTCTAGTTTCTTTTTTGATTTAGAATTTCGAATATTATAGAGCATAACTTTGGTTTTTTTTTTACATTTAATGTTAATTTATTACTAAATAGCCAGTGAGTTAAATTATAAAGGTCATCTTGTATATATATATATATATATATATATATATATATCAAATATATATATAAAATCCGTAAATGGTTATTAAGTGTTCAATGATGGATTAACAGCTATAGGGGAGGGAAGGGGGTATACCACACTACAGTGGCCGAGGACGGAGTAGTGGTCGTTTTAATTAACGCTTAAATGGTGCTTGATAGGATAACAATTTCTATATACAATATTTAGATAATCAAAATATCTATAATATATATATATAAAAATGTATTATATAGTAAATTTTTTTAAAAATAATTAATTAATTACTCCTATTTATTACATAATAATTTTTTTTCAAATTTTGAGAATAACATGATTATATATATATGTATGCTTATTTATGCGTAATAAGAGTATGTGCATATATAATTAAATAATTGAATCAAATAAGGTATGTATGCATCATAAATATAATTATTGAATATTACATAATTAACAAAATATAAATCGAATACATTACGAGACACCTATGGCATTTTCTGGTACTAGCGGCCACTACTATAGTATACGGCCTTGCCTTATTGTAGTTCTTTTTGTAATGCCTAATCAAACGTTTATATTATTAGGTTAAACAATTTATATATAAAAGTGAAATCACAGTATTCTAGAATTATATTATTTCTAGTTAATTCAAAAAAAATAATAGCCTACAATTCAGTATTTATCGATATATTAGAAATCTTCTGAGGCATATTAATTATCGGCCACTATATTGTATATATACACTATAGGGAGTATACTATCTTCCCTCGCTTAGTTGAAACCTACATAAAGCAATCTGTACAGAATTGTGTTCTTTAGAACTTGGGTACAGTACGTTAACCTAACGCTATTAGTGTACCACATTCGAAATAGCACTATATAGTGCCACTGTAATATGCATATTATATATTATAATGTCCTTATAAGAACACTTTAGTGAATTTCACATTTACAATTATATCAGATATTTAAGTTTAAAAAGGAAATGAAAATAAACAATTTTAATAATAAATCGTTATATAATCAAATTTGATAAACTAACTATTTTATATTAATATATCATGATTATTATTACAAAAAATACCACTATTTAATTTAAATATAATAATTAATTAATACAACACCCTTTACGATTATACCTGCTAAAGAAGCATTTACCAGTCAATTTATTAGGGGTGTAATATAACATTTACGCGCTATATACTATTAAATGATATACATATACATACTTATATATTACTAATATTGAAATTAATCTAATATAATATATACTTATAATTTATTTAATAATTATATAATTAATATTTTAATATTTGTATAATAATTTAATACATTATGTGTTGATAAATAATTTATTAAATTGGTTATATTAGCAGGGAGATCCCTGATATTAGTATATATATATATATATATATATATATAAATATATATATATATATATATATATATATATATATATATATATTTATATATATATATATATATACATAACACAATTATATATATATATATTATAATTGAATTTAAAATGTTTTTAAAATACTTTTAACGTTAATAAAATCAATATATATATATATATATATGAATGAATGAATGAATTTATTTAAAAAACACAGAATTCACCCCTCACTGGTGTATAACGTAATGAACAAACAAATACAAAATAAAACGAATTGATTCCAAAGAATTGTAGTTAAGAAAAATATATTACAATATATAAAAGGTATTATACAGAGTTTGTAGTAAATGATTTTTCAATTTAATTTAAAACAATGGGACGATTGGATCTTGCGTATATCATATGGTAATATCCATGTACGAGGAATATATATATATATATATATATATATATATATACATATTTTACATTATTATACATTACGTATAAGTTTTACGATATATTGTATATATATATATATATATATATATATATATATATATATATAATATTATGCAAAATGTGTTAGTAACATGAGCTTGTATTTTATATGAGAAGAAACTATGAGCCAATGAATTGTCTTCATCTTGTTAGTAGTACATGTATGCATATAGATCGATATGTCAAGTTGTAGATCGTTCTAACTGATATTTGTTGTAATTTTACTAATGGATCTAGATCTTTAGCTGTCAGATTAATTAGTAGAATATTACAATATACTATAGACTACCTTATATGGTAGATAACACGTGAATAGTTACTATTGACATGTTTAAAAGTGATGAATTTACGAATTTTACGGATACGGTGAAGATGAAAATTTGCATTTCGTATTTCTATTGAAATAAATGATAAAATAAAATGAGTTGTATCAAAAATAACGCCAAGATTGTGAAATTTTTCAGTGAGATGAAGAATTTGTGTATTGAATATAAATTGGTGTTTATTGTATATTGAATATAAATATTTAATAAATTATAAATTATATATAAATATTAGTTTAGTTTTTCTAGGATTTATTTTCAGTGTATTCGAGTTATAATATTCAATAATGTATTTTAACAGTTGATAGGTTTTGATGTGCATCAGAATAATTTGGAGATTGAGCATCAGTGTATATTTGTAGATCATCAGCAAAAGAGTGACATCTAATTTTAGGGTAATTTTTAAATAATTTATAAATAGGTGAAATATATAGGTGTATATATATATATATTAAATACAATTGGTCCAAGAACGGAGCGTTGGGATAAACCATATGTAATGAGGAGAAGTTTTAAATGTTGAGCTACCAACTTTAATATTACAAAATCAATATTTTATATACAATGTAAACAACTCTAGGGTAGCTCCGGATATACCAATTTCTCCTAATCTTGATAGTAGGATCGTATGATTAAATGTGTCAAATGCTTCTGACATATCCAACAAAACGAGGAGTGTACTTTCCCTAAATGATAAAATATCATTATTGATCTTAAAAATCGCTGTTTCCTACGTGCACCTGTCACATATATGCACTTTGATGGAAATGAATAATGTTATTATTTATCAGGAATTGAGTTATTTGTGGACTGATAATTCGTCCGATAATTTTTGTAAATATTAACAGTTGTTATACATGTCGGTAGTTATTTAAATCTTCAAATTCTCCTTTTGCATCTTTAATAAATATGGAAATTGAAGCTGTTTTCACTGAGTCAGGTAGTATAGAATCGTTTAAACTCTAGATAATGAATGCGTACGGATGAATATATACGGCTCAAGCACATATGCTAATTTGTGGAGAAGAGTAAGTGGTAGGTTAATTGATCATTAACATATATAGATATTGTAGTTCTAATCAGTTCACAATAATTTCAGAAGATGAAGACGTGAATTTATCAACAATTTGAGAGGAAGGCTGAAGTATGACATACACAATTAACTGATAGACAGTTAATTATCGTTGTTACTTTTGTTTCAAAATATTTAGCGAGACTAAAGAAGAATGTATACAAGAACAATGCAATTCTATAAATGAAGATATGTCAAGAAACCGATCGAATAAAAGATATAAAACATTAAAAATTCTCATTAAACCAAGTCATAAGAAGATGATGATTATATTTGATAACAATGATACACCCTTGGTGGACAATAACGGACTACTGAGGAGGGGGACCGAATACTGTAATGAACTATATAACTGCCATATAAATATAAATGAAGAACTAATTAAAGTCACAATAACATCCAAGCATGATACTTCACTACCTATACAAGAATCAGAATTGAGAAATATAATAAACACTCTGAAAAATGGAAAAGCTCCTAGTATTGATAATATACCCTGTGAGCTAATAAAGTATGGATGGGAATTACTAGATATCATGACTTCACTATGTCAACACATTTTAGAGACAATAGAATGGCTGGCACAATGCCAAATCACTAATCACATCATTTCCAAAGAAAGGTGATTCAAGAAATGTCTTGAACCATCGAACAATTAGTCTAATTAGCCACGCAAGCAAAATAATGTTAAACATACTTATGATAAGATTAAACCAACAAGCTGAATATATTCTTTCAGAAGAACAAGCATGCTTTAGAAAAGGACGTAATACTGTTAAATAAATAGTAAATTACCGAATGATCATTGAAAACATCTAGGAGTTCAACATTTTGTTTTCATAACTTCATTAATTTTAAAAATGCATTCGATCGTGTGTGGCACGAAGGACTATGGCATTCTATGGATAGTTATGGTATAAGACAATATATAACAGAAACCATTAAATCATTGTATGCAAAATCAAAAAGTACAGTCTTACTGGAAAAACATATTGGAGTTCCCTAAACTTATATGGGTGTACGACAAAGATGTCCCCTTATCCCATATTTTATTTAATATCTTTCTCGAACAAATTATGTCAGATACCGAAATAAATAACATTTAAGTATTTTCATATGCGGTAGACAAATATCCAACCATCGATTTGCTGATGACATTGAATTAATAAGTGTTATAACTATGAACTACAATAATTGGAGTGATATGATATGGTATGAAATTAGCTCTAAAAGATAAACACAAGTTATAAAATAAAACACCTGGTGAACAGCAGAGATGTTTACATGCAAATATCAGAATGAATGGAGAAATAGATAAATTTAAATATATAGGAGCTATAAATAAAGATGATACCAGTGAAACAGATATCCGAATTAGACTAGCCACCTCTACATCGACATTGATAAGATTGCAAACTTTATGGGAAAGTAAAAAAATAGGCTTTAAAACAAAATGTAGTCTGTATAAAATACTAGTGCCCTCAATATTACTATATGGCTGCGAAGCTTGGACGATAACTGAAAAGATGGAGAAAAAAATGGCTATTAAGTGTACATTACTTAGAGCATAAAATCAATATTTAAATTAAAAAGAAAATTAACTCTTATGTTGGGAAGTTTTCGCCACTATTTACAATAATCAAAAAAAAAGAAAGTTGTGTTGGTTTGGATACGTATCACGTCACAATACTTTCGGTAAAACCATTCAAAAAGATACAAATCGAAGATGTACGACCTCGTGTCCGGCCAAATACGGAATGGATGGACTACATTTTTAAATGGACATCCAAAGATCTCGGCGATCTACTGACGATGACGAATTACTGAAAAGAATGGCGACGTTGTTGTGTAAAATATTCATATTGCCCCCACGATTCAAGAGTTACGGGATAAAAGTAAAAGTAAAGTACATGGAAATATATATATATATATATATATATATATATATATATATATATATATACTTTAATATAATAAATAAATTATTAGAAACTAAATCAAATAAATATTATGCAATAATGAAATTAAATATATATTGAATAGAAAATTTATAAAATAAAAAAATATATATGCAATTATGGACGGATTTTATGTATACATTATTTAACTTAATTACAAATCTATGGTTATATCTGAATTTAAATTAGAAGTAGGTCAATTTGTAAGCATTTTAATTATACTAAAAATTACATATATAATAAATATTAGTTGGTAATTTATTTAACTAATATCTAATAATGTATATAAAATATAATTTTATAAACAAATAAACGCATATATACACAAATATTCTTATTTAATAAATATAATAAAATTACATAGATTAAATATACTAAAAATAAAAATATATAAAAATATGATAGTGATTAGCTAATAATAAACACGTATGACATGCGTCGTATATATGGTATGAAGATGTATTTAAGATCATATAAAATGAGAGAAATGTAATATATAAATATATTTATATAATATATTTATACAATATATTGTATATATTATTTTGTCATTGAAATAATATATAAATTTAGTTTGTTTTATTTTCAGCTAATTTAGATATTTTTATAAAATTTTCAGTTCCGGTTGTTTTGACTAAATCATAAAAATATCCATCAATATTTTGTAGAAGAGAAGAGGGTGTATCAAATTCTACTATTTCTCCCTGTTCCAATACCTATTATAATTATAAATATATGATTTTTTACATAATACTAACTATCAAATATTAACCATATATATATGTTTAAAATGTTATATAAATAAAATAAAATGTAAAATGTTATTCATTATATTAACCTAGTAAGTATAATATATAAAAATATGTAATAATAAGTTACCATTATTCTATCTGAATATATTATTGTATTTAATCTGTGGGCAATCATCAATATGGTACAATCATTAAATTTCTCTCGTATTGTTTGTTGTATTATGACATCCGTTCTGTAAAATATCAATACATTAATTATATATACATATAATTAATTATATTACTACGTTCAGCTCATTAGATTGCTATATTCATTAGAAAATAAAAATGGAGATTAATAATTAAGTTTATATTTCGTGAACTATTTATATTTAAAATATTGAATTATGAAATAATAGCACAACGAATTTAATACACGACTACACTTAATAAATAGACATTTACAATACCTAATTATGTGTATTGTTATTATATGTTACAGTGATGATAATGTTAATAGTGATGCTAGTGATGATGAAGGGTGGTGTTGTTGATCATTATTATGTCGATGATAATGATAATGATTATAATTATGGTATTGATTATGATAATAACTATGCTCTTATAAACAATGAATAATTTATTATATACCAATTATATATTGTGATCTCCTATACAGTATCAATCGTACACGTAACTAATGACAACAATGATGGTGACTCATCACTAACTGGATATCAACATTAGCCGTAGCTTCGTCTATCACAATGATCCTATTATTATTAAGTAGAGCTCTAGCCAGACATAACAATTGCCGCTGCCCAACGCTGAAATTAGATCCATTGTCTACGACCAGCGAATCCAAACCATTAGATAATGTTGACACATGCTTTGTTAATTGTACTTATACAACATATTAATTATGATGAATTATTGTGAATTTTATCTTTAGATTAATTATATTATTATTATTAAATTTATTATTTATTTAACAGTATTGATCATATAGTAATACATACATTATATATTATATATATATATATATATATATATATATAAATATATATATATATATATATATATATATATATATGTTATATGCGCTACGCTTGTTTTATATATCTAATATAGATGTTTAAGTACTGACTGTATTTCTAGAAGTGACTTGTTGAATTTAGGATATGACTTTTATCAAATCATTCATGCATATCAACAATGGAAATATGAATGCATATGACACGCTACAGTGCACACACTTGTATAATACTAATAATATACCTTACAACAGCCACCCACTACCTAAGAAAAATAGTGACCACACTATTTGTTTATAAAAAACATTATATATATATATTTTTTTTTTTTTTTTACAAAATTACTACCCATAATATATATGCCATTACCTAAAAGTATAACCTACACAACCCTAAACTATAACTAAAACTAAACCTTAATCCTTGGTTACTCTTAAATTGATCCTATTTTCCACCCTACATGTCTGGCCAAATTTAATTTTATAGGCAGAAGTACCTTTAACTCTACCTTCAACTTCCCATTTTTCCTCACCCCAAATATTTTCTAATTTCCGTCTACCTAATTTACGTTTTTTTATTCTAACTATAGTCCCAGCCTCTAATTCGTCTTCTTTCTTTTTGTCATTTATTTTTTTTCTAGTTAATTCTATTCTATGTTTTACTTTACTGCCGATTTCTCCCATTTTCTGCTTCGTCTCCCATAACCAATCACTGTCCGTGCCTCTCCCATACCTCTCTAATCTTAAATCAACTGGTAATTTTTCTTCACGTCCAAACATTAAAAAAATGGAGAAAACCCTGTTGTCGCATGAGGCATAATATTATACGCATGAATCATTTTGGGTAAATGAATCGGCCATTTGGACTTTTCTTCCGTACACAAAACTCTTAATAAATTAATAATAGATCTATTCATGCGTTCGCATTGTCCATTACCTTCTGGATGATAAGGACTAGTCCTACTTTGGTTAATATTAAATAACTTGCATATTTCCCTAACTACTTCCGCTTGAAAATTACGTCCTTGGTCGGTATGTATTCTCTCCGGAGTCCCATAACAATAGATCCACTCATTCATTAATATCTTAGCTACCGTAATTGCTAACTGATTTCTAGTAGGAATAGCTCTAGTAAACTTAGTATATGAATCGGTCATTACTAATATACTCTCTCTTCCATCTGAGGATTTATCAATATTAACGAAGTCTAGAAACACTAACTCCAATGGTCTAGTTGCACCTAAATATCCCATATCTATTTTAGGATTTCTACCCCCTCCCTTAGATACTTGACATATTTCGCACTTATCTATATACTCCTTAATATCTCTATATCTACCTACCCAGGTATACTTTAGACTGATTCTCGCTACCGTTCTATCTATACCCTGGTGACCATTGGCATCGTGTACCCCTTGTAAGATCTCCCTAATTAACTCACGTGGAACTACCAATACCTTATCACCATTTTTCCTATTCTTATATAGAACTCCTTCTTCTATTATGTAGTTATCATTATTTATTGACCCACTTTCTAAGTGTTTTATTATCTCTTTTAACCTATGCTCCTCCATTTGCATCTCCCTTATCTTCCCTTCCTCTATGCCTGCTATTATACTAATATCATTGATCTCTAGATCATCCTCATATAATCTTTTGAAATCATCCCCTTCTACCTCATTATTCTCCTCACATCTCCTAGATAACGCATCTGCTACTATATTTGTACTACCTGTTCTATATTTAAAACGTATTGGAAATGGCGCTAGTCTTGATACCCACCTCTGCTCTAAAGCTGTTAACTGTTTCTTATTTTCTATACACGCTACAGCGCTATTATCTGTAAATATTGTACACTATTTAGCCCCCATTAAGTAATGTTTAAATTTATCAGTTACCGCCCATACTACGGCAAGAAACTCTAGTTTCTTAGCCGAGTAATTAGCTTGATTTTCTTCTCCTGCCTTTAATGATCTACTAGCATATGCAATTACCTTCCTCTCCCCATCTATCACCTGGCTAAGAACAGCACCTAAACCAATATGTGATGCATCTGTCTCTAATATGAATGCTTCCTCGAATCTAGGTAATGCTAATATTGGTGCACTACTTAACTTATCTTTTATCTTCTGCATCGCTCTTTCACAGTCATCATCCCACTTAATATTTACCCGTCTACTCATTCTCTTACTTATACTACCTACCCCTGCCTCAGATTTCGTTAATTTTAATAATGGATGTACAATCTTAGTATATCCTTCTATAAACCTACGATAATATGATCCTACACCCAAGAATGACCTTAACTCCTTCAAGTTCTTTGGCCTTTTCCACTCTATTATCGTCTTAATCTTATCCGGTATCGTTCCTATCCCTTTATCTGATATCTTAAAGCCTAGAAAATGTATTTCATTTATAAATAATCTACATTTCCCTGTATTTAACTGAAATCCAGCTTCTTCCAACCTCATCATTACAACTTCAATATGTCCTAAATGTTCCTTCCATGTCTTAGAATAAACTAATATATCATCTAAATAACATACTACAAATTTATACATCTCTGATCTAAATAAGTTTGATATTACTCTCTGAAATGTAGCTGGAGCATTGGTTAACCCAAATGGCATTCTAGTAAACTCGTAGAGTCCCCACGGGGAACTGAATGCTGTTTTAAATTGATCCTCTTTTACTATTTTTATCTGGTGATATGCTGACTTTAAATCGAAAGACGAAAATACTTTAGCTCCCCCTAGTGCCTCTAATGAATCATCTATCCTAGGAATTGGATATGCATCCTTAATAGTCTTATTATTCAGCTGCCTATAGTCTACACATAATCTAATTTCTCCTGTACCCTTTTTTACTACCACTAGTGGACTTGCATATTCACTATTGGACTTAACTATTACCCCTCCCATCTCCCACTTAACAATCTGATTCTTCACTGCCTCTACCTGGGAAGGTATTATTCGTCTATAAGGTTGAGCGACCGGTATTTTGTCTATTGTTCTAATACTGTGTAATCCTACTTTAGCAGAAGCTAATCTATCATTATTTAAAAAAAATATTTTTCTATATTTATAAGTTAATTTTTCTATGCTCTCCTTAAAAATTCTATTTTTACACCCTATATAAACTTTTACTATCTCCTCATTATTAATACTAACACTACTTATTCCATTTGATACCCTACTTCTTATATGAATTCCCCTACTCACTCCAGTAATCGATATAACCCCATAAGTCTGTAAAATATTCATACCTATTATAAACAATCCCTTAATATTAGTTACTATGAAACCTACCTTCTCACTCTTCTTACCCCATAATATAATATCCGTTATTACTTGTCCCCTATATTCTAATTTAGTGCCATTTGCTGTTTTTAAATCAACTTTTGAGTTTACAGGTATTACTTTCAAGTCTAATGACCTTACCATCCCCTCTGATATCACTGAAACCTGACTACCTGTATCTATTAAACATTCAACTAACATCCGATTTATTACTACCTTTTCCCTAGGACATCTTCCTATTAACCTATTATTATTACCTATTTCCCTTGTACCCCCCTTTATTTTCCAGGCATTCGCCCCTTTCCTAGTTGCCTGATCTACTGGAAAGGTTGGCGGTTTAAATTCCTATTCCTACACCATTTACTAGTATGCCCTTCCCCTCCACATGTAAAACATCTAACTCTGTCTGTCCAGTTACCTCTTAATCTACCTTCCAACTCAGTATTCCTCCTCTCTAATATGTGTATACGTTCCTCCAACCTACTACCATCATTCCCTCTATTAGTTACTTCACCTATTACTTTATTAGTTTCTATCTTATAGCATATACCACCCTCCTTCACATTACTCATAGATTCAAACTCCCTCGCCATTGAGCGTATTTCAGAAAAACTTTTTTTTTTCCCTGATATTAATAAATATCGCCGTAATTCGCAGTCAAATACATTTGTTTTGAATGAATCTGTCATTAGCCCCTCCCACCCATCTACATCCTCTTTCAAACTTAACCCTATTTTTAATAATGGATGTACAATATTAATATAGCATCTATAAACATAGTAATATTCTCCCCTTCTCGTTGTTTCCTATCAACTAGATCATGTAACCTCTCACCCCGTGACCTCCTACTACTACATCTCTCCCTTAAACTATTAAATATATGCTCTTTATTTAAAAGTTTATTGCCTAACATTGATAATTCTAATTTTGCACCACCTCTTATATGATATAAAATATACCCTGCCGCATCCTCACCCTTATGCCCCAATAAATCTACACATTCCTCAGCTCTTGTAATCCACTCACCAGCATCTGTACCCTCATTAAAATAATCTAGTTTAACATATGCTAAATCTTTCTTAGCAGGTCTACCTACTGGCTTACTATCTTCTCCCATATCTTCTATATCCCTCTTATAACTATGTTTAATTACGTAAATAAACTAAAAATATTATTTTAAAAATAATATTTTATTATCTAAAATAATATTTTATTATACAAGTGTATGCAAAGTAACAATATCAATACACAAACCTGTTATCCTATGTTGTATTTCAATTTCTTCCTCTAGCCACTGGTCCTAGTCACCAATGTTATATGCGCTACGCTTGTTTTATATATCTAATATAGATGTTTAAGTACTGACTGTATTTCTAGAAGTGACTTGTTGAATTTAGGATATGACTTTTATCAAATCATTCATGCATATCAACAATGGAAATAGGAATGCATATGACACGCTACAGTGCACACACTTGTATAATACTAATAATATACCTTACAACATATATATATATATATATATATATATTTATATATATTATTATTATTAAAATAAATAATTATAGAATGACTTCATAGGTTCATTGACTTCATAAAAATATAGTTGAATACATTATAATATATCGATAACTACCTCTTTTAAGGATTTCCATATCAAATGATCATCATATTTCTTAAAGGGGTCAAGATTTTCTCTTATTGTTCCGACAAATAATATTGGATCCTGTAATCATATATATATATATATGATGTTATTTATACATATTTATTTTAATTTCATTTTTTCTGATAAAATATAATAATAAAAATACTGAATTAATAAGTATATTAGCTTAAGTTATTTATTAATTTATTAAGATAATCTCTTTCAATGGTTATAGGGGAAAGTAACTGAATACGAACAGTGCCCGAATATGGATAATATCGGTATCTCAGAAACCATAAATCCTACAAAAAAATGTTTAATGAATAAAATATTCATAATTATATAAATAGTCTAAATAAGTATTTTTTATTTTTTAATTATTCAAGATAGTGCTGATATATCCAATACACTGATTTTTTTATTACGTTTTTAAATTTATGAAAAAAAATGTCAACTTAAAACCTAATGAATATATAAATGTATCGATATAAAATATAACACTATATTATTAAAAAATAAAGCATTCCAAAAATTATATATATAATTTTAATATTCATTAAGTTATACGCATATATTTAGAGGTCATATTAGTCCCTAATATGGACACTCTATATGTCTTAATACGGACACCCAATAACCAATCAGCGCGCAGAGTATGACATTTTCTGATTTTCATAAAAATCGCGTGCGTTAAAATATTAATACCATCAATAAACCTATATCTAAAATTATTATTATTTAGATACTTAAATTGTATTATTAATTAAAAAATAATAATAAAAATAAATAAATTATTAACTAATTAAATTAGTATAAATTATTCATAAAATTAATTATAAATAATGTAATTGTAATTTGTCTGATTGATTCATAAATAATATATGGTATATCTAGTAATCTTTAGGGTGTCCGTATTCGGACATGGGTACCGAATACGGACACCTCCGTTATCTATTTAATAAAAGATTAATTCATATATTCATATATATACATATATATATTATAGTGTTTAAAAATGTAACGTCATATCTATCAAGTTTCAGATTAAATATAAGTTTTCTATGATTACGAATATGATTTTGTTTATATATTTTCTAAATCCGATGAACCCGAGATCAAAATGTAATATTTCCATCCCTCTCTTTCGAATGTTAATGGACTAGATATCAAATCAGTTATAACATTGTATAATTTATGAATGCATATACTTTTACTAAAAATTAATAAAATCAATACTATACTTTATTATACATTATATTATTATTTAGTTTAGATTTTCAAACAAAATAATTGTTTATTGTAATTCCCATTATTAAATATATGTTGTACTATTTTAGTTTAATTCAACCTTACAATTAACATATATATATATATTACTATATGATTATGGGCGTATCTATTAAAGTGGGTGTGTATTGTTAAATTGTGTTTATTATTATTTAACAACTTTAAAAATAGATAAATTTCTATAAAAGTTTTACATTTTTTTTCTAGGTATATAATAATGAAATACAATAGATTAAATTAAAAAATTAAATACAAAATATTGTTACTAAAATCTAAGGGTTCAATACGTATAGATATAATAACATAGAAATAGAATACGAATTATAATTATTATTTTCAATATTTTCATATATTTCAATATATATAATAAATATTAAATAAATAATAAATATTTTGATATTAAAAATAATACTGGAATACAATTTTGAATTAGCGATGACTATCTTAGGGGAAAGTAACCTAATACGGACACTTTAACAAAAAATAGTCTTAAAATTGTATGAATCAATATTTTTGTTTAAAAATTAAAAAATATTAATTAGTATCTGATTATAGATATTATTATGATTTTAAAATTTTATTTAATATTTTTATTCAATATATAACGTGGGTGTTTGTATTCTGTACCCATATCCGAATACGGACACCATGTGTTATAATACGGACACCCTATATACCACTAGATAAACTATATATTATTGATGAACCAATTAGATAAATTACAATTACATTATTTATAATTAATGTTATGAATAATTTAATGTAATTTAATTAGTAATAAATTTATTAATTTTTATTATTTTATTAATTAATAACACAATATAAGTATCTAAATAATACATTTTTAAAACAGTAATTATGTATATAATGTTTAGAATGTTTTAGTTTTTAATAATATAAAGTTATATTTTATAACGATATATTTTTATATTCTTGAGAAGGTTTTAAGTTGACATTTTTTTTCATAAATTTAAAATCGTAATAAAAAAGTCAGTTTATTGGATATATCAGCACTATCTTGAAAACTTAAATAATACTTATTTAGACTATTTATATAATTATGAATATTTTATTCATTAAACATTTTTTTAAGATTTTTTTAAGATTTTTAAAGATATAACGTGAAAATTTGATAATAGTTTTATATATTACATTACTTTAAACTAGTTGTATCCGGTTTAGATATAATAATATAATTTCATACAAATTTAAATTTCAAAAGAAAATATAGATAAATATAAAATTTTAAACCATATGTTTAATTAATTATTAATCTATGGAGAAAATGTAAAATATATGATAAATAATTACTTCAAGTTAGAAAAATATTTGTAAATTGTGATAAATTTATTTCGCGTTAGATTTTTCAATTTTTTGATTCTATGAAATGAATGTTTAACTTTATATTGATCACGAGTTATTAGCATTCAAGCGATGGTTACACACATTCACATGTTATTATTTATGAAAACAAATAACATAATACGATAACAATTAATTAATAACATGTAATACAATTACCAAAACCTGTGGTATAATACTTATATTTCTCCTTAAGTCATTAAGACCTATCTTAGATATATCTACGCCATCGATTAATAGTTGACCTTCAAATTCATTCAATCTAAATAACATCGATATTAATGAACTCTTGCCAGCTCCTGTCCTACCTACTATCCCTATCTATAAATTATTTTATTTAATACATTAATATTATTAGTTATATTTTATAAAGGAATTTTTTAATATTAATTTTATAAATATTTATATATATATATAATAATAATAATAATAATGTAAATTAAACATTATTTCATGTTAATTAAGTTTTATCAGTGAATTTACATATTTATTAAAATCATAATAATTTTCAAAATTATATATTCTAAAAAATGAATAATTTAGCAAATATATCGTAAAATATAAAATACATAGATTTATTTATTTGTAATATATGCATTCCGGATATGCATAATTATATAAATATATATTAAGGAAATAGTTATATTTATCTCAATTATTAACCTTTTCTCTGGAAATGATTTTAAAATTGATATTCTTAAGAATTAAAGGTGCATTTTCACTGTATTTCATATTAACTCCACTAGCAATAATTTCTCCATTTTTAGGCCAATTATTTGATGGTTTAAGATCGTTGGTAGATTCTAATTCTGCCTCCGGTTTTATATTCACGTACTCTATTCCTCTTTCAACCGATGTCATCTATACATCAGTAAATATTCTAAATCATATATATATATATATATATATATATATATATGTGTGTATTTAGGTCTTAAATATTTAGAAGTGATCTTATATAATTGTGTATACATAAATGATCGGCTCTCGTTAAAAGCATAGATGCCTTAACATGAGAGCGGCTTCGAAGGGAGATTATAGCCATATATTGTTTTTACTATAGATTATATGTATTTATTAAAATATTACTACATATATAATATATATATATTTTAGAATTTTAACTAAAAAACTATTCATAAGTGATAACTTCATCTAAGTTTATGGATGGACCCCCCTCAAATAAAATAACAATAAAAACAAATATATACATATATAAATATATTAAACATGATTATATTAAGGTATTTAAGATAACCATGTTCTCGACTTGCATACTTTGCCTGGTACCCCACTGAAATAAATTAGCCAGCATCGTAGAGTAGATTATAGTTAACCCCATCATTCCACTCGTTAAACCTATTGTTCGTATTGTTAAATAACAATTATAATTAATATAACAATAGTAATAATAATATTAATATTCGTATTTCAGTTTGAAAGTTGATACATTTTTTTTATAAAAAAAATTGTAATTGGCGTATACGCCAAAGAGAATTCCATATATATACAGTTGTTTTATATGATATACTTAATGTTAGGTATCGTTCTCTAAAGTTAGACCAGAAGAAGTGATTATAATAATGGCGGATTACTAACTTGACGCGTAGAACACACAGGTGATTGTCACTACGCACACGAACAGCGTACATATGAGGTCTAGTCTGATACACATCCATCTCGTTAAACTGATGAACATGAACCAAGCTTCCGTGTGATGATCCTATACAGACGATTTAAACGTTTTATGGTTCAGTTGGTGTATATAATAGTAATATAATATATAGTTTATTAGGTAAACAAAAAAAAAATAAACAAAAATATGGAATAAAAAATAGATATGAATTGATACCCAAATCGATATGGTACACAAATTAACATTGGGTTTACATTTAATAAAAAAACGCCTTGGTTTATGCATGCCGAATAATATATAGTGAACTATAATTGATATTAGAGTCACATGTATGCTTTTAGTATAGATTATATGTATTTATTAAAATTATCATTACATATATAATTATATATATATATATATATATATATATATATCAGAATTTTGACTAAAAAACTATTCATGGTTTTTATTATTATATATTAATATATAGTAAATAAATATCTATATAATTATATATATTTATATATACAATATATAATAAATATTAAATACAATTTGTATTTTCAAATCGATTTGGGAATTTGTGGGATCATTGGAATTACACAACACAAATAGATACATTATGACTATTAGGTATATATTATATAAAGCTATAAATAAAAAGTAGGTGTATAATTAATATATAATATTATTAATAATATTTATATTTTTTATATTAAATTAATTATCAATAAATTCAAAAATGCAGTATATAGTATCCAATATTATTATTTATATAGCTCAAGTAGAAATGATACTATAATATGTGAGTTTAATAAAACAATTATCTTTGAAACATTTACTTAATTTAAGGTTATCGATATGTATCATAGTTTACATGATCCTAAACAGGTATTATCTTAAAGTGAATAACTCTTATAAGATATATGTTAACAATGATTATGTTCGAATCGGATTTAGTATTACTATAATGAGTCTATTTGAACGATGTCTACCAAAGAACAGAATCAACTATACAAATATTTTTTATAACTTGAAATTGTAATTCAATTGTTTAGAAATTTAATAAATGGATTTGGTCCATATTTGAGGTAGTCCACGTCTGTCCTGCCTACTTAGTAGTAAGTGATCACTATTACGAACTTGATGAATGTCGAACTCATTGCCGATGTCAGACTGCATAGAGAAGCTCCTAATAGTGATGATACCACTAAGGCTGGCGTTAACGTGAGAGAATACCGCATATCTGCCTACATACACAAGTTGTAATGTGTTTAGTGTATTATATACTTATACGTATTGTTATTATTAGTATTGTTATTTTATGTTATAGAACCTCCTTTTTAATGCCATTCAGAATTTTGATGAAGTTGTCACTACAAAGTTATAATAAAACTTCTCAAAATTCCTTTCGTAGAGTCTTTCATGATTAAGGCATCATTAGCTTTAACGAGAGCCGATCATGTTTCACTTATACAATTTTTCAAGATGAAAAAATGGGGATTGAACCCGCATCCTACTACCTGCATTTCTGAATCCTTATCCAACTGAGCTACCCAAGCAGTTACAAAATATATATTATAAGTAACTAGGAATAACCTACATATCTTTATGAATAATATTTATTGTACTTATATACTATAAATCATTACTTAATACACATTAATATATATATATATATATATAACTGCCTGTGTAGCTCAGTTGACTAATACGTCAGACACACAAGCAGTAGGACATGGGTTCGAGCCTCGTCTGGACCATACATTAATTTTATAAAATGTGTCTTTAAATATTATTTATTATATGCGCACAATTTAGAAGTGATCTTATATAATTATATATACATAAATGATCGGCTCTCGTTAAAACCATGGATGCCTTAACATTAGAGCGGCTTCGGAGGGATATTAGAGCCACATATGTTTATAAGTGAAACTTCATCTACGTTCCTGGATGAAATGAAAGGACTCACCAAATAAAAATAACAATTATAATAACAATATATATACTATTACATATTTAACTATACTAACTGGTTCCTTCTATTCTCTTAACATCCCGGGAGGTCTTAATACAATAGTTGCGAATGTATATCAACAATACGAACAGGGGTACGATGAATACGATTACTATGGGTATTACTGATGCGGACACTGCGAGTATCGCTACTACCAAGAAGCCGGTCTATAAATAGAATGGTAATTGATGATTCACTTTCACTTTTATACAATTAGAAAATTAACACATATTCTAGAATCATTTAAAATAATAAGTAGTATATCGATTTAAATAGTTTTAATTATAATTCGAATATCTATTTTCAAATGTGAATGAATTATAAATATTATTTACTACAATATGCCTAACACAACACCCTAGCACACTATTTAGTAATGTCAAGTATAGCCTAATTAAAATCTCCCCTACTGATAATTTAACTGTTATTTACATAGATTATAATCTACATAAGAAGTACTATATATTACTTCTGCAATATTGCATAGGATAGTATCTATAGTAATAACATATTCTATATGAACAATTATATACAATTAATAATTTAATTCCACGAAACAATGGAATATTTTGAAATATCAGGGCATAATCTTTACTTTCGAACATATGTTATATGAGTTAACTACACATAATAGCTATTTATAGATTCTAAGAAAAAATAAGAATAAGAAAATCGAAGTAAAAGTAATCATTATTTTACTGTAATGAACTATAGAACAGGATTAACTATTATTATTGTTATTATCATATACTGAGTATATATATGTATATATATGCTATATATTAAATTATATGAATATTAATGTACTTACACAGACTGTATCAATAAAGAAATATGGCATAATTTCATCTAATTGTCCGGTATCTTTTGAAAATCTATTAAGAATTCTTCCTAATCAAAATTAAATGAAATATTATGTACACTTAAATATATGACAAAAATAATATCTATATATTATATTATCATGTATAAATCTTGCATTAATATTATTTGAATACACATCTATATTATCTATCTATCTTATTACTTTGATTATATTATTATATTATATTATTAATACATCATTTTAATATAATTCATTCTAAAACTAGTGATATAAGTTATATGTTTACGATGAATTTATTTAAATTTACAAGTACCATGATAACAAAATTAAGGTTTTGGTATCAGCTGTATATATTATTGAAATTTAAATTGTTTTTAAGGTTTTCTAAAAAATGTCGATTTATATTAAAATATAGAGTTACTCAGCGTATTACTACTAAAACGACATTTGAAGTTGTTCTCACATATCCATATATTAATTACATAGATTTCATATCCCAAGTAGGACAATTAAACACATACTTTTTATGACCATTTTGAAACTTCTTGTAGAGAAACTGCAATTGATATCATCCCCTTCAAATAAAAACTTAAAAAGAGATCTCCCTGGGATAATCCTGATATATGTTTAAAAATGGATATGCTAAAAACAGCAGCTCTATTAAAGAACTCTTGCCCAACTATAGAAAATATTAATTCTTATTATCTATCACAAAAATCACTATATGATACATATATGATACATATATCGTATACGATACTCAGCAAGAAATCTACCTTTAGTCGAAAATAGATGAAATCAAAGCTGCAGTATCAAACCAAAAATCAGCATGTGCCTGGAAAGTAGTAAACGATATAACTGGCAGGAAAAAGAACAATAAAGCTAAGATAAAAGCAACAAGTGGTGAAGAAAGAATAAAGTTATGTCACAATAATTTCAAAGATCTTTTAGGAAAACCACCTGAATCAAAAACATCAACTATAACAAATATTTCAAATTTGTTGAATATAGAAACTGAAATCTTTACGAAATATGAACTAGAAAAGGCTATAAAAAGTATCAAAAATGGAAAAGCATGCGGGTTAGATGAAATTCCTGTGGAAATCTGGAAAATACCCAAATTTCAAAAAATATTACTATTCTCCTGCAATGAAGTATACGAGCAAAACACTATCAGTATATGGAATAAAGGCTGTATAATACCGCTACCAAAGAAAGTAGATTTAACTTCTACAAACAACTATCGTGGTATCACTCTAACATGTATAGCTGCAAAGATATATACTCTAATGCTTTTAAATAGAATAAGACCTGAAGTAGATAATATATTAAGAAAAAACCATAATGATTTT
This sequence comes from Osedax fenrisi, assembly GCA_964019155.1. Taxonomy (NCBI): domain Eukaryota; kingdom Metazoa; phylum Annelida; class Polychaeta; order Sabellida; family Siboglinidae; genus Osedax; species Osedax fenrisi. Next base: position 77,677,127 of record OZ025239.1, read on the forward strand.
AGAACTAATAGATCTACTACTGGCCAAATACTCACATTTACAAGGATCATTGAAGACGCAAACGAAAAGAATCTGACAGCTACACTCCTTTTTATTGATTTCTCCAAAGCTTTCGATTCCATACATCGAGGAAAGATGGTAGATATTCTTAAAGCATATGGAATACCTGAAAAGATCATAAATGAAATTATGATAGCTTATAAAGATACTAAATCAATTGTGAGATCAGATGATGGCGATCCGGAATTTATAACTATAACAGGAGGTGTGTTACAAGGTGATACACTAGGACCATTTCTTTTTATAATATGTCTTGACTATGTATTGAAAATGTCACTTGATCGAGATAATGTTCTTGGTTTTACCCTCTCTGAGAGAAAGAGCAGAAGATATCCAGCAATAAAAATGACATATGTCGATTATGCAGATGATCTAGCTATAGTAACTGATAAAACGAGCGAAGCTACAATTCGTCTACATAAAATTGAAAATACGGCAAAAGAGATTGGTTTGAATATAAATTCAGGTAAGACCGAATTCATAAGCATAAATCAAGGAGAAAATGAAAAAAATGAAAAACCTAAATGGCAAGGACATTAAATAAGTATCCGATTTTAAGTATCTTGGAATCTATATTCAATCAACAGAAAAGGAAATGAATATAAGACTGGCTAATATCTGGGCAGCTTTAAACAAGATGAACGCTATTTGGAAATCTAGGTTACCGGATAGAATTAAAAGAAATTTCTTCAGAGCAACAGTTGAGTCGGTATTGGTATATGGATCTGTAAGTTGGACACTCACAAAAGCTCTGGAAAAAAGACTAAGTGGAAACTATACTCGCATGTTACGGGCAATACTAAATAGGTTTTGGAAGGACCATCCTACCAATAAAGAAATATATGCAAATATACCGGATATATGCACTTCGATACGATAGCAAAGACTTCGTTTTTCTGGACACTGTTGGAGAAATAAGTGCAAACTGGCATCAGATATTATTCTATGGCAACCTACCCTATGGTGAGAGAAAAAGAGGACGGCCCCGAAGAACATACGTTAATCAACTTATGGATGATACACTGTATAATGTAAATTAACTGAAAACTGCGATGGACGATAAAGATGAATGGAAGAAGAGAGTCAAAAACTGAGCAAGCTCGACCTGGTAAGGTAAGGTAAGTAGAAAGCGATAATTTAGGATATATCCTAAATTACCCTACATATAATTTAGCTATAGCTTCTATTATCTCCTATATATATATATAAATATACCACTATTTTAGATAACATTAATCTATATATATATATATATATATATATATATAGTTTATTTATTGGGCACAAACCTATCGGATTACCATTGAAGAACGAGATAGGAGCCCTCAGAATGGAAGATAGCATAGCTTTGTGTAGCGCTGTACTGGAGTTTATGATAATGCGACTGAGCAGCATCGAATTCAGACTGGCTACATCGTGGGTGGTATTGTCAGTGATACATTACACTGTACATATATGTGGTAAGAGAGAGAGAGAGAGAGAGAGAGAGAGAGTATGTGTGTTATAATGGTGTGTATGGTGGTAATATAGTGTATTGCAGGTGGTAATATAGTACTGTAGCTATAGCTCTATAGGGCTCTATAGGGGCGCTGGAACGATTTTGTATGTAGAGGGGACCAACTAATCAAAATAAATGTTGTAGTAAAAGTTGGGGGGGGGACCAATACATAGGAGGTCCCCCTAGATTTTAAAGTGGGGGGGGACATATACCCCCGTCCCCCTGTTGCATTGCCCCTAACTGTAGCATGGTATGTGATACGATTTAGTGTATATAGTGGTGTTAATATCACAGTATGCCATCAATAATGATATCATGTTAATGGTTATATATATTATATAAAATATGATATATTTGTTATAAAATACAATCTGTATATATAGATATATTTATATTTATTTAGTATACATTTAAATTGAATTGAATTGAAGCTTGCCGACTATAATCGATATATTTTCATGTACAAATAGTTGTTGGCTTCACGGTCTGTTGATTGCATAATCATGTATATGTTTGTATGTGTGTATTTATATTTATTTCGTAAGTACATTCTTGTTATTAATATTTGATTTCGTTATTTTCGCATAATAGGAACGCCTCTACGAGATTCTGCATCTCACTGGGCCAGTACATTGTCATTTCCATTGTCATTGTCATTGTCATTATTATTATTATTATTTTCTTCACCAAGTTTTTTGTTAATAAAAGTATACAATAATTAATATTCACTTTATTACACACACATACATATATATTAACAAATATTATATTTAAATAACTAAATGTATGATAATTGTAGGATGATAAATTAATAATATTGTAATATTGAAATCTAACCTAGGATAACGATTAACAATATATTGAGACCGTATATTATCAAATAATCCTTGATGTAAATACCGGTTTGCCTTACAATAGATGAACGGTTCTGAGGTACATTATGCAAGTTTTTTAATTCTGAATTATATAACTGTTGATCATCGGACCTGTCAATCAAAATGTGATTTATTTGTAAATATTTATTCATAAATAATAATTAATTATTACATATATATATATATATATATATATATATATATTATTTTTATGTGTATAATGTATATCCTTATTGCATATATGAATATATATTGGATATATCCCTATATATATAATTTATCAACATTATTATCACATATATATATATATATAGTATTATATATTAATATTACAAGTTGTCAATAAATGTAAATACTTCTATAGAATTAATATAAACTAACATGATATAATTGTAGCATGTTTAATATACACTTAAATATCATTATATACTTTAAATAAAGTATATCTGCATATATTAAATCTAATTAATGTAAATTTACATTATAAAACATAGGTACTACGTTCCGACTACAATTATATTATATTTATATATAAGAATATATATATATAACATGAATCAATTAAACAAAGATCGCCCATATTATTTGTTATTAATGTTCGTATTGATAATATTTAGGATGTGTAAATAAACGTTAACAAACATATATAACTAACCACTTGGCTAGAAACCAATGCGAGAATACAGAGCTGACATTTAACAATACATTTAAAGCTATCGATGTTATTACTCCAGCTATTCCTATCCCATAGCTGATGTATTCGGTATATAATCTCCATCCTATTGTACCGGATTGACGCTTTTCTACGTTTTCTAATGGCCCAGACTTTATCGTTAATATTAAGTGTTTAAGTTATAATTTAATTAATAAAATATACTATTAAATTATTATAAATGTTTATATAAAAGTAATAAATAAAATAATATGTATACTAAAATATGAAGTTTATGACAATTTTATTTCTAAGTTTGTAAATTACTGCTGGTATTCTAGATAACTGAGAAGCTAATATTGTAATATGAGGTTTCCATGTGAGTCTATTGTCAATAGTAACACCAAGACATTTGAATTCATTAGTACATTTAATAGGTAAGTCGTTTACTGAAATTTTAAATGTACGAGGCTTATAAAGGCCAAAAGTCGTATACGACGTTTTATCTAAATTTAATGTTAGTTTATTAAAGCATAACTATGAATAGATGTAACCAATATATTTGTTAGCTTTATTTTCCAATGAAAAGTGGTATATATCAGTAAATAGCAGCGTAGTGTCATTAGCAAATAGAATACAGCTATTTTCATCCATAACTCTAGTGATATCATTAATATAAAGCAGAAACAGTAACGGTCCCAGTACAGATCCATGAGGTACACCTATATTCATTCTACGTAAATTAGAGTCAACATTGTGGTAAGACACATATTGTTTTCTATTAGTTAGATAGCTATATAATAAATCAAGCGATATTCCTCTGATACCAAAATTATATAACTTTTTTAATAATATACCATTATCTAATGTATCAAAAGCTTTCTTTAGATCTATAGATACAGTTAAACATTTATATTTATTATCTAATTTGTTAGAAATACTATCTACTAAGCAGTCTACTGCATTTGCGGTAGACCTGCCTACTCTAAAACCAAATTGATTATCTATCAAAATATTATGTTTATTAATATAATTTAAAAGACGTTCTTTAAAAATGTTTTCTAAAATTTTAGACATTTGAGGAAGTAATGATATAGGTCTATAATTACCCATATTATTTTTCTTACCGCTCTTATGAATAACTATAACTTTGGCAATTTTTAGACAATTTGAGAAATATCCAATTGTAATACATTTATTAAATAAATATGTGAGAGGAATAGCAATATAATTACCAATTAATTTAATAAAATTCATACTAATATCATAGTAATCGCATGTAAATCTATTTTTAGATTTATCTATAATTTGAATAATTTCACTTACTGATGTGGGTTTGAAGAAGTGTTATGATAGAATAGGAATTTGATTAATATAATTATCAATATTAGATACTGGATTAATTATTTTAGATAGATTAGATCCAACCTCACTGAAATATTCGTTAACTTTATTAGAAAATTCAAGATCGGCATCACAAAAAAAAAAATTATCTGATTTACAGGTACCATCATTCATTAATTTATTTAAACGGCTCCATTTATTTTTAGAATTGTTTAACAAAATTGAATTATATTTAATTTCGGATTCGCGTATTAATGTTGTGCATTTATTCAATATATTATTATAGTTATGTTATAATCATATTTCTTTTGTTTTTGTTCTTTAATTCTTATATATTTGTGTGTGGAATCCTTTCTCGAAAGCATATTTCTATTAAAGAGTTTCTTTTTTACTCATTATATAACTATATTATATTGTATACATATGCCATGTGTATTAATTATTAATTTATATTAATCAATTAAAATAAATATAATTCATTCATTCATTCATAGTCAGTATATATTTATTATTTAATATATATTATGTATATATATATATTAGTTAATTTTACTTTTAGTCTCGTGATTCGGAAATTCTGGATTATAATTGCCGATTATTACTATCAACTTCTCTTTTACATACGCGTTCGTCCTTTTTCCTGATATTTTATGCCAATCAGCTTTCTATATATATATATATATATATATATATATTCAATTATACTACTTTATGCTACTTTATCCTAATTATGCTATATTATGCTACTTTAATTCTATAATTAAGTATTAAGTATATTAAGCTTATTTATATATGTTATACTTAATATTAATATATATATAAATAACTGCAAAAGAAACTTAACCATATATATATATTTTAGATTGTTAAATTTATCATGAATAATTATGGTTTATTAGAAAATTCCACATCTAAAGTAACATTATCAATATATTTAAGTATTATAAGACAACTAAACAATTGTATTATTAAGAACAGGAAGTATACATATATAACTATTATACATCGCATACAGGAGTTCACCGAGCTTGTCTATAGACATACTATAATAATAATAATACTATTTATTTATTGAAACCATGTATATATATATTAAATACAATATAAATAGCGGATACGTGTGAACTCCTCGACATGTTATAAATAACTTTGAGAGACCTAATGCAATACAATACAAATAGTAACATTTATTTTCTTGTATTTTAATTTATAGATTTAAATTCTTGATAAACCCAAGAGAAGAACTAGAACTGCCCGGAGTCGAACCCGGGACATCTCGCTCATCAACTTTTGACTGTTCCACTAAGTCATTTACCTCATACTATAGTATATATAAACTAGATACTATATATACTATCTATAGATACTATAGTATCTATAGATAGTATACTATCACATTATTTATTCAACATATATCTAGAGGATATCATAAGCTACGCATTAGAATTCCTTACTGGAGGCATTGATGTTACATCTATTACTAATCTTAATTTCGCGGATGAAATAGTTGAACTAGTAAGAAACGAAGACGAACTTAATTTAAGTATACCACAGTATATACACGCTATACATAATACACATATTCAATACATATTACGAGGAGGGGGAATTTTTTTGCATATATATATAATAAATAAATTAAATATAAATTTATATATTTTTATATATATATATTTATATATATATATATATATATATATATATATATATTTGTATACAATTTAAATATTGCAAGAAAATACTAATAAGCCTTATAAATATTGATGAATTTAATATAATAAATGGTATTTAGATGAAGAATTAACCCATTAATAGTTTATGCGAATAATATATAAATTATTTTAAAATAAAGATGCAAAATATATCTAACAAAATTATATTAAAATAGTCTATGTTATGATATAAAAATATGTACTAAATATAGTATAAGAATATGTATTAAATATAATTTATACTCAGTATGTTTTATTTTCAGCTAATTTAGATAATTTCATAACATTTTCTTTTCCTGTGTTTTTGACTAAATCGTAGAAATATCCACCAATATTATTTAGAAGAGACGAGGGTGTATCAAATTCGACTATCTTTCCATTTTCCAACACCTATGATTATTAATGTATACTTATATTATTTGTTTACACATGAATAGATTTACATATTAAATATTTAATATATTTATATATTTATATTAATATAAATATATAAATATAACACGGACACACATACACACACATATATATACGTACATATTTTAATACATTTAAATATTATATCTAGTAAGTATAATATATAAAAATATGTAATTATAAGTTACCATTATTCTATCTGAATATATTATTGTATTTAATCTGTGGGCAATCATCAATATGGTACAATCATTAAATTGCTCTCGTATTGTTTGTTGTATTATTACATCCGTTCTGTAAAATATCAATTCATTAATTACATATATATATATATGAAATTATTTATATTGTACTAATTAATTTACAGAGAAATTAAAATGATAACCAATTCATATTTGGTATAAAGGATATATAAATATATTTGTATGTTATTTTATTATTTATGTTTGTTGAAGTATTGTTACTGAAATATTAAATTATGAAATAATTTCATTTAGATGGAATTTGATTTGAAAAACTAAAAGTTTACTTAAGTTAATATAAATATTAACATACGTTCATTATTTATTCAGTTTTTATACTAACATACTATGCAGTATAGGTCTACTTTATTTAGAATATTTACTTATATTACACAATAATACCTATGCAGATAATAATCACTGGCGTATGTTACTATGATGGTAAAATTCATAGTAGTGACGGTGGTAGAGGTATAGTAATGATGTTGATGTCGATGATGATGTAGGTGATTGTGAGGTGTGAGGTATACTATTAATAGTATTCAATAGGATGACCATAGTAGTAATTGTACTTATTAGTATGATAATAACTATGATATTATTAATAATATATGATATATTATATGACTCATTATATATTATATTACAATACATCCTACACTGTTAAAAATGAGGGTACAGCGAGTGCCTTTTTTAGGGTTTAAGTAGTGTCCCCATAGCCGTATCCTAATTAGGGTACAATTTGAATAAATACGATCATTACCCTAAAAATGATCGAATTGTACCTTAAATAATATTAGCTGGTTATACGCTAAGTATATGATACCGTGTACCATAACGCACTTGTATGATATTTACCATAATTGAATTGCATGATATGTAAATGTAATAGTCACGTACATTAATATTTAACATAGCTGTACCCTAATAAATAAATAGAGTATACCGTAGTGCATGTAACAGTCACATACACTAATATTTAACATATATGTACCTTACAAATATTTATATATTGTACCCTAGTGAGTTTAATAGTCGTGTACCCTATTTAGGGTACATGGAAAATGTTAGTGATATTTTAACGATCTGTATACATATATACCCTATAAATTGAATTCGCTGTACCCTAATTTGTAACAGTGTATCGAGTTGACATATAAACAATGAGAACAATGTACTGGGGAGTCATCACTAACTGGATATCAACATTAGCCGTAGCTTCGTCTATCACAATGATCCTATTATTATTAAGTAGAGCTCTAGCTAGACATAACAATTGCCGCTGCCCAACGCTGAAATTAGATCCATTATCTACGACCAGCGAGTCCAAACCATTAGATAGTGTTGACGCATGCTTCGTTAATTGTACCTATACAACATATTAATTATGATGAATTATTATAAATTATAATTTCTAAACTAATGACATTATTATTATAAAATGTATTATTTATTTAAATTATTATTATTATTTACTAACAATTTTGATTATATAGTAACACATAAATTATATATTATAAATTTATTATACATTATTATATACATATTATTTAAATAAATAACTATAGAATTACTTCATATAGTTATTATAAAAATATAGTTTAATATATTATAATATATGGATTACTACCTCTGTTAAAGATTTCCATATTACATGGTCATCATATTTCTTAAAGGGGTCAAGATTTTCTCTTATTGTTCCAACAAATAGAATTGGATCCTTAAATTATAATGTATAATTATATAGATTTATTTTGATTATTTCTTATAATAAATATTGTATTACAATTGTATTTTTTTCTGATGAAATATAACATTACCAGTACTTACTATATAGGTATATTAGCTTAATTAATATATTAATTTAGTAGGCTATCGAATTCGCTTATTAATCTTAAAATGTTTAATCTTTTACAATATTTATTAATATTTATATATATATATATATATAACAAAATTGTTACCTTATATGATATTATTTAACATGAGTTATTACAATTCAAGGTTATATACATAGATTTTAATTATTTAATATAATTAATATACTATAATTAACATTAACTTAATAATATATAATTACGATAACCTGTGGTATAATACTTATATTTCTCCTTAAGTCATTAAGACCTATCTTAGATATATCTACGCCATCGATTAATAGTTGACCTTCAAATTCATTCAATCTAAATAGCATCGAAATTAATGAACTCTTGCCAGCTCCTGTCCTACCTACGATCCCTATCTATAAATCATTTTATTTAATATATTAGTATTATTAGTTATATTTTATAAAGGAATTTTAAAATATAATAATATAATATCTATAGTATTATATATATATATATATATATATACTTCATCATAACAAATTTGTATCAGTTAATTTGTATATTTACTATAATCATAAATTTCCAAAATTATATAAACTTGAAAAATGAATAATTTATGAAATATATATATCATATAAAATACTTTGATTTATTAGATTTTAAATATATACATACTTATAAAATATATATTAAATAAATATGTATAGTTTATTTAGAAATGGTTACCTTCTCTCTGGAAGTAATTTTAAAATTGATATTCTTAAGAATTAAAGGTGCATTTTCACCGTATTTCATATTAACTTCTCTAGCAATAATTTCTCCATTAGGTGGCCAATCATTTAATGGCTTAAGATCTTTGGTGGATTCTAAAGAAGCCTCCGGTTCTATATTAACGTATTCCATTTCTCTTTCAACCGATGTCATCTATATTGTATATACATTAATATATATTTATATGCATATATATATACTTTGATGTTCATATAATATACCTTTAATAATATCTTTTATAATATTTTATAAACTAACATTTATAGGAATAAATATTAATATAATTAAATTAATTATGATATTATAATAAATATATATATTTGTAATTAATGCTACATATTCACATACATGAAACTATTATTGGTGTAACTCAATTTACCGTATGACGTGCGGCATATTTGGACCTCTTCTTTTCTCAATTTATAATATGTTATTACGACTTAACTAAACACACTAAATAAAATACACTAACACATCTCCTATAGGACAATACTCAATTATATACACTATATATAGCGGCGTTCACTTTATTTTTTCAGAATTTATACATTATAAAGTGACTGTCACTCGCATAACTATTAATGATATAATTAGTATCCTTAGTAAATACTTTAGTAACACTTTACTGACAATAATTACTAACAAAACTGAATGCATAATATTTCACAATAAATCATAAATTCATCCTGTTATTAAAAATATATTGATTTTCAATTGAAATATTAAAACTAGCACCAGCACCAGCTGCCGCTTAGGTGTTAGATTTAATTCACTAGCAATATGGACTCTAAAATAGTATAAATAATTAAACAATGTAAAAATAAAATCTAACAAATACAATAATTGAAATACCTATTAACAAACATACATTATAAATATGTTTATCATCTTCAGTTCTTGTAAACTTGACTAATATCTAACAGAATACTTTATTCACTAATAAATTTAGAACACTAACTAAAATAATAAGTGCTTCCTGTATAATTATATCCTATAGGTATATATATATATATACAATTTCTAAAATAATTATTTTAATACCTACAGTATAGGTCCACCCTCCAAATGCTTAGATGGCATGCCTTACAAAATATAAGCTTCACTAAACATTATCATACTAACTAATATCGCATTATATTATAATCAGGCCTCTCTAATTTCGTACATTAATAATTTGCACGAATTCAATCTAATTCGTGCATATTTATATATAGAATAGGCACTTGCACGAATTTAAGAATAGTCTTTCTCTAAATTATTTATAGTACTATATTCTTTATATTTTTCCTTATATGTCCAAACAATTCATAATATTTTAAATTTGTAGTTTTATTTTAGGAGTATTAACTCACACGTTATCTTATTTTCAGTAATTACTAGAGAATTTACACTATACCGATACAATTTCACTAGTCTTTAGATATCTTTCACAATTTATAGTTCGTATTTTATTTCATGTGTTTCGAGAACATTATATTCCCGTTTATCGATATTATATAAAGTAAATCAATTAAAATTAATAATTAAAAATGTTTATAAGTAATAATATTTGGTAACTAAACTAAAATATAGATACTTTCTTAAAATATAATTTTACAATGTATTTTCATTCATATTGTATACACCATATTATATATATTCTATAGTCAATATTATATATTAGTAAATTAAATTATGAAAATTAAATAATGGTTATTTAAATATATTGTATGCACGAATTTAAATAATTTCACGAATTTACAATATATATATATTATATATACCTTATAAGGTACATTTTTGGATATATAATTCGTACAAATTCGTGCATTCGTGCAAAATTCACTAAATCAAAATCAAAATCTAGAGAGGCATGGTTATAATACATCTGTATATTTCGTATCTTCTATCCATACATATAACATAAAATAATACTACTATCAACCTTTGCCCAACGTTAGAAATTCCTATAAGCTTCCCTGTATTATCATTTCAATACATTATCCCTTCTCTATGGAATAAACTTCCCAACTATATTCATAACAACAAAAACTCATATATTTAAAAATAAGATTTGTTAGCACTTACTAAAAGATCCCGAACTTAATTAATATACTAATACCCTACTACATAACGATACTAATTGACTTAGGCCGCCATACCAATATATTACGAGATAACTATATTGACTTATTCATGTATAAACATTATGTAATACATACATTATTGACATGCAACAGAAACATATGTTATCGATGTTGTTTAACATCCGTAATTATTTTAGGATTAATGTGTATATTCCATATTGTTCGATAGTTTTTAAATTATGTCCATAATATATTTGTATCATTATTATTATATTATTATTAGTAACGATATTGTTATCATTTTTTTTGAAACTCCTGAATAGGTACAATACCTGATAAATGTGTATAAATACAATATAATATATAATATATAATACAATATAATACAATACATATCCCAAATATTTTAGTTTGGTAAACTTTAATCGATATATAAATATAAAAATAAATACTATATTCACAATGAATACATTAGGTATGATTGGAATATACATCAAATATCCTATATAACTATCAGCTGCTGACAACATATTACGAACCGTTTATTGGAAGTGATCCCTATCACAATATGTACGGAGCTAATTATATATACTATATTAAGTTCGGATATAATAAGCGATTCTTTCATAGTGTATACACTGATATATCTTAAATATTATCATATCCCTGAATCATTACATACTTCCACTTTAGTTACTTATTGCATAACTATCGTTTAGTGTATATATTAATATATACGACTATTATTGTATACCTAATACGAATTAGATACACACGAGTATAGTAAGGTATTTAAGATAACCATGTTCTCGACTTGCATACTTTGTCTAGTACCCCACTGAAATAGATTAGCCAGCATCGTAGAGTAGATTATAGTTAACCCCATCATTCCACTCGTTAAACCTATTGTTCGTTTTGTTAAATAGGATTAATTATTAATGTAATGATAGTAATAATATTAATATTCTTAATGTCAATATTAAAGTTATTATATCAAAGAGAATTCTATACATATACAGTGGTTTTATATAATATACTTAATGTTAGGTATCGTTCTCTAAAGTTAGACTAGAAGAAGTGATTATAATAATGGCGGATTACTAACTTGACGCGTAGAACACACAGGTGATTGTCACTACGCACACGAACAGCGTACATATGAGGTCTAGTCTGATACACATCCATCTCGTTAAACTGATGAACATGAACCAAGCTTCCGTGTGATGATCCTATACAGACGATTTACTAGCTATACATAGATCTAATGTATTGTAATACAACAATAGTGATCTATAATGGAGACATGAAAGTAATATTCATTATAAATATTCGAACTATATAATAAATATATATATATATATATATATATATATATATATATATATATATATATATATATATATATATATATATATACATTTATATAATGATAATGTTTATATGTTCTTTTTATTATAGTACTATATTCATTACTTGTAACTTAACGTGAATGTATGCATGAATATACGCACATGACTGTATCAAAGATTTTCCGAAGGAAAGATATAACACTTACGCGAAATCGTGTAATTCGAATTTGTATACAAAATACCCTGGTGCCACCTATAGCGGGTTACTTTTAGGAACTATGCGTTGTTTATAATGTAAATTCGTATTTAACTATACACTTTTAAAATGTTAAATAATATGCTTTAAATTAATATTTATATGATGAAAACTAAGTGTTCATTACTAATATATAACAAACAAATATGATATGTATGTTTTAAATGCTATAAGTATATATTTAGTGAGTAAAAGCTAATTTATATTGCATGTAATTTAATAGAGCAATGAAAACATTGTTGTATGCAAACGGAGCCGAACCTAAATCTATTTCAGTGATTTCGATACTACTGCTAGCAGCGGTTCGGGCTATAACTAAATTACGTTGCATGCATAGGGAGTGTTATATCTTTGCTTCGCAAAATCTTTGACTGTATGGTGAATTTTGCTATGGGAATTTCAAGATCACGTTCATTATTTTTATATAGTTCTACATTTTAGAAACATTTATAAATATAATTAACTTTTATAATACACGATCGATAAATTAATATATCGATATATTAATTTTGTATATCTATAATATACTATTTTCTGAAATTTATAATACATATTATTGGAAAATGTCAGAAGTTATGTACAAAATAAAAACTAGTGCATATACAACAACCTCCACTAATAATTATAACTTGTATATTTTATACTCAAAATCAAAACGATGTCTATAAATATTTACTCTTATCAAATATAATTGATTAAAAACCAAATGTCAACCAAAGAACCACATTAAAAGAAATATGTAATCAATGTAATCAATAGTTATAATAAAGTTTAGTAAAGTTTACAACGATTTCCATTTATATTTGATTAATTATCAATATAATTATGATTATAATTTGTGTTTAACGTGAAACTTGAATAAAATAATTATGAATTTGTAAAAAAATATAATGATTATTCAATCAAATTTAAATTTTAAAATAGTAATTTATTAATTAAAATCAGTATATTATCTTAAATATAGAATTAAAATAATAATTAATTTATATTAATAACAATGTAATAAATATATTAAAATAAAGAAAATGTAAAATATTATATTAATTAATAAAAATTAAAATAAATATATATTATTTATTTAATTTACCAATGTATTAAAAAGTAATAGTATTTTTATTGGGTTTAATAAAAACTTATTACACCTATAAAATATGATTGGTATATTTACACTATGTTACACCTATTTTTACAACCTATTATAATTTACTAGTGTTATTATGTGGCTCAATAGAAACGTATTACAGCTATACAATTTAAATATTGTATTTACGCTATTTTTTTTACCAATTTTTACAATCAATTACAAATTATAGTATTTTTATTGGGTTAAATAACAACATATTACACCTACAAATATCCATGTTGTAATTACACTATGTTATACCCATTTTTTTTACAACGAATTACATCCAATCGCAACCTAATACACTTATTCTGGTTTCTTGATATATAATATATGTAGGTATATAACATAATAAGCAAATTGAGTAGAATATTATATGTTATTTCTCGAGAACACTATTACGACACACGATGAACACACGACGTGATTACGCAATGCATACGACAAAGTGACCACTATTACGAACTTGATGAATGTCGAACTCATTACCTATGTCAGACTGAATAGAGAAGCTCCTAATAGTAGTGATGCCACTAAGGCTGGCGTTAACGTGAGAGAATACCGCAGATCTGCCTACACACACAAGTTGTAATGTGTTTAGTGTATTGTATACTAAAAGTAACTATCAATATACGTACATAGAGAGATATTTAAAATAGGTAGTAAGTACATTGAATATAACATTAATAATATAAATTTATATAAAAATTTACTATCCAGATAAATATTATAATATTAAAATGTAAATAAATTCGTATAGAGTGATCTTTGGATACTTAATCACGTGATATTTTATGTTAATATAAATATCGTCTGTTATTAAAATGTTAAAAAAATGTATAGTTTAAAAACCTAATGTTATTAATTCGATATCTATTATCTGAGAATACTTCCTACTAAGATATACAAGGTCGCTCTACCTAGAATTAGCTCAGACAAATATAACACAAAACACAGAGTAAGAAATTGAATTCTAATGATTTTTAAAGATTACGTAATGTACATTTTAGTGAAATAATTTCGTAAATTGAATAATTTATAATTATAAATTCTATTAATAGAGAATCGTAATAAATACGTAATATAGTGACGTATACTAACTGGTTCCTTCGATTCTCTTTACATCATTTATTATCTTAATACAATAATTGCGAATGTATATCAACAATACGAACATAGGTACGATGAATACGATCACTATGGGTATTACTGATGCGGACACTGCGAGTATCGCTACTACCAAGAAGCCGGTCTATAAATAGAATTAAGTTCATGTATGACTCACCGATAAGTTTACATCTCGTTGTACCGCAATAATGTATTGTTCATGCTAATAATCGTGTACGTAGATTACATTTGTTCGGATATTATACATATTAAATAACATTACATAATTGTAACGTATTAATTTGTATAGTATTATATTTATTTATTTTTAAATGAAATAATACGATGTTAAATATATATATATATATATATATATATATATATATATATATATATAAAACTACTATTCGAATTCCATGTAATTATATACTTATTCTATTCAATATACGATTGTCACCTTATTATAATTAATACATTACCAAATATTATATTTATTTTAATTTGCATATCTATTTTCAAATCTGAATAAATGAATTATAAATATTATTTTCAAAAATATAAACTAATATAAAATTAAACACGTTAATTTATTATTGTCAATTATAGATTATTGAATACCTTCCCATATAAGCTTTAGTGTTACATATACAGATATAAACGTATGCTCAATTTGTTTGCGAATACATAGAAAGTACGTCAAAATGTATGAAATCGCCGTAATAATAAAGTTAATTTCACTTTGCATTTTGTTTTATAAAATGTATTTAAAATAATTAAATTAATATATTATCTAAAAGGTACCTTTTACGTAATAAATAATGATCGCACTTTTGTATATTAATTATATTATACATATACATTAAATATAATAATAAATATTAAAATAATCTATTATATATTTAATATGATATTTAGAGGAGAAGCATTTTTTTATAAAATTATTTTGTTAATCTGAAAAATAATTTTTTAAATATAATAAAATTAGAAATTTAAAATCTACGCAATGAAATGTACATCAAGTAGTGACAGTATATCCCTTGATAGGTACACATGTACGCTATATAGTTGTAACATATTATATATGGATGATAATAATTTAATTGATCGAAATAATAGCCGAAATGTCCCCGCATGGGTTATCCCCATAGATGTATAGTTTACACATATGTAAACTATAAATCTATGGTTATCCCCTTAGTAAACACGTTAGAATACATGATATATGAATTAACTACACATATCATTACCTATAGATTACAATAGAGAATAAGCTTTAGAACAGCGAAGTTAATGTAATAATTATTTATAATGATATTACTATAATTAACTACTGATTATTTCATATACACATATATATATATATTATATATATATATATATATGTTTATTTAAATCTGACATGACATATAATATATATCCTACATAGGATGTATTAAATATATGTATATTACTAATATAATATTAGTATACTAACACACACTGTATCGATAAATAGGTATGGCATAAGTTCATCTAATTGTCCGGTATCCTTTGAAAATCTATTAAGAATTCTTCCTAGATCAAAGTAGAAAGATATATATCATTCTTGCTATTTTCATACGAATCTCATTAATAATATAAGTAATACATAATATGTCATTATAAAACAGTGATGTTAATTCTATTTTTACACCGATGATATTAAATTTATAATTAGGTATATTTAACTACTATCCTCTTTAAATTAAATATACCGATTATGATAACACCTATATATATATGTTACTGAAATATAAATTTTCTATATAATCTATATTATGAAAAAGTGACTATAGTTAATATATTAATGATTATCTAAAAAAAATAGATTTAAATTTAAACAATTGTTACAATTCCAAACATAATTATCACTATTAGAAAACTAAATTATTTTAATATCTCGTTAGGGCATAATAGCACATTAATACCTACACATTGAATGTGAATATAAGTTTTTTTATCAATAACCTAATTATTTCACAGTTATATTCTACGTTGAAAGCACGAATTTAAAATAATATCATCGATTAGCTGCAATAAACATACTACTATTTTAAGATAATTTGTTCTACATATTAAAAATATCAATATAAAATCTTTATTAATATGTTTTTATCTCATATATTGAATTAAACTAAATTAATTAATTAACATTGTGATGTAATTTATATTGTTTAATATAATTAAAGATAACATTGATCCAAACATTATTATTAATAATTAATATTAATATTATAACTATTATAATAGAATTCTATAGAATTAATAATATATATATATATAACTAAACTTTTAAAGTTAATAAACAATATCGATACTATTATTATCAAATCGAATCACAATATTCACACATGACATATCCGTGACGTAATATATACATGTGTTTTCTATTGTTCTCAAACCTATCGGATTACTATCGACGAAAGATACAGGAGCCCTCAGAATGGAAGATAACATCGCATTGTGTAACGCTTTACTGGCGCTGATGATAATGTGACTGAGGAGCATCGAATTCAGACTGGCTACATCGTGGGTGGTATTATTATCAGTGGTATAGCATAAGTAATAGTAGTGTGTGTAATGGTACATTAGTGGGGGTAGTTTGATAATGATAACGTACTATGGTTACTTAAATACGCTCATGTTGTTGGTATATTAGTATAAATAATATATATATATATACAATTCTATAAATAAATATATGTTTCAATTTGATCCCAAAAAATAGATTATGTTCACCAAAACTAATATTTTAATAATTACATATACATTAAGATTATGAAGATATCCTGATACCATTTGAATGCGGAATAATGAAGTGAACTAACCAAGAATAATTATTAACAATATGTTGAGACCATATACCAGCAAGTAATTTCTTAGGTTAATACCGGATGGCATAATAATAGAGGAATTGTTGGTAGATACATCGTGTATGTTTTGTAAGACTGCATTATGTAACTTATGATCATCTGACCTGTCAATCACGAGGATATTTATGTGTAAACATTACTTTATAATTAAGAAATTATTAAATATACATATATATAATATTTATTAGATAAATTAACAAGATATATTGTATTAGGTATATATTCATAATAATATATTTAAATAACTAAATTTAAATTCAGAGTATAACATTTGATACAGATTATATATAATATATTAGCAATACAAATTAGTTGTATACAAACATTATTGTAATTTTAGTATTATTGAATTTAAAAATTAAATTAATCAAATTAATTTTAGTTAGGATATAACATATTTAATATATATAGGTATATATATAATATTAAATAAGTATACGTTGTTTTAGTCATATAATAATTTAATTTATCAATTCATGATTAATAAATAAATGACCCTTTACATATGTGTAAGTATACGTAAAGTAAATTGTCTTATAAACACAACCAACCATTTTGCTAGAAACCAATTTGAAAATACAGAGCTGAAGTTTAACAATATATTTAAAGCTATCGATGTTATCACTCCAGCTATTCCTATGCCATAGCTGATGTATTCGGTATATAATCTCCATCCTATTGTACCGGATTTACGCCTTTCTACATTTTCTAATGGCCCAGTCTGTGTTATTTATAGTAAATTTATAATAATAATTTTGAGCGATTAAATATAATTTATATATTAATATAATTTATATATTATTCATTGTTTATAAAAAAAATGGATTAATTTAATAATTTATAATTCAATACCATACATGTATGACTATTATAAATTAATAGAACATTTATATATATACCTTTTTTTCATTAACATCTTCTTCGTTTTGTTCCTATTATAATAATTCTTTAAAATAAGTATATATTATATAGTATGATAGGAATACATATTAAATTATCAATAATATATCTTAATAAATATTATAATATTAGTTATTTATATTATTATTATAAAAATATCATTATACTTATATCATTGATTATATATTTTATTATTTATGTTATTATACATATACATTCAATTTAATTAAATTAGAATAAATATTAAAATTTAAATTCTATAAGAATACCTTTGTTATATTATCTTCAATTACATCATCATCTATCTTATTTCTCTCATTATAAATTACATCTGTATTAATTAATAACTATTATTAAAATAATAAACTATATTATAACTATATTAACTACATATATGGATACCATGCGAAACATCTGATATATGCCACAAAAGATTAAACTTTACAAAGCAGCTAGGCAAAAAGACTCAGACCTATCATAAAAAAACATTGAGGCATAAACATATATACAAATGAAATATAATACATATAAGATCTCAATAGAAGTTGTGAAATATGAGATTTCAAAATAATACTAATGCACATCTGTAAAATAGTGAATTCTTAAGAACCTAATTGACTGAAGGATGTATAGTACCTTTCCCAAAAATGCATAATTAGGTATCATAAAAACACTACCGATTAATCACTTTGATCCCCGAGTCAGCGAAGATTTAAAATAGAATGTTCCTAAATAGGATACTACAGGATGTTGAATCATTTCTACACAAAAATAAAATGGTTTTTAGATCCAAACATATCTACTTTCCAGATGCCAGATCCCCACAATATATAATAATATAATGTATTAACGTTAAACATTTACCAGCAACAACACTTTTAGGGTGTGTTTTTCGTCATCCAGCTACGCACAACGCGCGACATCGAATTTTACAAAGTGTTTTTCGTCAACCATTCGTCGAACTATATATCATCATATAATTATTGGTAAATATATGCGCGCATACCTAAAAATAGCAATACCGTTATAATTGTGACGTATTTTATGACTCAGCTCATGGGCGGAGCTTCAAATGCGTGCGACGCCGTTCGTTCTAGAATTCAAATTCAATGAAGAACTGCGCGGATAGGAATAAAAGGTGTATCGGCGAAGTTAGCTGTTCGGCGAACGCTGTCCGATATCTCGTACAAGTTTACATGTAGTGAATAGGGCTTTGTAAAATTCGATGTCGCGCGTTGTGCGTAGCTGGATGACGAAAAACACACCCTTAGCCAGATATATCGTACTCTATCCAAATGATGGAATAATGGAATACATTAACAAAAACTTAGATCATACAAAACAACTTAAAAACAATAGAGAATATATCAAATAAGTAAAAGAATTGGAGTACCTAAGTAGCTGCATACATCTTACAGAAACTGATATAAACATAAGACTGGGAAAAGCCAGGCAGCTATAAACGTTATGCGTAAAATGTGTAAGACAAATATTCTAAACAACATGACATTTATCGGAGCGTTATCATTGCTTGTTTAAACTACAAAACTTGTATGTTAACTAAATCACTGGAAACTTATTGGACAGTATACGTGAATTCTACGAGCTGTATTAATCAAATTATTGGAAAGATCACCTTATAATCAAATAGTTATATGGAAAATCACTCCGATAAGCTTATCAATCAGAGGAGCAACGAATGTGGTTCATTGACCTCTGTTTGATATCAAAGGCAGGAGTAATATCGCATCTTCATCTCTGGGAATCACGTCATCGTAAACGTGGACCTGGGAGACCAATTGAGCGATACATATCAGGAGGATATGTATTGATAAACTGGAAGACGATAACATATGTATACACAAAACGACTATGTGAACCCGGAAAACTGGAATATATGTATTATAGAATGCAAAGCAAGCTCGACCGGATATGGTAATGTAAGTTAATATATGGTTGGTTTATATATAAATATATATATATATATATATATATATATATATATATATATATAACTGTATCACAAACCATTGTTTATATTGGTGCATTCTATTTTATTACTATGTTTATTATCTTCATTAATAACATGCATTACATCATGACCTGCCTGCAATAAGTCATCATAGGTACCGAAAGCAATCAAGCAACCCTGAAATGATAAACGTATATTACTCAAGTAACTAATATACGCTGATGAATAAGTTTAACATAAAAGAAATTTAAAAGCATAATAATTATTTTAACATATTGATATAATATCAATATAATAATATCAGAATATTACTGAACAACTGATGAATGTAAGGTTACACATATGTAGTAATTATATTGAATAATTTGTGTATCAATATATTATTGTAATTAACATATATTAAATAATAATCAAACTTACGTCTTTTAGGATAATAATCCTATCAACTTCTTTTAAATATTGTATTTGATGGGTAACTAAAATCCTAGTTTTATCTTTTAGTTCTCCTTTTATGCATCTAAATATATATATATATATATATTTCAATATAATAATGTATTAATATTATTATAATAATATAAAAATAATCTATCATTAACTCGATCAATTTAATTATTTATTTAATTATTTATTATTTAAATATTTAACATACAATATTATATATCTATATTATATAATATATATATATATATATATATATATATATATATCATTTAAAAATCATAATGTATTATGTATATAATTAACTTTATGTTTTCTAATAGACTAAATATATATATATATAATATATATATACATATATATATATATATATATATATATATATATACATATATATATATATATAGCAAGACACACAAGCAGTAGGACACGGGTTTGAGCTTCGTCAGGACCATTAATTAATTTTATAAAATGGGTCTTAAAATATTATTTAGAAGTGAAATTATATAACTGTGTATAAATAAATGATCGGCTCTCGTTAAAACCATGGATGACTTAACATGAGAGCGGCTTCTAAGGGACGTTAGAGCTATATATGGACCATATAATATGGTTATAAGTGAAACACTTCATCTAAGTTCATGGATGGGATGAAAGGTAACAATAAAAATAACAACAATAACAATATAAATATATATATATATATATATATATATATATATATATATATATATATGTATATAATAATTCATTTTATAATAAACGAAATAGTACATTCCTTAAATATCCGAATAAAATAAATTCTCTGATAAATTATATTATTAAAATATATAGAAAATATAAAGATAAAAAGTTTTATTAATAAATCTAATCAAATAAGTTTAAATAATTAGAAAAACTTGTATATAATAAAATAATATAATAATTATTATTATTAATATTTTTATTAGAAGAAATATTTGTGTCTTTATTCTTTTATGGATTATATTATAATTATGAATTATTAATAATTATTACCCGAATACGGATACTCTCGGTATCTCAGAAACCATACATCACACACAAAAATGTTTAATGAATAAAATATTCGTAATTATATAAATAGTCTAAAAAGTATTTTTTATTTTGTAAGTATTCAAAATAGTGCTGATATATCCAATACTCTGTTTGTTTTATTACGTTTTTAAATTTATGACACATTTTTTTTACTTAAAACCTTCTCAATAAAATACAAATGTATCGATATATTATTAAAACATAACAATATATTATTAAAACTAAAGCATTGTACAAATTATATACATGCTTTCTCTATTTGTTATCAAATATTAATTATGTTATAAGCATATATCCATAGGACGTATAAGTCCCTAATATGGACACTCTAGATGTCTTAATACGGACACCCTATAACCAATCAGCGCGCAGCATGTAAACTATTCTGATTTTCAAAAAAATCGCATGCTTTATAATAATAATTCCACCAATGAATATAAATCTAAAAATGTTATTAAATACTTAACTTGAATTATTAATTACTAAAATAATAACAATTAATAAATAATCCAAATAATTAGGATCATTAAATTTTAAGAGAGAGATTAATGCAATTAATTCATAAAATAAATTAAAGTTTTATAAATTTATGAACAAATGACACAATTTAAAATCTGGAGTATCTACTCTAATTGATATATCAAATAATACTATTTTATTTTCAGATCCTGACAAATAAAATACATTAAATTCATATTTGAGTTAAATTTAACAAAATTATAATGGAAATTTACCAGAATTTTATAATTTAACTAAATAAAAATTTTATAATATTGATTTAAATCCTGAAATAATTAAAATATTTTTAAATAGACTAACAATTACACACACTTTTGGAAATGGTGGGATACCATCTTCTATGTTAACATTATTATCTAATGAATTATGTAGTCCTTTATATAATATTTTTAATTCATCTTTATTATCGGGTAATATACCGAAAATTTGGAAAATATCTATAATCACACCAATTTAAAAAAAGGATGAACCGTCAAATTAAAATAACTATAGGCCTATTTCAATAACATGTGTAATATGTATAGTATTAGAACGTATTATTTATAAACAATTAATTTTGTATTTAAAATCTAATAATTTATCTGTAATAAAAAAATCAATATGGTTTTATAAGTGGAAAATCAACAGAATTACAATTAACAAAATGTTTAAAATTGTGGTATAATGAATTGAATAATAACAAATTTGTAGATATAATATATATTGATTTTGCAAAAGCTTTTGGTGTTGTTGGTCTCATTATAAAACTATCATATAAATTAAAATCGCGTGCGTTATAATATTAATACTACCAATGAAGCTTAATCTAAAAATGTTATTATTTAGATACTTAACTTGCATTATTAATTAAAAAAATAATAAAAATTAATAAATTAATTACTAATTAAATTATATTAAATTATTCATAACATTACTTATAAATTATGTAATTGTAATTTATATCATTGGTTCATCAATAATATATAGTTTATCTAGTAGTATATAGGGTGTCCGTATTCGGACATGGATACCGAATACAGACATGGATACCGAATACAGACACTCCCGTTATCTATTGACTAAAAAGATTAAATAAAATGTTAAAATCACAATAATATCTATAAACATATAATATTAATATATTGTGATTTTTGAATACAAATATCGAGTCATAAAATGTTAAGATAATTTATTGTTAGGTGTCCGTATTAGGTTACTTTCACCTATAATGGAATAATTTATATTAATATCGTCCAGTAAATAACAATACACTATAGTACTACATTAATTTATTCATAATATACTATTATTTAATAAACAAGCTATAATTAATAAAATATATTAGTAAATAATAGAATATAGAATAGATATATAGATATATTGTTTTTGTTATTTTATTTTGGTGAAGTCCTTTCATCCCATCCAGTTTTCACTTATAACCATATAGGTCTCTGTTGTACCTTCGAAGCCGCTCTCATGTTAAGGCATCCGTTGTTTTAACAAGAGCCGATCATTTATGTATACACAATTATATCAATTATATCACTTCTAAATAATATGTTAAGACCTATTTTTATGGTCCGGACGGGGCTCGAACACGGGAAATACTGATGGTGTGTCTAACGCCTTAATCAACTGAGCTACACAGGCAGTATATATATTAGGTATATGTTATGATAATTTAATATTCGTAATTGTCTAAGATATTAAAGGTAATGAATAAATAATAAGATGTATTAATTAGTTTGCATTGATTAAACAATGTTATATAAATAATTAATATTACAATATATTAAATATTAATATATGTATATACTATATATATACTATATATATAGTAATTATTATATTAAACTTATCAAATATAGCTCTTCCGACATTAGAATCAACAGCTGATAGAGGGTCATCCATCATTATGATATCAGGCTCTGCATACATGGCCCTCGCTAAACATATTCGTGACCTCTGACCTCCGGATAAAGTTATACCCTTTTCTCCTACTAATGTGTATTCCTTATTTGGTAAAAGTACAATATCCTACGAAGAGTTATGTACTTAAGTATTAATATATATTACTTTATATAGTGATTTCAACCTTATCCAATGTTACTGCTTCCAGTATTCTTTTGAACTTCTTTTCGTTATATTCTTTTCCGAATAAGATATTTTGACGTATAGATGAAGGAAATATCCACGCATCTTGAGGAGAATATGCAATATTTCTACTATTTATAATAATGGAAGCATCAGATACGACGGATAATTCTCCCAGTAAAGCTAATAATAATGAACTCTAGAAATAATGTTAAATTGATTAAAATGTTATATTAAATTATATTTAAAATTTTTAAATATTATGTTGATAGTTATATTATTTATGAAGCGATATACTCTGCATGTTGATTTACATTTGACTGAATATTATCACTATTACTACATTATAAGAAACTAAAGAAGTTGTATTATAAATAAAATCCCTAATTTTGATTATTTAAAAAAAACCATAGATACTTAAATAATTTATGATTTTAAAATAGTAATTTTATTTAATAAATACATAATATAAACTTAAATATAAAATTAAAATAATAATTTATAATTAATTTACACTTGTACTAAATTAAATCAATATATTAAAATAAATAAAAAGTAAAATAGTATATTATTTATATATTCAAAAAAATAATTTATTTGTAAATTAATATTATAATGATACAAATGTCTGTTAGTACACTGGTTCTATCGTAGCCATATGGCTGTGTAATACACGGACATTTTCCCATGTAAAACACGGATATTTAATCTGTGTAAAACACGGACATTAGTTACATTACAAAGTAATTGAAATGTATATATAATCATTATTTTTGTTGTAAAACAAATGTAAATAAATTATTATATATAAATGAAGATTAATTTCTATATCATATATTAACTTATAATTATGTTTTAAATTTCTATCGTGTAAATGTCAAAAATCGTTTAAACGTCAGGATTTTACACAAGTTTAAACCAGGACAGAAAAACAAAAATGTACTGGGTATGGAGTAAATGTAATATATTACCTAGATATATTTATATATTATATGAATACCGTATAATAATTATATATAAATATATATTTATATACGTATAGTAGGTATACTTATTTTACTGATTTGAATACATCATACTAACTTTTCCTGATCCAACTTCACCAATTATTGCAATTAATTCTCCTTTTTCAACGTTAAATGTGATGTTCTCTAATTTTGGAACTTTACCATTCATATTTTTCTATTTAAAATTATAATTAAGTATTATAATTATTTACAATAATAATATATAAATAATATATATATATATATTAATAAAATTATAATAATATAATATTTTATAATTCATATAGGATTTTAAATATTCGATTATATCTATCTAGGTTCAGTTTATATTAATTAAAATAGTTGAAATTGCAATACAATTTTAAAATCTATAACAAATATGAGATTTTAGGTGATAGACAAGAAAATGAATGCAATTAGTAAACATTTATAATTATAAATATATATGTATATATATATATATATATGTATATATGTAATCGTGATATATTTTTTAATTAAATGGTAATATAATTATATAATTGTCAATATATTGTGAATTTATATACATTACCTGTTCCCATAACGTACATGCATTCTTAACACAAATCATCGTATCATTAGATGTGTTATTCATTGTATCAAAGGTCTCACTAATAATTGACATTTGTTTCTGGCAGTCTTTCTGGCCATCTTTAACATAAATCGAGTGATCACTTCTTTTATACTCTTTAAGTAACAGCAATACCTATAAGTATTATGTACACAAACTATATAGTTGATATATCACTTTATGGGGTTACGTTATATTTATTATTTTCCTCCTTTAAGGGATTCAAAATAATATTCTATATAACATGAAATACTATTAGAATAATTTTTATTTATTTTAAATAATGGACTTATTATTATATTTAAATTATGTAATCTTATAACTATGGGGATATTTATATGTGCAGTTCGCACATCATTTCACGTATTCACTTTTAAAAATAGCGTATGAATTTATATGTATATGGTCATTGAACTAATAAATATATTTGTTTCATCTATTTTTTTTATAAAAAAATACATTCATATCTAACATAATTTGAAGATATAATAATACAATATGTTATATTATATATATATATATATATATATATATATATATATATATATATATATATATATATATATATAAATAGATATACTAATATTATAAATGATACAATAATATTTAAAAAAAAAAAAAAAAATACATTAGTAATTATTTTTTATTATATTAGCAACTATTACTTCAGATTATAATCTAGAGTATACTATACGTATGTTAATATTTATATGTTTATTTCCTTGATGTATATGTTTATTTATATATAAATATGAATTTGATAGAAAGCTGTACTGGTTTTATATGTTTATATACGTAGAACAAAAAACTCTTCCGAGTAATATTCATTTCAAATGTAAACAATTACAATTATATATATATATTATAGAGTAATATAAAATGGTGTCTTATAAAATATGCTTTTATGTTATTTCCAAATATATTTTATAGATCATTTTTAGACAAATATCAAATAACATATAATTAATAAATACTTTAATTTATTTTATTTGTGTACCAACAAAATAAAAAAGACCAACAAATTGTTTGAATTCTATTACACTTTTTTGTTACCGTAATGTAATATATTTAAACCTCAATTTATAACCTGTATCCTAGACAAAGATGTTCGAATCTCGAATCCGTATTGAATTGCCAACGGAAGTATAATTCCGCAATCGTACTTGATGACGTTGAACAACCCTATAACAATGAAGACGGTAGCCGAGTCCAGTGGAATGTCCAGTACGGCCACGTAGACTACGATGCTGATACCAACTGATAGCTTATCCATCCAGAAATTGAAACTCGAAAAAGCGATCGCCTTCAAATACCCAGATTTCATGATATATGCGCATTCTAAACTATTAAAATAACATTTAAATATTGTTATTATATTAATACTAATATGCCATATTTCTTCATAAATATGTTTGATTTTAGTTGGAAAAAGCGTCATTAACACAAGCAGTAGGACGTGGTTTCAAGCCTCACCCGGACCATTACATAGGTTTAAAATATTATTTAAAAAGTGTTATTATATACTTGTGTATAAATAAATGATTGCTTCGTGTTAAAACCAGGTATGCATTAACATGAGAGCGGCTTCGAAGGGACAACATAGCCATAAGGTTATACGTTAACAAATTCACATACATTCCTGGATGGGATGAAATTACTCCACCGAAATAAAATTATAATACAAATATATATATGTATGTGTGTGTGTGTTAATTGGATAGAAACCTTCTTAAATGTTTAATTATTTTTAGAAAGTACGATTCCCAACAATAAAATTTCACAACTTTTATTCCGGATAACATTTCGTTCATCATTTGAACTCTGCGATCCGTCAATATTGATATATTTTTTCTAGTCATGTGAATTAGTTAGTGTAATTAAAGGTGGTGTTTATTTATTCATTATATTAATTATATAGCTATTTAAATGCGTCAATAACATTTGAGCGTTATGTTTATTTTAATAATATTAATAATTGTATTATTCACAAGTATATGTTATATTTAGGCGACCAGAAAATAAGTGATTTTTATATCTCGTATCAGATTTACATAGACTATAGAAACCTTCTTTATTATAATTAAAATCGTATTATTTCTATACTACATATATATATATATATTAGAGTTTATATTAAGTGATATAAAAAGATTATAAAGCTTTATCAATAATTAATATAGAATATGCATCAGAAAGTAGATGGATAACCTAAATTTGGAGAAAAACGATCCGATATAAAGTTGCGTTAACACTATAGACAACAGAACGACGTAACCTGATAGTGCTGCCAAACCGATGTAGCGGAATAAAATGTAGAATACTACTATAATCTCAATGAACGATAGAAACAGAAATGGTATCGTACCTATGAACTGCCGTGTGTTTAATGTATTAGGTTATATAATATAATGTTCTTAATTAATAATTACCTACGTATATTAGTTAACATATCACTCTATATAGCATATATATATATATTCAAATTTTTATATTTTTTGAAATATGTATATATATATATATATACGTAATATTAATTATTATAACATACAATATATGAATAGTTTATAGATTATGATGGTATTATAGTTAGTAATGTTTATGTGTATTATATTAAAATGTGTAATACGTTCAAATCAAAGAATATTTAAAGTCTCCGATTTTTATTTCAATATACGTCACGTATATTTGTTATAGATGTATGTGTTGTGGTGTATAGGTTAGTATGATAGGTTAATATTAATTGCAATGTTAACATTATCTAATTATGATTTATATTAAGATATACATATTTTATGGTAATAATGCTTTAGGGAGTTATATTTATGATCTAGAAGAGTGATTTATCCCAGCAAACTATTTTTTGGCAATATCCGGATTTTTTTGGCAAATAATATCCGGAAAAAATCCGGCAACATGTGGTTAATTTGGCAAGAAATAAATCTGGAAATATACGGCAAGAAATAATCCAGAAATATCCGCAAAGAACATAATCTGGAAATATACGGCAAGAAAATAATCCGGAAATATCCAATAAGAAAATAATCTGGAAATATACGGCAAGATATAATCCAGAAATATCCGACAAGTAAATAATCTGGAAATATACGGCAAGATATAATCCGGAAATAATCCTGAAATATCCGACAATCAATAATCCAGAAATATACGGAAAGATATAATCCGGAAATATCCGACAAGTAAATAATCTGGAAATATCCGACAAGTAAATAATCTGGAAATATACGGCAAGATATAATCCGGAAATATCCGACAAGTAAATAATCCTGAAATATCCGACAATCAATAATCCGGAAATATACGGAAATATATAATCCGGAAATATCCGACAAGTAAATAATCTGGAAATATCCGACAAGTAAATAATCTGGAAATATCCGGCAATCAATAATCTGGAAATATCCGACAAGTAAATAATCTGGAAATATCCGACAAGTAAATAATCTGGAAATATCTGACAAGTAAATAATCTAGAAATATCCGACAAGTAAATAATCTAGAAATATCCGACAAGATATAATCTAGAAATATCCGCCAAGTAAATAATCTGGAAATATTCGACAAGTAAATAATCTAGAAATATCCGACAAGTAAATAATCTGGAAATATCTGACAAGTAAATAATCTAGAAATATCCGACAAGTAAATAATCTAGAAATATCCGACAAGATATAATCTAGAAATATTCGGTTAGAAAATATAAGAATTAAATTTATATATTTATTTTAATAATGAGGAGAATCCCCCTGCAATGGTTCATCATCCATTTTATCGTCGTCCTTTTCTTCTTCCTCGTCTTCCTTTTCTTCTTCCTCTTCATCTTCTTCATATACACTATTCTTATCTAGTGATTTTATTATAATAATTAGTGATAATAATAAGATTATATATATATATATATTGGCTAGGTGATAACTATAAAAAGAGTATTCTTATTGTTGAAACTTTTAGAATATTTAAGGGGATGAGCACTTTATTCGTTTTATTATAATAAAATATGTATTTAATTTAATTTTAATTGATTAATTATACATATCTACATTTAAATATTATGATATAAATCTAATGATTTATATATTAAATGGATTATATATTTTTCAAAATCTAATAAAATTGTAAATAATATTAATATAAACATTTAAAAACTAGCATTACGTTATCTATTTACACCTAAACTAATGTATGAATATAAGCACAGAAGTCACTACAAGGCATAACAATAACCAATGAATATGTATATGATTTATCCCTGATCTACATTATATTATATACATTATTTACAACACCTATATACTCTACAGAGAATAAAGAGCAATATAAAATGTAGGTATATATATACTTATTCTAAATAGAATCTTGAAATATAAGTCACAAAATAATTATTTACTTATACCAGACATAAATAATCATTTAATAATAAACCAGTTCTATCCACTTCACGCTCCTTTAGCCAGATATCCTTCCAATATTATTGTTCACTGCTTTTATTGATATACTATTTTGCATCTATTCGTTATATATTGTTTATATATTTTATTGTTTAATATATTTAATTAATTTTTGAGTATTAAATAATTAAATAATTAATATTTCAAACATATTAATAATTTGTTCATTTAAATCACCAACGATATCCCCGTCGATATCCTCATTGAAATACTAGGTACTTTTTGGTGTGGCATATGCTTTAGCATTTAAAACTTATAATTATCTCTATCTATTAAATAGAAAATATATTTA
The DNA here is from genome assembly GCA_964019155.1 of Osedax fenrisi. NCBI lineage: Eukaryota > Metazoa > Annelida > Polychaeta > Sabellida > Siboglinidae > Osedax > Osedax fenrisi. The sequence continues at coordinate 77,708,634 of OZ025239.1, forward strand.
TAAAACGAACGGCACTCATCCATTTAATAAGTGAATATTTTATTTATATTTGATATATTATTGAAAAAAAATATCTAATAAATAAATATTATTATTATAATATATATTATATATATATATTCCATAGATATGAGAAGTATATTACAATAAATTATATTATAAAGTTTTAATTTAATTTATACATAAAATAGATGTTATATAATTTTAATTGTAATATTAACCATTATTAGAACACACTTTAATCGATGTAAAGGCTGCCGCAATTTTTCTATCAATTTCACCATTCGTCATCTCTTTACAGTTACACTTATATTTATCTGTAATTATTTACAATTAATATAAACATCAACAGAATATATTTTGTAATAAAGTAACATAACACGGTTAAAAATTAGGGTACTAATAAACTTTAATTTAGGGTACAGTGAAGACAAATTTAGCACATAATTAACATTTACACTCCTATACCCTAATTAGGGTATAGGAGTATAACAATAATGTAGGGTATTGGTGTCATATTTAGGTCACATATATCCCTTTCCTGGGTTATAGATGAATACACTTTAATTTTTTTATCTACATGTTTCAATTATGTTATGAAATATCATAAACATATGATAAATAATTTCATAAATACATTATTTATAAAAATTAATATTACAGTATTATAATTAATTGATATTTTTATAATATAAAAGTGTAGGAAGATACCTACAAAGTGCTACTATATACTCTATTACTCATTTTAATATAAGATCATATAAAATAACATTATATTAAAAAACAAGTAAAGCTAATTTATATAAAATTGAATGGAGCAATGAAAAAATTGTAGTTTGCAAATCGCAGCAAACCTAAATTTATTTTTAAATTTATAGATTTATCTATTTCGATACTGCTGATAGTATAAATACTAATCACATTACGTAGATACGCAAAATCTTTGTTATTTTTATTATTATTTATCACGATTCACGTTTCAATAAAAAAAACCTGGTTGACATAGTTGGTGTGTTATTTCATCCAGTGCTTTCCTTGCAGTGTTGCTTCTTTAGAGCTTAGCTCGGGTCAAGGAATATTCGGATTATACTGTAATTATTATAGGTTTTTTTAGATAAAATACAAATTCATTTTTCATAAATAATCAAATATAAATATAAAATTAAATTAAAACAAAATATGAATACAGATAACCGGCGCCAAATTATTATATATATATATATATTTATAGATTTAGTATCATTTAATATCAATTAGTGAGTATTATTGGTCTGTATCGAATATGATAACCTTTTATTTTGATTACTGAATATAAAATCAAATTAAAAATACTTGTTTCGATATTATACACACTAGTATACATGATAAACTTATATGGAAAATGTACATGTAGTATATATTATAAGAATTATATACATTTGTTGTTACTATAATTTTAAAATATTTTGACTTAGGCAATCGTAATCAAAACAAAAAAAGGCCATATCCAATATTCTCTATGTAATCATAGTCCATGATATTTACTTAGCTCCTATCTATTAATACATGTTTTGTTCAAAATTCAAATCACTCACTCACCACCACCTGCAATTTTGCGATATATTTTGAACCGAAATTATCATTATTTAGAGAGATCAAGTGATTATATTTTTTAATCTCTGCGGCTAAAACTTAGTTATTACATTAATCTTTATTACATATATTTAATTATATGTGTATAACTAGTAGTATACATTTAATGTAATTTTAAATATTAAATTTGATTATAAAATATAATAATTATAATAAATATGATATGTGATTTTATTGATAAGTTATTTTGTATAACTTTTAGGAATCTGATTTATAGTAGCAGATATTTAAAAATATAATTATCTGAGAATTATAATAGTGATAGTGGCTGATCTAAATAGATTACAAAATTGTTTATAATTGTTTATAAAACCCTTTTATCTGCTCGATATCTAGTAAATGTTTTAAAATAATTTGAAGCAGCCGATATTTGGCTATAAATATCAGATCGATATCGGGCTGTAGTTGTTGTGATATCAGCTTTAATGGTGAATGGACCAATACAACGAGAGTGACGTTTAAAAAAATAACCTGGTTAAGACATAGTTGGTGTGTTATTTCATCCACACTTTCGTTGCAGGGTGCTTCTTTAGAGCTTAACTCAGATCACGGTATTCAGCGCATACTGTTCAATTTTCTGTTGTATACTAGGCAGGATTCCCAGTCAGGTACGTATGTATCAATGCTGTATTAGTTGATATAATTTTAAATATTATACCTATTATAGGTTTTTTAGATAAAAATACAAATACATATTTCATATAGTTGGCAATATAGCATGTTATTGTATATTGTAACAATTATTACATGTTAGTTTTTATATATATACATATATATGGTTAAATTCTATATCATTATATTACGAAAATACCACGGATAGTAGGGATGGTAGGCAAAAATTAAATAACTATAAATAAAAAAGTGTATGCATGTCTCTCAAGGCGTTCGTCGAGCGAATACATTATTCGTAGTTACTAATTACTTTGTATAGGCTCACTTCGGGATATAAAGAAGCTAAAAAAACTGATGAATAAAACTAAACAAAATAAATCAAATAACCCAAAATATCAATTAAAACGAATGGTCACCATTATGGTATATATGTATATTTTTATAAAGTCATTATTCCATATATACATGTTCTATTTAGATTTTATTTTCGTATATATAATAAATGTGCGTAACGCACGCCTTGCCCGCCACACGTGAACTTTGCTATTTATATTTATTTAATTTTTTTAATTTTGTTTATCATCGGTATTCCCCCATACCACCGGCCTAAATAAATGATACATACTATATTTTACAATTTAATTTACAATTCCAATTACATTTGTTACATATTTTGATAATAATTATTATTTAAATACACATTTGTAAAATCATATGACTTTAGTATGATTTAAAAAGCTTTGCGATTTTTAAATTAAGCTACGCTTTAAAAGTTCAAAATTGCCTTATAAATATTCATAGTACCAGATTATCCGATGTTAATACATCAAGTTACGGACACAATACTCTGTTTATATTGTAATACATTTGGATCAACAGAACTATTGGTCCACCGGTCAATTCCACGGTCATTGTATGACCGCAATACAGTCATTTATACGGTCAGAACTATTGGTCCACCGGTCAATTCGATTTTTATTATCTAATATATAGTATATAATAGGGTTGATTCGGTTTTTAAAATTGGTTTTTTCAAATGGGTTTTTACGTCGGTTTTTACGGTAATACAGTCATTTATACGGTCAGAACTATTGGTCCACCGGTCAATTCGATTTTTATTATCTAATATATAGTATATAATAGGGTTGATTCGGTTTTTAAAATTGGTTTTTTCAAATGGGTTTTTACGTCGGTTTTTACGGTTTTTTCAAGTTGTAAAAACCATGGTTTTTATGGTTTTTAACAAATTAATTTAACTTTTAAATTATAAATTATAATTGCCTACATTATATGTTATATCAGTGAGTGGGTAGGACTCTCATCTAATTACACTTATATGTCTACGATACAATGATTATGTGATAACAAATTTAATTACGCCACCATTAGGCAGAATATTCTAATTATGAATTATTTATATATTGAAATGTAAACATATATCGTTTTTATGATAATAGATTATTATTAATAATAGTTATTTATATGTAATAGCCAAATATTACCAAACTTAATTATTTTACTAAATAATATAAAGTAAAGTACTATTTTAGACTACAATTTTGAGTATATTGTAACGGTTACCAGACACTGTAGCCGGCGATTTCAAAAGGGGTGGGACTATGGGCGTGGCTATAGCCGAAATACTCTAAACGCAAATAAAATAACTATAATATTTTTAACTATTATATAATCAAATTAAATGTTATAAATATGAATCAAAAATATAAAAATGATATCTATTCATTTATAATTATTTAACAATAATGGTTTTTAACTGAGGAACTTATTACATTTATTATAATGTTGAATAATAATTATGTTCCATTATATGATGTCTATATATTTAAAATTATAATGAAAATAATACAATTTAGTTAATTTTTTGTTATGAAAAAATTATAATTTGTACTTATTTTAATTGTAATAACCGTAAAACCATAAAAACCGATTAAACCAGATAAAAACCGATAAAACCCGATAAAAACCATAAAAACCGGGTTTTTTGGTTTTTACGTAAAAACCGAAAAAACCATCAACCCTGGTATATATAATATATAATGGTTTAGTTATACTAGAGGGGGATGCAAGAGTTGGGAACGGTTTTCAAAATGTTATCAGCAATTGAGGCGGCGGCGAGCGCGCATAGTGCTATATATATTATATATATATATATTATATGTATACTATATATAAATTATATAATTTAATATAATATATATACAGTGATGGGCACGATCACGATCGACGATCGTTTGAAAATGATCGACGATCGTCAGCAACTGATCGCGAAATCGATGATCGTGAACAAAATTTAAACATAATTTATATATATTTACATCAAGAAATAACAAAATAGTGGATATAATAATAACTTTTATTTATGAAAATGTTGAAATACGAATTAATTAATAATGAAATAATATTAATATAATGAATTTGCTTTCAATAGAACTAACAATTCAAAGTTAGTATCATTTAGTTTATTGCGTTTCGGTTTATTTATATTGGTAGCAATACTAAACATTCTTTCCACCGGCGCGGATGATGGGAGTATAGAATTGTATTTTATGAATAACATTTTTATAATAGGATAATTATTTAGCATATCTAAATTAGTATTTTTACTATTTATATAATTAAGTATTTCTATTTCTACAGTTGATTTATAAGTGGATGGTCCATTATCATCAATAACATAGAATTCATCTGAATTAGTTTCGCTTTGTTCTGGTGTAGTTATATAAACCTCGTTATCTGGGATATGTCTATTAACATATTTCTTAAATGACATTTAATAAATGTATATAACAACATATCTTTTCCTTCTATGTAATTACTTAACCAATTTAAAGCAGCCCGGATTGATACGCTTATATAATAATACGATCGACATCCCCAATCGGCGATCGATATCGATGATCAAAATAATTATACGATCGACGATCGTTAGAAAATGATCGTGAAAAGTCGTGATCGTGCCCATCACTTTATATATAAATATAATATATAATATAAATAAAACTCAGGCCTCACGCGTTTTTTTTTATTGTTGCGCTATAGTTTTAACCCGTCACCATATATAATATATTTTATATAAGCTGTATCAATATCGGTAGGCATTGATGAGTAAGTATAAACATATAATCTATTGTAAACTGTATTATACAGTTAAAATGACATAGTGTATACACGTTCGCCGACAGCCTCACTTGCTGGTAACATTTTGAAAACCATTCCCAACTCGTGCAGTAACCATACTAGAATATAAGTATTATATTTGGATTATTATATAACTTATATTAACTTATAACATATATACTACGGTCATTTATACGTTCATAACAATTGGTACAACGGTAAATTCGATTTTTATAAAAATAATGACAGTAGTATATATGTTATCAGTTAATATAAGTTATATAATAATCCAAATATAATTATTATAATATTATATATTATAATAATACTTATATTCTAATATAACTAAACCATTATATATTATCTATATAATATATATTAGATAATAAAAATCGAATTGACCGTAGGTCCTACGGTGTAGGACCAATAGTTATGACCCGGGTTATGACCGTATTGCGGTAATACAATGACCGTGGAATTGACCTGTGGACCAATAATTCTGTTGATCCCATCGATATAAAGAAAGTGGATAAGCAATTGAATGTAGTGTATGGCACTATCCGCTACGAGCGCTGCAGTCGAAACCCACTATCTGGCCCACTACTTTTTATTTATAATAATATGTATTTATCATATATATATTGATAATCACTACCAATTGTAATGTACTATCTATACTAAAAATAAAATTATATATTTAAAATACATAATATCAACATTCCTCGTAATTTTGTGTATTTAAATTGAAGATATAATACTATTTTATTGATTTTATTGATATTTATAATTTAAATCCATTGATATAGATAGAAGTCACTTAAATCTATTTCGACGAAAAGACGGTTATACTTGAGTGTCGCCTCCTCGGAATGACGCCTCCTACTTTATTTGGCGGGCGTCGTAAATGCGCGCTAAGTTTGTTGAATATTCTATATTTAACTATGACTCACGACATGTGAATCACGATCATAAGATAATATACTATGCACACAGTTATATAGGTCAGCAAGGGATTATAATTAGAAAATGCTTGCTTGATCACTATGCATTTATATACACATATAAAAACATATGAATATACAACATATGTTCATATGAAGTATATTTTAATGTATACATGTATACATGCATATATACATGCATGTATATATGTATGTACATGTATTTATACATAGTATATATATATATATATATATATATATATATATATATATATATATATATAAATATATAACAAGTACTGGTAGATAACTAATATGCAATATTACATTTAGGAATATATATATATATATATATGTGTGAGAATGATACAATCCAGGACAAATAATATCCGGAAAATTGTTATATAAATTTAATATATATCATATAAGTCATAATTTATCAAAGTTAATATGTAGCCTAACTATTATACTCAAAATACTAATTTTTACATAGAAATGCATATTATATTGGAAATGAGACAATGATATCAGGAACTTATCTTATAATATAAATAATATTATTATGTACATATTAACCTTGATAATTAGCATAGGTTCATAGCAACCATATGTATAAAAGATAATAATCATTATAGGTATCAACATATCATATGTACTATATATATGCTAAGTATCCAATGTGTTATTATGAATTGTATCTAATAGAATATATTCTGGATATTTTATGAATCATCTAGATAACAATTCATGCTATTTATTACAATTACAATTATAATATATGTTTAAAATAACAAGTATATAAATATAATTATTTATAATCAATGGAGAGATTGCACAATTTCTTATGAAACATGTGTTACTTCTTTAATTATAATGTTTTATATAATTATTATGTATGGTAAATGTTACCTACAATATTATACAATGTACTTATGGTCCTAATCATTTTACCCAAGTGATCTTAACAATACAATATTTTAATAACATTACAGACAAAATACAATCCAATGATACTTCTATCATATATTAATTATAACTAAATATATGTTTTAAATATATAATGTATACATAGTATATGTTACATATTATGTATAATATAACATAATATAGATGAAATGCAAACTGCAATGCATTTCACAGTGTAAGCATACTATTGTATACACTATAGTATATAAAATAACATAAGTACAAGATATAAATATTATAAATTTAGTGTATTAAATTGAAAACACACAGATATATATTATATATAGATTATTATATATATATATATATATATATATATATATATATATATATATATATATATCAGTGTTCCATAGGTTATTACCGCCTATGGTAATAACCGCGGTAATAACCTGTCCGGTAAAAACAGGTTTTTACCATGGTAAAAACCTAGTGTTGTCTATATAATTAAATATAATATTATCTATATTATATTAAACCTACTAGTGTCTATATAATTTACAATTATATATTATTTATAGATTTTATATTTAATAGATAATATACAATTATAAAGTTAAATAATACTACATTAAAATCAATATTATAAGATTTTTTATATTAAAAAAAAAACTTTATTAATTTTGACTCTATGTAAAGAAAACATTTTTTAAATAAATAATACGATATTGAAATAAATGAGTAAATAAGTCAATATATATATATATATATATATATAAAATATTGAATATAATAATATATTTATTTTTGCATTAGTAAAAGGAAAGCCCATTCACACCAAATAAAGCGAGCGATTTTTCACCGATATGCGCAGTAACGAAATGTTCGAGAAATAGTTAAATATTTAGAGATATCTCGAAATGATGAATAGTGATATTGTCACGATATCAATGATATATTGGTGATATATCGGTAGGGGTGTAGCACAGAGAGAGAGAGAAAAATCAGTACGATATTGGTGAAAAATTGGCCAACTTTTTCGGTGTGACAGGGACTTAATATAGTAAAAAATAATATATATATAAAACAATAGAACTAATAATATTTTCATTGAGAAATTATTTGAATGTATATATTATTTGATTTTATACCATGATATTTAATTAAATATATTAAATATATCTATATATATTGTTAATTATATATATATATATATATATATATAAATACTGAATAGAATATTTATTTTTATATATATGAAATTAAATATAGTTTTTACAAATATTTTTTACAATACTGTATAACTATTTAGTAATATTTTCATTGTGTAATTTTATGAATATATAACACAGTATGATTTTATTTCATTTATAAAATATATCTAATTACATCAACTTGTTAATTTTACAATATAAGGGTGGCAGACCTTAAAATCCAGTTGGATTTAAAATAATAAATGTACTATAAATGGCATAATAAAGCAGACAAATGTTGACAAATTTTAAAATAAATCTGCTAGATTAATTAGCCATAACATTTATATATAAATGAATCAATATTACTTTAAATTTCAATATAAATTTTTTTTAAAGGTATTATATTTTATGAGTACTAGGTTTTTACCGGTAATTACCGGTTATTACCGGTTTTTACCGTAAATTAACATGGTAGAGATAGGTTTTTACCGGTTATTACCGGTTTTGCCCGGTAAAAACAGGTTTTTACCGAAAATAATGGAACCCTGATATATATATATAATAGATCATTGAATTATTTATTACATTAATTTAAATTTACTTTATTAATACATAACTACTTTTATTTTGTACACTATACAATACATTCATTGTTTTCCATATAATACACATGAGTACTTTCCTTACCTTCCTAAAACTCACCCATGGGACCCATGGGTACTCAGTGAGTACTACTCACATAGCTAGAGAGAAATTTCTCTCTAGCTATATGGGTACTCATGTGTATTATTGGGAAAACAAGGATTGTATTGTATTGTATTAATAAATTTCAACATAAATTATTAAATGATTGGTTTACTGTTTAATTACATAATTACATAATTTTAATTTACTGTTTTATTTGCTTATAAAATCGATAGCAGAGGAGTCTATGGAAGCAAAGAAAATTTATAATTTAGTGTCTTTAAATAAAATTAACAAAAATAGTATTGTTAGATATATAATTCAAAATGATAAATTGTTAGAATTAGGGGAATTATATAATAATACATTGTTAAATACATATGATTTATTATGTAAATCATAACTTATTATTAATCCCAATAATATATATCATAATAATTATGAATAAATTATATTGTAATTTTATTATTTACTTATTTTTTTATAAATAAATGACGTAATATACATTACATGAGTACATGAGTATCTGAATGTATGTTTATACAAGGTAGATAATAACATATTGGGTACATTTTGCTTTAATGCATTAATATGTATTTCAATTAGTAAATATAATAATAGTAAAGTAGATCACTAATACATTATTGTTTATCAATATAAATTATTAAAGCTATTAGAATAATACATATGTTAATAAAACATATGGTTTTGAACATACTATATTATACAATAGTGTATAATTAATAAATCTAATAATAATAGTTATTTAACTAGTACAATTTAAAAGTACATACAAATACACACACACACACACACACACACACACACACACCTAGCACATACATATATACTTCGCATGAATATATGGTTGCACGCCTATCTGTGCATGTACGACGTAAATTGTACATATGTATATAAATGCATAGTAATCAAGCAAGCATTGTCTAATTATAATCCCTTGATGACCTATATAACTGTGTGCATAGTATATTATCTTATGATCGTGATTCACGTGTCGTGAGTCATAGTTAAATATAGAATATTCACCAAACTTAGCGCGCATTTACGACGACCGCCAAATAAAGTAGGAGGCGTCATTCCGAGGAGGCGACACTCCGGATAGACCCGAAAAGACTACTGTTTTGATATTTGACATATATAATATGACTAATATCCAATCAAAATCACTGATACCATTTTGTAAATTTATCGATAAAAGTGTCATTCACGTGTCTATCTTTTACATGCATTGCGTGCGTCAATTGCTTATCCACTTTCTTTATATCGATGGTTGATCCATACATTTTATATAAATATTTATTTATTCAATTTAACTTAATAATTACGTTATTATAACGATTATAACGGTTATACAAATAAAATAATAATTATTATGATAATACCGTATTATAATTATTATTAAATAATTATGATATTTAATATCATATTAAATATCGTTCATTGACGAATTATAAATAAATAGAGTATAATTATATGTCTAAATATGTAAAATTAACTATGTTATTCATATTAATTAATATATAAATATAAACTATATAGAATGATAAATGTACAACTTTTATATTTTAAATGCGGTTATTTAAAAGTTTAATTTATTTACCTCTTATTTTTGTTTGGATAATTTTGAAATATAATATAATTTGCCAAAGATAATTTGAAAACAAATATATAATCTTTGATATAACAATATACAGTAGTTGGTAAAATTATATAATTACCCCATTAAGTGCAATCATAAATAATTCGTACCATTAATTATAATTAATACATAATTATATATGTATATAATGATTTATAATGATACATGATGATGTATTAGGTTGTATCATTGATTACAAATAAAATATCATAAATATATATATATATAATATGATAATTTAAAATATATGAAAATTAATTTTTTCTTAAATTTATATAATATAAATAATTGCATATATTATTAAAATACACTATAAAATAGTATACATTTATACTTGAGATAATTAGTAATATACCTTACCCTTACCATGTTTAGCTTGCTCGGCAGTTTTCGAATATATTCCTCCAACCATTTCTATGTTGACGACACATAATTTTACAACATAATCATCAATCGGAAAATTAAAAAATAATACAATATAATATTATCATACGAAATGATTATATGAAATAAAAATCTAAAAAAAGATGCATGCAAAATAGTAATAATAGTTAATAGATATTCAAGACACATAATTTTACAGCATCATCATTAATATGAAAATTTAAATAATAACTAAATATAATATTATCATGCGAGGATATTACGAAATATAGATGAGATAAATCCAAGTTGATCTCAGTTTAAAAAAATAACTTGTATTAAACTGGGATATGTATATATACATACATATACATATATGTAAAATTAGAAATACTATAGTAATTAATAACATACTCTTATATTATATGCAAATAAAGAAAATGGTTCGATCCGGCAAAAATCCATTAATGCAGATTATAAATCGGATCGAAGAAATACAATCTCTGTTTCCTGTGGAAGATATTATTAAGACAAAATCTGTAGGATTAAAACACCCAAACAATATAAATGAATATAAGGAATTTATATGTAGGAAACTAATGATAATATTAATGTTGTTTGTAAAGTTTATTCAAATGTATATCCTTTATATGACCTCGATAACTTTACTTCGTATAACATCGGTTGTTTTGTTTTGGATATTAATGATTATTATATTGAACTAATATATTGTGCATATTTAGTAAATAATATAATTGTTATCCCGATTATGAAATATATAAAATGAAGTTGTTCGAGTTGGTGTGAAACCCCTTTAAAAGATTTTTAGATTTTTTTAGATTTATTTGGAAATAATATATCCGGATTTATTAGTTTCCAATTTCATCCAAATTTATCTGGATTTTTTTAGATTTATTCGGATAAAATATTTCCGGATTTGTAAAATCCAAATTTGTCCATATTTATCTAGATTTATTTGGATATATTTGGATAAAATATTTCTGGATTTGTAAAATCCAAATTTGTCTAAATTTATCTGGATTTTTTTAGATTTATTTGGATAAAATATTTCCGGATTTGTAAAATCCAAATTTGTCCAAATTTATCTAGATTTTTTTGGATTTATTTGGAAAAAAAATATCCGGATTTGTAAAATCCAAATTTGTCCAAATTTATCTAGATTTTTTTGGATTTATTTGGAAAAAAAATATCCGGATTTATTAATTTCCAATTTCATCCAAATTTATCTGGATTTATTCGGAAAAAATATATCTGGATTTATTAGTTTCCAATTTCATCCAAATTTATCTAGATTTTTATGGATTTATTTGGAAAAAAAATATCCGGATTTATTAGTTTCCAATTTCATCCAAATTTATCTAGATTTTTTTGGATTTATTTGGATAAAATATTTCTGGATTTGTACAATCCAAATTTGTCCAAATTTATCTAGATTTTTTTGGATTTATTTGGAAAAAAAATATCCGGATTTATTATTTTCCAATTTCATCCAAATTTATCTGGATTTTTTTAGATTTATTTGGATAAAATATTTCCGGATTTGTAAAATCCAAATTTGTCCAAATTTATCTAGATTTTTTTGGATTTATTTGGAAAAAAAATATCCGGATTTGTAAAATCCAAATTTGTCCAAATTTATCTAGATTTTTTTGGATTTATTTGGAAAAAAAATATCCGGATTTATTAATTTCCAATTTCATCCAAATTTATCTGGATTTATTCGGAAAAAATATATCTGGATTTATTAGTTTCCAATTTCATCCAAATTTATCTAGATTTTTTTGGATTTATTTGGAAAAAAAATATCCGGATTTATTAGTTTCCAATTTCATCCAAATTTATCTAGATTTTTTTGGATTTATTTGGATAAAATATTTCCGGATTTGTAAAATCCAAATTTGTCCAAATTTATCTAGATTTTTTTGGATTTATTTGGAAAAAAAATATCCGGATTTGTAAAATCCAAATTTGTCCAAATTTATCTAGATTTTTTTGGATTTATTTGGAAAAAAAATATCCGGATTTATTATTTTCCAATTTCATCCAAGTTTATCTGGATTTATTTGGATTTTTTTGGACATTTTTTTTATTTTTAAATTTACAAAAAACTTATTAATTATGAACCCTTTATAAAATACGAGTATATTTGAAAGGTTTAAGCACTTTTTTTTTTTGCCAAATCTTACCAAATCTTGCCAAAAAAAGTTTGCTGGGATATTAAAGTATGTTTGGTAGAACAAGTATTAACGGGACAGATTGAAGATATAGAAACAGTGCTTAGATAAGATGAACAATGGTATTAATTTAATATATGATTTGTTTGAGGGACGTTATTAAATATCGTATGTGGGATGAAATGGGCAATAATATAATGAAATCACACGAAGAAAACTTAGGCCTATATTGGGAAACTTTACAGTTACAAAATCTTCAGCTCTACTTTTAATACATATTATAAGGGTGAATAATATCAGTGATTATTCATAGAGGGTCTAATAGTGATAACGAATGTATATATCAACTTTAAGTATACGACAAGAGATTAGTTGGTCGGGTAAGTTAATTTAGGTAAGCTAACCTATTGAACTTAACTTTAACAAAATGAATTAATTAAATATGAGAAAATATCTAAATGGGTAATTAAAGAAGAATGCAGGCTACAATATTCTTATGTTTAAAGTACCGAGAATAAATCTGATGAGAATTATGAATAGATCAATCAGTCGGGCTATACCTACATTATGGAATTATATGTCCTTGCTATTACACTGCATCACGAATCATCACACATTCAAGAAGAAGTTACGTCATTATTTGTTACAAATTTAATTCATATTTAAACTTTTGTGAGATTTTATAATAGTATTTTAAATATATTATTTATTTACTTACTTATATATGAATTGATTGTTAGTTTAGGGTCCAGATATACAGTACTCTGACTAAGAAAATAAGTTTACCTCTGCATCGATTAAGTATTTATTAAACTGAATAATACGATAACTTGTCATTACAGTGTGAACTGCACACACACTATGCAGTCAAGCATGACTTGAACGATTCGCAATTTGTTGAGATCGTTGAATTAATATGATAACAACAAATGGCCGACATATCTAAATTCGTTAAAGTACAATAGTACACATCATTCTGTCACCGGATATTCGCCTATCTAAGTGTTCACTCTGAACATTAGCGATTAGTTCGTACCGGAAATACGTTGTGATTTGAAACTTGTATGTATCTATAGATATCTATAGATATATGTATCTATATATATATAGACAAATCATAACTCGTATTTAGTTATATGTATATCATCTATAGACGTTTATATATATATATATACGATATATATATATATATATATACGATATATATATATATATATATATATATATATATATATATATATATATATATATATGTAATATTAATGTTACTATTGAATACTGCGAACTAACCTGATCGAATCTATTCACATCGTTGGACATAATGTTCACAATGTGCCCAATATTGGCGTATTGCATACTTTCGGAGCTCAACGTTAAAGTCTGTAAAAGGTGTAATTACTAAGTACGGCTAATATATACATATGTATTTATAGTATACTTGTGATATTAGCATCTTATGATAGCAAACTAGATATACACCCATACTATAATAGTGTTATGTAATAAAAATGTAATGGTACATCATATAGTAATCAATACCCAATACACAGTGTACATATTACCAACATAACACGATCGTACGATATACTTAATTCATAGAACATAACATACATAAGAATAAGTTGCCTTACCTTTTTATAGATAAGATAACATAACTTTAAGTTTATGTACATAGGTACATTACCTTCTTATAGATAAGATAACATAGCTTTAAGTTTAGATACATAGGTACATTACCTTCTTATAGATAAGATAATATAGCTTTAAGTTTAGGTACATAGGTGTATTACCTTCTTATAGATAAGACAATATAGCTTTAAGTTAAGATACATAGGTACATTACCTTCTTATAGATAAGAGAACATAGCTTTAAGTTTAGGTACATAGGTACATTACCTTCTTATAGATAAGATAATATAGCTTTAAGTTTAGGTACATAGGTACATTACCTTCTTATAGATAAGATAACATAGCTTTAAGTTTAGGTACATAGGTACAGTACCTTCTTATAGATGAGAGAACACAGCGCTACACGTATCTGCATTCCGATGTACTCGAGTTTCATGAAAACCGGATGCATGATGCAAGCCGACAATATCACAGTAACACTTAGAGAGGTAACTGTCATATAGGCTTGTCTCTTGGTTATGGTTTGCTCTTCTTTACCGGCGTATCTTATCAGGTAGACTAGCTGCAGTGGAATACTGATGCGGAGCATTAACTAAGGAGGCGAGGATGTGACCGAGGGTGAGTGGTGGGATAGGTTGTAGGATTAGCTGTAGGCTTGACGGCTACGCAATAATGTTACAACACACTTCGAATATATTTGAAGTACACTATACGATTACATTAGTTTGAATGTATAGTATATGCATTGTTATGAATATTGTGTAAATATGTAATAGGTTTTTTTTTGCAAAGGTACCAACAATTATTATCACATAAATAAAATATGTATAATAATCTTTTTGTATTTTGTATAATACATTACATTTTTATAATACTTTTATAATATATATATACATATATTTACTATTTAGATTATAAATATTCAAGATTGATAAATAAATACAAATAAATAGGTAACTAACTATTGTTTATCAGTATTTTATTAACATAACATGATAATATATGAATAGCTATAATAAATCGAACATTTAATTATTATTTTAAAATATACTACATAATAAATATACGTGCATGCGGGGAGTTTAACTTACATCTATTATTGAAATTAGTGTTAGAATAAAGATTGGTTTCCAGTAAGTTCTGACAATAGCTCTGGCCAGTGAGGGTTTATCACGTTTGGTTACTTCGTCCTGCCATTTACTGATCGAAAATGTATTTGACATAAATGTGATATATATATATATATATATATATATATATATGTATGTATTTATTTTATAGTATTTAATGATATCATGGAATATAATAAATGAAGTAATCTAATGTGTTAACTTTTCCAGGTATAAATTATAATTTTATAATACATATAATAATGAATTAAAGTATACATTATTATAGAAATAATATACATTACTATTGCAATATACATATTATAATTTACATATATAATACTAGTATTATATTGTAATACATAGTGATGTTTAATTAGATTAGTTTACTATTAAAATTTAGCAGATAAAACTACCCTAACTAGTTGATGAAATATGATATTACACTATAGTGTACTGTTACAGTTTACTGTTAGGAGATATCGAATTAAAAAAGCTCATCGCTTTCACTGAGTCTCCTTATATATTATAGCTCGTCTATAGATTTATATATATATATATTTATTATATATAAACTGAATTCATTCGTTCATTCATATCTACACGCGAGCGCTTTCTCTGCGTGAATGGGCCCTAATACATGTAAAAATGCTTTACTTATACCATAAAGATGCTTTAATTTAGCACCCATAATACATGTAAAAATTCTTTATTTCATAAAGATGCTTTAATTTTAATCACCCATAAGACATGTTAAAATTCTTTAATTATGCCATAAATATGCTTTAAATTAGGTGCTTAAATAGTTGAGTATGAATTTAAAGCATTTGTGTAAAACATGCTAGACTAAAATGCTTTATTGGTGCTTTAAGGGTGCTATTCTTGTTTGCTTGGTCAATGATTGTAATCGAATTGAAATATGTGATCGTAATCAATACATGATAGTCATATGCTCCATGATAATCGACTGTTAATTACTATGATTACTTGCTGGATTGTAATCTGATTACGAACTTTGATTACTTTACTTATTGGGTAAGATTATATTACATTTTAATAAAAAACACTGTTTATCATTATTATCTAAACCTACAATATATTTTTATCTTCAATTTATATTTATGTTATGTATTTATATTTATTTTACTGATCTATTAATTATATTCCTTCTGATGTATTGATAATAATAAATTGATAATGATATAGAATGTATATAGGTTATTGTGAGGAATGTAATATTTATGAATACGCGTATTGTATGTTTTTAATTAATATTAAATCGTTTTACTATATAAAGATAACATTATATTTAAAGAAAATAATGTCAATGGAAAAAATGTAGAAAATATTTATAAATGCAAGTTATTAAATAAAATTTCTAAAATGATAACATGTGTTATTTATTTATTGATCATATTAATATAATGTAGTAATATACCGATGATAACTATTCAATAATGGAAAATGATATATGACTTACTTATATATATAATATAGATTGCTAATTTCTTTTCTTATTGAATGAATGTCACTAGTACAAACTTTCTGTTATATTATTTATACCCTCTTTGCTTAACTTTTGTATAATTTATATTATTTAATGTAGATATCGGAATATTAAACCAAGAAGGTTATTCATAAACTATAGTTTATATATAATAAGTTACCAATAGCACATGATCTTTACAACACTATATTGCATCAGTGATGTAAACGGTTCAGTTTATATATATATTGTTATTGTTATTGTTATCTTTATTTCGTGGAGTCCTTTCATCCCTTCCAGGAACTTAGATGAAGTTTTCACTTATAACCATGTGGATGTAATGTCCCTTCGAAGCAGAAGTTTATATATATATATATTTTTTTTATACATATATAAAAAAACTGAACCGTTTACATCACTAGCATATACTGATGAAATATAGTGTTATAAAGATCATGTGAGTTATATAATATATATATATATATATATATATATATATATTAGTGATGTTAGATTGGTTTCCAGTAAGTTCTGACAATAGCTCTGGCCAGTGAGGGTTTATCACGTTTGGTTACTTCGTCCTGCCATTTACTGATCGAAAATGTATTTGACATAAATGTGATATATATATATATATATATATATATATATATATGTATGTATTTATTTTATAGTATTTAATGATATCATGGAATATAATAAATGAAGTAATCTAATGTGTTAACTTTTCCAGGTATAAATTATAATTTTATAATACATATAATAATGGATTAAAGTATACATTATTATAGAAATAATATACATTACTATTGCAATATACATATTATAATTTACATATATAATACTAGTATTATATTGTAATACATAGTGATGTTTAATTAGATTAGTTTACTATTAAAATTTAGCAGATAAAACTACCCTAACTAGTTGATGAAATATGATATTACACTATAGTGTACTGTTACAGTTTACTGTTAGGAGATATCGAATTAAAAAAGCTCATCGCTTTCACTGAGTCTCCTTATATATTATAGCTCGTCTATAGATTTATATATATATATTTATTATATATAAACTGAATTCATTCGTTCATTCATATCTACACGCGAGCGCTTTCTCTGCGTGAATGGGCCCTAATACATGTAAAAATGCTTTACTTATACCATAAAGATGCTTTAATTTAGCACCCATAATACATGTAAAAATTCTTTATTTCATAAAGATGCTTTAATTTTAATCACCCATAAGACATGTTAAAATTCTTTAATTATGCCATAAATATGCTTTAAATTAGGTGCTTAAATAGTTGAGTATGAATTTAAAGCATTTGTGTAAAACATGCTAGACTAAAATGCTTTATTGGTGCTTTAAGGGTGCTATTCTTGTTTGCTTGGTCAATGATTGTAATCGAATTGAAATATGTGATCGTAATCAATACATGATAGTCATATGCTCCATGATAATCGACTGTTAATTACTATGATTACTTGCTGGATTGTAATCTGATTACGAACTTTGATTACTTTACTTATTGGGTAAGATTATATTACATTTTAATAAAAAACACTGTTTATCATTATTATCTAAACCTACAATATATTTTTATCTTCAATTTATATTTATGTTATGTATTTATATTTATTTTACTGATCTATTAATTATATTCCTTCTGATGTATTGATAATAATAAATTGATAATGATATAGAATGTATATAGGTTATTGTGAGGAATGTAATATTTATGAATACGCGTATTGTATGTTTTTAATTAATATTAAATCGTTTTACTATATAAAGATAACATTATATTTAAAGAAAATAATGTCAATGGAAAAAATGTAGAAAATATTTATAAATGCAAGTTATTAAATAAAATTTCTAAAATGATAACATGTGTTATTTATTTATTGATCATATTAATATAATGTAGTAATATACCGATGATAACTATTCAATAATGGAAAATGATATATGACTTACTTATATATATAATATAGATTGCTAATTTCTTTTCTTATTGAATGAATGTCACTAGTACAAACTTTCTGTTATATTATTTATACCCTCTTTGCTTAACTTTTGTATAATTTATATTATTTAATGTAGATATCGGAATATTAAACCAAGAAGGTTATTCATAAACTATAGTTTATATATAATAAGTTACCAATAGCACATGATCTTTACAACACTATATTGCATCAGTGATGTAAACGGTTCAGTTTATATATATATTGTTATTGTTATTGTTATCTTTATTTCGTGGAGTCCTTTCATCCCTTCCAGGAACTTAGATGAAGTTTTCACTTATAACCATGTGGATGTAATGTCCCTTCGAAGCAGAAGTTTATATATATATATATATTTTTTTTATACATATATAAAAAAACTGAACCGTTTACATCACTAGCATATACTGATGAAATATAGTGTTATAAAGATCATGTGAGTTATATAATATATATATATATATATATATATATATATATTAGTGATGTTAGATTGGTTTCCAGTAAGTTCTGACAATAGCTCTGGCCAGTGAGGGTTTATCACGTTTGGTTACTTCGTCCTGCCATTTACTGATCGAAAATGTATTTGACATAAATGTGATATATATATATATATATATATATATATATATATATATATATATATATATATATGTATGTATTTATTTTATAGTATTTAATGATATCATGGAATATAATAAATGAAGTAATCTAATGTGTTAACTTTTCCAGGTATAAATTATAATTTTATAATACATATAATAATGGATTAAAGTATACATTATTATAGAAATAATATACATTACTATTGCAATATACATATTATAATTTACATATATAATACTAGTATTATATTGTAATACATAGTGATGTTTAATTAGATTAGTTTACTATTAAAATTTAGCAGATAAAACTACCCTAACTAGTTGATGAAATATGATATTACACTATAGTGTACTGTTACAGTTTACTGTTAGGAGATATCGAATTAAAAAAGCTCATCGCTTTCACTGAGTCTCCTTATATATTATAGCTCGTCTATAGATTTATATATATATATTTATTATATATAAACTGAATTCATTCGTTCATTCATATCTACACGCGAGCGCTTTCTCTGCGTGAATGGGCCCTAATACATGTAAAAATGCTTTACTTATACCATAAAGATGCTTTAATTTAGCACCCATAATACATGTAAAAATTCTTTATTTCATAAAGATGCTTTAATTTTAATCACCCATAAGACATGTTAAAATTCTTTAATTATGCCATAAATATGCTTTAAATTAGGTGCTTAAATAGTTGAGTATGAATTTAAAGCATTTGTGTAAAACATGCTAGACTAAAATGCTTTATTGGTGCTTTAAGGGTGCTATTCTTGTTTGCTTGGTCAATGATTGTAATCGAATTGAAATATGTGATCGTAATCAATACATGATAGTCATATGCTCCATGATAATCGACTGTTAATTACTATGATTACTTGCTGGATTGTAATCTGATTACGAACTTTGATTACTTTACTTATTGGGTAAGATTATATTACATTTTAATAAAAAACACTGTTTATCATTATTATCTAAACCTACAATATATTTTTATCTTCAATTTATATTTATGTTATGTATTTATATTTATTTTACTGATCTATTAATTATATTCCTTCTGATGTATTGATAATAATAAATTGATAATGATATAGAATGTATATAGGTTATTGTGAGGAATGTAATATTTATGAATACGCGTATTGTATGTTTTTAATTAATATTAAATCGTTTTACTATATAAAGATAACATTATATTTAAAGAAAATAATGTCAATGGAAAAAATGTAGAAAATATTTATAAATGCAAGTTATTAAATAAAATTTCTAAAATGATAACATGTGTTATTTATTTATTGATCATATTAATATAATGTAGTAATATACCGATGATAACTATTCAATAATGGAAAATGATATATGACTTACTTATATATATAATATAGATTGCTAATTTCTTTTCTTATTGAATGAATGTCACTAGTACAAACTTTCTGTTATATTATTTATACCCTCTTTGCTTAACTTTTGTATAATTTATATTATTTAATGTAGATATCGGAATATTAAACCAAGAAGGTTATTCATAAACTATAGTTTATATATAATACGTTACCAATAGCACATGATCTTTACAACACTATATTGCATCAGTGATGTAAACGGTTCAGTTTATATATATATTGTTATTGTTATTGTTATCTTTATTTCGTGGAGTCCTTTCATCCCTTCCAGGAACTTAGATGAAGTTTTCACTTATAACCATGTGGATGTAATGTCCCTTCGAAGCAGAAGTTTATATATATATATATTTTTTTTATACATATATAAAAAAACTGAACCGTTTACATCACTAGCATATACTGATGAAATATAGTGTTATAAAGATCATGTGAGTTATATAATATATATATATATATATATATATATTAGTGATGTTAGATTGGTTTCCAGTAAGTTCTGACAATAGCTCTGGCCAGTGAGGGTTTATCACGTTTGGTTACTTCGTCCTGCCATTTACTGATCGAAAATGTATTTGACATAAATGTGATATATATATATATATATATATATATATATATATGTATGTATTTATTTTATAGTATTTAATGATATCATGGAATATAATAAATGAAGTAATCTAATGTGTTAACTTTTCCAGGTATAAATTATAATTTTATAATACATATAATAATGGATTAAAGTATACATTATTATAGAAATAATATACATTACTATTGCAATATACATATTATAATTTACATATATAATACTAGTATTATATTGTAATACATAGTGATGTTTAATTAGATTAGTTTACTATTAAAATTTAGCAGATAAAACTACCCTAACTAGTTGATGAAATATGATATTACACTATAGTGTACTGTTACAGTTTACTGTTAGGAGATATCGAATTAAAAAAGCTCATCGCTTTCACTGAGTCTCCTTATATATTATAGCTCGTCTATAGATTTATATATATATATTTATTATATATAAACTGAATTCATTCGTTCATTCATATCTACACGCGAGCGCTTTCTCTGCGTGAATGGGCCCTAATACATGTAAAAATGCTTTACTTATACCATAAAGATGCTTTAATTTAGCACCCATAATACATGTAAAAATTCTTTATTTCATAAAGATGCTTTAATTTTAATCACCCATAAGACATGTTAAAATTCTTTAATTATGCCATAAATATGCTTTAAATTAGGTGCTTAAATAGTTGAGTATGAATTTAAAGCATTTGTGTAAAACATGCTAGACTAAAATGCTTTATTGGTGCTTTAAGGGTGCTATTCTTGTTTGCTTGGTCAATGATTGTAATCGAATTGAAATATGTGATCGTAATCAATACATGATAGTCATATGCTCCATGATAATCGACTGTTAATTACTATGATTACTTGCTGGATTGTAATCTGATTACGAACTTTGATTACTTTACTTATTGGGTAAGATTATATTACATTTTAATAAAAAACACTGTTTATCATTATTATCTAAACCTACAATATATTTTTATCTTCAATTTATATTTATGTTATGTATTTATATTTATTTTACTGATCTATTAATTATATTCCTTCTGATGTATTGATAATAATAAATTGATAATGATATAGAATGTATATAGGTTATTGTGAGGAATGTAATATTTATGAATACGCGTATTGTATGTTTTTAATTAATATTAAATCGTTTTACTATATAAAGATAACATTATATTTAAAGAAAATAATGTCAATGGAAAAAATGTAGAAAATATTTATAAATGCAAGTTATTAAATAAAATTTCTAAAATGATAACATGTGTTATTTATTTATTGATCATATTAATATAATGTAGTAATATACCGATGATAACTATTCAATAATGGAAAATGATATATGACTTACTTATATATATAATATAGATTGCTAATTTCTTTTCTTATTGAATGAATGTCACTAGTACAAACTTTCTGTTATATTATTTATACCCTCTTTGCTTAACTTTTGTATAATTTATATTATTTAATGTAGATATCGGAATATTAAACCAAGAAGGTTATTCATAAACTATAGTTTATATATAATAAGTTACCAATAGCACATGATCTTTACAACACTATATTGCATCAGTGATGTAAACGGTTCAGTTTATATATATATTGTTATTGTTATTGTTATCTTTATTTCGTGGAGTCCTTTCATCCCTTCCAGGAACTTAGATGAAGTTTTCACTTATAACCATGTGGATGTAATGTCCCTTCGAAGCAGAAGTTTATATATATATATATTTTTTTTATACATATATAAAAAAACTGAACCGTTTACATCACTAGCATATACTGATGAAATATAGTGTTATAAAGATCATGTGAGTTATATAATATATATATATATATATATATATATATATATATATATATATTATTGATGTAAAAGGTTCGGTTTTTCGGTTCGAATATCGAATAATCGAACTATTAGAAAATTTCAAATAGTTTATAAATAAATATTCAATTATTCGAAAATATCGAAAAATTATTTTCACTATTCGATTAAACAAATATTTATATCGAATAATTCGAATAGTTAAAAAAATACAATACTAATATTATATGCAATATTATTAAATATATGGTGATATATTAAAAGTTTGAAGCATTTGAACTATCGGAATGCCAAACTATGTAAGCTATGTGTAGTGACGCGCGCGCGCTATTTGAATTTGTAAACACGAATGTATTAATAGATAAAGGAGGAGCTAATGTACGTTTCCTAAGCTATGATTATATAATATCATATATTTATATTTGTATGATACATTGTATGATTCATAACTCTATGTATATAAATAGGTGCACTTATTAACTATCTTAGTACATGTATGTGTTTGTATATTATATATATATATATACAAACATATATATATTAGTATGGATGTGTATATGTATGCATGTGTGTATGTATGTATGTATGTGTATGTATATATGTATGTATTTATGTATGTATATATTTATGTATGTATGTATGTATATGTATTAACAGCTGCATAAATATGAATTCCGGTAAGTAGATAGGTAACTAGGCAGAGAAGTATATATGTATGTATATAAGTATGTAAGTAGGTAAGTAGGTAGGTAAAGAGGTAGGTATACCTACATATATGTAGAAATGTAGTTATAAAAGTAGGTATGTAGGTAGATATTGAGATATGTAGGTAAATAGATATAGAGATATGTAGGTAGGTATAGAGATATATGTCTACCTAAAGGTAGCTAGATAGATATTTACTGGACGTATCCAAGGCTTTCGAATCGGTGTCACACGATGCTATTATTGCCATGTCTAATAGAGCTGGTTTACCAACAAAAAAATTATTGTCGTGCATTCAAAGCGCGCGGACGTGTTTTCACACACATATATAATATCACTAATGTATAACAGTCTGATAGACTGAATTTAGACCATATACATAACTTATTTGCGTATACATCTGATACGTAATTATGGATCTACGTATCATTGGATATTGCAATACATGCAATAAGCAGTTCAAAGGTAAAGTGGAACTCGCTATACACCGAAGACGAATGCATGCCGTTGCATACCACCAGGAAGCTACCGATAGCATCATAGCTAACCACGCTAATCAAACGAGGCCACGATGGACAGATGGAGACTCAAGGAAAATGGCGCAGATTGAGATTGACATATTCTCTCAGAAAGCAGATAGCAGACGGTTTCCTATCAACAATGCGATAGCAGAGCAGTTTCCGGAAAGAAGCGTCACGGCGATAAAAACCCATCGAGCTTCAACTAAATACAAAGAACTGGTTCGTACCTTGCAAGCTAGCGATGATATATTATATATATTAAATCTATTATATATATTAAATATATATAATGGTTATATAATAACCTATATATAATACATTATATATATTATATATATATATATATATTTTATTAAATATATATTTAATATATATATATAATGGTTATATAATAACCTATATATATAATACATTATATATAGTATATATATATATATATATATATACTATAAAATATTATTATATATTTTGTTGTTGTTATACTATTGTATATTTGATGTTTGAATGTATAAGTTAAATCTTGTGAATAAATATAGAAATTGTATTATATAACATTTGATATTTTTTTACTTAGATTTATTTGTATTATTCTATAGGAATATACATATACAATTTAGATATATATCATATATTATATTATTTAGTATTTATATATTGTATAATATATAATATTTATATAGTATGTCTCCTATATCTAACGATAAATTATTTAAGATTATTAGTGATTTATCGAATAAAGTTGAAAAGTTAACTGATATCGTTAAATATCAAACTACTCTAATTCAAGAACTAAAAACAGATAATATCAATATTAATAAGCTATTAAATACTGAATTTAAGCAGAACAAAGATATATTAAAGGAACTGCCAATTAAACAGTTGACAAAATCATTAAATAAACTTGGTAATGATAATAGTAGTACTTTAATATTTACTAACTTTAATAAACAAGATAATATAGATTACGTAGACAAAGATAACTTAATTAATTTTATAAATAACAATCTTGAATATACTCTTAATAAAGAATCTATTGTTAATATTAGTAAATATACTAATGCATCTAGCTTACCTAATGAAAACGACACTAATAATATTACATCAAAACCTGATAAATATTTCATAAAATTGATTGATCAAAATTTAACAATAGATATATTAAAAAACAAGTCAAAATTATCTAATTCTAATTATTACATTAATATTAAGCATTCAATAGAAACTGATAATATTCTTTATAAAGCTAGGAAATTAGTTAAATCTAATTCTATTTATAAAGCTTGGGTATATATAGACAAAGTTTATATCATTATAGATAAAGATAAAAATAATAAATTATATATCTCTGATATATCTCAATTAAATAACCTTTAATTTAATTTATTTTTGATTACATAACAATTATATTTGTATATACTATGTCTGATGATCAATTGATTAAATCGCCTTTATTTAACTATATTCCGTATTATAATGATAATGAATTACGTATAAATACCACTGATATATTCACACAATGCACATATTATAAAGACCTTACACCTTTAAGGTTACATATTTCTAATTTTTCAATTATTCATATAAATATTCGCAGCATCCCAAAAAATTTTGATTCCTTAACTGATTATTTACATTATATTAATGTAGTTTTTAGTGTAATTGTCATAACTGAATCCTGGCTGGACTCGATTAATACATTTAGTTATTATTTAAAAAATTATTCGGCAATACATACGACTAGAACTAATCAACGTGGAGGTGGTGTATCTATTTACATACATAATTCTATTACATTCAATAAAATAGATAATTTAAGTGTATCAATACGTGATGAATTTGATATGTTATCTTTAAATTTGTCCCTTTGTAATACTAATATACTTATTGCTGGTATTTATAAATCACCTACCTTTAATATAAGAAACTTCTCAAATATAATGTATAATACTTTTAATAATCTTGCACATAGAAATATGTTTATTGTAGGTGATTTCAATATTAATCTACATTCGCATCATAATAATATAACTAAGTATTTTATTGACACATTTTATTCTATGAATTTTATACCACTAATAACTAAATCTACTCATTTTTATTCTAATGGAAATTCACTAATAGATAATATTTTTACAAATTTTAATAAACATCTTATTTATAATGGTATTTTAATAACAGATATAAGTGACCACTTACCTATATTCTCCATTTTTGACTTATTAAAAAACAAGACTAATGATACACCGATTTTTAAATATATAAGAAACCACTCTCAAAATAATATTTTAAAACTAAATTTATCTTTACAAAAAGTTGACTGGACTGACATTTATTCATGTTCTAATATTAATATTGCTTTTAACCATTTTATCAAAATTTTTACAAAATTCTATAATATTTGTTGTCCTTTAAAAAAAATTAAAAATAAACGATATATAAATAATAAACCATGGATTACAAAATCACTACTAAAATGTATACATAAGAAAAATAAACTCTACAAAAAAAACTATTATAAACTCAAACTTAGATATGGAATATAAAAATTATAAAAATTGTTTAAGTAAAATTTTAAAAAAATGTGAACAAAATTATTATTCTGGTAAACTAAAAACCAATAATATAAAAAATACATGGAGAGTTCTAAATAATCTTATGAAGAATACAAATAAAAACACTATTAACATGAATAATAATAAATCTGACTCTGAAAATTCAAATAATTTTAATAAATATTTTACTTCTATTGGAGCTGAAATAAATAATAGTTTTAATGACCCTTATAGTGATAGATTGACTAATATTACTTCTAACACAAGTTCTATATTCTTTGAACCTGTTACTGTAACGGAAATTGAAAATATAGTACACAAATGTTCTGACAAATTTAGTAATGATTCTCATGGATTTAACCTATATTTACTACGAAGAATAATTACATCTATTAGTCACATTATTATGTATTTATTTAACCTTTCTATAAATGCAGGTATATTTCCTGATATATTAAAAACCTCGAAGGTAATTGTTATATATAAGAAGCATAATCGATGTGATTATTCAAATTATCGTCCGATTTCTATTACATCCCAATTCTCTAAAATTTTTGAGAAATTAATAAAAATAAGAATTTTAAGTTTTTTGAATAAAAATAAAATTTTAAATATGTGTCAATTTGGTTTCAAAGAATCTACTTCAACTTGTGATGCACTTCTTGATTTTATTGGTTATTTACAAACTAATAATGATAAACATTGCGCGGCAGTCTCTATTGATATTAAAAAAGCATTTGATTCACTTGATCACTACATTTTACTTGAACAATTATATTTATATGGTTTTAGAGGTTTAAGTGGTGATTTTATTAAGAGTTACCTAACTAATAGAAATCAATATGTACACTTTAATTCATCTATATCTTCTACCTTGCCTATAAAATATGGTGTTCCACAGGGTTCGGTGTTGGGACCTATCTTATTTTTATTATTTATTAATGATTTATCAAATATACAAAAACCTTGTCATTTTACACTTTTTGCAGATGATACAACTATTGCATTCTCTAATAAAAATATACAAGACCTTGAAAATATTATTAATGAAACTTTAGTTTATATTCATGAATGGCTTAATAATAACAGATTACAACTAAATATTGATAAGACTAATTTCATATTATTTCATAGGTCACGAATTAAACATAAATTAAATATAAAAATTAATGACTTAATTATAAAGCAATCATCTTATATTTTATTTTTGGGTATATTTATAGATGAAAATCTCAATTGGAAAAAACAGATTCATAATATTAAAAACAAACTTAATCGATGTATCTCTTTAATAAATAGATTAAAATCTAAATTGAATAGAGAATCCCTTATGAACATATATTACTCTTTATTCCATATTCATTTGCATTATTGCTCAATACTCTGGGGTAATACGTATTTTAGTAATATTAAATGTATTACTATATTACAAAATAGATGTCTAAGATCAATTTATTATCTACATAATAGAACAAATATTGACCATATTTATATACATAAACGTATTCTCAAATTTAATGATATTATTAATTTAAATATTTACAAATACATGTATAAAGCTTGGTACAATAATAATATACATCCACAAATTATTAAGTTATTTAATAAAAAAAAGACAATATATTCTCTAAGGTCAACTAATGAATTCGTTGTTCCCAATATATCACGTTGTTATGATAAATTCTGTATTGGTTATAAAGGTCCTTTGTTATGGAATTCACTATCTATTGATATCAAAACCACTAACCCTTTGAAAAAGTTTTTAAATGTTTTAAAACAAAAAATTATTGGTCACTATTAAAGTCTTATTTATTTATTTATTTTTATTCAAATGATGAAATTCAGTAATTGGAATAGTTTTTAATTAAATTATTTGTTTACAATATTTATATATTTTAACAATTGTATTATCATTTGTTTTTAAATGTATTGTTTATTATTATTCTTATTATTATTTGATTAAATTTGTATTACGAGTTACCTATTATTATTAATATTATTATTATTATTATTATTATTGTTATTATTGTTATTATTATTATTATTATTATTATTATTATTATTATTATGTCTTGTATATATTTTATTGTAATTTTATTTATAAGATTTATTTTTCATTACTATTTATTATTTTTATTAACTGTTTATTATTATTTTATTATTTATATTATATTTTTTTATTTTTTATTTTATAAAGAGGAGGAATTTCGTGTTTTTTGTATATTGATTGTAGCGTGCGGTGGTGTATTATATGCCGAGTACTAAGTTTACCGGTATGATTGTGGTGGGATCATCTCAAGGTATTAAGGATTTGGCACATCCTTACTGAAAGTTGGTAGCCTTATACTATTCGTTCGTTGTGGTCGTTTTATGAACTATGTGTTGTTTTTCCCTCTTTATTTGTACACGTCTTGTTTTATTGTTATTTGTATCTATTATTATTATTTTTATTATTATTTATATATAATATTTATTTGTATTTTAACTATTTTAATATTTAAAATTTTACTTTATATTTATATTTTACTTTTAATTTCCAATTTTATTTTATCTTTGTAAATTTTATTACTGTTTGTTTTTTTTCCATTCCTTTTGCTGACAGGTAGATATCTCGATAAGTTCAATGAACTTCTATATCTACCTGGGTTCATTCTCGTTTATTACGACGAACCAATCTGATTATTATTATTATATTATTATAATATATAATGTACTATATATATATAATTTACTATAGTTACATAATAAATATAATAATATACGTATACATTTTATATGTTCATAATTATTATTCCTTACATATGATTATTATAATAATATAGTATATTTAACAGTAGAAATATATATTCTAGTAATTTGTTTATTATATTTTATTTATTATAGTATATTTATGAATTAGTATAATTATTATACTATATTTATAAATATATATGTTTATACTATCAAAGATAATTTGAAATTATAATAATTATGAAAACATAAAATGTATACCAAATTTAGCGATCTATTTAAAACCGTAACTATTGTTATTTAGATCGCTCGCGCGTGTGATTTTTAATATATACTACTATAACTAGGATTCAATTTATAATTGATTAGTTTTTTTTAAATATTAATATTAATTATACCTATATTATATACTATATAATATGTAAGGTAACCCCTTATCTCGTTTGGAGTGTTTTAATTTGGTTTGGTGATTTAGTGTTCAATATCAATTCTACTATTTATAAATAATTATTTAAATTAACATTGTGCGAGATCATTGGAATCCATATGTAATACTATAGTAAATATACATACAACACAAACTCGTACTGAATAATTTGTTCAAAATCACTGAAGTAACATGATTTTTAAATTCGCTTATGGAGTACATCGTGGTATTGCAGTTTTCATAGATGGGTGCCAACGATAGTTTCTGAGCAATGTAGTCTGTGATTTCAAAGTTTGGATGATGTGGGTATGACTATGTTTATGGCTAGAGCTAGTATATTGGTAGTGATTATATTATCTTATACATTACTTATTGAATAATAAAATAATGTAGTTTATACCATTTTTTATTTGGTTATCTTATTTTATTTGCTATCTTGAATATGTTCTATTTATAAAAATATGTGAATATAGGTTGTTAGCAATAAAACCCGTATTTTGAAATCAAAGGCTACAGACTGTAGCCTACAATGCACAGTCAACACGACGATGCGTTATAATGTTATAACTTATAAAATATAGATAGGCATCTTCATCGTATAATCTCGGTATAAACTCTAAACTTATTAATTTAACTTATTAAATATATAAGTTTACATATCATCTCATTTGTATATATTATATATCCATCTAAATGACAACAGCAATCCATTATTATCATTGACACGACATCTTCAAGATAAACAAGAGAAGTCCATGTACTTTCGCCTTCGAGATAATAAATACTTTAGAACATATTAATATTTTCAACTATATATTATGATAAATATAAACTTAATTCATCAACAGCAGTCCATGATATTTAGTAACGTGGTGCGTTAGAGATGACAACATCAACCTATGACCTTTCTTCTTCAAGATGACAATAACGTTAGCAAATATTTATACTTATACCAAAGATTTTTCGAAGCAAATATATGAAACTCCCTATATGTACAATATTATTATACAATATGATACAATATAATGTTTATAATAAAAAAAAAAGCCAGCGTATGATAGAATACATTATTATTATAACATCTGCGCAAAAATAATATTTATAATATTTCAAGTTGGATAGTTTTAAAAACTGGTCTTTTCGTATTTATTACACTCGTGAAGTTATTGCTTCCCCTTCAACTAAAAAATCAATCAATCCACAGCAGTCCATAATATTTAGTGACTTGTCGCCTTCAAGATGACAACAGAATTCCGTGATAATCAATGATGTGATGCCTTAGAGATGACAATAGCAGTCTGTGCTGCCTTCGTGATTATCATAGAATCTCTGTGAAGCCCTCATTAGATACATGCTAGTAGCATGATTCCATATGCAACCTTATATTATATTTAGTATTTAATAGAACGTGGAATAAATATTCTGTCTGAAGGAATATAATGTGAAAATGTAGTCATCATGACTTTTATATTGGGACATTATATTTTCGGTCGACGCTGCATGCATTCAGATGTGTTTAAACGTTACTCGAGTACTACCTCCCAACCCCAACCATTCACTCAACCTACTACTTATGATTATCCTATAAATTTATTTATATTGTAATAGATTATAAATAAATATAAAAAATATCTTGAATTAATACTATATAAATCTCCATACTTGTAAAGTTACTATATTTCTGTCTAAGCGTTCTCGTTCCCATTCATTATTCTGTAACCGTTCCTTTCTGCGTTCCCGTTCCTACTTTTATATCCGTTCCCGTTCCAGGAAATGATTCTAATGAAATTACTTATGCCATAAAGATGCTTTAATTTAGCACCCATAAGACATGTAAAAATGCTTTAATAATGCCATAAATATGCTTTAATTTATCACCCATAAGACATGTAAAAATGCTTTAATTATGCCATAAAGGTGCTTTAATTTAGCACCCATAAGACATGTAAAAATGCTTTAATAATGCCATAAATATGCTTTAATTTAGCACCCATAAGAAATGTTAAAATGCTTTAATTATGCCATATAGGTGTTATATAGGTGCTTAAGTAGTTGAGCCTTATTTTAAAGCATTTGTGTAAAAACATGCTCAACTAAGATGCTTTATGGGTGCTTTAAGGGTGCTATTCCTGTTTGCTGGGAGACACACAGATATCAATAGACACAATAGAAACTGATACTAACTACATACAAAAGACTAACTATAGTTAACAAGATGGATATCATCTCTTATGTCAAGCAAATAACGGGTGCGAAGTACATCTTTGTCAGTGCGTCATGTTGTAACTGGCGTGGTATCCCTTCGGCTCTCACCACGAGCGACCTTTTACAATTAGGTCTGAGTAAACGTGATATTGAGCTACCCAGTATACGTGTAATAGCGGGTGGTCTCGATATTTATCGAAGTTACTGCCGTAACGGATTACTGTAATATCAATATGTTTGACCTCTTCCTTGCCAACATTCGTTTGCAAACGTTACATGTAACATTATTATTTTCTTATTTTGTTTATAACGTCAATAAATGGGATAATTGTAATTGGTTGTCAAGCCAACCAATTTCCGAAAATAGATATGTATGTGTAGAAGTAGGTAGGTAGGTAGGTAGGTATATAGGTAGAGAGGTATGTATAGAATTAAGTAGGTAGATAGGTAGCCAGGCAGTCACATTTTTTTACTCTTTATTCATAATATATGTAGCCTTATATTGTAAGTCTATTTTATATGGTTAAGTATATATAATTAGTTAACAAATAATATATTCGTAATTTTTTTTCGTTTTTGTTGATATTTTCTAAAATTATATGTATAACATATGGAAAATTAAAAATTTTGTATATTACAAGTATCAGATTAATACATTAATTATAAAAAAAAATTAAATAATTTTAATAAATATTACTAAGTGATTTGATTTTTCAAAAGTATTCCTTTTTGTATCTTTTACATGTAACTGAATCATGACTGCCCCCTGCCCTTAAGTAGGTAATTTTATTGATAATCAACTGACATTATTCGAAAATATCGATATTCAAGATTTCACTAATCGAAGATTTCGATATCTACATTTTTGAAATTTCAACTATTCGAAGATATCGAAATCTTCTATTTTCACCAATTTATACATCACAGGTATATGCATACTTATGATTAATAATTGATTATAATCAACAACACCATGCCCGGATCAACTACGACGCTACCCATCGGTGATAACCAGGATAAGTTAGCTACGGTAAGAGCAAACAAAAGGACAGCACGTTACAATAGTAACCTACTACTACCCGAATACATCATTAATGTAGGAATACGGAACGTATGATGTACATTGTACACAGAATAAGAATATGTGGTAAACTCGAGGAACTCACAAATTAATTAAATCGATATAGATGTGATATGATAGGTATTACGGGAACAAGGATGACAGACACAGGCAAACTAACAACTGGCGACGGACACACATTATAGCGGACATGATCAACATTTCGAAGGTGTTATATGTTTAGTCAGGAAAGACTTGACTGATTCAGTTATTAATTATTCTACCATTTCTAGTATACTAGAAATGGTTAGGTATACCTATATAATTATATCTATCAGATAATTCAAGGTTATTGGAACGCGAAGCAGGAAGGAATGCATAAGTGAACAGATGTGTTTTGGGATAGGTGAGATAAATGGATGAGGACAGAGGCTACTTTAATTCGCGGAAAGAGACAAATTAGTGGTTTCAAATATACTAACTCCACAACGATTTAAAGTCCAGTATTATTCGAAATGAAACTAGAACATACCCAAGTGCTGACATAATTAGCGAACACGATCTTATGTGGTGTAACCTACGGCGTATACGCCTATAGGTCCTACGTCTTAAACTGATCCGATCAAACAAGCATTATTAATCACCACGAATACGATTCAATATCGATAGACTGAAAGATTCAAAAATCGCATACTTCTACGCAGATAAACTTAGCGAGAAACTTGAGAAGATTGACACAATCAATTACGACCCTAACACCATTACAAAAAATATGAAGAAGTAGTATTAACTTAATACTATTAAGTACTGCTGCAGAAATAATACGTAAATATCGAAAGAAAAAACAACGCTGGATTACAGATGACAATTTAGACCTATATGACGAGAAAAGGTCACCTAAATCTAAAAAAAACGAAAACCTAATCTAGATAGCATGTATTGACATATGTATATATATACATATTCGGAAGGTAATGCAAGAAGAAAACGGATACAAATACAGTGTACATATATCGACGACGATATGAGATGAGGACGACATAACAAGAGAGCTTACAAAACACTAATAATTGTAATGAAGTCATCAAGAAGAAACACTTCCATCATTGAATACAGTAATGGGAAACCACTATCTGAAGACTCATCGATCCTAAACCGCTGGCATGAACACTGCCACAACTTAAATAATTATCATATACAACCTGATGTTAATATATATTAACATCAGGTTATATATGATAATTATATAAGTTTATACCGAACAATATTATAATTCTCAGCAAAGACTCAGACCCTGATCTGACAATACTCAAATAAAAAGTTAGCGATGGTATAAAAACGTTAAAAGAAGGGAAATCATCAGGAATTGATAATATATCATGCGAACTAATAAACATGGGGGAAGTTCGACACCTAAGATCCTCACTCAGATATGCCACAAATCCTGGGCTAATAAAATCTGGCCTACCCAATGAACCCAATCATTGGTAATACCCATCCGTAAGAAAGGTGACCTGAACAAATGTTCAAACTACAGCACCATCAGCTTAATATATCATTCGAGTAAGATATTAATAAAAATAATACTTAAAGGCTAATAGGTAATACTTATAAAGACCAATAATACTTATTCATCGAGGAAATCATGTCGGAAGTACAAGATAATCTAACGCCATCGATATCAATAGGTGGTTGGCCAGTATAGAATCTGAAATTTGCAGATGACATTGATTTACTAGCGGGAATCAATAAATAGCTTACTTATATGACCAACCAATTGTATAAATGTGATAGCAGATATGTCATGGAAATCAGTTCATACAAAATAATGGTTAATAGAAATTACTCCTCTCTTCTAGCTGACACCACACTAAATGATAATAAACTGGAAGAAGTCAACACATTCTATTACTTAGGTGCAATTCTATCAATGGATGGTTCATGTGAAACTGACATCAGCATATAACTAGATATTGAAGCTTCAGCAATGATACGACAATATGTTATAAGTAACAGCCGACACATACATTTTAAGCTAAAATATAATGTATACCGCTCACTCGTCCTTTCAAAATTAACTTATGGACCATTAAGGCAGCAATGCATAAGAAACTGCAAGTATTTGAAAATAAATCATAAAGAAAGTTGAACATATCAGGAAAATAGGACGAACGCGTATGTAAAAGAGAAGATGATAGGAATAATTGATAAATTGCATTAACGTTTTTCGAGACGGTCATGTCTGGATATATGCCAGTACAATTGTAATGTACATCGTTTAATCACGTGTAAAAGTAGTATCATTTATAATTTGTATTATAATTTATAATGCATTTTATTTTTGTTTTTATTTTATTCTTTTCTCCGACAGAATATGCCTATATATACTTCTCCTTTCTCTTTAGTTGTTATTGATACCGTTACTATTACTAACGCGTGTTGTTGTACTACTTAAAATACATTCGCATATATTTGTGTATAATAAGTAATCATCATCATATATTGTATAATACAATGCACGTCGAAAAAATATGTAAAATGCAGTACCACGGAATTATCTAAAATATTCTAATCGTATTTTCTTATACAAAGAATACGTCGATTTTTGTAACGTTTGCAGAAATTAAATAATAATTCACGATACGTTTATATAATTACATAATTGCTTAGCTACTAATTTCATAAGTACTTAAAAATTTAAAAATGTACATAGTTTAACAATTCGCGTATTTAATGTATTCACCATGGTGAACATGACGTCATGCCACCATGGTGAACATGACGTCATGCCACATGTATTTGTCGCTAAGCTACGTGGGAGCGAGCAATACCCTTACCGATAAGTTGTATTGCTATCGGAAGTGATAGTCACCTTTAGTAACACCTTACGAGGAAAAATACCGCGAAAACATAATAATCTGATTAAGGTGTTACATGATATATTACCTATAGGTAACAGATAGAGTAACACCTTAATCTAATTATTATGTATTCGAGGTCATTTTTTTTATCAAAAACATAATATTGTCTACAAAATGATAACTTATACATAATTTATATTTGATATATATATATATATATTTTTTTTTTGGATATACATATATATATATATATATATATATAATCACACCAGATTTGGTAGACATTTATTGCAGAATATTAACCATTTGGTAGACATGATTATTTGGAGGACAATTTCTGTCCTCCAAATATATAGGTATAGTTATAGTTTAGATAATATAGTTCTTTATACTATTTCATACAGGTAATGCATACAGGGCAAAGTAACCGAACTCGGACAGTGCCCGAATACGGACACTCTCGGTATCTCAGAAACCATAAATCCTACAAAAAAATGTTTAATGAATAAAATATTCATAATTATATAAATAGTCTAAAAAAGTATTTTTTATTTTTTAATTATTCAAAATATTGCTGATATATCCAATAAACCTATTTTTTTATTACGTTTTTAAATTTATGAAAAAAAATATCAACTTAAAACCTTCTCAAGAATATACAAATGTATCGATATATAACACTATATTATTAAAAAATAAAGCATTTTAAAAATCATATATATAATTTCTATTTTTGTTATCAAATATTCATTACGTTATAAGCATATATATAGAGGTCATATACGTCCCTAATACGGACACTCTAGATACTCAGCGCGCAGCGTATGAACTATTATGATATTCATAAAAATCGCGTTTGTTATAATATTAATACCACCAATAAAGATAAATCTAAAAATTGTATTATTTAGATACTTAAATTTTATTATTAATTAAAAAAATAATAAAAATAAATAAATTATTAACTAATTAAATTAGAATAAATTATTCATAAAATTAATTATAAATAATTTAATTGTAGTTTGTCTGATTGATTCATCAATAATATAAAGTTTATCTAGTGGTATATAGGATGTCCGTATTATAAAACAGGGTGTTCATATTCGGACATGGGTACCGAATATGGACACCCCCGTTATCTACGGAATTAAAAGATTAAATACAATTTTAAAATCACAATAATATCTATAATCATATAATATTATTATATTGTAATTTTTGAATACAAATAATGAGTCATAAAATGTTAAGACTATTTATTATTAAAGTGTCCGTATTAGGATACTTTCCCCTAATAATCATATATTTTCTATGTTGAATTTATATGTCTATAAACTGATTTCATATATATATTTATCATATATATTATAAATATATACTATACACATTATTTTACTTTAATATATAACGTTTGTATTTCTATTGTTAAAATTTATATGTAATAAATGCAAAACTATTAATGTACCAACTCATTTAAAGTATTGCAAAGTACTTCTGACTTATCCTTATCCACAACATTGTAGAGGTCTGTTATCTTCACTATTCTTTTTCTCCCAACTTTCAAAATGTCCGATAACCATCTATTAAATTTGAAATTATTTTATAATATATATATATATATATATATATATATATATATATATATATATATATATATATATATGTATATATGTATATATATATAAATATCAAAAAAAAAAAAACATTATTATTTCATCTTCAACAGATTTTTTAAATAAATCTGATAATAAAAAATCAGAATTTATAAATTTTGTAAAAAATCAATTGAATATTGATATTGACCCATATGATGTTGTAGCAATTCACGAGTTACCTAATAAAAATAAGGACATTTATAAAACAATTGTAAAATTTCATTTTCATGAAACAAAAAGTAAAATTTTTAAAAATATAAAAAAATTAAAAGATACTAATATATATATAAACGATCATTTACCAAATATAACTCTGAAATATTTTACAAAGCAAGGAATCTACTAAAAGATTCAAAAATAAAGTATTGTTTGACAGTTAATGGCATAACGTTTATTAAAAAAACAGAATATTCTGAAAAGGAAAATTTTTTAAATTTAAGTGATTTTAATTCTATATTGTAGTTTTATTATATTTTTTATTATATTTATATTCTTGTTTTTATTGTTCTTATTATTTACGTTACTTATTTATTTATATATATATATATACTTAATCTTTTTTATTTACATTAATTTATATTTTATATTTACAATAATAATAACTATTATGACAGTAATAATGAATTATATAATAATAATGAAACGCATACTAATTATGAATATATGTCCGATGAATATTTAAATAAAAATATACAAATAGAATTCAATTATGTTGAATGTAAATCAATAAAATATGTATCTAATCACGGCCTATCAATATTTCATTTAAATGCACGAAGTTTCGTACACAATTTTGATGACATAATAATGTTATTAGATTCAATATAAATTAAATTCAAATTGTGATAAGCGAAACTTGGTTACAAGAATACAATAAAGATTTATATCAAATTGAAAATTATAATGCATGCCATATAACACGTAATAACTTTATAAATAACACATATAATAACAATGCAGGTGGTGGCGTTTCTATCTTTATACAAAACCATTTAAACTATAATATTATGGATAATTTATGCATATCAAAACATGAATTTGTGGATATTCTAACGATTTCTTTAAATATTAATAATAAAAACATTTTAATTAGTGGTATATATAAATCGCCTAAAGCTGATATAATAGATTTTATTGATTTTATTTATACACATTTTAATTACTTTTCGACTAAGAGGGACCTTTTTTTGGTGGGAGATTTTAATATTAATATTTTAATAAATAACAATAAAATTAAATATTTTTTAGATAACATTTACAGTTTAGGTTGTTATCCATTAATTACAAAATCAACAAGATATGGAATACATATAGACTCATCAATTGATAATATATATTGTAATTGTAATTACAAACCTATAGTCAACGATATTATAATCAGTGATGTAAGTGATCACCTTCCTATATATGTTGTATATGAATGTGAAACAACAAATTATAAAAAAAACAAATTGAAATATAAATATATTAGACAAATTAATGATACAACAATAAATAATTTAAAAGATAGTATAATCAAACATAACTGGGATTATATTTATACAGATAATATTATAGATTATATATTTAATAAATTTAATGTTGATTTAATAAGATTGTATAATGATAAATGTCCTATTATACAAATAAAAGATAATAAAAAAATTAAAAAACCATGGATTTATTCTAAGTCTAATAAAATGCATAACTAAAAAAAATAAATTGTATAGAAATATTTTAAAAAACAAAACTACAGAAAAATTTATTTATTATAAAAAATATAAAAATATATTGACAACTTTATTACGAAAATCTGAATATTTGTATTATTCTTCAAAATTAACAAACAATCATAATAACATAAAAAATACATGGGCTATTATAAATAAAGTTATAAATACAAACAAAAAAGAAATTAATTCATTACATAATCCAACTTCCATAGAATTTAACGACTATTTTAGTAGTATTGGACCGACATTGGCTAAACAAATAATTAATGAACCTAGTAATGAAACTATATATTCAACAATGAATGAAAATACTAAAGAATCATTGTTTTTATTACCTACGACTTTAACTGAAATACAAAAAGAAATATCAAATACAAAAATAAAATATAGTACTGATTTCAATGATATTAATATGTATATTATAAAAAATATAAGTGCAGAAATTTGTCCTATTATTACTCATTTATTTAACCGATCTTTATCAGATGGATATTTTCCGAATATATTAAAAAAATCTAAAGTAATACCACTATATAAATCAGGAGATAGAAAAAAACCAGAGAACTATAGACCTATATCGTTACTCCCACAATTATCTAAGATATTAGAAAGATTGATAAAAAATCGAATTTTGAATTTCATAAATAAACACAACATAATTAATGATTGCCAATATGGTTTCAGAAATAATATTTCAACAGCAGATGCTATTTCTGAAACAATTGAGATCATAAGTGATAAATTGGAATCATTACAAAAATGTGCAATTATTTCAATCGATCTACGAAAAGCATTCGATACACTAGATCATACCATATTGTTAAATAAACTTTTTATATATGGAATTAGAGGTACAGCTTTTAATTTAATAAAAAGTTATTTATCTGAAAGGGAACAATATGTATCCCAAAATGGTCAAAATTCAAATTATAATAATATTACATGTGGAGTTCCACAATAATCTGTTCTTGGACCGCTTTTATTTATTTTATATATTAATGACTTACCGAAAATTTCAAATAATTTTAAACCTATTTTATTCGCAGATGATACTAACTTAATATTTTATGATAAAACAATTTTAAATCTTAAAGATAAAATGCAAACAGATATAAATAAATTATTTAAATGGCTTAATATAAATAAATTATCTATAAATATCAATAAAACTAATGTCTTACTTTTTAATATCAGAAATAAAAATGAAAATATAAACTTAAATTTATATATTAATAATATTAAATTAAAACAAGTAACTGATATACAAATTTTAGATGTATATATTGACGACAAGCTTAATTGGAAAAAACAAATAAATTATGTAGCAACAAAACTTTGTAGAGCAATTGCTATTTTAAATAAAGTAAAACATAAATTCGATATAAAAACATTAATTTTACTATATAATTCTTTTTTTTATTCACACCTAAATTATTGTGTTCATATATGGGGAAATACTTTTGTGTCTAGTTTATTAAAAATAACTATTATACAAAAACGAGCGTTAAAATGCATATTAGGTACACAGTATAATAGTTCTAATTATAATAAATTGCATTCAACATTCAACATTTTAAAATTTAGTGATATTGTGAAATATAATACAGCTAAATTTATGAACAGGGCAATTAATAAAATGTTGCCTATAAATTTACAGAAATTATATAAAATAAAAACTTATAATAAAAATATATTTTATAGAATAAAAGTCAGAACAGATCGAAAAGCTTTTTGTTTGACTAATGTTGGACCACAATTATGGAATAACCTAAACATAAATCTGAAATACAATAATAATCCAAATAAATTTAATAAAAATTATAAAAAATATTTAATAAGTTTATATAAAGACTAATGATATACTTTTATTAACAATTTTATTTTATTGACTAATGTTAAATTTTACAAATTAAAAAATTATTATATTATATTTTGTATATACACTTACTTTTATTCTACTTTATTATCATTTTCATCTAATTGACTAATGATATATATTTTATATAATTACACATACATTTTTACATTACATATTATGAACTTTTACTTTTACTTTTACTTTTATACAACTATAACTAAAGATATCATTTTATTTATAACATTTTAATATTTCTTTTAATTACATTTTTTATAATTAAATAATATTCGCTTTTTTTAGGTGGCATGCATTATAATATTTCTACTGATAAATATATAATCTATTTTTTTTTTTTTTTTTTTGATTTAAAAAAAATGTTTCTTTTATTATTTTTTTATTATGGTAATATTTTTCTTGATTTATTCTATATATTATATGTTTTCTATATATCTATGATTTATTTTTATTCCATGTATATTATATATTAATTTATATAATATTATATATATGTAGGATATATTACAGTTATACATTATGTTACTTACTATTTGTTATTATAAGTTATCTAGTATTTTACAATTTATATTTATGTTTTATACATGATGAGAGAGATTACGAGAAATATTATTTAATATTATTTTAAAATTATTGTAGTGTACTATTAATTATTTTCTTTTTTTTAATTTCTAATTTAATTTATATAATTTTTATATTTATCATTATAATGTATAATTTTTGTTTTTTTGTTTTATCATATATTAGTATATATTAGTGTATGTGGGTGTGTTTGGGTACATGATTGGATATGCTTGAGTCATTGGGTGTATTAGGGATGAATAGTATGCATCGGGGAATAAGGATATCAGCGTTTACACCTCTGGCAATGGTGTAATCCCTAATGATATAGGATTTGGAGCACCCTTACCTGAAAGTTGATGTTCTACGCATCCTGGGTATACTCGGTGGCAATGGTATTATCCTTTGTTGTACTTAATAGCAGCCTTATATCTAGTATTGTTTTAAATTTGTTTAAATTTGTGTTTATTTAAAAAAAAATTATGTTTATTTCATTTATATTTAATTTAATAGTATTATAGATTGATTGTTTGTAATAATTTATATTATATAAACTTTATGTAATACATTTTTAATAAAATCTTATTTTTATATATTTTTATATATATATTTTATTTATATATTATCGTTTACTAATATACTTCTCGTAATTTCGTAAATAGGT
Organism: Osedax fenrisi; assembly: GCA_964019155.1. Lineage (NCBI taxonomy): Eukaryota > Metazoa > Annelida > Polychaeta > Sabellida > Siboglinidae > Osedax > Osedax fenrisi. The sequence goes on from OZ025239.1 coordinate 77,752,156, forward strand.
GAATGACCAGACAAGCTTTTGCTTTTTCATTCATCTAGGCTTTTAAGCCAACTCTGAGTATTATTATTATTATATGGGAAGTACTCGAATATCGACAAGCACATAATTTCGACACCAGAGATATTCTCAAATATAATTTCAATCAACAAATAATTAATGTAGGAAATGTTATTCAAATGTTAATCAATATAATTGTAATTCATATAAGTATATATTTTTTTAATTATAAAAAAAAATTTATTTTTTCGATACTATAGTATATACTCTAAATTTATGAAATTTTTGAAGTATAATATCGATTCTCAATTATTTAAACATTTAGATATTTTATATTTTGTATATATATATATATATATATATATATTGTCTGGGGTCGATGGCTCAGTGGGACAACCAAAAGCTAGTAAGCCAGAGGTCCCGGGTTCGACTCCAGGCAGTTCTTGATTTTCTCTTGTGTTTATAAAGAACTTAATAAACTATAAATCAAAACACAAGAAAAAAAATGTTACTATTTGTATTGTATTGTCCGGGGCCTCTCACAGTTATTTATAACATGTACAAGTCTATGACTTCTTGAGGGGTCCATTTGTATCCGTTATTTGTATTGTATTCAATATATATATGAGATTTCAATAAATAAATATTATTATTATTATATATATATATATATATAGTTTCACCTCATATATATGAGTTGGAAGGCGTAAATAGCCTTTATTCGTATATGTATACAGGGGATGCTGAAAGTTTGAAGAATCGCGAAGTAATACTCGAGAAAATAGTAGATAATGTATTAGATAAGTATTCAGGGAATTAGTAGCATACATTAGGTAGAGCTTAGGATTATTAGGAAAGTGTAGAATATTAATTTGTGGTGAGGGATAAATAAGTTCACCAGCTAGATGAAATGGGTACGTGGGTTGGATGAGCTGTTATGTATTTTGTTGATGTAATAAGTGGAATTTACTGTAAATATTTGGAATTTATAGTTGTACATATGCACATGTAGGGGAGGGAAGGGAGTAGTGGCCGATAATTAATATGCAATTATTTAAAAAAATGTTTACTATATATTTAGCTATTTTGATTATTTAAATATTGTATATATAACTTTTTATCCTATAGCACCATTTAAGCGTTAATTAAAACGGCAACTTCTACATCCTCGGCCACTACCCCCTTTACATATTATATTTAATCTTAAAAATATACAGTTAACTGTAATAATTATCGATGAATAATAACGCTACATTATTTTATATATTACACTACTAACGAATTAAAGATCAAAGAGATAATATTGGCGCTGGCATATGGACTCTTATTGTTGTGGTATTTGTGTTCATCCATCGTTTAATGTTCAACGTTAAATTCGTTAATATACAACTATAGTTGTTGATATATAGGGTAATTTAACCCGTTAGGTCAATTTATATGGTCTACGTTATAAAAGTAATCCAAATACAATTCTAATAGGTTGTTGTATACATATAATCTATACGAATACCATAGGAATATTTGCCTCTGTATCACGGGGATATAGACAATAGCCGTAATGAATTTTGCGGTAGTTTATATATATTTAATTATGGGCGTATTATTGACTTTGGTGAGGCGGGGCTTCGATATTCATGAAATAGACTCACTAAAATACATGTAATACACACATACGAGTGAACACACACGCATATATATACAATCTATAAAAAGAGTTAACAATTATATAACAATATGTTATCAAAGATTTTTCGAAGCAAAGATATAACCTTATCTACGTAGCGTGATTGATACGCATGCGTCGTGCGCCTAGCTATTGTATCGACATCACTGAAATAGATTTAGGTTTGCAGCGGTGGTTTCTATACAACAATTTTGGCATTGATCTATTAAATTAATATATTAACATAATATTAACATAATATATTACGTATATGTATTAATTATATATAATTTTTAATTAATAATTTATCCATTATTAATAATAAGTATTATTTAATAAGTTAGACATAGTTAGATCTATATAATACTTTATTTATTATATGTGATTACTTATAAAGTAATATATATATATATATATATATATATATATATATATATATATATATATATATATATATATAGGGGAGAGTGCTCTAAAATTGACATGCACGTAATATCGATACCCTAGATATATCCTAAAATATAATTCCAATCAAAAAATAATTAACGTGTGAAATGTTAATGAATATAATTCTAATTCATATAAGATTACATTTTTTTTTAATATTTATATTTTTTTAATTATAAACTAAAAACTGAGTTTTTCGTTACAACTCAAATAAATAAATGTATGTAATTTTTTGAAGTACAATCATTTTAAAATCTAGCTATTTTAAATATTTAAAATACATCTTATAGATCTAATTATATTTTACAATGTGCCAAAAAGATTTTGTATATTTCATAATTGTTTACAAAGTTATAAACTTTTACCTCAGCAACATACATTTTCACCCATTAAATGTGCACATAATATCGACACCCATGTTATCTCAGAGTTAAACAAACTTAATTATATTTCAAAATACTATTATATGTTATAACTAATTAATACTTATAAATAAAATTTGGAAATATTTAATTGAGAAATAATACATTTATGGTGATTTATTGTTAGGGTATCGGTATTCGAGTACTCTCCCCTATATATATATATATATATATATATATATATATATATATATATATGTATATGTTTAACTTATTAAATAATACTTATTATTTATAATGGATAAATTATTAATTAAAACTTATATTACGTATAATTTACTAATATATTATTAATACATTTTTAAATATTTCATATACAGTTTAATATTTTAATATAAGCATGTCTTATGTCTGACTATTTATTACTTATTAATAATAATAGATAATAACTACTAATAAAGAACAGGCTTATATTGTTATCGTGTTGCGAATATATTGCGAATATGAGTTATATTAATTAATGCGCAAATTATATATATATACATATACATATACATTATATTTATAATATAATAGTTCAGATATAAATTATGTTATCTATTTAATTGCCAAAAAAATCTATTTAAAAGCCACATTTTTTATAATTATTTCACATATAAATATAATTATACAGGAATGATAGATTGATTGTTTGATTACATATTGCTTTTATACTAGTATACACTGTTAAACATTAGGGAGTAATTTTGTTAGGGTGTAAGTAGTGTCCTCATAGCCGTACCCTAATTAGGGTACAATTTGAATACGATCAGTACCCTAACAATGATCAAACTGTACCCTAAATAATGTTAGCTGGTTGTACCCTAATTGTATGATACCGTGTACCCTAATGCAATTGTATGATATGTACCATAATTGAATTGCATGATATGTAAATATAATAATAACGTATACGTGATTATTAGGGTATACCCTAATATTTAACATAGATGTACCCTAATAAATATATAGAGTGTACCCTAGTTCATTTGACAGTAATGCACCCTAATATTTAACATATATGTACCCTACAAATAAATATATTGTACCCTAATGAGTTTAAAAGTCGTGTACCCTATTTAGGGTACATGGTAAATTGTTGTGATATTTATGATATGTACCCTATAAATTGAATTCTCTGTACCCTAATCTTTAACATTGTATATGTATATATACTATATATTATATATTTAATAAGATTAATTAATACAAATAATATACGAATAGATAGAGACACATATTAAGGTTAAATTTGCGAAGTTTTCGAAACATCAACAATAATATACAAAATGTTATATTAACACATTAACAGCTGCATAAATATGAATTCCAAATTTAATGTAATACAAAATAAAGTAAATATTATTTAAAAATTATTTACTAAATAATAAGAAAAATGTTTAATAAAATAATAATTAAAAATTAAAATTTGAAATTAAATTGAAATTTAAAAACTAATTAATACAAATAAATAATAAATAAAGATCAATTAAATTAAATTATAAATAAATAAATAAAGATAACACAAAGGATAAAAGTTAAAAATATAAATTTATAACTCATAGAGTCGTCTGTATCATATCACCAAGAATATAGGTATATATATATATATTTATATATATATATATATATATGTATATATATATATATATATATATATATATATATATATATATATACAGTGCACTCTCGATGTACCGACACCATCGGGAATGAGGAATTGTGCCGGTACATCGAGAGTGCCGGTATATCGATCTAGCAGAAAATATAGAATATATGAAGAAGAATATTAAATATTATGTTATTATTATAATGGTATAAAATAGGTATGGTATAACATGGTATAACATAGTATAAAATAGACTCGTATAACATGGTATAAAATATTATTATAATGGTATGAAACGAATGCAAAATAAAATAAAATAAACTACTTTGAATTATTTACAAAAGGTAAAGTAGTTTGCTTTTTATTATTATTTCATAAATATCCAAACGTTTAGATAATAAATTTAATAAATGTATATCATTTGAATCTTTGGAGTGACAATCAAAGTATGCCGTTAGGTATTCAAACCCCTATCGTTCTTTCTCTGATGTTGGTGTTGGATTAATACATACGCATAATAATACATATGCACTTATACGTCTTATAGGATTCCTAGGCTAGGAGTAATAGTACTATAGTACTAGAACTAGTACTAGTATATGATATCATGAGTCATGTGTATATACTGTACGAGTGCATTGCAATATAATAACAACAATATCTCGCAATTAAGTATACTTATATTTATATATAATAAGTATTCATATATGAATCATAGTGAGCAGCTGTGGGAAATGTGTACATATATGCCGGTACATCGATACAATTCGACTTTTGTGCCGGTACATCGACAATTATTAACTTTGAATAGATAGGAAAGAAATCGGTGATTCAGATATGTGCCGTTACAACACTATTGCCGTTACATCGAGAGCGCACTGTATATATATAATAATATATTACTGACAAATCTCTATATTTATGATATAAAGGAATTCATTTAATCTTTTTATACGCTATTTACATATAGTTATAACATAATGCAATATGTTATTCATAATGGTATTAGGTATATAAACTATAGTCTAAATAATATTCGATGTGGAGTTCCATTAGGATCTGTATTGGGTTCAATTTTCTTTGTATTATATAAAAATGATCTACCAAATATATCTCTTGTTTTAAACCAATTTTATTTGCTGACGATAAAACTTTAATTTTTAATGACAAATCTATTATAAATCTTGAAAATAATATAAAACATGGCATTGATAAATTATATAGCTGGTTAAATATTAATAAAATTATCCTTAAATATATATAAAACTAACATTATATTATTTAATATCAGAAATACAAATGAAAATGTTAAATTTAAATTAAAAATTTATGATACATATAATAAAATAGTTAAAAAAATGTCTGGGAATACTTATTGATAATAAATTAGACTGGAACAGCCAAATAGATTATTTATGTTCAAAATTATCAAGAGCTTTTGCTATTTTAAACAAAGTTAAATTTAAATTAAACAATAAATCATTAGTCTTACTGTATCATTTTGTTATTCTCATTTATAAATGCTTTATAAAAAACTTTATAAAGTACTGCTCTCATATTTGGATTAATACATTTATTACAAAACTCAATACAATTAATATTTTACAAAAAAGACCACTAAAAAGTATATATAATGGTGATAAATGTATAGAAAATTTCATACACAACGTAATTCTTTAAAGTTTACTGATAGTGTTAAATTAAATACTGCTACATTTATGTTTAGTGCAAGACATCATTCTATGCCATCAAACGTACAGAATATATTCAAGGTTAAGGCTTATGATACTCTTCTCTTTCATAGAATTATAATTAGAACCCAACGACAACTTTTTTGTTTATCTAGTGCAGGGCCACAGTTGTGGAACAATTTAAGGGTTCAAGCTGGAAGTTGGGGTTTACCATGTTAATTCTACCTCTAGCTAAAATGCTAAGGATACTAAACTAATAAAGATAATGTAGTACTTTTTTTGTATTCTGCTACATAAATTTATTGACTTTTATTGACATTTATTGAAATATAATTTATTTAAAATGATGTAAAAAAAATAGTTTAAAATAGTTGAAATATTTTTTATATTTTTTTTATTAAAAATGTGAAGTTTATTATAATTTAGTTTAAAAATACAAAGTATAATACGATATCCTATTATATTAAAATAGTATTACATGTTTTTTATATACAGTAACTATTGCAGATAATAATATTAATAATCAAAGAAGTATTGGCATTTACGTATGCTTACTAAGTGCAAAAAGTAAAAACTTGAGAAAATTATATTCAAAGTTTTTTTTAAATAAATAGTATTGTCAATTTCATATGATGTTTGATTCGATTGATCACATAAAACACTTTATATTGATAGAAATACTCAAAAATAATTCAAAATATTTTATATTGTGATAAATAAGATACTGAATATGGATAATACCTAATAATAAACAAAAATATTATACATATTTTAACGTCAGCTTACACCCTTAACAACATTTTTAAGAATTAAAAATAGTATATATGCATTTAGTACTAATTATAAAAAGATTTTCATAATTTTTTATGACGACAATTAACTTTTATTAATACATAACTTGATAAATAGATAACTAATGATATTTATTATTTTTTAAATTATTTTTGATTTAATTTATATTAATTTACTAATGATTAATTGACCAATGATACTTTTTATATTGTTTTAGTTTTATTTTTGTAATTTGCATTTATTTTACATTTTATTTATTTTGTTTGTTGACATAATATACAATTCCAAAAACATTTTCATGTTCTTTTTTTAATATAAAATTACACTCTTGACTTATTATAAAAATATTAATATAAAATATTAATTACTTTTTATTTTACTTATTTTTATTTTTTGACATAATATAAATTACCAAACATATTTTACTGTTTTAACATTCACGACTTAATATATAATTAATAACAACAACACATACTTTACATTCTTTTGATAAAATATAAAATTATGAAAATTTGAACTTTTGAAGTTTTATAAAATAATTGAAAATAACTGTTTATACAAATTAAATTTAATTTAGAGTATTAAAAAAAAATATTTGTTATTACGTATTAGATTATTATTGTGTATTAATTGTATTTATATTTGTATATTAAACTATATATTTATTTACGTTTTGTCGAATTATTAATTTGGTTTGTTTTATTAAGTATTTTATTTTATTTTAAGTATTTTTATTATATGACTTATCTTAAATTTTATTTATTATATGATGAATGACATTATGAGGGGTTTTTTAAAATGTATTCTATCGATTTTAATAGTATTTATAATAAAATATTACCATTATAAAAAGTAATATATTATGTTTTTGTTATGACGGAGTTGCTGATATTTTTTTGTTAACGTGGTTATGGTATGTATCGAGGAAAAGGATATACGTGTAGTGAGAGGCAAGTATTGCCAGTGTTCTTATTCTTGGAACAAATATGATTCAAAATAATATAAAATGATTCCAAAAAAAATATCCCTACGGCATAGGACCTGACGCACCATATCCCCGAAGTTGATACACCATCTATCCTCATTATTTTCAATTATTGTTGACTATTCTGGATATAAATTTAATAATTTAATATCTCTGCTTTTTTATAAATGTATTATTCTAATAGAACACTAAATAATTAAATTTGTATTGATAATTTTGTTCTTTTGTATATAACTTTTACTAACTTTAAATCTTAAAATTGTATTTTATTATATTTATTTGTACTATACTTTTCTCCTCATAAATGTTTTTTAGGAAAGTGAAACGAGTAAACAACTAGATAAGCATAACGCTTCTTCGTTTACCATGGTCATGCCTATATTCTGATATTATTATTATTATCATTATTAATTGATTGATAATTTATTTAAGCAAATACATAGCAGAAAATATAATCGAAAGTATAAAGTATAAATATTTGCTATTAACGATAACATACGTTATAGAAATAAACAAAGAATAATACGAAATTAAAAAATTAAAGAAATTAAAACGTTTTACAGTTACCGTAAAAATAAATGAAAAACAATCGAAAGTAGAAATAAATCATATAGTAAAAATAAACGAAAAATGATAAAAATAGAAATAAAAAATAGCGTAAAAATATTATTATTATTATTATTATTATATATATATATATTAGTTTAATTAATATTAATATAAATATTACCATTATAGTAAATATAATAGATATTGTATTTCAAAACTCTATAATTATTTAATAATGTATTATAAAAATTAACAATTTATATTACCATTATAGTAAATATCCGGGGGGTAAATAAGGTAAACTAAATAGGGTAAATATAACAAATAATTTATTTGACAATTATATAATTATTATTATAATAATTATAATAATTAATTTGTAATTACTTTAATTATAATACTTGTATGTATGATATTCTCGTATAATTCAATTATTAAATATACAAAAATACATATCAATTGTATGCTATATTTATATTGGTTTAGGAAATAAGTTATATTAAACCTATTAAATAATTGCATTTCTATTTAATTTACATATTAAGTAATTGCATTAAATATATATATATATATATATATATATATATATATATATATATATATATATTGATTTTTATTTATATATAATTATTTTGTATATAACAATGTTATGTATATATTTATTATATATTTTGTAATATTTATATATATATATATATATATAATAATTGTGTTAAATATATAAACAATTTATGTATATATTTATGTTAATTTATAGTATAAAGTGTATACCCTAAACGAGGTTCTGTTTATGAAATATGACTCATTAGAGTCTAATAACCGAATACCATACTAGGGTATTCTAAATATATGAATAATATATAATAAGATTATGTTACATTATCTTATTTCATATTATCGTATCCACGTAGACGCTATATAAAAGCGTACATTATCCACATAATTAGGTAGTGATAAAGTGACGAGAGTTTAAGTACAATACTGAAAAAACCTGTTGATTATACCATTTACAATTATATATATATATATATATATATATATATAATTGTACAATTAATATATTAATTATATATTATGTTTATAGATGTTAATAGATGTTAAACATTGATTATATACTAATCAATGCGATTATCAAGAACGTATACGTATATTATATTATATTATTATATTGTATATGCAATAGCGTAGCAGTGCAATGCTACGGTCGTAGGTAATGATCGTAGATAATATCTCGTAGAGTCGTTATTAAACTATAGTTGAAAAAACTATAAGTATTCGTATAAATGAGTTAAATATAGATCTTTTAGAAATATATATATATATATATATATACATTCTTTAATGTCGACTTAACGGTTATAAATAAATACGTACTAAATTTAGTACCTATTAATAGGCTCAATAGGCAAGTCATGTCATACAAGTCATATGCCATGTCATACACCTGCCCGATATCGTTCAATTGTTATATGCTGATATCGTGGAACATTAAAATAGGGCAGTGTGAACGGTATGCGATGCAACTACAGGACAGGTCAACATACGGTATCTCGTGCCTAATACCCGCGTTTTTATATATATATATATATATATATATATATATATATATATATATATATATATATATTGTTATTTGTATTGTTATTTTTATTGTTATTTTCATTTGGTGGAGTCCTTTCATCCCATCCTGCAGGAACTTAGATGAAGTTTTCACTTATAACCATGGTTACCATATATGCATATATGGCTCTAATGTACCTTCGAAGCCGTTCCCATGTTAAGGCATCCATGGTTTTAACGAGAGCCGATCATTTATTTATACACAATTATATAAGATCACTTCTAAATAATATTTTAAGACCCATTTTATAAAATTAATTAATGGTCCGGATGAGGGTCGAACCCGTGTCCTACTGCTTGTGTGTCTGACGCCTTATCCACTGAGCCACACAGGCAGTTTTAATATATATATATATATATATATATATATGATCAATTATCAATACTTAAATAGTTGACTTTCTCGATATCTATAGATATATAGATACTATAGTACATTTTAAAAAATGAATTATTCGGAGTAGCCGATATCGAGCTATTGAAATCGTGCTGATATCGAGAGCTGTTTGTGTGAACACAGCTTTAGTCTAATCTTGTTTTTCTTTATAACATTTCAAATATAAAAACAAATGGTTATATGATCAATTTGTAACTAAATATCACCAAGCCCAATACGTTACTTTATAATGTACAACGTAAATTCACATTATTTAAATTATAATATTAACTTCGGTATACAATGTATACAATGTATACATTGCAATGTATACCATAAACCACCCTATATATCATGTAATGCGTCAATTGAAAATTAACTTTCTTTATATCGAATGATGTATACTTATTTAATTAGTAATGGGATTTTAATAAATATTATAAAAATATAAAATCCAATACAATATATAGATTTTGATCACTCAGAAATGGTGAATAATCGACATGTCAAATATCGAGAATGTACTATATATATTGTTCATTAATTCATAGAAATATACGTTATATAAACGTATAACTATAGTTGAATACCACCGTTATATAAGTAGTAAAGTTCTGCGTTAAGATGCACTAAAGATTATTCGACATAGTATTGCACTAAGAATGTGTAGTGTACAACATACACTGTAGGGCACACTATACATTGTATATCGTACAGTGACATCTTCTCATCTTTCTTAGAAATGAGCTCTTAATTATAGGGAGACGCATTGTTCTAACATATACACATTATACGAGGAGAAATATTATATAATACATATTATATAAAATTATATAAATGTAATGCACATACTTTAACATATATATGATTAGTTATATATTACTTCTTATACAATTTAGGCGGAAATATATCACCCACTCATATGAATTTAATAAATACTATTTATATACTATACATATAAATACTATAGTATTTATATAAATATAAATATATATATATATATATATAAATATATAACAGACTGTGTGGCAAATGCGTCAGACACACAAGCAGTAGGACATAGGTTCGAGCCTCGTCTGGACCATTAATTAATTTCATAAAATAGGTCTTAAAATAATATTTAGAAGTGATCTTATATAATTGTGTATAAATAAGTGATCGGCTCTCGTTAAACAATGGATGCCATAACATGAGAGCGGCTTCGAAGGTACAACAGAGACCTATATGGTTATAAGTGAAAACTGGATGGGATGAAAGGACTTCACCAAAATAAAATAACAAAAACAATATATCTATATATCTATTCTATATTCTATTATTTACTAATATATTTTATTAATTATAGCTTGTTTATTAAATAATAGTATATTATGAATAAATTAATGTAGTACTATAGTGTATTGTTATTTACTGGACGATATTAATATAAATTATTCCATTATAGGGGAAAGTAACCTAATACGGACACCTAAATACGGACACCATAAATCAAGTAGACCTATACTGCATAGTATGTTAGTATAAAAACTGAATAAATAATGAACGTATGTTAATATTTATATTAAAGTAAACTTTTAGTTTCTCAAATCAAATTCCATAAAAATGAAATTATTTCATAATTTAATATTTCAGTAACAATACTTCAACAAACATAAATAATAAAATAACGTACTAATATATTTATATGTCCTTTATACCAAATATGAATTGGTTATCATTTTAATTTTTCTATAGGAATAAAATTAATTAGTAAAATATAAATAATTATAGATATATAATTAATGTATCGATATTTTACAGAACGGATGTCATTATACAACAAACGATACGAGAGCAATTTAATGATTGTACCATATTGATGATTGCCCACAGATTAAATACAATAATATATTCAGATAGAATAATGGTAACTTATTATATATTTTAATTACATATGATTATTAGATATAATTTAAATGTATTAAAATATGTATGTATGATGTATGTATATATATGTATATGTGCGACGAACATTGTGCGTGTATATTTAATACTTGATAGTATTCATATGTAAAAAATAATGTATGTATACATTAATAATCATAGGTCTTGGAAATTGGAAAGATAGTCGAATTTGATACACCCTCGTCTCTTCTAAATAATATAGGTGGATATTTCTACGATTTAGTCAACAAAACCGGAAAAGAAAATGTTATGAAATTATCTAAATTAGCTGAAAATAAAACATATTGAGTATACATTATATTTAGTACATATTCTTATACTTTTTATATATTAACATAGATTATTTTAATATAATCATAATAGAATTGTATTAGATATATTTTGTATCTTCTAATTAGAAATAGTATATACATTATTCATCTAAATATTATTTATTATATTTAGATATCAATATTTTTTAAATTTATGAAACATTAATTATTATTTTCTTGCAATAATTAAATTGTATACACACATATATATATATATATATATATATATATATCTGAGCCTATTAATATTTATACTTTTAAAAGACTCGCTAGTCCCTATCCCACTATATGCATAATATATTCTAATCTTCTCTCTCCAATAGAGTTTTACCCCCCCCCCCTCTTTTCAACATGCTATCATAATTCCCATTCTTAAATAACTTCTTCAAACCCTAATCTCTTATTTAATAAACATCCAATATCCCAACTTCTTATTAGTAGTACAATTATTGAAAGAATCGTTATCCATCAAATAAATAATAAATGCAAAGTGCGTTTCATACACGTCACTCAACTGAGACAACCCTCCTTCAAATTTTGAATAATATTTATGCCAAAGTTTCTCCCTTACAATATTTTCAAAAGGTACTATTTGTTCTCTATTGTTGACTCTCTTCGCCACGATATTCTTATCACGAAACTTGAGATGATTGTCATTACTGGTAGTACCCTCAAATGGCTTAACTCCTATATCCTAAACAGATCATCTGTTAAATTCTGTGATTTCTTTTCTGACCCCCGACTATTACTCTTTGGTTTCCCACATTATTATTATATTTTATCATCTGATTTCCATAATTAAATAAATATTTATATATAGGTGTATTTACGAACTATCGATGATTAAATATATATATATATATATATATATATATATATATATATATATATATATAGGGGAAGATGGGTAATGTGGCCATGAGTGTAATGTGGCCACTTGGCGTATCCCATAAACTATAAGTCCAATCAAAAAAATATATACCTGAAATATGCGCATTGGTAAGCATTGTTCAAATAAGTAAAAAATAATTTGTATATCAATTAATAAAAAAAATGATGTACAAAATACAAACAAAAATCGATTTACTTTTTAAAAATTAAAATAAAAGTTTAGAAAACATATTAAATTACTAATATATAATATAAATTGAAAATTAAAGTTGCATATTAAAGAACTATTTAATTACAACAAAGTGTGTAATCCATTTATTTTAGTGAATAATATTCATTATAATATAGTGTATATAGCGTGATACCTAGAAGCGGGTAATGTGGCTACTTCTAGATGATTTAAGCCAATCATATGATCTGAAATCAATATTTTTATATATTGATAAATTGCGTGCGTGATTCGATACGAAAACGTTGAATCAACATTTACTATATCCTAACCATACAAATATTAAATATTACCTTATATAAAATCAATCCGTCATAATAAATAATTATCATTTAAAGGCCCTACATCATGGAATAATTTATGTCTAAATAAATTATTATTCACAAAAATTTATATAAAAAACATTAAAAAAATATTAAAAAAACATCTTTTATCAAAATATGAAAATCAATTAAACAATTGATTATCTAATTTTATATTTGTTTACTGGTATTATTTATTAAACCTTCATCTTGCTTGTTTTAGTTTTTATTTTTTTTCATTTATATTGTTTAGCTATTCTATTCCTTTTATAGTTCAGCATTCAGAATTCAACTCGGTTCTGTGCTTTTTTTTATATAACTTTACATCTTTTATTTTTAAACTTGACTTATTGATACATATTTTTTATTCTTTACCTAATTTATTTTTAACTTGACTTATTGATTGATAGTTTATTTGATTGGTAATTTATTTAAGCAAATACATAGCCGAACATATAATCGAAAGTATAAAGTATAAATATTTGCTAACGATAACATACGTTATAGAAATAAACAAAGAATAATACGAAAATAAAAAATTAAAGAAATTAAAACGTTTTACAGTTACCGTAAAAATAAACGAAAAATAATCGAAAGTAGAAATAAATCATATAGTAAAAATAAACGAAAAATGATCAACATAGAAATAAAAGATAGCGTAAAAATAATCGAAAATAGAAATAAAATACATTATTTTGTAAGTGGAATCGAAATATTCAATTTCTACTTTAACTTTATAGAATTCTTCTTATCTTTGTACCCTGTTTAGTAATACATTATTAGTTATATAGTTTAATATTTAAATTTTAAATTTTAAATATATTATAAACAGAACATGTTAAAAAGCAAATAAACCAATACTAGAATAAAACAAATACTAGAATGAAACAAATAAATAATGTAATACTTACAAAAATCAGTAATAATAGTAGGTAACTTTATTAATTGTATATGTTAATTGTAGGTACCTATACTAAATTTGAAACATATATACAAACAGAGCAAGTTACAAATAAAATAAACCAATATACATATACAAAAACAGTTAACAACAAAACATACCAATAATATTACGAAACAAACAATATAATACTTATCACTATAATCTGAAATAATAGAAAATTATTAATATTGTAGTTTATTAATATAATACATGTGAAACATATTTACAATATATATATATATAAAACAAACATATAATACCGAACAAACAAAAATAAAATAATACTTCCCTATTTATCTGTAATAATAATGAATTATTAATTTTATATTATAGTATATTTGAAATATACTATATTACTTATTGATTCATATTTTTATTCTTTACATCTTATTTATTTATATTTACATTTTTTTACTCATGAGAATCTAACTTATCTAGAATATGATGATTGGGGAAGTTCTCGCAAAAATAAATACATTTGTTTATTAACTTCCCCATTATTTCATGCTTTACAACATGAAATAATAAATCTGATTTATTTATTTATTATATTTTATATATATATATATATATATATATATATATATATATATATATATATATATGTATGTATAAACTTAAATATGCATAACGTTTTATTTTTATTTTTATATATGTATATGTATTATATATACTAATATATTTGTCATAAAGTATATTAAACTAAATTTAAAAAAAATTAAATCAATTTCTTGTTAATACATTATATAATAAATGTTACTTTCAATATCGATTTTCTAAAGAATTTAATAAACTTAATTATATTGTATGTATTTAATTTTACTAAAATGATGAAATTGCTTTTTCCATATTAATAACATGATAAGTAAGTGTAATGGTATACTAGGATATAACCTATTATTGAATATAGTAATTTATAAAGTTAAAATAAAAATCATTTATTTATCACAATTGCGTGTGTTATTTAATATTATACTTGATGTGATATTATTGGACTAAACTTGATATAAAGTAACGCCATTTAGTGGATTAATTCCACATTTTAAGGTGGCCACATTACCCGCAATAGTTGGCCACCTTAATAATTTCAATTATATACGCTAAAATGAAAAAATGATTCGGCAATCCTCTTAAATATCATAAGATGTATTTATAATACAAAATTATCGAATAAGAACTAATATTTATAAAGTTATACAACATTATCTAAAAGTTACCACATTACCCATCTTTCCCCTATATATGTAATCATGATCAAATTAATCTAATTTTAAATAGTATTATACGTAAATTTTCCATAATTATAATTACTGAAATATGGTTAAAATATTCCAATCAGAATATTTATAATTTTGATAATTACAATCAAATCAATACTATACGATATGTAGGTAGGGGTGGTGGAGTTTTATATTTATATCAAATAGTTTCTCATATACAATTATTAATGACTTAAATATATCAATATCAAATGTTATTGAAATAACAACTATTTAATTAAAATTTAATAATATCAACTATATATATTGTAATATTATAATAATATTATAAGTGGTATATATAAAATTCCTACTGCAGATATAAATAAATTTTCAGATTTCATTGTAATCTCATTTGAAAAGTTGGAAAGTAATTGTAATCGTTTGTATTTATGTGGTGATTTTAATATTAATTTATTAGATCATAATTATAATAAACATGTAACATATTTTATTGACATCATATATTCATAAGGGTGTCGTCCTAATAATAATAATTCTTTAATTGATAATATTTTTTACAAATAATAATTATTCTCATTAATATAATGGAATATTACTTAATGATATAATTGATCACTACCTTATTTTTACTTTTTTGATTTAAATGTTAACAATTTCAATGAAAAACAAACTAAATCAAATTCTAAAATTAATAGAGTTAATAACTCAACTATAAAATAATTAACAAATTTCATTCTTCATCATAAATGGGATTTTTCTGATATGGATACAAATACTGCTTTTAATTATTTTATAGTTATGATTAAATTAATGTTAAATAAATGTTGTCCTAATAAAATTAAAAATCCTGGATAAATAATTCTTTATTAAAATGTATTCACCATAAAATTTTTTATTAAAATTGTTTATAGGTAATAAAAATGATTTTAATCATACTAAATATAAAAAAATATAGGAATATTTTAATTTAATTAATAAGAAATGCCTAAAAATTATTTTATATAAAATCTCTGTCAAATTGTTGTAATAATTCAAATAAAAAATGGTTTATTTTAAATAATATAATTAAAGGAAGTACTTTTTCAAATCATTTAAATACAACTTTATCGGCTGATGATTTTAATCTATATTTTAGTAATGTTGGAAAAAATCTTGACAAAGATTTAATTCTAACTTTGGTTTTAATTCAAATGTACATGTACATTATTTATCATCTCATAACACAAATATTTGTTATCTTACACCAGTTACAAATTCCGAAATATTTAATATAATAATTCATACAAACAATAAAAATAGTACATATATTTATAATATATATATGAGCTTAATAGAACAACTTAATACAGAATTAAGTCCTATATTATGTTCTCTGTTTAATAAATCATTCAGCGAAGGAGTGTTTCCTGATTGTTTTAAAATTTCTAAGGTTGTGATTTTACATAAAAAGGGTAATAACAATATATTAGATAATTTCAGACCATTTCAGACCTCTCACTCAATTCTCAAAAATTTATGAACAATTATTTTTAAAAATACTTCTTTGTTTCATTGATAAATATAAAATTGTGAATAAAATTCAATTTGGGTTCAGACAAAATTATTAAACAAAAGATACATTATATCACTTATCAGAAACAGTATGTGATGAATTAGAAAATACTAATAATTGTGAAGTTTTATCAATTGATCTACAAATGGCCTTTGACACTTTAAATCATAATATATTGATAAATAAATTAGATAATATTGGTATTAGATATTTATCTAAATTTCTATTATCTAGTTATTTATCAAACAGATCATAATATGTAAATTATTTTGCCTTCCTATTTTTCACTTCTGAATGATCCAATAATTAATATATTATATATTAACTATTGGATCATTCAGAAGTGAAAAATAGGAAGGCAAAATCATTATGATAATGTATTCACGTATGCATATATAAGCATTTAAGTTTCCTATTCTTTGTTTATGTTCGCTTTTAAGTTTTAATTTGGTTTTTAAATGTTGTTAATATTTGTTATCCATTGTATAAAGTAGTGACTAGTAAATAATATTATTTATTATAATATAATACATGTATGTTACAAAATTATTAAAATTAACCTTAAACTATTATACACATAAAGTCTTTATATATATTACGCTTCGATTTATGAAAACTATCTAAATATTTGTTACTTTGTGTAGAAAATTTATAAATTTATTGTTGAATATTTGCCAATATACATATATATATATATATTATTCTTTATATTAACTTTTCATATATTTACTCTTCTTAACCTTTCTTGTCTGTTTTTAGTTTTTTTTTTGTAGTTTTTCTTAATGTTTATTTTGTTTATTTTTATATTACATGATGATTTTTGATCATTTTGTCAAGTCCTTCACAAATACAATTATTTGATCTTATTCATAATTAGATTTAGTGTAAACAGGAAGTCAACTTAGATATAATGTTATGTTATATATAGTTTATTCTTTTTTCAGGAATTTATTATTCCAATTATAACTGTACTTTTTAGAACTTTTAGGACTTCATCAGAATGATAAAGGGTAATTGTATCGATAATATCTGCTTCTATAATTACCCGGTTGTTAAAACCAAAGCTGATAATAATAATAATATATATATATATATATATATATATATATATATATATTTGTATACCAACAAAAACTAAACTTAAATTGAAATACTTAGATCCATATCGACATCAAAGATAGACCGCTTAGATTCATGCTGCGTTTAACGTGATGCATATCTCGTAAAATCTCAGCTGTTCAACTTTATGCGGTCATTGTGAAATACAAATGTATGTGAACTATTGTTACCTATGTTTATTTTCCTTAATATTATTTATAATTAAAATATTTATTTCATATTATTTTTAATTTAATTTTATATTACATATATATATATATATATATATATATATACAAAATATAAGACTACAATGGATTAACTATTGATTTTTCAGTTAGTAAATATTATATATATTATACGTACTTGGAACGTACGACGTACGTCGTACGTATTTTACGAGAAGAAGGTAAACTAGAAGAGCTTGCTCATTAACTAGATAGATATAGGTGGACTGTTGTAGGACTGTGTGAAGTACGCAGAAAAGGAGTGAACGAAATACAAACCACAGAAGGTCACAAACTGTTCTACATTAGAAATGACAACAAACACATTAATGGTGTTGGATTTTTGATAAACAGTGAAGTAATACGCATGGTTATGTGCTTCACTCCGATAAATGACAGAATAGCAATAATAAGACTGCATGCAACCCCTTTAACATATCAATTATTCAGGTATATGCACCGACAACAGATCATACAGATGAATAAATTGAAATATTCTACAATGAATTGCAAAACTCAATCTCAAAAATTTCAAAGAAGGATATAATGGTGATTCAAGGTTATATGAATGCAAAAATTGGTAAGGATGCACATAAGAATTGGGGATCAACTTATGGAATATTTTGCAATTCAGTAACAAACGAGAGAGGATATCAACTTCTGGAATTCGCAAAAACAAACGAGTTAAAAATTGTTAATACATTTGGCCCGCACAAAAAAATCACGAATACAAACTTGGCATAGCCCTGGAGGAATATATCATAATCAAATCTATTATATTTTAGTGAGTAAACGTTTTTCCACAAGTGTGAACATAAATAAGACTAGATCATTCCCTGGAGCAGATATAGGTAGTAACCATGACATGCTGATGAAAACTTTTAGTCTACACCTGAAAAATCCTAAGAAAAATAAATTTACTTGAAATAAATTCGATCTAGAAAAGCTGAAAAATCCAGAGACCAAAAAACTATTTGGAAAAATCCAGAGGCAGCAACTGAAATCCTAGGAAAACACAGAGAAAAGAAAAAAAAATGGATAACAAATGAACTGATGGATATGTGTGACTTGAGAAGAGAACTGAAAAAGACTAAATTTGAACCAGGAAGTACGTACAAACAAATAAATAACACAATAAAGAAGGAGATGAGAATAGCAAAAGAAATCTGGATTAATAACAAATGTAGGGGAAGGAAGGGTAATTTGGCCGATGCGGGTAATTTGGCCGACTCTAATATCTCAGAAACTATTAATGATACCAAAAAAAATTCTATAAACAATTTATAGTATTTCATAATATCTTTAAGAATAGTTACAATTTATTTTAATAAATAATCAATAATTATTAGTATTTATTGATTTTTATTAAAATCCGGAATTTAAACAAAACAGGTGTTTGTTAATCTGTTTGTCATTTCATAAATACATGTTGGATTGTGATATTTTTTAAACCCAAATAAAATATAATATGTTCTTGATTCTATATGTAAATATCTACATATTATATCAATATGATACAAAGCTATTGCTGAAATAACAACGTACGTCAAATCGGGTAATTTGGCCGATAAAAGTCGGGTAATTTGGCCGATCATTAACCAATCAGATATCAGATAGTAAAATGATAGAATGTATATACAAATTGAGGGTGTATCATTGAAATGTATATAATTGTAATAAATAATTTATAATATAGATGGCCATACCTCATATTTTAATATATATTTATATATTTGTATAAGGATTTATATATATATATATATATATAATATCATTAATATTAATAATTAATAATGTCTAACATATTAATTACATTTATTGTTTAATTTATTTATCAATTATCAAATATTATATAAATGTATTGATATTAGAAGTTCATGGAGTCACTTATACAATATATATATATATATATATATATATATATATATATAATATATAACATTCCTAATTATATAATGATGATTCTATATCCTATACTATATAATTATAATATTTTGAATTAGGCATATATAAACGAATGAAAACGTATACATTGAAACCTCTTTATAAGAACATGTGTATCATATTTGGAATTCAACTTTTCCACATTACAAAAACCTCTATAAGAAAATATTATTTAGGAAACACCTCTTTATGAGACAATTATTTTTAGTTTGTTTTGGAAATGTTAACTCTCTATATTACAAAATTTGATGTAGTAGTTTATATCTAAATTTAGGTTTATATTATAATGTAGATGTAAAAATAGTTAATTGCAATTAGTGAATGTGTTTTATTATTCTCAATGCAGTGAGCTCATAAATAGTAACAGGTATGAAGAACTAATTAATAAAAGGTAATATACTGATTGTAGTCAGTACAACAAGTATCCAAACAAGTGTTAACAACTATTTTAAATTAAATTAAACCATATATGATAGAAATATATTTATGATCTATTATTTTGATTACTAATTTTAAATAAATAAATTTACTAAATATATTAGAGAGGTTTCACTGAATATATAAATAAATGATTATTATATAAATACAATACAAATATCTACATTTATTTTCTAATCTATATATTATTGTATATCCAACACAATATGATAATTTCGTTTTAATAAAAGTACTATTGTAACCTATATTAAATATTCTAATATCAATCTGATATATATTGAAGATTATTTTCTAATTAAAATATTGTTATTTTGTTGCTAATTATTGTTTATACATTATATATTTAATACACACATTATAATATCAATAATTGTGTATTTGTAAATATAACTATTCACATATGAGTGAGTAATTTTTGTATATTGTTAATCCTTAATAAATAAGTATATATATATATTTATTTATAAAAAGTATTATACTATATATTGAAGATTATTTTATAATTAAAATATTGTTATTTTGTTGCTAATTATTGTTTATACATTATATATTTAATACACACAATATAATATAAATAATTGTGTATTTATAAATATAACTATTCATATATGAGTGAGTAATGTTTGTATATTTTTAATCCTTTTTAATCCAACAATTATAATATATTTATTTATTTATAAAAAGTATTATACTCAATATCATTTATTCACATAAATCGCATTTCTCGAACGTATCTCAACGTATCGACATAAATGCATACATCGTGACACAATTGTCTACATTGAATAGATTGAGTAGATGAATCGACTTATTCATCGATATTCTCCGCACACATTATACAATTAACATTTATTTCACTGGTAATTTTCTTTTTCTTGTTATTCACCGTCTTTTTAACCACCTTCTTCGTCTTATCAGCATTAGCATTTTCTAAGTATTTTGTATACTGTGAATCAGTAATAATTGCTGCGAATCCACGTAGTTTACCTTATAAAGAATTAAAATACCAATTAAAATATCATTTAAAATATCACTTATAATATATATTTATAATTACATTATATACATATTGTAAATTAAATATAAATAAAAAAAGTATATAAATAAATAAGATTTAGAACATATTTTATTAAATGTGTTAAGTATAAACATTTAACTTCTGTTATCACCCTATCACTTTACCACTGCATACTTGTATCGATATAATAGGTCTATCGGTTGTATAAATAACTACAGAGGAATAAGCTTATCAAGTATTGCTTCAAAGATAACAAACAAGATGATTCTGAACAGAATTCAACCTACAGTCGATAAATTGTTGAGGAATAACCAAAATGGATTTCGACCAGGTAGAGGAACCATTGCACATATATTAGCAATAAGACGACTCATAGAAGGAATTAAGACCAAAAATATTCAATCTATCATAACATTTGTGGATTTTAAAAAGGCTTTCGACAGCATCGACAGAGCAGTTCTATTCAAAATTCTCAAGATTTATGGAATTCCAGAAATACTAATAAGAGCTATAAAATCTCTTCACAGTAACTCAAAAGCGCAAGTAATAACGCCTGATGGAATCACTGAAACTTTCCTTATTCAAAACGGAGTACTGCAAGGAGACACTCTAGCTCCATTCCTATTCATTATAGCTTTAGACTATGCTATGCGACTAGCAATAGATGGACGAGAGAGCGAAATAGGTTTTGAAATAGCAAGAAAGAAAAGTAGGAGACATCCAGCAGTAAATGTTACAGATTTCAGCTATGCAGACGACGTAGCTCTTATTAGTAAAAATATTGAAGAAGCACAAATACTGCTTCAGAGAGTAGAAGAAGAATGTGGAAATATAGGTCTAAAGATAAACTGTAAAAAGAAAGAAGCCATGTATTTCGGTATAGACAATAACCAACATATACACACCATACTCAATAATGAAATCAAAATAGTAGATAACTTTAAATATCTAGGGTCATGGATGCAAAGCTCAGAAAAAGACTTCAATATTCGTAAAGCACTAGCCTGGTCAGCCGCTAATAAGATGAAGAAATTATGGAAATCAAGCATAAGAGACTCACTTAAAGTTAGAATATTCAGGGCTACGATTGAAACAATATACACATATGGTGCTGAAACATGGACAACTACAAAAACTATGAATAAACGAATAGATGGATGTTACACCAGACTTCTCCGAATGGCTTTAAACATATCCTGGAAAGATAAAATCAATAACATAACGCTATATAATGGACTCTCAAGAATATCTGAAGTAATAAAAGAAAGAAGACTAAAACTTGCAGGTCATTTGATGAGACACGACAACGAAATGGCTCATAAACTTGTCCTATGGGAACCGACAAATGGTAGTGCAAGAAGAGGTCGCAAAACCATCACTTTTGTAGATAATCTAAGAGAAGACATAGGACTAGACGATATAAATGAGATAAAGACGATGATGTTGGACAGAGATGTTTGGAGAGATAAGGCAAAGAAGAGTCGAGCGAGAGCTCGACATAAGTAAGTAAGTAAGGTTGTATAACGAATATTATTAGATAGATATATATATAGTAATACCAAAGCCCAGTGCTTTTGTAATACTATATAGTATTATATTTTACGAATATCAAATGTAAGTTAAGTTAATTATTAATTGAACTCAAAAGAGATATCTACAATTTAATATCTTTATTGTTTATAATATATTACATCAATTAAAATGAATTTAATAATTATTGTATTATTATATTATTTAATAGATTCTATAGAATTATAATTCAATTATATAAAATTATATTCGATTATAAATTTAATTATTAATATAAACGATATTAATATTAAAAGAAATAATGATTGAAATGAATGAATTATTTAAATAAAATAAATTAAATTAATTAAAATATATCCAATAATACAAAAATAACTTTTTATAATATATTATATTATTTATATACAATATTGATTTCAATTAATTTCAGTTAATTAACATATACTATCATATACATATATATCAATAAATACATTAAATAATTACATACAAATGAGATAACATTATTAACCTATGCTCCCACATGCGGAGTATTGCTTACTGCATGGTACAGTAGACACTGGAAAGATGTAGTGGTCCATTCTGTTATATAAGTAATATGATTATATCATGATTCAATTAAATCATAAACATTTTTTAGATATATATATTAAGAAACATAACTTTAATGTAACGAATGAAACATATTTAACATATTGATATAATGCATTTAATAAATTATTATTTTATAATATTTATTAATATGATTCTAATCAATTATATAAAATAATATTTAATTATTAATCTAGACTTAATAGAAATAAAAATAAATTAAAAAATAAGTATAATATATTAGTGAAATAAATGAATTATTTAAAAATAACTTTTATATTTTATATTATTTATATACAATATTGATTTAAAGTAACATATACATCAATAAATACATTCAATAATGACATACAAATGAGATAAAATTATTAACCAATATTTCCACATGCTGCGTTATCGGTACTGCATGGTACAGTCGACAGAGGAATTGGTGTAGTGGTCGTATCTGTTATATAAGTAATATTATTATATCATGATTCAATGTTATCATAAACATTTTTTAATCATATATAAAAACTTAAAAAATATAATGTTAATGTACTGAATGAAACATATTTAACATATTGTTAAAATGCATTTAATAAATTATTATATTATATTATTTATTAATTTGATGCTAATCAATTATATAAAATATATTTAATTATTAATCTAGACTTAATGGAAATAAAAATAAATTAAAAAAATAAGTATAATATATTAGTGAAATAAATGAATTATTTAAAAATAACTTTTTATATTTTATATTATTTATATACAATATTGATTTAAAGTAACATATACATCAATAAATACATTCAATAATGACATACAAATGAGGTAAAATTATTAACCAATATTTCCACATGCTGCGTTATCGGTACTGCATGGTACAGTCGACAGAGGAATTGGTGTAGTGGTCGTATCTGTTATATAAGTAATATTATTATATCATGATTCAATGTTATCATAAACATTTTTTAATCATATATAAAAACTTAAAAAATATAATGTTAATGTACTGAATGAAACATATTTAACATATTGTTAAAATGCATTTAATAAATTATTATATTATATTATTTATTAATTTGATGCTAATCAATTATATAAAATATAGTTAATTATTAATCTAGACTTAATGGAAATAAAAATAAATTAAAAAAATAAGTATAATATATTAGTGAAATAAATGAATTATTTAAAAATAACTTTTTATATTTTATATTATTTATATACAATATTGATTTAAAGTAACATATACATCAATAAATACATTCAATAATGATATACAAATGAGATAAAATTATTAACCAATATTTCCACATGCTGCGTTATCGGTACTGCATGGTACAGTCGACAGAGGAATTGGTGTAGTGGTCGTATCTGTTATATAAGTAATATGATTATATCATGATTCAATTTTATCATAAAATGTTTTAATCATATATCTAAACTTACAAAATATAATGTTAAATTATATAATGTACTGAATGAAACATATTTAACTTACAAACTTACTTGTTAAAATACATTTAATAAATTATTATATTATATTATTTATTAATATGATTCTAATCAATTATATAAAATATATTTAATTATTAATCTAGACTTAATGGATATAAAAATAAATTAAAAAAATAAGTATAATATATTAGTGAAATAACTGAATTATTTAAAATGTATACAATATTTGTATATATTTTATATTATTTATATACAATATTGATTTCAATTAATATATACATCAATATATATCAACATATCAACACATTATATATATATATATATATATATATATATATCAATACATACATTCAATAATGACATACAAATGATATCATATTATTAACATATGCTCCCACATGCGGAGTATTGCTTACTGTATGGTCCAGTCGACAATGGGATGGTTGTAGTGGTCGTAACTGTTATATAAGTAATATGATTATATCATGATTCAATTTTATCATACACATTTTTTAATTATACATATTAAGAAATATAACTTTAATGTAATGAATGTACTTTAATGTACTGAAACTTATTAAACAATAATATAATATATTATATTATGTATTAATATGATTATAATTCAATTATATAAAATAATATGTAATTATTAATCTAGACTTAATAGAAATAAAAATAAATTAAAAAAATAAGTATAATGAAAAATTATTATTCAAATCTGTTAAAAAATTGCTCTGATACAAAAAATACATGGAATGTACTACATAATTTACTTAATGTTAAAAAAAAATTCAAACAACTAAACAACCTGACAATTTTAATGTAAATAATGTGAATATTGTTGATTCTAAACAAATTGCTAATGAATTTAATTCTTTTTTTAGAGACATTGGTTCTAATTTAGATAATAATATAAATAATTGTAATGATGATGACTTTAAATTCTTTTTACCTGAACCTAATATACATAGTTTTTTTTTAACACCAGTAAGTTCAGATGAAATTATTAAAGTATTAAATGAATTCAAACCAAAAAAATCAAGAGATCATTATGGCATATCCATGCAGTTACTTAAATGTATTTTTCCTGTATTGGTTTATCCATTTGTTTTTCTTGTAAATTTATCTTTTGAATCAGGCGTTGTACCGGATTTCTTATAATTATCAAATATTATCCCTTTACACAAAACTGGTGATGATACATTTTTTAATAATTTAATAACTATCGTCCAATTTCTCTCACCTGTCAATTCGCAAAGATTTTAGAAAAAATATTTTATTCTCGCTTTTATAGTTTTTTATCATCTTTTAATATATTATCTCCTTCTCAATTTGGTTTTAGGAAAGGATACAGTACATCACATGCAATATTTAACCTCCAGTCACAAATCAGTACCTGTTTTAATAATAACAATGTTGGCGCTATAATCTTTATTGATTTAAAAAAAGCATTTGACACAGTTAATCACAGAATATTACTTTTTAAATTAAAAAATATTGGAGTACGAGGCATTGCACTTAACTGGATAATGAGCTATTTAACAAATAGATATCAACAGTGTATATATAATGATGTAATTTCAGATAAACTAAAAGTCATAACGGGTGTACCCCAAGGCACCATCCTAGGACCCATTTTATTTTTAATTTATATTAATGATATTACAAAATCATCTTCTTTATGTAAGTTTACCATGTTCGCAGATGATACTACTTTATATTTTGAAAATACATCAGCCGAATTACTTAATTATATTTGTCAAACTGAATTAAAAAATATTAATAAATGGTTAATATATAATAGGTTATCATTAAATTTAAATAAAACTTGCTTTATGTCTATTAATTCAAGAACTATTATAAATATAAATTTAAATAACAGAAATATTGAAAGAGTTACATTTTATAAATTTTTAGGCGTAATTATAGACGATATATTAAACTGGAAACAACATATCTTGTTTTTAAAATCAAAACTAAAAAAAATCATATGGATTACCAACATTATTTCCAAATTTATAAATAAAAAAGCATTACTTCATATATATAATTCCATATTCTTGCCTCATATAAAGTATTGTAACATATTTTGGGGAAATACATATAAATCTAATGTATCATGCATATATATTCTTCAAAAGCGAATGATAAGAATTATATGTAAAAAACATTTTTTACATCATACTAATGGACTATTTATTGATAATTCTTTATTAAAAATAAATGAAATTACATATATAAGTACATGTGAATTTATGTTTAAAATTTTCAATGATCTTCATCCTGTTATAACAAATGCATTTTTTTCTGTAACTTCATCATCTCACAACACTAGGAGCATAAATAATTTCTCAATTATTAATTTCAAAAAAGAACTATGCAGAAGAACATTAATATACATTGGACCAATTACCTGGAATAAGCTTGATAATATTTTAAAAAATATTTCAAATTATAAATTATTCAGGAAACGTATGTATACACATTTGTTATCTTCTTACTCAGTATACTTATAATCTAAATCTCATTTTTCTAATTTTATATCTTTTATCATGTCTTTTATCTAATATTGTATTATATACTAAGATCCACATTTTATTCTTATTTTAATTTATTGACGTTTATGTAAAAATTAAAAAAAAATTAATACTTTTGAGTGTTTTACTTTACAATATTTTATTTCCCCGACATTAATAATATTATTTTACTGAATTTTTGCATTTTATATTTGAATTTACTTTCATGTTTTCTTTCTTTTTAATTGACGTTTATATAAAAATAATAAAATTAAAAAAAACTGTTAGGTATTTCTTTTTTCTTTAGTATTTTCTTTAGTATTTTTTATTTCCCTCTGACTAATAATATTATTTGACTTTATTTTTAATTACATAAACATTTTGTATTGAATCTTTTTTCTTGTATACTTGATTATACTTCTTTGTTTTATTTCTCTTTATTGACACTTATATAAAAATTAGTAATTAAACTAACATTTCAGTTTGAACAAATATTTTACATTCTTTACATTATTATAAAGTATTACAAAAAAATTCCTAAAACTTATTTACTGAAAAAAAAAAAAAAAAAAAAAAAAAAAATGTTACATACAGTTCTTACCATCTTTCTAGATATTCTTTTTGTTATGTTTTATTCAGTTTTATTCAGTTTTACTTCATTTTACTTCATTTTTTTCTTCTTTTATACTAATACATCTATATTTTTGTTTAGTGTATTATTTTATAGTACTTATTATTTATTTTAGTTATTTATTTATAAATAATTAAATGATGATTACATAATTTTATGGCAAGTTCAAACAATTTATATTATTTTTCTATTTTATTCATTGTATTGTATCTATGTAAACAGGAAGTCATCTAATATTTTATAATATTTTATTTATTTAGTTTTTTTTGAACTTGCTTTAAAATTAAGGGTAATTGTCTCGATAAGCTTTAGCTTCTACAAAAACCCTGGTGCAAACCTAAATCTGATAATAATAATAAATTAGTGAAATAACTGAATTATTTAAAATGTATACAATATTTGTATATATTTTATATTATTTATATACAATATTGATTTCAATTAATATATACATCAATATATATCAACATATCAATACATTATATATATATATATCAATACATACATTCAATAATGGCATACAAATGAATGAATGAATGAATGAATGAAACAAATTTATTGGAGTATTACATATATGTTTGATTAACAAATCATAATAATAATAATATAATAGCTATAATAAAAACAAAAATTTCTTCAAAAGGCTACCAGTAAGTCATCGACTTTTATAAAGGCTGCCATCCTCTTCTTTCTCTTCATCTTATATCTTTAATTATTCTCTGAAATAAGTATTTTTTTTATTTTTCTTTTAAATATGTTAATGTTTTTACTTTTTTTTATATTTTCATCTAGTTTATTCCATAATTTAATTCCAACTATTAATAAACTATTATTTGTAAAAGTAAATTTTTTAGTTTTTATTTCATATTCATTGTTATTTCTTAGATTATAGTTATTGTTTTTATTAATGTTATTTTTGAATCTATTTTTATTTTTATACATGTAACATAATGTTTTATATTCAGTGATTTGCTTTATAGTAAGTGTGTTTGTGTATATGGGTAGGGGTTGTATATCTTTATTTGTATATTGTGAATTATAGGTTGTATTAGTTTTTTTAAGATATATTATTTTAAGTATTTTTTTTTGTATATTATATAGAGGTTTTATTATATTACTATAATTGTTGCCCCATATTTCTATCCCATAATGAAGATTAGATAAAAAAAGTGAATTATATAGTAACATAAGAATATGATGTGGTAATTCATTAGAAAATTTTCTAATCATATAAGTTATTTGTAAGATTTTTTTTTTTATTGATAATATATGTGTTTTAAAATTTAGTTTAGTATCTATTATAATACCTAGAAATTTATATTTATCTATTATTTGTATTTGTTGATTGTATATAGCGTAGTCAATATTAAAATTCGAAAATTCACGTGTTTTAAAAAAAATTATTATTTTGGTTTTTTCAGTATTTACTATTAATTTATTTTTTTTAAACCATATTTCTAATTTATCTAATATTTTTTTTGTATCATTTATTAAAACACTGTATCATTTATTAAAACACTGTATCATTTATTAAAACACAAGGATAAATGAAATCATATTATTAACCTATGCTCCCACATGCGGAGTATTGCTTACTGCATAGTCCAGTCGACACTGAGATGGATGTAGTCGTCGTATCTGTTATATAAGTAATATGATTATATCATGATTCAATTTTATCGTAAAAAAATTGTAATTATATATATTAAGAAATATAACTTTAATGTAATGAATGTACTTTAATATACTGAAATTTATTAACCAGTAATGTAATATATTATATTATTTATTAATATGATTCTAATTCAATTATATAAAATAATATTTAATTATTAATCTAGACTTAATAGAAATAAAATTAATTAAAAAGAAGTATAATATATTAGTGAAATAAATGAATTATTTAAAAATAACTTTTTATATTTTATATTATTTATATACAATATTGATTTAAAGTAACATATATCAATATAACCTACATCAATAAATACATTAAATAATGACATACACATGAGATAACATTATTAACCAATATTTCCACATGCTGCGTTATCGGTACTGCGTTATCATGGTACAGTCGACAGAGGAATTGATGTAGTGGTCGTATCTGTTATATAAGTAATATTATTATATCATGATTCAATGTTATCATAAACATTTTTTAATCATATATAAAAACTTAAAAAATATAATGTTAATGTACATATTTAATACAAATATGAATGAAACATATTTAACATATTGTTAAAATGCATTTAATAAATTATTATATTATATTATTTATTAATTGGATGCTAATCAATTAGTTGTAAGCAATGAAATTAATAAAAAAGTCGGCCCATATGTACCACTTCTGGATATTATCATGAGAAGAAAAATGACCAAATTCGGACATATAACTCGTCACGATTCGTTAGCTAATACTATTCTTCATGGATATGTCGAAGGTGAGAGGAAAAGAGGAAGACCTAAAAGAAATTGGATGAATGATATATTCGAATTTTCCCATCTTTCTCTTAGGCAACTTTTAGATATTGCAAAAGATCGTTCGAAATGGAGAAAGTTGTGCTATTCATTATCATGTGTTCCCCCTACGATGGCGACGTCACGGGACTAAGTAACTAAGTAGTAATCAATTATATAAAATATATTTAATTATTAATCTAGACTTAATGGAAATAAAAATAAATTAAAAAAATAAGTATAATATATTAGTGAAATAAATGAATTATTTAAAAATAACTTTTTATATTTTATATTATTTATATACAATATTGATTTAAAGTAACATATATATCAATAAATGCATTCAATAATGACATACAAATGAGATAAAATTATTAACCAATATTTCCACATGCTGCGTTATAGGTACTGCATGGTACAGTCGACAGAGGAATTGGTGTAGTGGTCGTATCTGTTATATAAGTAATATAATATCATTCTCATTAATTCTTCATACTGTGTAGACGTGTTTTTCTTATCAGCTAAGTCACTTTCATACATATTTTTTCTTTTTATTTTATATATATATTTATTTTGAGTATATTTATTCTACTTAATTTTATTATATTTATTAAATATATATATTTGTGTATATATGCGTTAATTTATTTATAAAATTATATTTTATATTCATTATTAGATATTAGTTAAATAAATCACCAATTTATATATATTCTATATGTAATTTTTAGTGTAAATATTTTTATACAAATTGACCTACTTTTAATTTTAAATTAAAATATTGATTTTTTTTAATTAAACTAAATTATTTGTTTATTTCATTCTATTCATACTAGCATATTTATTTTATTTCATAATCATTCTATTCAATATTTTATTTTATTTTTTATTTTATTTTATTTTTTTGTTTAATTTCATTATTGCATAATATATATTGGTTTTATTTCTAATAATTATTTATTTGATTATAATACATATAAATTCTTATATTTATACATTAATTAATGTATACTAATGTATATTAATGTATATTGATATGCATTGATATGTATATTTATATTTAATTATATTTATCTTTTGATATAGTTTGTAATACAAACTTATAGATACCACAAATAATAGTTAAGTGGTTGTATTCCTATTTGCATTATACTAATATAGTATATATACACTATATTATCATCATGAGCAGTGAGTGTCATAAGTGCAGCACTGATTGTGTTTCTGAATACATTACATGTATCAAGTGTAATTCTTTTCTACACTTCAAATGCATGCATGCTGCAGGTATTATTAAAAATCCATGGAGTAATAGTAATAAGCTTCCAGCTTATGCATTATCTATTCTCAATTCTGAAAATATCTTGTATTTATGCAATTCATGCAAGCCTAACTTCACTATGAATATACCTACTCCTATATCACAATTAACATCTAACACCCTAAGTGATATTACTGCAAAACTAGATGAAATTAAAAATATAGTTGATAATACTTATATAATTACTAATACTCATAAGAAAACTTTCGCTGATGTATTAATAAATTCTATTGAGCCTAAGCTTAACACTATTTCTGATAACATGAATAAATCAGGCAATCATTCAAATTCTACGAAATTAGATTATAAACTTTCAATTACTATTGAACATATAGATATTAAAAATTGCAACACTGAATATATTAAATCTTTATTTACCCTACTGAATATCAGTTTTTCTTCTATTACAAATATATTTTTTCGTAACAATAATGCTTATGTTTACTTTATTAATTCCTTTTCAAAATTTGATTTTTTATCTTGTACTAGATTATCTAGATCTAAATTAATAGGCACCGACTATAATTATATTTTCATTCGTGATTATTTAGATAAAGACATTTTTAAAAGAGGGCGGGTTTATTATCATGCATTGATATCGAAACTAATAACAGATTATAAATCGGTTTTCAATTATAAGACAACAAATTATGAATTGCGTCCATTGATTAAAATAGATGGTATTGATAAAATTGATTGGATTTGTAATTCATTTGTACCTTCTACTATTCAATTTGAGGAATGGAATACCTCTTTTGAAAAATTTATTTTATCAAAGAAATCTAATAGTCCTAATGACACCGAATCCTCAAATGGCTCTTTTTCATCAGACTGACTAGATGAGCCTAATCATAATATTCCATCTCGACTTCCTAAACATAATATATCTTGTTCTATGTTCAATGCACGGTCAGTTCGTAATAAGGCTGATATTATACATCAATTAATTATTGATTCTAAAAGTTCTATAGTTGCTATTACTGAGACATGGCTGACAAATAATGACTCTTCCATTCCTTCACAATTGACTCCAACTAATTTCGATATTATTCAAGCGAACAGATTATCACCATCCCGTGGAGGAAGTTTAGCTATTATTTATTCTTCTGAATTTAAGCTACAATCATCATCCATTCCAAGTACTATCTCTTGCGAAATACTCAGTTGTCGTTTCTTGTTACCTAATTCAATTATTATTCAATTTATTCTTATTTATCGTCCACCATCATCAATATTTAACAACTTTTTATCTGAACTTGAATCCCTTTTTGAATCAATCTCGACAGATAATTTGATAATTCTTGGTGATTTTAATGTTCAAGTGAATACACATTCGTTGTGCTCTGAATCATTTAAGAAGCTTATCTATGAATATTCTTACAATCAACTTGTTAATTTTCCAACACATACTAGTGGTAATACTATTGACTTGATAATTATTCCCCCTGATTCAGCTATTATTTCAAAACCCACTCAAGGTAACCTGATTTCTGACCATTATGTTATTTCTTTTGATATACTTGTCTCTCCTTTTATATTGAGTGACCATGTTAAACACTACAGAAACATTTCAAAAATTAATCTACAATTGTTCGTCAATTCTGTATATGCTTATATATCTATTCATGATACATCTTTAGCGAATTACATATCTTATGATAATTTTAATGATGCACTACGATATTCCCTTGATGCACATTCACCTTTATTAATTAGGACCAAGAAATATGGTGCTCACTCTCCTTGGTTTAACAATGACCTTGTTCTTCTAAGAGAAGACTTCGCTACCATCAGTTGAAATTCAAGCGAAGCAACTGTTTTACCCATCTTGAATCTTTCAAAAATATAAGATCTTTGTACAAGAAAAAATTATCAGCAGCAAGATATTCCTTCTATACTGATAAACTTAATAAGTATGGCACTTCTACCAAAGAAGCTTTTAAATTAGCTTTTTCTCTAATTGGTAAAAATCGGAATAAAAATCTACCAGATGGTTCTGATGATAATCTGTGTTCTTTATTTGCTAACTTTTTTCAAAATAAAGTTTTAAAAATAATAGATGATCTTCCTGTAGTAGATTCTATTTATTTTGAAAGTTCACCCTCTTTCTCTGATACTCACTGGTCTTATTTTAAGTTACCCACTTCTTCTGTTGTCCTTTCTCTCATGTCTTGTTTGAAATCCAATTCCCCACTTGACCCTGTTCCTCTTAATTTACTTCGTATGTTATCTCCCTATCTAATTGATATAATTACTGGTATAATTCGTGTATCATTATCTTCATCCATTGTACCACAATCGATGAAGTATGCTTACATCACTCCGATATTAAAGAAACATAATCTCGATTCTTCCATACTATCCAACTATCGTCCTATTTCGCAATTATCATCAATTTCTAAGACTATGGAACGCATAGTTGCGCGTCAGCTTATTGATTATATCATATCGAACTCTATTGTGGATTGCTTTCAGAGTGCATACCTTCCCAATCATAGTACAGAAACTGCCCTAAACATTGTGTTTAACGATATTATACTATCTATGGATAATAAGGCTTCTTGTTATTTGGTTCTTCTTGATCTGTCTAGTGCCTTTGATACGTTAAATCATATGATTCTTTCTTACCGTCTACGTGAAATAGGTATTCATGGACAGGTTCACAACTGGTTGATGTCATTTGTATCTAATAGAATATCTTCGGTAAAGATCAAGTCATCTTTGTCGGCTCCATTTGATCACACTCATGGCGTTCCTCAAGGATCAGTACTGGGTCCGATTCTTTTTATTTTTTATTCTTCCCATTAATTTGATTTTTAAAAAATACCCAAATATTCGTTATCACCTCTTTGCTGATGACTTACAAATTTATACTTTTTTTCCACCTGGTTCTGATATTGACATAATTCAACTTTCAATTGCTAACTGTATTAAAGATTTAATCTCTTGGTTTTCCTGTAATTCACTTTCATTAAATATTACTAAAACTGATAGCATTATACTTTCTAGATCTCTTTCTTCAATTACTCTCACTCATCCATTCCTTATCTCACTTTCTATCTCAAACACCATCACTACTCTAGGTTTTACTATAAATAATGTATTAGATTACTCAGTACATATATCAAACACTGTCCGCACTGCTAATTATTTCCTGTATAATATAGGCAAGGCTCGCTCTAAGCTAACATTTAATTTAACTAAATCATTATTACATTCATTAGTTTGTAGTCGACTTAGATATTGTAATTCGCTTTTAATTAATATTCCGCAAAAATTGATGAAAAAATTCGATTCAATACAACGTAGAGCTGTTCGCATATTATTTAAGCTAAAGCGTAGTGATTTAACCATATCTATACATTCCATAATGGCGACTCTCGGGTGGTTGCAGTTTCGAGATTTATGCAAGTTTCGACTTCTATGCATTACTCACAAGGCTATATTTATGGGAGTTCCGTCTTACCTATCGAAGGGACTCATAATTCGAACAACTACTCGTCCGAGTCGCAAATGTGAGCTGATGAAACTCTCTCTACCGCTTGTCTCATCTATGTATGCAGATGCTGCTTTCACGGTTGCTGCTCCGAAATACTGGAATAGTCTTCCCGATGAATTACGCACCATGTCATCATTTATGAGTTTTAAATGTCGACTACATACATATATGGTATCATTATAATGTCTTCTTTTTAAATTTATTATTATTTGCGTAACTATTTATTTGTTTTATTATTTCAACTTGACGCACATAAACGTCCATCGTTTTCTGAGTCAATAAACCTTTATATTATTATTATTATTATTATTATATCATGATTCAATTTTATCATAAAATGTTTTAATCATATATCTAAACTTACAAAATATAATGTTAAATGATATAATGTACTGAATGAAACATATTTAACTTATTGTTAAAATGCATTTAATAAGTTATTATATTATATTATTTATTAATATGATTCTAATCAATTATATAAAATATATTTAATTATTAATCTAGACTTAATGGATATAAATAAGTATAATATATTAGTGAAATAACTGAATTATTTAAAATGTATACAATATTTGTATATATTTTATATTATTTATATACAATATTGATTTCAATTAATATATACATCAACATATATCAACATATCAACACATTATATATATATATATATATCAATACATACATTTAATAATGACATACAAATGATATCATATTATTAACCTATGCTCCCACATGCGGAGTATTGCTTACTGCATGGTCCAGTCGACACTGGGATGGTTGTAGTGGTCGTAACTGTTATATAAGTAATATGATTATATCATGATTCAATTTTATCATACACATTTT
This sequence comes from Osedax fenrisi, assembly GCA_964019155.1. Classification (NCBI taxonomy): domain Eukaryota; kingdom Metazoa; phylum Annelida; class Polychaeta; order Sabellida; family Siboglinidae; genus Osedax; species Osedax fenrisi. The sequence continues at coordinate 77,789,261 of OZ025239.1, forward strand.
TTAATTATATATATTAAGAAATATAACTTTAATGTAATGAATGTACTTTAATATACTGAAATTTATTAATCAATAATGTAATATATTATATTATTTATTAATATCAAAGATTTTCCGAAGGAAAGATATAACACTTACGCGAAATCGTGTAATTCGAATTTGTATACAAAATACCCTGGTGCCACCTATAGCGGGTTACTTTTAGGAACTATGCGTTGTTTATAATGTAAATTCGTATTTAACTATACACTTTTAAAATGTTAAATAATATGCTTTAAATTAATATTTATATGATGAAAACTAAGTGTTCATTACTAATATATAACAAACAAATATGATATGTATGTTTTAAATGCTATAAGTATATATGTAGTGAGTAAAAGCTAATTTATATTGCATGTAATTTAATAGAGCAATGAAAACATTGTTGTATGCAAACAGAGCCGAACCTAAATCTATTTCAGTGATTTCGATACTACTGCTAGCAGCGGTTGGGGCTATAACTAAATTACGTTGCATGCATAGGGAGTGTTATATCTTTGCTTCGCAAAATCTTTGTTAATATGATTCTAATTTAATTATATAAAATACTATTTAATTATTAATCTAGACTTAATAGAAATAAAATTAATTAAAAAGAAGTCTAATATATTATAATATAGTGAAATAAATGAATTATTTAAAAATAACTTTTTATATTTTATATTATTTATATACAATATTGATTTAAAGTAACATATACATCAATAAATACATTCAATATTGACAGATAAAATTATTAACCAATGTTCCCACATGCTGCATTATCGGTACTGCATGGTACATTCGACAGATGAATGGGTGTATTGTCTGTTATATGGGTGTAATCTGTTATATAAGTAATATGATGATATCATCATTCAATTTAATCATAAACAGTTTTTAATCATATATCTAAACTTAAAAAATATGAAATTAATGTACTGAATTAAACATATTTAACATAGTGTTAAAATGCATTCAATACATTATTATATTATATTATATTATGTATTAATGATTCTAAATTAATGATATAAAATAGTATTTAATTATTAATTATTAATCTAGTCTTAATAAAAATAAAAATAAATTAATAAATTAATAAAATGTATCCAATAATTTATGATATTATTTATGAAATTAATTATTATTCAAATATAATTGTATTTCAAGTATATAAATTAATCTTTAATTTAAAAGAATCATAATGAAATATTTAAAACGCATTATATAAGTTATTATATTATATTATTTATTATCAAGATTCAAATTCAATTATGTAAAATAATATGTAATTATTAAACTTAAAAGAAATATATTATCAATAGAATTAATGAATTATTTAAAATGTAAAATAATATGTAATTATTAAACTTAAAAGAAATATAATATCAATAGAATTAATGAATTATTCAAAATGTATCATATAATTTAAATATAACTTTTATATTTTATATTATTTATATACAATATTGATTTCGAAATCATGTTAATTGATCAATTAACATATACATCAATAAATACATTCAATAATTACATACAAATTATATACAATTATTAACATATTATCCTACATGCGGAGTACTGATTACTGTATGGTCCAGTCGAAATGGATGTAGTGGGCATATATGTTATATAACTTATATATATATTGTTATTGTTATTTTTATTTGGTGGAGTCCTTTCATACCATCCAGGAACTTAGATGAAGTTTTCACTTATAACCATATATGGCTCTAATGTCCCTTCGAAGCCGCTCTAATGTTAAGGCATCAATGGTTTTAACGAGAGCCGATCAATTATGTATACACAATTATATAAGATCACTTCTAAATAATATTTTAAGACCCATTTTATAAAATTAATTAATGGTCCGGACGAGGGTCGAACCCGTGTCCTACTGCTTGTGTGTCTGACGCCTTAGCCACTGAGCCACACAGGCAGTTTTATATATATATATAAAATATATAACACTTTGATACTACATATATGTATATATAATATAAATTTAATACTCAAAGTGTTAAATTATGTTTAACATGTATTATGCATTGTTATAAAATTACAACTGGTTTACAACTAGGCAACACATTTATAATAACAATCTTTAAAACCTAAAATTGTACTATAAATACATTACTATTTCGAACATTTAATATCACTTATTGATTATAATATACTTACTATTATATATATATAGTATCAAAGTATTAAAGTAATTATATTATATAAAAAATACGTATTATAAAATTACAACTGGATTACAACTGGATTACAACTGGATTACAACTGGGTTTTAGTAACTCCCTACATATATAAACATACCATACACATTTTTATTCATTAACTTTATTACTTACAATATAAATTTTAAAAACTTGAAATTAACTTAATTGTAATTAAATGAAATTAAATATTTAAAATGCATTCAATAATTTAAAAATTATTTTTAATAATGATATATATATATATTAGTTAACTAATCATAATTATAATATTCATTTTTATTCACACAATATTAATTCAGGTTTACATATTATATGTTAATTATACATGTATATCTAAAAGTAAATATCTAAAGTTAATCTATATATATAGAAATATATACATATTAAGTTAATAATTAACCATAAGTATTTCCTATTAAGATATATCATACACTGTTATCTGTTATATTAAAAAAGTATATAATCTATTATAGATTCTATAGATTATATACTTTTTTATATATTACTATATATTATAGTTAGACACTAATATATAATAATAATTATACTTATATATATAATGTATTATATTAATATAACAATTATTTAATTAATTAAAATTAAACTTATTATAATTTATTAATTGAAATTATTATGGTTTGTTAATTATTTAATTTATAACCTGTAGATGGACTTCTTGCATATCATATTCTTAGACATATTTGACAGTATAATATGTTTAATAAAATATAATAAAGTGCGTAATATGTTTAATAATATAAGTTCAATAAATACGTAATATAATTTTCCAATAATATTAAAACTATAATCTATTGTGGCGGTGGTATTATGTGCGCGCCGAATTATTCATCATTTTATACAAGATATTTAATTTATGTATTTGAAAACATAGATTTCACCTATTGAGTAAACTTGAACTATCGGCCAAATTACCCGATTTTTCTGTTTTTTATCCATATTTATACAGCTTATTAAATCTATAAAATCTATTATATTCACAAAATATACAAAAATATAAATTATTAAAATATACATATCGTAAATTAATATAATATTAGTTATATAGTATATGATGGTTATTTAAAAATATGTATATTTTGATTTAGAGCACTTCTAGTAACACACATACAAACATCGGCCAAATTACCCTTCCTTCCCCTACTGATATTGGAGAATGTATAATTAGAAACAATACCAAGAAACTTACCAAATTGTAAATGAGCTAACAAAAAAGAAGGACAAAATAATAGTTAATGTACATGATAAAGATGGAAAGTGCATAACAGATAAAACAGAAGTTCTGAAACGTTGGACAGAATATTGTTCTGAACTGTATACACATAACGCAGAAGGAGATATATCAGTACTAACAGTAAATGAACCATCAAACCAGGATAATTTTCCTATATTGGAAAGTGAAGTTGAGGCTGCTATCCAGGCATTAAAGATGGGAAAATCAGCTGGTATTGACAATATACCAGCCGAATTAAAGCTAGAGGACATATAGTGATTCAAATACTGCTAGATATATGTAACAAAATATGGGAAACTGGAATCTGGCCATCAGACTGGACAAAATCAATGATAATCTTTACATAAGAAAGGAAGCAAACAGAAATGTGAAAATTATAGGAAAATAAGCCTTATATCATACTCTAATAACATAATACTAAAGATAATCCTAAACAGATTGAAACATTACACGGAAGAGTTCATTTCTGAAGAACAAGCTGGATTTCGAACAGGTATTTAACTTAAGAGTAATATCAGAGAAATATTCTCAGCATAGTAAACCATTATATCAAGTTTTCATCGATTTAAAAAAAGCGTTTGATAGAATATGGCACAACGCGCTATGGTCGGCAATGAAAATATTTAATATCAATTTAAAACTAATAGAATCTATACAACATCTATACAATAAAGCAGAAAGTGCAGTTTACTTTGACGATAAAATTAGAGAATGGTTCAGAACAACCACTGGAGTTAGGCAAGTATGTCTACTTTCACCCACACTATTCAATATTTTGCTTGAACAAATAATGAACGATGCTTTAGATAATCATGTAGGTTCAGTAAATATTGGTGGTAAAATAATCACAAATCTGAGATTCGATCAGACAAATCAGATTACATCGATGGATTAGCAGGTAGTGAATCTGAATTATCCAATCTTATTAAAATAATCGACAATACAGCACGTGCGTATGGAATGGTAATACACTCTACGAAAACACAAATAATGGCAAATTCTGAAGGTAGTTTCACATCAGAAATAAAAATAAATAACGAGCCACTAAAAGTAGTTGACAGTTTTAAATACTTGGGAGCAATCATCGACGATAAAGGTTCAAAGGCTGAAATATTAGCTAGAACCGGACAGACGATTGCAGCTCTATCTAGACTAAATGTTATATGATACGGTAACACACTAAAACTGAAACTGAAAATACGACTACTGCAGTCACTAGTTAACTCAATTTTCTTATATGTGTGTGAGACATGGACAATAACGAAGGAACTGCAAAGAAAAATAACAACATTAGAAATGCGGTGCTTAAGAAGATTATTGAACATATCATACAGAGATAGAATTACTAACATTGAAGTACGCAATAGAGTTACCAAAGAAATCGGTCCACATTCGGAACTACTAGCAATGGTCATCACGAAGAAACTGAGATGGTTTGGTCATGTGATAATATCAAATTCCATGTCTAAATGTAAAATTGCTCTCGTCATCTATCCAAATTGACCGCATAAAGTATGATTGTTTAATATTTGTTTGTATAGATTTATGTGGTATAAATTATACCGTATAATGTTAGTTATAATTGAATGGCGTAGTGTATTTGATATATTATCAGTTATATTAGAATGGCATATTATCTCGGATATAGTATTACGGCATATATATATGCCGTACGCATATATGCGTATTGTATTTAGTATAGTAGTATGTTGTAAATTACTATATTTTACAGTATTCAGAAAAGAAGTTTTATGTGTCATTTATGCATGTAAAGTAGATTTTGTAACTTTAGATTTTGATTAACAAAATGTAATACAGTCTTGGTTATTCTATCAATAACTTAAATTAAAAAATAATATTTAAATAAATTTATATATATAACCTAATTTTATATTTAGGTATAAATATTAATAACAAATATAATATAATATTTCTTAAATAGTTACCGATAATAGTATTTCCAGTATGTATTATATGAAATGGACACATGTAAAAGTCTGCCTCAGAAACTTATCTATCAGATCAAAATGGGGACAGGAGAAGGCGATGGATATGGACAACCGGATATATTTTAATGTGTAAACCTCTAATATTATGATTTTTTAATAGTCATTATTTATAAATAAGTTTTACATGTAGTTATAACAAGTATGTATAATAATATATACAGTAAGCTAATACATAATTTAAACATGTATATATCCATAAGATGGAATATAACAAACATACTTATTTATGTATATAGTATACATATTGTAATTGATTACCAATTATATTTCATTATTAGTATTCCATATTGTATTAGTATAATGGGTATATGATATACTATTATAATTTAGAAATTTGTAACTATAATATAATATTATATTAATAAATTATATACTAGGTAACATTTATAAAAATAAATAAATAAATAAAAAGGTAAATTATATACCTACCTGTACAATTAATATATATATATAAGTGTTACTTCAGAAATGATATGATATAAATGTTACAGTTTATAACTTAAATAATTAATACTATAACATTGTAGGTGGTTATCATTTTATAAATTATTGCAATGTCATTACTACAGTGTATAGCATATATTATTAAATAGATAATTGATATTATATTTGATATAATTGATTAGTATATAAAACGTAAAACTAGTTGGTAATTTTAATTTTAAAATATTATGTTGTACTTGCAATGTCATTTTATTTAAATCGTTTATAAATATATGTAATTTGATAGGATACACATTAGGAATGGGCCCATATATATGATACATAATGGTGATTAGCCTATAGCCTATATCCAACATTGTGAGTATTTGATCGATCGATCTATGTGTGCCATTATTTGATATCATATATTATACTGTATTAGCACTTACAATAGTCATATGTGTAATAAATCTATTAGCAATAATATAATAATATCAATTACTTATATATATATATATATTATATGATAATTCGTTATATTTAACCCTAATGGTAAACATATAAACTATATATATATATATATATATATATATATATATATATATATATATAATGAATAGCTTTATCTAATATGTACTATATTCCGGTTATGTACTATAGTCCCGGCTATAGTCTATAGTCCTATTGGCCTAGTACTATAGTATATAGAGAAGTTATTGCCTAAATGGATATTTAACCTATATATAATTCTTAGTATTACAAATGGGTAACATACATTGTACGTAAGTTTGAACTAATATCAATTAATCATATCGACAAATTGACATATATATATATATAATTAAATATAGGTGCCGGCACTCTAAATCGGGTACCAGTAAACTCGGACCACTTTTATATGTATATTTTTTAAGTGATACCACATTTATGTGATGACTCAATCATAGTAATACACTAAGTATAATAGTAGAATAGCAAATGGCTTATATCATATTTTAACATCGCATCACTACTATTTGACAGATCAATTGTTAAATCATACAGTAATATGTAGACTATAGTATACTATTCGATTATAAGATAAGCATATTCATAATAGTGTACATTTCACTGCATTCAGTTATCTCTACGTATCTTAGTAGGTGTATATACGGGATATTTATTATATACTATATTGTTGTTATATTTATTTGGTGAAGTCCTTTCATTCCATCCAGGAACTTAGATGAAGTATTTCACTTATAACCATATATGGCTCTAATGTCCCTTCGAAGCCGCTCCCATGTTAAGGCATCCATGGTTTTAACGAGAGCCGATCATTTATTTATACACAATTATATAAGATCATTTCTAAATAATATGTTAAGACCCATTTTATAAAATTAAGTAATGGTCCAGACGAGGCTCGAACCTGTGTCCTACTGTTTGTGTGCCTGACGTCTTAGCCACTGAGCCATACAGGCAGTTACAATATATAATATTATACCAACTTATTATTGATATGTATTTAATTTTAATTTATATGTTAAACAGTTATAGTATACATTTAATAAACATATATATATATATATATATATATATATATATATATATATATATATATATATATAGATAATAATAATAATAATAATAATAATAATAATATCAGAATTTAAGTATGACATATATATATATATATATATATATATAGAAGTGATTTATATATATATATTCATTTTATTAAATAAAACCTTAAATAAAACTGTATTTAATAACTATAGTTAATTATAATATTACCTATATAGCAAAATACCTAAATACCTAAATATTCAAATATATATATATATTAAATAATATGCTTAGTACAAGCCTTTTATTTTATATTTATGTAATATCATGTGCATATTATTTTATATTTTAGTGTGCACTCCTATGAATAATTACTAAGTTTTTATATTATGGCGCCTTTTGTGCATTACAACTAGTGATGTAAAAATTTATGAATATAGAATATGTCGATATCTTCGAATAGTGAAATGTATTATATCGAAATCTTCGAATAGTTGACATTCTGGATATCGATATTTTCGAATAATTTCACTTGATTATCTATACAATTACCTATCTAACCGACTGCCTATCTATCTACATACATACCAACCTATATACATACATGCATATCTACATACCACCATACATACCTACCTATCTACCTACCTACCTACCTCTATACTTACATATATACCTACCAAACTACCTACATACCTACCTCTAGAGGTTAAGTAGAGGCTAAGTAGAGCTCTACTTAGCTAACTACCTGTCTACCTAACTACATACCTACATAACTCTTTACCTATTTACCTATAGGTAGGTTACCTACCCATCTACCTATATACCTACCTAACTGCCTATCTACCATCATATTTACCTAACTACCTACCTACACTGTTAGAAAAAAAGTTATTTAGACACAAATAAACACTGTTAAAAATAAGGGTACGCTAGAATTCACAAATGGGTACGCTAGAAATAAAAGGTTACGCTACACACTACAAGTGAAGCGTACCCTTAAAGGGTAAGATATTTGTCACAAAAGGGTACACTAGTTTTTAAAGGTACGCTTCATGTCAGAAATGGGTACGCTAGAAATAAAAGGGTACGCTACACGCTACAAGTGAAGCGTACCCTTGTAGGGTATATATATATATCTGTTGAACTCTATACAAATGTAATATGTTGAACGTATTAATTTAACATTTTTATAAGATAATTAAATTATATATAATTACATATATGTAAATATTACAAAACCATGTAATAGCATGTATATGATTAACTATTAGGAAAATAGTGTAAATATAAATAAACTAATGTTGTCAACAATTTAAATATAGTGTATAATATTTATATAAATTATTATATTATATAAATATTAATTATAATTAATTCATTAATACTATTAATTTATAATATTATATTATGAATTCTAAATATTAAAATAAATAATTATATATAATATATATAAATATTTATTATTTTATTAATATAATATATTTCATTAGAAATAAATGTTTCAGTTAATCCATTGATGCATATAAATTACGATTTTTTAATTAATTAATTTATTTATATATATATTTATACTTATTAATAATTACTTATGTATAATACTTAACTACATATATGTGTATATTAATATGTACTACTTATACCTACTTATAAATATTATATTATAATTGTTAACATATACAATAATTTTACAAATCCAATACAATATCTGAAGTTGTTTTATGTATGTATATGACATATATGTGCTATACATATATATATATATATATATATATATATATATATATATATATATATATATATATATATGTTATAAAGGAAATCTGCAGATATTTATTTATTTATTAAATAATTTATTGACTACTAAACATCATATGTTTATCGGCGTCATATAATATAATAATAATGAAGGAAATAACAATTTGAACATAACAAATAAGAACAATAACAAGAACAATATATATAAAAGAACAAGAACAATATTAAATAATGCAGTTATAAAGAAATAAAATAATGATATACTTTACGTTTAAACAAAGGTTCAGACTCGGTTGATCTGATGTCAGCTGGCAATGCATTCCAACATTTAGGAGCTGCGACAGCAAATGCTGATTCGGCATATACTGTCGCAGTGATAGGTTGGTGGAGCATCATACTCGAGCAAACACGACGAGGTCGATAATCCGTTCGTATAGTAATAATATTCGCGAGATAATTAGGGCTGGCTCGATAGATGTCTCGATACGTTATGAAAAAGAGACGGAATTTGCAAACTAGCCGGAACTTTAACCATCCAAGCGAATACATCAGAGATGAGACGGAAACCATTGTTCGACGTTTAAGTTTATAGAGGATTCTTAATGCACGACGCTGAATAGTTTCAAGTCTGTACAATAAATGAATTGGTAGGGTAGTAAATAGGGAACAACAGTACCGAAGTCTACTAAACACAAGAACATGAATATATATCGATTAATGTAATATACATGTATGTCGAATTGAACTAAATTCAATTCGATCATTACTTAATATCGATATATCTGCATGAATACATTGTTTTAGGCTTCACGCTAGGTTGATTGCATAGCTATGTGTAGATTTCTATTTTGTAATTAATTGTTTTATTATTTGTATACATTTTTATTCTTTTTGTCATTTTGATTCTGCGTCTCACCGGTTGGTACATATTGTCATTGTCGTTATTATTATTATTATTACTATATTATTATTATTATTATTATTTATTTTATTATACAGGTCTTTGCTGAAATAAAGTTATATAACGAACTTCACTTTGTTACATATATATATTCTTTAATACTATGTGTTAACATTCCTATATTTAAGTTGAAGCTTTATCAAGATTAGGTGAATGTAACATTGAGGAAACAATGTCTTCTATGTTTAAATATATTGCATCTAAACAAGTGTGGTGCAATTATTCTCATTGCTGTCAACGAGTATAAATTTATTTTGCCCAAACAAAATTATACAAATGTATAACTGGTTAGTTTATATTATGTTAACATTAATTTACTATAAATATACGTGTTATAAGTTAAATATAAGTTAAATATTTATATTCATATTTATTAAAGTTTAAATGTATACCCTATTTTATATATTAATTATATATTAATTAATATTTATATTAATAATTATATATATATAATAGAGGCTACATTAAGAATTCATGAACATGCAGTAATAAAAGATATAGACAAATTTATCAACTCTCAACTTACACATTGTTAAAGAAAAAAGAAGGAGATGCAAGAAAATTATAATTAATACAATTTTAATTTAATAAATGATTTATATTAATATATACATATGACATCTGCTCAACTCAATACATTGTACATATGCTCAACATAATCAAAATGTAACATGTTCAACAACAATACAAATGGTAGCCAAATGAATATGTTCAACATGTTAATAATTACATATGTTCAGCATATTATATTAACAGTTTGGTTTATAATATATTAACGAAAGAATTATTTTACCGAAATGAGTACGCTATATGCCGTTTAATGCGTATCGTAAAGGGTACGCTACTCTCCACAAAAGCGATTTCTAGCATACCCATAATCGTACTAAAATAGGGACAAAGACTGTACCCATTTGTGAATTCTAGCGTACCCTTATTTTTAACAGTGAATGGTTCATTGGATGAATCATCTGTACGCGAAACTTTTGGGGGTTCTTTGAACAAAAATAACCTAAAGAACCCTTTATGAATATTATTTATTTAGGGTTTATTGAAATTGTAAATATATAAGAACCCTTTTATTATTTGGAATTATAAATATATAAGAATATATGTTAGCTTTTCTGTTCCTTATTATAATATAAATAAAGTTTAGTATATATATATTATAAAATATATAGTAATATAATTTATATATAGTATATTAATCAAATATGATAATAATTGATAATGTTTCCCTACAAAGTAGGATTAGAAAAATGTAAAAATACTTATTAAATTATTCCTCTCCACGAAAATTGTTAGTAAAAGACAAAAGATATATGCATGCATGCTATGGCTCAAGAGAAACCAAAGTTATTTAATATATATTTGCATTCATCATAAAATATTTAAAATTAGAATAGTAATTTAAAATTAGTAATAGGTTTAATTATATATTACTTGATTTATATAAAATATTATTTAAATAACTAGTTTACAAAAATGTATATACATATATTAATATTATATTTTAATTATAATATTATGAGTACATATATTAAACATTACATATTAACATAATATTAACATTATCATTAGTAATATCAAAGGGTTCTTTTATATTTACCAGTCCAAAGAACCTTATATAAAAATAATAGGGTTATTTAAATTTCTATCATTGAAAAGAACCCATTTATCATATATTTATTTCATATTTAAGGTTCTCTTGATTTTATGATTCCAAAGAACCCCATGACAATATCACTAAAATGCTCATCCAAAGAACCTTTATTTCTAATAGTGTACTTACAACCCACCTAACTACCTATACCTACATACTTACATACATGTATACATAAATGTATACATACATACATACATACATACATACATACAAACATACATGCATACATACATACATACATACATACATACATACACACGCAGGCATATATATATATGTATATATATATATATATAATATACAAACACATACATGTATTAAGATAGTTAATAAGTGCTCCTATTTCTATACATAGAGTTATGAATCATACAATGTATCATACAAACATCAATTCATGATTATTATATAATCATAGTATATATATATATATATATACTATTCCTATAGGATCCTATAGAATACTAATCCTATACTAATCATATAGAATACGAACTTAGCTCCTCCCATATCTATTAATACATTCGTGTTTACAAATTCAACTAGCGCGCGTCACCTCTACATCTATTTAGGGGAGAGTACTCGAATACCGACACCCTAACAATAAATCACCATAACTTTATTATTTCTCAATTAAATATTTCCAAATTTTATTTATAGTAAGTATTAAGTAGGTATATACATATACTAGCTATTTTAAAATTTAATTTAGTTTGTTTAACTCTGAGATAACAGGGGTGTCGATATTACAGGCACTGCCTCGAATACCGACATATTGGCACATAATATCGACACCCTAAATATATCGATATTTCTATATACCATATATTAGTTAATATCCACTATCCAATCAGAATTAAATGCGCGTTACTTTTAGTTAATACACCCATTCATACGTTGTTTTCGTATAATTAATTTTTGAAAATATTTTATATTTTATATTACGTCGTACAAAGGAGTTTTATATAGTTACTAAAAGACTATTTAATTCCAAGTAGAATCAATTCCAAGTATAGGTGTATATTCCTATGTGTATATTATTAGGTATTTCTATTAATTTATGAATATTATCATAACGCATGCAGATTATAAACAAATAACGCTGATTGGTTAAATGGTGTCGATATTACGTGCAATTAGGGTGTCGGTATTATGAAAATGTATGTTGCTTAGGTAAACGTCAATAACTTTGTAACAAATAATGAAAAATACAAAATCTTTTCGTCACATTGTAAAATATAATTAGATCTATACGATGTATTTAAAATATTTATATGTTATTTACTTATTTGAATTATAATTATATTGATTAATTTTTCATACATTAATTATTTGTTGATTGGAAATATATTTTAGGAGATATCTAGGCTGTCGGTATTACGTGCATGTCGATATTATAGCACTCTCCCCTACAGTTTTTCACTCCATCGTTCAAATGATCATTATTTATTGTAGTACTAATCGAACTTATTGCTACTACTACTACTACTACTACTACTACTACTACTACTACTACTACTACTACTACTACTACTACTACTACTACTACTACTACTACTACTACTACTACTACTACTACTACTACTACTACTACTACTACTACTACTACTACTACTACTACTACTACTACTACTACTACTACTACTACTACTACTACTACTACTACTACTACTACTACTACTACTACTACTACTACTACTACTACTACTACTACTATTATATAAAATTTGAATAATATTTGTTATAGGTTTCATTGATACTTTAGACCTTCGCACTTGACATATCAATTTGACATATATTTGTATTTCTTAGTAACGTACCTAATGTATATAATTATTACATTGATATTTAATATTATATAATTAAGGCATAGATATAGTGATAAACACATATATATATACATTTATATATAGGCATTATATATACAAAATATTACTCATTATATAATATACCTAAACATATAAATACAATATAATTGAACCACCCAAGAAGATGGACTATAACATACAAATTGACCCCTCAAAAAGGTATACATATATGTATGTGTACTTATATATACATATATATATATATATATATATATATATATATATATATATATATATATATATTATGAAGATGGAACAACCAAACAGGTAACAATAGTTGATGATAGTTGATAACACCAACCAAACATTTAAAATACGGACACTTTAACAATAAATGGATTTAACATTTTATTTCTTATTATTTTTATTCAAAAATTACAATATATTAATATTATATGATTATAGAAATAATTGTGATTTTAAAATTTTATTTAATATTTTAATTCCGTAGATAATGGGGGTGTCCGTATTCGGTACACATGTCCGAATACGGACAACTGTGTTATAATACGGACATCCTATATACCACTAGATAAACTATATATTATTGATGAATCAATCAGACAAATTACAATTAAATTATTTATAATTAATTTTATGAACAATTTATTCTAATTTAATTAGTTAATAATTTATTTATTTTATTATTTTTTAATTAATAATACAATTAAATATCTAAATAATAAAAATTTAGTTGTAGCTTTATTGGTAGTATTAATATTATAACGCACGCGATTTTTATGAATATCAGAATAGTTCATACGCTGCGCGCTGATTGGTTATAGGGTGTCCGTATTAGGGACGTATATGACCTCTAGATATATGCTTATAACTTAATGAATATTTGATAATAAATTTAGAAATTATATATTTAATTTTAGAATGTTTTATTTTTCAATACTATAGTGTTATTCAAAATTTTATATCGATACATTTGTATATTATTAAGAAGGTTTTAAGTTGACATTTTTTTTTATAAATTTAAAAACGTAATAAAAAAACCAGTTTATTGGATATATCAGCAGTATTTTTAATAATTAAAAAATTAAAAAATTAAAAATTCTTTTGTAGATTTATATAATTAATAATATTTTATTAATTACAATTTTTTTTGTAGGATTTATGATTTCTGAGATACCGAGAGTGCCCGTATTAGGGCAATTTCCGTATTCGTTTATTTTCCCCTACTACATAAACTTATATATTATATATTAATAATAAAATATTATATATAGAATACTTGTAATCTCGTGTGATCTGATTTAGTGAGGAATAATGTCATGCAGATTGGTGTTATCAAACGCAATGATAAGTGACAACGCAGTGATAATACATATGTACATCATTATTTTAATATAGTCACATATATAAACTAGTCACAATATCATAAAACCAAACGAAATCACTTCGCATAAAATCACTGGATAGTATCCAGTGGATACCTATACTATTTTAATAATTATGTAATTATAATTACAACCATATATTATTTCTAACGAATAATTTAACAATTTTAAATGTAAAACATAATTATGTCAATAATCATTATATTAATTAATTATATATATATATATAATTTTTATATATATATTAATTAATTAATTATATATATAATTGTTATATATATATATATATATATATATATATATATAATTAATTAATATAATGATTATTAACATAATTATGTTTTACATTTAAAATTGTTAAATTATTCGTTAGAAATAATATATGGTTGTAATTATAATTACATTGTAATTATAATTACCATAGTGATGTAAATGATTCGGACAGTCGGTTCGAATATCGAATAATCTAACTATTCGAAAAAGTCAAATATTTTATAAATAAATATCAAATGAATATTTTCTATATTCGAATAAATCGTATATTTGACTATAATTCGAATAGTTAACAAAATACATACTAATAATATAATATGAAATATTATTATTTAATTTTGTTGATATATTAAAAGTTAGAATATGTTTGACATATATCTGTGAACAATTATTTATATTATTTAGTATTTCTTGTTTATAGGGACCCTATCCGAGGGGTATGGCTCTACATTTTTGCATATAAGAATCACGAGATTTTTTTATATAAAATGTCTAAAAGTGATTTGAAGGTTAATGTTAATTTTTCAATTTATTTTCATTTAATATACATTACATTCACTTTTTATCAGATTATTGCAGCCTTATTATATATAATTTATATACTTATAAATTATTTAAATACTTATTTATGTGTATAAATTATATACACATATATATATTAAATAAGTTCGATTAGTACTACAATAAATAATGATCATTTGAACGATGGAGTGAAAAACTGTAGGGGAGAGTGCTATAATATCGACATGCACGTAATACCGACAGCCTAGATATCTCCTAAAATATATTTCCAATCAACAAATAATTAATGTATGAAAAATTAATCAATATAATTATAATTCAAATAAGTAAATAACATATAAATATTTTAAATACATCGTATAGATCTAATTATATTTTACAATGTGACGAAAAGATTTTGTATTTTTCATTATTTGTTACAAAGTTATTGACGTTTACCTAAGCAACATACATTTTCATAATACCGACACCCTAATTGCACGTAATATCGACACCATTTAACCAATCAGCGTTATTTGTTTATAATCTGCATGCGTTATGATAATATTCATAAATTAATAGAAATACCTAATAATATACACATAGGAATATACACCTATACTTGGAATTGATTCTACTTGGAATTAAATAGTCTTTTAGTAACTATATAAAACTCCTTTGTACGACGTAATATAAAATATAAAATATTTTCAAAAATTAATTATACGAAAACAACGTATGAATGGGTGTATTAACTAAAAGTAACGCGCATTTAATTCTGATTGGATAGTGGATATTAACTAATATATGGTATATAGAAATATCGATATATTTAGGGTGTCGATATTATGTGCCAATATGTCGGTATTCGAGGCAGTGCCTGTAATATCGACACCCCTGTTATCTCAGAGTTAAACAAACTAAATTAAATTTTAAAATAGCTAGTATATGTATATACCTACTTAATACTTACTATAAATAAAATTTGGAAATATTTAATTGAGAAATAATAAAGTTATGGTGATTTATTGTTAGGGTGTCGGTATTCGAGTACTCTCCCCTAAATAGATGTAGAGGTGACGCGCGCTAGTTGAATTTGTAAACACGAATGTATTAATAGATATGGGAGGAGCTAAGTTCGTATTCTATATGATTAGTATAGGATTAGTATTCTATAGGATCCTATAGGAATAGTATATATATATATATATATACTATGATTATATAATAATCATGAATTGATGTTTGTATGATACATTGTATGATTCATAACTCTATGTATAGAAATAGGAGCACTTATTAACTATCTTAATACATGTATGTGTTTGTATATTATATATATATATATACATATATATATATGCCTGCGTGTGTATGTATGTATGTATGTATGTATGTATGTATGCATGTATGTTTGTATGTATGTATGTATGTATGTATGTATGTATACATTTATGTATACATGTATGTAAGTATGTAGGTATAGGTAGTTAGGTGGGTTGTAAGTACACTATTAGAAATAAAGGTTCTTTGGATGAGCATTTTAGTGATATTGTCATGGGGTTCTTTGGAATCATAAAATCAAGAGAACCTTAAATATGAAATAAATATATGATAAATGGGTTCTTTTCAATGATAGAAATTTAAATAACCCTATTATTTTTATATAAGGTTCTTTGGACTGGTAAATATAAAAGAACCCTTTGATATTACTAATGATAATGTTAATATTATGTTAATATGTAATGTTTAATATATGTACTCATAATATTATAATTAAAATATAATATTAATATATGTATATACATTTTTGTAAACTAGTTATTTAAATAATATTTTATATAAATCAAGTAATATATAATTAAACCTATTACTAATTTTAAATTACTATTCTAATTTTAAATATTTTATGATGAATGCAAATATATATTAAATAACTTTGGTTTCTCTTGAGCCATAGCATGCATGCATATATCTTTTGTCTTTTACTAACAATTTTCGTGGAGAGGAATAATTTAATAAGTATTTTTACATTTTTCTAATCCTACTTTGTAGGGAAACATTATCAATTATTATCATATTTGATTAATATACTATATATAAATTATATTACTATATATTTTATAATATATATATACTAAACTTTATTTATATTATAATAAGGAACCGAAAAGCTAACATATATTCTTATATATTTATAATTCCAAATAATAAAAGGGTTCTTATATATTTACAATTTCAATAAACCCTAAATAAATAATATTCATAAAGGGTTCTTTAGGTTATTTTTGTTCAAAGAACCCCCAAAAGTTTCGCGTACAGATGATTCATCCAATGAACCATTCACTGTTAAAAATAAGGGTACGCTAGAATTCACAAATGGGTACAGTCTTTGTCCCTATTTTAGTACGATTATGGGTATGCTAGAAATCGCTTTTGTGGAGAGTAGCGTACCCTTTACGATACGCATTAAACGGCATATAGCGTACCCATTTCGGTAAAATAATTCTTTCGTTAATATATTATAAACCAAACTGTTAATATAATATGCTGAACATATGTAATTATTAACATGTTGAACATATTCATTTGGCTACCATTTGTATTGTTGTTGAACATGTTACATTTTGATTATGTTGAGCATATGTACAATGTATTGAGTTGAGCAGATGTCATATGTATATATTAATATAAATCATTTATTAAATTAAAATTGTATTAATTATAATTTTCTTGCATCTCCTTCTTTTTTCTTTAACAATGTGTAAGTTGAGAGTTGATAAATTTGTCTATATCTTTTATTACTGCATGTTCATGAATTCTTAATGTAGCCTCTATTATATATATATAATTATTAATATAAATATTAATTAATATATAATTAATATATAAAATAGGGTATACATTTAAACTTTAATAAATATGAATATAAATATTTAACTTATATTTAACTTATAACACGTATATTTATAGTAAATTAATGTTAACATAATATAAACTAACCAGTTATACATTTGTATAATTTTGTTTGGGCAAAATAAATTTATACTCGTTGACAGCAATGAGAATAATTGCACCACACTTGTTTAGATGCAATATATTTAAACATAGAAGACATTGTTTCCCCAATGTTACATTCACCTAATCTTGATAAAGCTTCAACTTAAATATAGGAATGTTAACACATAGTATTAAAGAATATATATATGTAACAAAGTGAAGTTCGTTATATAACTTTATTTCAGCAAAGACCTGTATAATAAAATAAATAATAATAATAATAATAATATAGTAATAATAATAATAATAACGACAATGACAATATGTACCAACCGGTGAGACGCAGAATCAAAATGACAAAAAGAATAAAAATGTATACAAATAATAAAACAATTAATTACAAAATAGAAATCTACACATAGCTATGCAATCAACCTAGCGTGAAGCCTAAAACAATGTATTCATGCAGATATATCGATATTAAGTAATGATCGAATTGAATTTAGTTCAATTCGACATACATGTATATTACATTAATCGATATATATTCATGTTCTTGTGTTTAGTAGACTTCGGTACTGTTGTTCCCTATTTACTACCCTACCAATTCATTTATTGTACAGACTTGAAACTATTCAGCGTCGTGCATTAAGAATCCTCTATAAACTTAAACGTCGAACAATGGTTTCCGTCTCATCTCTGATGTATTCGCTTGGATGGTTAAAGTTCCGGCTAGTTTGCAAATTCCGTCTCTTTTTCATAACGTATCGAGACATCTATCGAGCCAGCCCTAATTATCTCGCGAATATTATTACTATACGAACGGATTATCGACCTCGTCGTGTTTGCTCGAGTATGATGCTCCACCAACCTATCACTGCGACAGTATATGCCGAATCAGCATTTGCTGTCGCAGCTCCTAAATGTTGGAATGCATTGCCAGCTGACATCAGATCAACCGAGTCTGAACCTTTGTTTAAACGTAAAGTATATCATTATTTTATTTCTTTATAACTGCATTATTTAATATTGTTCTTGTTCTTTTATATATATTGTTCTTGTTATTGTTCTTATTTGTTATGTTCAAATTGTTATTTCCTTCATTATTATTATATTATATGACGCCGATAAACATATGATGTTTAGTAGTCAATAAATTATTTAATAAATAAATAAATATCTGCAGATTTCCTTTATAACATATATATATATATATATATATATATATATATATATATATATATATATATGTATAGCACATATATGTCATATACATACATAAAACAACTTCAGATATTGTATTGGATTTGTAAAATTATTGTATATGTTAACAATTATAATATAATATTTATAAGTAGGTATAAGTAGTACATATTAATATACACATATATGTAGTTAAGTATTATACATAAGTAATTATTAATAAGTATAAATATATATATAAATAAATTAATTAATTAAAAAATCGTAATTTATATGCATCAATGGATTAACTGAAACATTTATTTCTAATGAAATATATTATATTAATAAAATAATAAATATTTATATATATTATATATAATTATTTATTTTAATATTTAGAATTCATAATATAATATTATAAATTAATAGTATTAATGAATTAATTATAATTAATATTTATATAATATAATAATTTATATAAATATTATACACTATATTTAAATTGTTGACAACATTAGTTTATTTATATTTACACTATTTTCCTAATAGTTAATCATATACATGCTATTACATGGTTTTGTAATATTTACATATATGTAATTATATATAATTTAATTATCTTATAAAAATGTTAAATTAATACGTTCAACATATTACATTTGTATAGAGTTCAACAGATATATATATATATACCCTACAAGGGTACGCTTCACTTGTAGCGTGTAGCGTACCCTTTTATTTCTAGCGTACCCATTTCTGACATGAAGCGTACCTTTAAAAACTAGTGTACCCTTTTGTGACAAATATCTTACCCTTTAAGGGTACGCTTCACTTGTAGTGTGTAGCGTAACCTTTTATTTCTAGCGTACCCATTTGTGAATTCTAGCGTACCCTTATTTTTAACAGTGTTTATTTGTGTCTAAATAACTTTTTTTCTAACAGTGTAGGTAGGTAGTTAGGTAAATATGATGGTAGATAGGCAGTTAGGTAGGTATATAGGTAGATGGGTAGGTAACCTACCTATAGGTAAATAGGTAAAGAGTTATGTAGGTATGTAGTTAGGTAGACAGGTAGTTAGCTAAGTAGAGCTCTACTTAGCCTCTACTTAACCTCTAGAGGTAGGTATGTAGGTAGTTTGGTAGGTATATATGTAAGTATAGAGGTAGGTAGGTAGGTAGATAGGTAGGTATGTATGGTGGTATGTAGATATGCATGTATGTATATAGGTTGGTATGTATGTAGATAGATAGGCAGTCGGTTAGATAGGTAATTGTATAGATAATCAAGTGAAATTATTCGAAAATATCGATATCCAGAATGTCAACTATTCGAAGATTTCGATATAATACATTTCACTATTCGAAGATATCGACATATTCTATATTCATAAATTTTTACATCACTAGTTGTAATGCACAAAAGGCGCCATAATATAAAAACTTAGTAATTATTCATAGGAGTGCACACTAAAATATAAAATAATATGCACATGATATTACATAAATATAAAATAAAAGGCTTGTACTAAGCATATTATTTAATATATATATATATTTGAATATTTAGGTATTTAGGTATTTTGCTATATAGGTAATATTATAATTAACTATAGTTATTAAATACAGTTTTATTTAAGGTTTTATTTAATAAAATGAATATATATATATATAAATCACTTCTATATATATATATATATATATATATATATATATATGTCATACTTAAATTCTGATATTATTATTATTATTATTATTATTATTATTATCTATATATATATATATATATATATATATATATATATGTTTATTAAATGTATACTATAACTGTTTAACATATAAATTAAAATTAAATACATATCAATAATAAGTTGGTATAATATTATATATTGTAACTGCCTGTATGGCTCAGTGGCTAAGACGTCAGGCACACAAGCAGTAGGACACAGGTTCGAGCCTCGTCTGGACCATTACTTAATTTTATAAAATGGGTCTTAACATATTATTTAGAAATGATCTTATATAATTGTGTATAAATAAATGATCGGCTCTCGTTAAAACCATGGATGCCTTAACATGGGAGCGGCTTCGAAGGGACATTAGAGCCATATATGGTTATAAGTGAAATACTTCATCTAAGTTCCTGGATGGAATGAAAGGACTTCACCAAATAAATATAACAACAATATAGTATATAATAAATATCCCGTATATACACCTACTAAGATACGTAGAGATAACTGAATGCAGTGAAATGTACACTATTATGAATATGCTTATCTTATAATCGAATAGTATACTATAGTCTACATATTACTGTATGATTTAACAATTGATCTGTCAAATAGTAGTGATGCGATGTTAAAATATGATATAAGCCATTTGCTATTCTACTATTATACTTAGTGTATTACTATGATTGAGTCATCACATAAATGTGGTATCACTTAAAAAATATACATATAAAAGTGGTCCGAGTTTACTGGTACCCGATTTAGAGTGCCGGCACCTATATTTAATTATATATATATATATGTCAATTTGTCGATATGATTAATTGATATTAGTTCAAACTTACGTACAATGTATGTTACCCATTTGTAATACTAAGAATTATATATAGGTTAAATATCCATTTAGGCAATAACTTCTCTATATACTATAGTACTAGGCCAATAGGACTATAGACTATAGCCGGGACTATAGTACATAACCGGAATATAGTACATATTAGATAAAGCTATTCATTATATATATATATATATATATATATATATATATATATATATATATATATATATATATAGTTTATATGTTTACCATTAGGGTTAAATATAACGAATTATCATATAATATATATATATATATATAAGTAATTGATATTATTATATTATTGCTAATAGATTTATTATACATATGACTATTGTAAGTGCTAATACAGTATAATATATGATATCAAATAATGGCACACATAGATCGATCGATCAAATACTCACAATGTTGGATATAGGCTATAGGCTAATCACCATTATGTATCATATATATGGGCCCATTCCTAATGTGTATCCTATCAAATTACATATATTTATAAACGATTTAAATAAAATGACATTGCAAGTACAACATAATATTTTAAAATTAAAATTACCAACTAGTTTTACGTTTTATATACTAATCAATTATATCAAATATAATATCAATTATCTATTTAATAATATATGCTATACACTGTAGTAATGACATTGCAATAATTTATAAAATGATAACCACCTACAATGTTATAGTATTAATTATTTAAGTTATAAACTGTAACATTTATATCATATCATTTCTGAAGTAACACTTATATATATATATTAATTGTACAGGTAGGTATATAATTTACCTTTTTATTTATTTATTTATTTTTATAAATGTTACCTAGTATATAATTTATTAATATAATATTATATTATAGTTACAAATTTCTAAATTATAATAGTATATCATATACCCATTATACTAATACAATATGGAATACTAATAATGAAATATAATTGGTAATCAATTACAATATGTATAC
This sequence comes from Osedax fenrisi, assembly GCA_964019155.1. NCBI lineage: Eukaryota > Metazoa > Annelida > Polychaeta > Sabellida > Siboglinidae > Osedax > Osedax fenrisi. The sequence goes on from OZ025239.1 coordinate 77,812,852, forward strand.
TATATACATAAATAAGTATGTTTGTTATATTCCATCTTATGGATATATACATGTTTAAATTATGTATTAGCTTACTGTATATATTATTATACATACTTGTTATAACTACATGTAAAACTTATTTATAAATAATGACTATTAAAAAATCATAATATTAGAGGTTTACACATTAAAATATATCCGGTTGTCCATATCCATCGCCTTCTCCTGTCCCCATTTTGATCTGATAGATAAGTTTCTGAGGCAGACTTTTACATGTGTCCATTTCATATAATACATACTGGAAATACTATTATCGGTAACTATTTAAGAAATATTATATTATATTTGTTATTAATATTTATACCTAAATATAAAATTAGGTTATATATATAAATTTATTTAAATATTATTTTTTAATTTAAGTTATTGATAGAATAACCAAGACTGTATTACATTTTGTTAATCAAAATCTAAAGTTACAAAATCTACTTTACATGCATAAATGACACATAAAACTTCTTTTCTGAATACTGTAAAATATAGTAATTTACAACATACTACTATACTAAATACAATACGCATATATGCGTACGGCATATATATATGCCGTAATACTATATCCGAGATAATATGCCATTCTAATATAACTGATAATATATCAAATACACTACGCCATTCAATTATAACTAACATTATACGGTATAATTTATACCACATAAATCTATACAAACAAATATTAAACAATCATACTTTATGCGGTCAATTTGGATAGATGACGAGAGCAATTTTACATTTTATTTAATTATAATTAATCAAACTGAACCAAAAATCATGTTAAATATTATTAACCGTGTTAATAATATAATAATACAAGTTATAGTAATATAGAGTTATCTACATTATACTTCATTATAGTAGTAGGATCCCTACTGGATTGTCACATTTTCACTCTAAGCAGGAAATACATAAAATAAATAATATTAATATCGTTGGCAGGCTTATGTGTGTGCGCTGAATACGTAGTGTTCGTATGACTATGTATTCACGGAATAGCAAGTGTAAATATGGGTAGAATTTATTATTCTATTATATCTACAATGGTGTGTATATCCCTGGCGGAAGGGCCGCTGCCCATACCAACTAGCTACTGATATTGTTATAGGCATCCTAGATATTCTTTGAAGAATTTAGCTCTAAATATCACGGAATTCTTCTATAGTTGAAGGGCTATAATTTTCTTTGTTGATCTCTATTATGAAAATAAATATAATTTATTATTAGGTATAATTCACTAAATATTAATTTATAATGTTTTAACAAGTTAAATAATTCAAGTTAGATATTTTCAATATAATATAATTAATATCATTAATATATAAATTAAATACAATACATAACAAAATAGAACTTTTAAATATAATCAATAGTCAATAGTCTTGGGGATATAAAATTGGATGTAATATTTATAAATAAAATGCTTGAATTCAATTACATTAATGTATAATATATTATAATTAGGTGTCATATTAAGGCCTATAAGATAACTATAGTTATCAGTGATAAAAAAATGTTGGCAGTTCTAATAAATTAATGTGAATAAAACATATTTTTAATTTAAACTATTTATATATTAAATTTGGTCATGATGTAACTATACAATAAATCAAATACACCGTATTTAAATATTAATTTTCATAGTTTATATATAAATGTACCATATCAATCAATTAATAAATATAATATAAAATATAGATTAGCAATTATATAAAATATTCTTAACCTTTAATCTATTCCATAACTTTTAGTTTCCATAGAGGCGCAGTTGATTTCTTGAAAATGTATCTCCATTCATTTCGGTTTGTTGTCGTTTTCATCGCTTCGCTGATTTATAGACTTGTCTATTCTACGATGTCATCTTGCCATTGAGTTTTGGTATTTCTATTTATCACGTGCCAATCACGGTAACTTGATGAATAGTCTTTGGCATTGAGTTGGATATTGAAACATCACAATATCATTTCAGTTTTCTTTCAATAACTATCGTCAGTAGTTTTGAGTGCGGTCCAATTTTTGTGTATTGCTCTTCCTCTAGTTATGTGATTTGATCTTAATATATAGCTAAATATTATTATTAGACACACTTTATTTAATCTATACACCAAAGTGATATAGCATATTTTATATATTATATATTCAAGTACAAATTACTACATTATGAATATCATTCTAAATATTTAATACACTTTTATGATATTTCTGATGATGTATTAGTTATTACTACAATAAAACAACACAATATAATTGATTATTATTATTATAAAATACTAAATTATTTTACTAAAAACTATATACTAGGCTCTACTTTATACATAATCTCTCACAGTAGAGTAAACATATATATATATATATATATATATATATATATATATATATATATATATATATATATATATATATATATATATATATAAATATATATATATATATAAATGTATTGAACTATAACATATCATGTTTGTTAACATTGAGTCAGCTTAATAGTTAAAATATTCACATACATAATAATATATCAACAACAATATAGAAAATATATATGCATGTATTATATCGATACTTATATGTAAATAAATATATAATATATAATTGTCGTTATCTAAATATATAGATATATATAATATATATATTGTATATATCATAGATAGTTAATAACTATGTATATAACTAAGCTAAACATAAATTATATTACTCTACTTATTAAGAACCACTATATATATATAAACGAGTGTTTCAAATATTTATTAATTGTGTTTATATAAATTAATATATATACATATATTATTTATTCTTAAATGTAATTATATATTAATATTTTATTCAAAATATTATTCTAATAATTATAATGATTAATAATAATTAGTTATACAGTTTAAACATCAATATGAATGACTTATTTATTGAATATTATTTAATAAGATTTAAATTTAAATATTTAAGAACGGCCTCCGTATGTCACCTGCCATAAAATATGGCAGGCGACACTAATATTTAGACTACAGTAATTTTTTCATCCACAGATTATAAACTTTAAAAGTAGATGTGTCATATAATATATTTAATATAATATAATGCGACATATCTACTTTAAAGAAATATTTAATTTAAAATAATTATCATTACAATAATAATTATAATATTATAATAATGATAATAAAATACATACATGTAGTTTTTATATGATGTTTTTATAAATTGTAATTTTATATAATATATTCGTAATTATATATGATCGTATTATAAGCAGATTATAATACATTATTATAAATTATTAAATAATGAATTTAGAAATTTTTCAAATATTATTATTAAATGTGATATAATAGTTAGATAATAAAATTGTATTAATAAATAACTACATGTATATTTTTTTTTGTACCTATCTCATAGCATTTGGATGCCGTAGGGGCGCAGTAGATTTAATCACAATTTGTTTCCATCCCTGTCTATTTTCTGCAGTTCTCATCGCTTTATTTATATCAAGACCAGTCCATTTCACGATATTGTCTTTCCATTGCATTTTTGGCCTACCTCGTCTTCTTTTACCTTCAATAGAACTCTGTAGAATTGTTTTAGACATGGAATTTGATATTATCACATGACCAAACCATCTCAGTTTCTTCGTGATGACCATTGCTAGTAGTTCCGAATGTGGACCGATTTCTTTGGTAACTCTATTGCGTACTTCAATGTTAGTAATTCTATCTCTGTATGATATGTTCAATAATCTTCTTAAGCACCGCATTTCTAATGTTGTTATTTTTCTTTGCAGTTCCTTCGTTATTGTCCATGTCTCACACACATATAAGAAAATTGAGTTAACTAGTGACTGCAGTAGTCGTATTTTCAGTTTCAGTTTTAGTGTGTTACCGTATCATATAACATTTAGTCTAGATAGAGCTGCAATCGTCTGTCCGGTTCTAGCTAATATTTCAGCCTTTGAACCTTTATCGTCGATGATTGCTCCCAAGTATTTAAAACTGTCAACTACTTTTAGTGGCTCGTTATTTATTTTTATTTCTGATGTGAAACTACCTTCAGAATTTGCCATTATTTGTGTTTTCGTAGAGTTTATTACCATTCCATACGCACGTGCTGTATTGTCGATTATTTTAATAAGATTGGATAATTCAGATTCACTACCTGCTAATCCATCGATGTAATCTGATTTGTCTGATCGAATCTCAGATTTGTGATTATTTTACCACCAATATTTACTGAACCTACATGATTATCTAAAGCATCGTTCATTATTTGTTCAAGCAAAATATTGAATAGTGTGGGTGAAAGTAGACATACTTGCCTAACTCCAGTGGTTGTTCTGAACCATTCTCTAATTTTATCGTCAAAGTAAACTGCACTTTCTGCTTTATTGTATAGATGTTGTATAGATTCTATTAGTTTTAAATTGATATTAAATATTTTCATTGCCGACCATAGCGCGTTGTGCCATATTCTATCAAACGCTTTTTTTAAATCGATGAAAACTTGATATAATGGTTTACTATGCTGAGAATATTTCTCTGATATTACTCTTAAGTTAAATACCTGTTCGAAATCCAGCTTGTTCTTCAGAAATGAACTCTTCCGTGTAATGTTTCAATCTGTTTAGGATTATCTTTAGTATTATGTTATTAGAGTATGATATAAGGCTTATTTTCCTATAATTTTCACATTTCTGTTTGCTTCCTTTCTTATGTAAAGATTATCATTGATTTTGTCCAGTCTGATGGCCAGATTCCAGTTTCCCATATTTTGTTACATATATCTAGCAGTATTTGAATCACTATATGTCCTCTAGCTTTAATTCGGCTGGTATATTGTCAATACCAGCTGATTTTCCCATCTTTAATGCCTGGATAGCAGCCTCAACTTCACTTTCCAATATAGGAAAATTATCCTGGTTTGATGGTTCATTTACTGTTAGTACTGATATATCTCCTTCTGCGTTATGTGTATACAGTTCAGAACAATATTCTGTCCAACGTTTCAGAACTTCTGTTTTATCTGTTATGCACTTTCCATCTTTATCATGTACATTAACTATTATTTTGTCCTTCTTTTTTGTTAGCTCATTTACAATTTGGTAAGTTTCTTGGTATTGTTTCTAATTATACATTCTCCAATATCAGTAGGGGAAGGAAGGGTAATTTGGCCGATGTTTGTATGTGTGTTACTAGAAGTGCTCTAAATCAAAATATACATATTTTTAAATAACCATCATATACTATATAACTAATATTATATTAATTTACGATATGTATATTTTAATAATTTATATTTTTGTATATTTTGTGAATATAATAGATTTTATAGATTTAATAAGCTGTATAAATATGGATAAAAAACAGAAAAATCGGGTAATTTGGCCGATAGTTCAAGTTTACTCAATAGGTGAAATCTATGTTTTCAAATACATAAATTAAATATCTTGTATAAAATGATGAATAATTCGGCGCGCACATAATACCACCGCCACAATAGATTATAGTTTTAATATTATTGGAAAATTATATTACGTATTTATTGAACTTATATTATTAAACATATTACGCACTTTATTATATTTTATTAAACATATTATACTGTCAAATATGTCTAAGAATATGATATGCAAGAAGTCCATCTACAGGTTATAAATTAAATAATTAACAAACCATAATAATTTCAATTAATAAATTATAATAAGTTTAATTTTAATTAATTAAATAATTGTTATATTAATATAATACATTATATATATAAGTATAATTATTATTATATATTAGTGTCTAACTATAATATATAGTAATATATAAAAAAGTATATAATCTATAGAATCTATAATAGATTATATACTTTTTTAATATAACAGATAACAGTGTATGATATATCTTAATAGGAAATACTTATGGTTAATTATTAACTTAATATGTATATATTTCTATATATATAGATTAACTTTAGATATTTACTTTTAGATATACATGTATAATTAACATATAATATGTAAACCTGAATTAATATTGTGTGAATAAAAATGAATATTATAATTATGATTAGTTAACTAATATATATATATATCATTATTAAAAATAATTTTTAAATTATTGAATGCATTTTAAATATTTAATTTCATTTAATTACAATTAAGTTAATTTCAAGTTTTTAAAATTTATATTGTAAGTAATAAAGTTAATGAATAAAAATGTGTATGGTATGTTTATATATGTAGGGAGTTACTAAAACCCAGTTGTAATCCAGTTGTAATCCAGTTGTAATCCAGTTGTAATTTTATAATACGTATTTTTTATATAATATAATTACTTTAATACTTTGATACTATATATATATAATAGTAAGTATATTATAATCAATAAGTGATATTAAATGTTCGAAATAGTAATGTATTTATAGTACAATTTTAGGTTTTAAAGATTGTTATTATAAATGTGTTGCCTAGTTGTAAACCAGTTGTAATTTTATAACAATGCATAATACATGTTAAACATAATTTAACACTTTGAGTATTAAATTTATATTATATATACATATATGTAGTATCAAAGTGTTATATATTTTATATATATATATAAAACTGCCTGTGTGGCTCAGTGGCTAAGGCGTCAGACACACAAGCAGTAGGACACGGGTTCGACCCTCGTCCGGACCATTAATTAATTTTATAAAATGGGTCTTAAAATATTATTTAGAAGTGATCTTATATAATTGTGTATACATAATTGATCGGCTCTCGTTAAAACCATTGATGCCTTAACATTAGAGCGGCTTCGAAGGGACATTAGAGCCATATATGGTTATAAGTGAAAACTTCATCTAAGTTCCTGGATGGTATGAAAGGACTCCACCAAATAAAAATAACAATAACAATATATATATAAGTTATATAACATATATGCCCACTACATCCATTTCGACTGGACCATACAGTAATCAGTACTCCGCATGTAGGAGAATATGTTAATAATTGTATATAATTTGTATGTAATTATTGAATGTATTTATTGATGTATATGTTAATTGATCAATTAACATGATTTCGAAATCAATATTGTATATAAATAATATAAAATATAAAAGTTATATTTAAATTATATGATACATTTTGAATAATTCATTAATTCTATTGATATTATATTTCTTTTAAGTTTAATAATTACATATTATTTTACATTTTAAATAATTCATTAATTCTATTGATAATATATTTCTTTTAAGTTTAATAATTACATATTATTTTACATAATTGAATTTGAATCTTGATAATAAATAATATAATATAATAACTTATATAATGCGTTTTAAATATTTCATTATGATTCTTTTAAATTAAAGATTAATTTATATACTTGAAATACAATTATATTTGAATAATAATTAATTTCATAAATAATATCATAAATTATTGGATACATTTTATTAATTTATTAATTTATTTTTATTTTTATTAAGACTAGATTAATAATTAATAATTAAATACTATTTTATATCATTAATTTAGAATCATTAATACATAATATAATATAATATAATAATGTATTGAATGCATTTTAACACTATGTTAAATATGTTTAATTCAGTACATTAATTTCATATTTTTTAAGTTTAGATATATGATTAAAAACTGTTTATGATTAAATTGAATGATGATATCATCATATTACTTATATAACAGATTACACCCATATAACAGACAATACACCCATTCATCTGTCGAATGTACCATGCAGTACCGATAATGCAGCATGTGGGAACATTGGTTAATAATTTTATCTGTCAATATTGAATGTATTTATTGATGTATATGTTACTTTAAATCAATATTGTATATAAATAATATAAAATATAAAAAGTTATTTTTAAATAATTCATTTATTTCACTATATTATAATATATTAGACTTCTTTTTAATTAATTTTATTTCTATTAAGTCTAGATTAATAATTAAATAGTATTTTATATAATTAAATTAGAATCATATTAACAAAGATTTTGCGAAGCAAAGATATAACACTCCCTATGCATGCAACGTAATTTAGTTATAGCCCCAACCGCTGCTAGCAGTAGTATCGAAATCACTGAAATAGATTTAGGTTCGGCTCTGTTTGCATACAACAATGTTTTCATTGCTCTATTAAATTACATGCAATATAAATTAGCTTTTACTCACTACATATATACTTATAGCATTTAAAACATACATATCATATTTGTTTGTTATATATTAGTAATGAACACTTAGTTTTCATCATATAAATATTAATTTAAAGCATATTATTTAACATTTTAAAAGTGTATAGTTAAATACGAATTTACATTATAAACAACGCATAGTTCCTAAAAGTAACCCGCTATAGGTGGCACCAGGGTATTTTGTATACAAATTCGAATTACACGATTTCGCGTAAGTGTTATATCTTTCCTTCGGAAAATCTTTGATATTAATAAATAATATAATATATTACATTATTGATTAATAAATTTCAGTATATTAAAGTACATTCATTACATTAAAGTTATATTTCTTAATATATATAATTAAAAAATGTGTATGATAAAATTGAATCATGATATAATCATATTACTTATATAACAGTTACGACCACTACAACCATCCCAGTGTCGACTGGACCATGCAGTAAGCAATACTCCGCATGTGGGAGCATAGGTTAATAATATGATATCATTTGTATGTCATTATTAAATGTATGTATTGATATATATATATATATATATATAATGTGTTGATATGTTGATATATGTTGATGTATATATTAATTGAAATCAATATTGTATATAAATAATATAAAATATATACAAATATTGTATACATTTTAAATAATTCAGTTATTTCACTAATATATTATACTTATTTTTTTAATTTATTTTTATATCCATTAAGTCTAGATTAATAATTAAATATATTTTATATAATTGATTAGAATCATATTAATAAATAATATAATATAATAACTTATTAAATGCATTTTAACAATAAGTTAAATATGTTTCATTCAGTACATTATATCATTTAACATTATATTTTGTAAGTTTAGATATATGATTAAAACATTTTATGATAAAATTGAATCATGATATAATAATAATAATAATAATAATATAAAGGTTTATTGACTCAGAAAACGATGGACGTTTATGTGCGTCAAGTTGAAATAATAAAACAAATAAATAGTTACGCAAATAATAATAAATTTAAAAAGAAGACATTATAATGATACCATATATGTATGTAGTCGACATTTAAAACTCATAAATGATGACATGGTGCGTAATTCATCGGGAAGACTATTCCAGTATTTCGGAGCAGCAACCGTGAAAGCAGCATCTGCATACATAGATGAGACAAGCGGTAGAGAGAGTTTCATCAGCTCACATTTGCGACTCGGACGAGTAGTTGTTCGAATTATGAGTCCCTTCGATAGGTAAGACGGAACTCCCATAAATATAGCCTTGTGAGTAATGCATAGAAGTCGAAACTTGCATAAATCTCGAAACTGCAACCACCCGAGAGTCGCCATTATGGAATGTATAGATATGGTTAAATCACTACGCTTTAGCTTAAATAATATGCGAACAGCTCTACGTTGTATTGAATCGAATTTTTTCATCAATTTTTGCGGAATATTAATTAAAAGCGAATTACAATATCTAAGTCGACTACAAACTAATGAATGTAATAATGATTTAGTTAAATTAAATGTTAGCTTAGAGCGAGCCTTGCCTATATTATACAGGAAATAATTAGCAGTGCGGACAGTGTTTGATATATGTACTGAGTAATCTAATACATTATTTATAGTAAAACCTAGAGTAGTGATGGTGTTTGAGATAGAAAGTGAGATAAGGAATGGATGAGTGAGAGTAATTGAAGAAAGAGATCTAGAAAGTATAATGCTATCAGTTTTAGTAATATTTAATGAAAGTGAATTACAGGAAAACCAAGAGATTAAATCTTTAATACAGTTAGCAATTGAAAGTTGAATTATGTCAATATCAGAACCAGGTGGAAAAAAAGTATAAATTTGTAAGTCATCAGCAAAGAGGTGATAACGAATATTTGGGTATTTTTTAAAAATCAAATTAATGGGAAGAATAAAAAATAAAAAGAATCGGACCCAGTACTGATCCTTGAGGAACGCCATGAGTGTGATCAAATGGAGCCGACAAAGATGACTTGATCTTTACCGAAGATATTCTATTAGATACAAATGACATCAACCAGTTGTGAACCTGTCCATGAATACCTATTTCACGTAGACGGTAAGAAAGAATCATATGATTTAACGTATCAAAGGCACTAGACAGATCAAGAAGAACCAAATAACAAGAAGCCTTATTATCCATAGATAGTATAATATCGTTAAACACAATGTTTAGGGCAGTTTCTGTACTATGATTGGGAAGGTATGCACTCTGAAAGCAATCCACAATAGAGTTCGATATGATATAATCAATAAGCTGACGCGCAACTATGCGTTCCATAGTCTTAGAAATTGATGATAATTGCGAAATAGGACGATAGTTGGATAGTATGGAAGAATCGAGATTATGTTTCTTTAATATCGGAGTGATGTAAGCATACTTCATCGATTGTGGTACAATGGATGAAGATAATGATACACGAATTATACCAGTAATTATATCAATTAGATAGGGAGATAACATACGAAGTAAATTAAGAGGAACAGGGTCAAGTGGGGAATTGGATTTCAAACAAGACATGAGAGAAAGGACAACAGAAGAAGTGGGTAAATTAAAATAAGACCAGTGAGTATCAGAGAAAGAGGGTGAACTTTCAAAATAAATAGAATCTACTACAGGAAGATCATCTATTATTTTTAAAACTTTATTTTGAAAAAAGTTAGCAAATAAAGAACACAGATTATCATCAGAACCATCTGGTAGATTTTTATTCCGATTTTTACCAATTAGAGAAAAAGCTAATTTAAAAGCTTCTTTGGTAGAAGTGCCATACTTATTAAGTTTATCAGTATAGAAGGAATATCTTGCTGCTGATAATTTTTTCTTGTACAAAGATCTTATATTTTTGAAAGATTCAAGATGGGTAAAACAGTTGCTTCGCTTGAATTTCAACTGATGGTAGCGAAGTCTTCTCTTAGAAGAACAAGGTCATTGTTAAACCAAGGAGAGTGAGCACCATATTTCTTGGTCCTAATTAATAAAGGTGAATGTGCATCAAGGGAATATCGTAGTGCATCATTAAAATTATCATAAGATATGTAATTCGCTAAAGATGTATCATGAATAGATATATAAGCATATACAGAATTGATGAACAATTGTAGATTAATTTTTGAAATGTTTCTGTAGTGTTTAACATGGTCACTCAATATAAAAGGAGAGACAAGTATATCAAAAGAAATAACATAATGGTCAGAAATCAGGTTACCTTGAGTGGGTTTTGAAATAATAGCTGAATCAGGGGGAATAATTATCAAGTCAATAGTATTACCACTAGTATGTGTTGGAAAATTAACAAGTTGATTGTAAGAATATTCATAGATAAGCTTCTTAAATGATTCAGAGCACAACGAATGTGTATTCACTTGAACATTAAAATCACCAAGAATTATCAAATTATCTGTCGAGATTGATTCAAAAAGGGATTCAAGTTCAGATAAAAAGTTGTTAAATATTGATGATGGTGGACGATAAATAAGAATAAATTGAATAATAATTGAATTAGGTAACAAGAAACGACAACTGAGTATTTCGCAAGAGATAGTACTTGGAATGGATGATGATAGTAGCTTAAATTCAGAAGAATAAATAATAGCTAAACCTCCTCCACGGGATGGTGATAATCTGTTCGCTTGAATAATATCGAAATTAGTTGGAGTCAATTGTGAAGGAATGGAAGAGTCATTATTTGTCAGCCATGTCTCAGTAATAGCAACTATAGAACTTTTAGAATCAATAATTAATTGATGTATAATATCAGCCTTATTACGAACTGACCGTGCATTGAACATAGAACAAGATATATTATGTTTAGGAAGTCGAGATGGAATATTATGATTAGGCTCATCTAGTCAGTCTGATGAAAAAGAGCCATTTGAGGATTCGGTGTCATTAGGACTATTAGATTTCTTTGATAAAATAAATTTTTCAAAAGAGGTATTCCATTCCTCAAATTGAATAGTAGAAGGTACAAATGAATTACAAATCCAATCAATTTTATCAATACCATCTATTTTAATCAATGGACGCAATTCATAATTTTTTGTCTTATAATTGAAAACCGATTTATAATCTGTTATTAGTTTCGATATCAATGCATGATAATAAACCCGCCCTCTTTTAAAAATGTCTTTATCTAAATAATCACGAATGAAAATATAATTATAGTCGGTGCCTATTAATTTAGATCTAGATAATCTAGTACAAGATAAAAAATCAAATTTTGAAAAGGAATTAATAAAGTAAACATAAGCATTATTGTTACGAAAAAATATATTTGTAATAGAAGAAAAACTGATATTCAGTAGGGTAAATAAAGATTTAATATATTCAGTGTTGCAATTTTTAATATCTATATGTTCAATAGTAATTGAAAGTTTATAATCTAATTTCGTAGAATTTGAATGATTGCCTGATTTATTCATGTTATCAGAAATAGTGTTAAGCTTAGGCTCAATAGAATTTATTAATACATCAGCGAAAGTTTTCTTATGAGTATTAGTAATTATATAAGTATTATCAACTATATTTTTAATTTCATCTAGTTTTGCAGTAATATCACTTAGGGTGTTAGATGTTAATTGTGATATAGGAGTAGGTATATTCATAGTGAAGTTAGGCTTGCATGAATTGCATAAATACAAGATATTTTCAGAATTGAGAATAGATAATGCATAAGCTGGAAGCTTATTACTATTACTCCATGGATTTTTAATAATACCTGCAGCATGCATGCATTTGAAGTGTAGAAAAGAATTACACTTGATACATGTAATGTATTCAGAAACACAATCAGTGCTGCACTTATGACACTCACTGCTCATGATGATAATATAGTGTATATATACTATATTAGTATAATGCAAATAGGAATACAACCACTTAACTATTATTTGTGGTATCTATAAGTTTGTATTAAAAACTATATCAAAAGATAAATATAATTAAATATAAATATACATATCAATGCATATCAATATACATTAATATACATTAGTATACATTAATTAATGTATAAATATAAGAATTTATATGTATTATAATCAAATAAATAATTATTAGAAATAAAACCAATATATATTATGCAATAATGAAATTAAACAAAAAAATAAAATAAAATAAAAAATAAAATAAAATATTGAATAGAATGATTATGAAATAAAATAAATATGCTAGTATGAATAGAATGAAATAAACAAATAATTTAGTTTAATTAAAAAAAATCAATATTTTAATTTAAAATTAAAAGTAGGTCAATTTGTATAAAAATATTTACACTAAAAATTACATATAGAATATATATAAATTGGTGATTTATTTAACTAATATCTAATAATGAATATAAAATATAATTTTATAAATAAATTAACGCATATATACACAAATATATATATTTAATAAATATAATAAAATTAAGTAGAATAAATATACTCAAAATAAATATATATATAAAATAAAAAGAAAAAATATGTATGAAAGTGACTTAGCTGATAAGAAAAACACGTCTACACAGTATGAAGAATTAATGAGAATGATATTATATTACTTATATAACAGATACGACCACTACACCAATTCCTCTGTCGACTGTACCATGCAGTACCTATAACGCAGCATGTGGAAATATTGGTTAATAATTTTATCTCATTTGTATGTCATTATTGAATGCATTTATTGATATATATGTTACTTTAAATCAATATTGTATATAAATAATATAAAATATAAAAAGTTATTTTTAAATAATTCATTTATTTCACTAATATATTATACTTATTTTTTTAATTTATTTTTATTTCCATTAAGTCTAGATTAATAATTAAATATATTTTATATAATTGATTACTACTTAGTTACTTAGTCCCGTGACGTCGCCATCGTAGGGGGAACACATGATAATGAATAGCACAACTTTCTCCATTTCGAACGATCTTTTGCAATATCTAAAAGTTGCCTAAGAGAAAGATGGGAAAATTCGAATATATCATTCATCCAATTTCTTTTAGGTCTTCCTCTTTTCCTCTCACCTTCGACATATCCATGAAGAATAGTATTAGCTAACGAATCGTGACGAGTTATATGTCCGAATTTGGTCATTTTTCTTCTCATGATAATATCCAGAAGTGGTACATATGGGCCGACTTTTTTATTAATTTCATTGCTTACAACTAATTGATTAGCATCCAATTAATAAATAATATAATATAATAATTTATTAAATGCATTTTAACAATATGTTAAATATGTTTCATTCATATTTGTATTAAATATGTACATTAACATTATATTTTTTAAGTTTTTATATATGATTAAAAAATGTTTATGATAACATTGAATCATGATATAATAATATTACTTATATAACAGATACGACCACTACATCAATTCCTCTGTCGACTGTACCATGATAACGCAGTACCGATAACGCAGCATGTGGAAATATTGGTTAATAATGTTATCTCATGTGTATGTCATTATTTAATGTATTTATTGATGTAGGTTATATTGATATATGTTACTTTAAATCAATATTGTATATAAATAATATAAAATATAAAAAGTTATTTTTAAATAATTCATTTATTTCACTAATATATTATACTTCTTTTTAATTAATTTTATTTCTATTAAGTCTAGATTAATAATTAAATATTATTTTATATAATTGAATTAGAATCATATTAATAAATAATATAATATATTACATTACTGGTTAATAAATTTCAGTATATTAAAGTACATTCATTACATTAAAGTTATATTTCTTAATATATATAATTACAATTTTTTTACGATAAAATTGAATCATGATATAATCATATTACTTATATAACAGATACGACGACTACATCCATCTCAGTGTCGACTGGACTATGCAGTAAGCAATACTCCGCATGTGGGAGCATAGGTTAATAATATGATTTCATTTATCCTTGTGTTTTAATAAATGATACAGTGTTTTAATAAATGATACAGTGTTTTAATAAATGATACAAAAAAAATATTAGATAAATTAGAAATATGGTTTAAAAAAAATAAATTAATAGTAAATACTGAAAAAACCAAAATAATAATTTTTTTTAAAACACGTGAATTTTCGAATTTTAATATTGACTACGCTATATACAATCAACAAATACAAATAATAGATAAATATAAATTTCTAGGTATTATAATAGATACTAAACTAAATTTTAAAACACATATATTATCAATAAAAAAAAAAATCTTACAAATAACTTATATGATTAGAAAATTTTCTAATGAATTACCACATCATATTCTTATGTTACTATATAATTCACTTTTTTTATCTAATCTTCATTATGGGATAGAAATATGGGGCAACAATTATAGTAATATAATAAAACCTCTATATAATATACAAAAAAAAATACTTAAAATAATATATCTTAAAAAAACTAATACAACCTATAATTCACAATATACAAATAAAGATATACAACCCCTACCCATATACACAAACACACTTACTATAAAGCAAATCACTGAATATAAAACATTATGTTACATGTATAAAAATAAAAATAGATTCAAAAATAACATTAATAAAAACAATAACTATAATCTAAGAAATAACAATGAATATGAAATAAAAACTAAAAAATTTACTTTAACAAATAATAGTTTATTAATAGTTGGAATTAAATTATGGAATAAACTAGATGAAAATATAAAAAAAAGTAAAAACATTAACATATTTAAAAGAAAAATAAAAAAAATACTTATTTCAGAGAATAATTAAAGATATAAGATGAAGAGAAAGAAGAGGATGGCAGCCTTTATAAAAGTCGATGACTTACTGGTAGCCTTTTGAAGAAATTTTTGTTTTTATTATAGCTATTATATTATTATTATTATGATTTGTTAATCAAACATATATGTAATACTCCAATAAATTTGTTTCATTCATTCATTCATTCATTCATTTGTATGCCATTATTGAATGTATGTATTGATATATATATATATATATAATGTATTGATA
The DNA here is from genome assembly GCA_964019155.1 of Osedax fenrisi. Taxonomy (NCBI): domain Eukaryota; kingdom Metazoa; phylum Annelida; class Polychaeta; order Sabellida; family Siboglinidae; genus Osedax; species Osedax fenrisi. The sequence goes on from OZ025239.1 coordinate 77,829,119, forward strand.
TGTTGATATATATTGATGTATATATTAATTGAAATCAATATTGTATATAAATAATATAAAATATATACAAATATTGTATACATTTTAAATAATTCAGTTATTTCACTAATTTATTATTATTATCAGATTTAGGTTTGCACCAGGGTTTTTGTAGAAGCTAAAGCTTATCGAGACAATTACCCTTAATTTTAAAGCAAGTTCAAAAAAAAACTAAATAAATAAAATATTATAAAATATTAGATGACTTCCTGTTTACATAGATACAATACAATGAATAAAATAGAAAAATAATATAAATTGTTTGAACTTGCCATAAAATTATGTAATCATCATTTAATTATTTATAAATAAATAACTAAAATAAATAATAAGTACTATAAAATAATACACTAAACAAAAATATAGATGTATTAGTATAAAAGAAGAAAAAAATGAAGTAAAATGAAGTAAAACTGAATAAAACTGAATAAAACATAACAAAAAGAATATCTAGAAAGATGGTAAGAACTGTATGTAACATTTTTTTTTTTTTTTTTTTTTTTTTTTTCAGTAAATAAGTTTTAGGAATTTTTTTGTAATACTTTATAATAATGTAAAGAATGTAAAATATTTGTTCAAACTGAAATGTTAGTTTAATTACTAATTTTTATATAAGTGTCAATAAAGAGAAATAAAACAAAGAAGTATAATCAAGTATACAAGAAAAAAGATTCAATACAAAATGTTTATGTAATTAAAAATAAAGTCAAATAATATTATTAGTCAGAGGGAAATAAAAAATACTAAAGAAAATACTAAAGAAAAAAGAAATACCTAACAGTTTTTTTTAATTTTATTATTTTTATATAAACGTCAATTAAAAAGAAAGAAAACATGAAAGTAAATTCAAATATAAAATGCAAAAATTCAGTAAAATAATATTATTAATGTCGGGGAAATAAAATATTGTAAAGTAAAACACTCAAAAGTATTAATTTTTTTTTAATTTTTACATAAACGTCAATAAATTAAAATAAGAATAAAATGTGGATCTTAGTATATAATACAATATTAGATAAAAGACATGATAAAAGATATAAAATTAGAAAAATGAGATTTAGATTATAAGTATACTGAGTAAGAAGATAACAAATGTGTATACATACGTTTCCTGAATAATTTATAATTTGAAATATTTTTTAAAATATTATCAAGCTTATTCCAGGTAATTGGTCCAATGTATATTAATGTTCTTCTGCATAGTTCTTTTTTGAAATTAATAATTGAGAAATTATTTATGCTCCTAGTGTTGTGAGATGATGAAGTTACAGAAAAAAATGCATTTGTTATAACAGGATGAAGATCATTGAAAATTTTAAACATAAATTCACATATACTTATATATGTAATTTCATTTATTTTTAATAAAGAATTATCAATAAATAGTCCATTAGTATGATGTAAAAAATGTTTTTTACATATAATTCTTATCATTCGCTTTTGAAGAATATATATGCATGATACATTAGATTTATATGTATTTCCCCAAAATATGTTACAATACTTTATATGAGGCAAGAATATGGAATTATATATATGAAGTAATGCTTTTTTATTTATTAATTTGGAAATAATGTTGGTAATCCATATGATTTTTTTTAGTTTTGATTTTAAAAACAAGATATGTTGTTTCCAGTTTAATATATCGTCTATAATTACGCCTAAAAATTTATAAAATGTAACTCTTTCAATATTTCTGTTATTTAAATTTATATTTATAATAGTTCTTGAATTAATAGACATAAAGCAAGTTTTATTTAAATTTAATGATAACCTATTATATATTAACCATTTATTAATATTTTTTAATTCAGTTTGACAAATATAATTAAGTAATTCGGCTGATGTATTTTCAAAATATAAAGTAGTATCATCTGCGAACATGGTAAACTTACATAAAGAAGATGATTTTGTAATATCATTAATATAAATTAAAAATAAAATGGGTCCTAGGATGGTGCCTTGGGGTACACCCGTTATGACTTTTAGTTTATCTGAAATTACATCATTATATATACACTGTTGATATCTATTTGTTAAATAGCTCATTATCCAGTTAAGTGCAATGCCTCGTACTCCAATATTTTTTAATTTAAAAAGTAATATTCTGTGATTAACTGTGTCAAATGCTTTTTTTAAATCAATAAAGATTATAGCGCCAACATTGTTATTATTAAAACAGGTACTGATTTGTGACTGGAGGTTAAATATTGCATGTGATGTACTGTATCCTTTCCTAAAACCAAATTGAGAAGGAGATAATATATTAAAAGATGATAAAAAACTATAAAAGCGAGAATAAAATATTTTTTCTAAAATCTTTGCGAATTGACAGGTGAGAGAAATTGGACGATAGTTATTAAATTATTAAAAAATGTATCATCACCAGTTTTGTGTAAAGGGATAATATTTGATAATTATAAGAAATCCGGTACAACGCCTGATTCAAAAGATAAATTTACAAGAAAAACAAATGGATAAACCAATACAGGAAAAATACATTTAAGTAACTGCATGGATATGCCATAATGATCTCTTGATTTTTTTGGTTTGAATTCATTTAATACTTTAATAATTTCATCTGAACTTACTGGTGTTAAAAAAAACTATGTATATTAGGTTCAGGTAAAAAGAATTTAAAGTCATCATCATTACAATTATTTATATTATTATCTAAATTAGAACCAATGTCTCTAAAAAAAGAATTAAATTCATTAGCAATTTGTTTAGAATCAACAATATTCACATTATTTACATTAAAATTGTCAGGTTGTTTAGTTGTTTGAATTTTTTTTTAACATTAAGTAAATTATGTAGTACATTCCATGTATTTTTTGTATCAGAGCAATTTTTTAACAGATTTGAATAATAATTTTTCATTATACTTATTTTTTTAATTTATTTTTATTTCTATTAAGTCTAGATTAATAATTACATATTATTTTATATAATTGAATTATAATCATATTAATACATAATATAATATATTATATTATTGTTTAATAAGTTTCAGTACATTAAAGTACATTCATTACATTAAAGTTATATTTCTTAATATGTATAATTAAAAAATGTGTATGATAAAATTGAATCATGATATAATCATATTACTTATATAACAGTTACGACCACTACAACCATCCCATTGTCGACTGGACCATACAGTAAGCAATACTCCGCATGTGGGAGCATATGTTAATAATATGATATCATTTGTATGTCATTATTGAATGTATGTATTGATATATATATATATATATATATATAATGTGTTGATATGTTGATATATATTGATGTATATATTAATTGAAATCAATATTGTATATAAATAATATAAAATATATACAAATATTGTATACATTTTAAATAATTCAGTTATTTCACTAATATATTATACTTATTTTTTTAATTTATTTTTATATCCATTAAGTCTAGATTAATAATTAAATATATTTTATATAATTGATTAGAATCATATTAATAAATAATATAATATAATAATTTATTAAATGTATTTTAACAAGTAAGTTTGTAAGTTAAATATGTTTCATTCAGTACATTATATAATTTAACATTATATTTTGTAAGTTTAGATATATGATTAAAACATTTTATGATAAAATTGAATCATGATATAATCATATTACTTATATAACAGATACGACCACTACACCAATTCCTCTGTCGACTGTACCATGCAGTACCGATAACGCAGCATGTGGAAATATTGGTTAATAATTTTATCTCATTTGTATATCATTATTGAATGTATTTATTGATGTATATGTTACTTTAAATCAATATTGTATATAAATAATATAAAATATAAAAAGTTATTTTTAAATAATTCATTTATTTCACTAATATATTATACTTATTTTTTTAATTTATTTTTATTTCCATTAAGTCTAGATTAATAATTAACTATATTTTATATAATTGATTAGCATCAAATTAATAAATAATATAATATAATAATTTATTAAATGCATTTTAACAATATGTTAAATATGTTTCATTCAGTACATTAACATTATATTTTTTAAGTTTTTATATATGATTAAAAAATGTTTATGATAACATTGAATCATGATATAATAATATTACTTATATAACAGATACGACCACTACACCAATTCCTCTGTCGACTGTACCATGCAGTACCGATAACGCAGCATGTGGAAATATTGGTTAATAATGTTATCTCATTTGTATGTCATTATTGAATGTATTTATTGATGTATATGTTACTTTAAATCAATATTGTATATAAATAATATAAAATATAAAAGTTATTTTTAAATAATTCATTTATTTCACTAATATATTATACTTATTTTTTAATTTATTTTTATTTCTATTAAGTCTAGATTAATAATTAAATATTATTTTATATAATTGATTAGAATCATATTAATAAATATTATAAAATAATAATTTATTAAATGCATTATATCAATATGTTAAATATGTTTCATTCGTTACATTAAAGTTATGTTTCTTAATATATATATCTAAAAAATGTTTATGATTTAATTGAATCATGATATAATCATATTACTTATATAACAGAATGGACCACTACATCTTTCCAGTGTCTACTGTACCATGCAGTAAGCAATACTCCGCATGTGGGAGCATAGGTTAATAATGTTATCTCATTTGTATGTAATTATTTAATGTATTTATTGATATATATGTATATGATAGTATATGTTAATTAACTGAAATTAATTGAAATCAATATTGTATATAAATAATATAATATATTATAAAAAGTTATTTTTGTATTATTGGATATATTTTAATTAATTTAATTTATTTTATTTAAATAATTCATTCATTTCAATCATTATTTCTTTTAATATTAATATCGTTTATATTAATAATTAAATTTATAATCGAATATAATTTTATATAATTGAATTATAATTCTATAGAATCTATTAAATAATATAATAATACAATAATTATTAAATTCATTTTAATTGATGTAATATATTATAAACAATAAAGATATTAAATTGTAGATATCTCTTTTGAGTTCAATTAATAATTAACTTAACTTACATTTGATATTCGTAAAATATAATACTATATAGTATTACAAAAGCACTGGGCTTTGGTATTACTATATATATATCTATCTAATAATATTCGTTATACAACCGATAGACCTATTATATCGATACAAGTATGCAGTGGTAAAGTGATAGGGTGATAACAGAAGTTAAATGTTTATACTTAACACATTTAATAAAATATGTTCTAAATCTTATTTATTTATATACTTTTTTTATTTATATTTAATTTACAATATGTATATAATGTAATTATAAATATATATTATAAGTGATATTTTAAATGATATTTTAATTGGTATTTTAATTCTTTATAAGGTAAACTACGTGGATTCGCAGCAATTATTACTGATTCACAGTATACAAAATACTTAGAAAATGCTAATGCTGATAAGACGAAGAAGGTGGTTAAAAAGACGGTGAATAACAAGAAAAAGAAAATTACCAGTGAAATAAATGTTAATTGTATAATGTGTGCGGAGAATATCGATGAATAAGTCGATTCATCTACTCAATCTATTCAATGTAGACAATTGTGTCACGATGTATGCATTTATGTCGATACGTTGAGATACGTTCGAGAAATGCGATTTATGTGAATAAATGATATTGAGTATAATACTTTTTATAAATAAATAAATATATTATAATTGTTGGATTAAAAAGGATTAAAAATATACAAACATTACTCACTCATATGTGAATAGTTATATTTATAAATACACAATTATTTATATTATATTGTGTGTATTAAATATATAATGTATAAACAATAATTAGCAACAAAATAACAATATTTTAATTATAAAATAATCTTCAATATATAGTATAATACTTTTTATAAATAAATATATATATATACTTATTTATTAAGGATTAACAATATACAAAAATTACTCACTCATATGTGAATAGTTATATTTACAAATACACAATTATTGATATTATAATGTGTGTATTAAATATATAATGTATAAACAATAATTAGCAACAAAATAACAATATTTTAATTAGAAAATAATCTTCAATATATATCAGATTGATATTAGAATATTTAATATAGGTTACAATAGTACTTTTATTAAAACGAAATTATCATATTGTGTTGGATATACAATAATATATAGATTAGAAAATAAATGTAGATATTTGTATTGTATTTATATAATAATCATTTATTTATATATTCAGTGAAACCTCTCTAATATATTTAGTAAATTTATTTATTTAAAATTAGTAATCAAAATAATAGATCATAAATATATTTCTATCATATATGGTTTAATTTAATTTAAAATAGTTGTTAACACTTGTTTGGATACTTGTTGTACTGACTACAATCAGTATATTACCTTTTATTAATTAGTTCTTCATACCTGTTACTATTTATGAGCTCACTGCATTGAGAATAATAAAACACATTCACTAATTGCAATTAACTATTTTTACATCTACATTATAATATAAACCTAAATTTAGATATAAACTACTACATCAAATTTTGTAATATAGAGAGTTAACATTTCCAAAACAAACTAAAAATAATTGTCTCATAAAGAGGTGTTTCCTAAATAATATTTTCTTATAGAGGTTTTTGTAATGTGGAAAAGTTGAATTCCAAATATGATACACATGTTCTTATAAAGAGGTTTCAATGTATACGTTTTCATTCGTTTATATATGCCTAATTCAAAATATTATAATTATATAGTATAGGATATAGAATCATCATTATATAATTAGGAATGTTATATATTATATATATATATATATATATATATATATATATATATTGTATAAGTGACTCCATGAACTTCTAATATCAATACATTTATATAATATTTGATAATTGATAAATAAATTAAACAATAAATGTAATTAATATGTTAGACATTATTAATTATTAATATTAATGATATTATATATATATATATATATATATAAATCCTTATACAAATATATAAATATATATTAAAATATGAGGTATGGCCATCTATATTATAAATTATTTATTACAATTATATACATTTCAATGATACACCCTCAATTTGTATATACATTCTATCATTTTACTATCTGATATCTGATTGGTTAATGATCGGCCAAATTACCCGACTTTTATCGGCCAAATTACCCGATTTGACGTACGTTGTTATTTCAGCAATAGCTTTGTATCATATTGATATAATATGTAGATATTTACATATAGAATCAAGAACATATTATATTTTATTTGGGTTTAAAAAATATCACAATCCAACATGTATTTATGAAATGACAAACAGATTAACAAACACCTGTTTTGTTTAAATTCCGGATTTTAATAAAAATCAATAAATACTAATAATTATTGATTATTTATTAAAATAAATTGTAACTATTCTTAAAGATATTATGAAATACTATAAATTGTTTATAGAATTTTTTTTGGTATCATTAATAGTTTCTGAGATATTAGAGTCGGCCAAATTACCCGCATCGGCCAAATTACCCTTCCTTCCCCTACATTTGTTATTAATCCAGATTTCTTTTGCTATTCTCATCTCCTTCTTTATTGTGTTATTTATTTGTTTGTACGTACTTCCTGGTTCAAATTTAGTCTTTTTCAGTTCTCTTCTCAAGTCACACATATCCATCAGTTCATTTGTTATCCATTTTTTTTTCTTTTCTCTGTGTTTTCCTAGGATTTCAGTTGCTGCCTCTGGATTTTTCCAAATAGTTTTTTGGTCTCTGGATTTTTCAGCTTTTCTAGATCGAATTTATTTCAAGTAAATTTATTTTTCTTAGGATTTTTCAGGTGTAGACTAAAAGTTTTCATCAGCATGTCATGGTTACTACCTATATCTGCTCCAGGGAATGATCTAGTCTTATTTATGTTCACACTTGTGGAAAAACGTTTACTCACTAAAATATAATAGATTTGATTATGATATATTCCTCCAGGGCTATGCCAAGTTTGTATTCGTGATTTTTTTGTGCGGGCCAAATGTATTAACAATTTTTAACTCGTTTGTTTTTGCGAATTCCAGAAGTTGATATCCTCTCTCGTTTGTTACTGAATTGCAAAATATTCCATAAGTTGATCCCCAATTCTTATGTGCATCCTTACCAATTTTTGCATTCATATAACCTTGAATCACCATTATATCCTTCTTTGAAATTTTTGAGATTGAGTTTTGCAATTCATTGTAGAATATTTCAATTTATTCATCTGTATGATCTGTTGTCGGTGCATATACCTGAATAATTGATATGTTAAAGGGGTTGCATGCAATCTTATTATTGCTATTCTGTCATTTATCGGAGTGAAGCACATAACCATGCGTATTACTTCACTGTTTATCAAAAATCCAACACCATTAATGTGTTTGTTGTCATTTCCAATGTAGAACAGTTTGTGACCTTCTGTGGTTTGTATTTCGTTCACTCCTTTTCTGCGTACTTCACACAGTCCTACAACAGTCCACCTATATCTATCTAGTTAATGAGCAAGCTCTTCTAGTTTACCTTCTTCTCGTAAAATACGTACGACGTACGTCGTACGTTCCAAGTACGTATAATATATATAATATTTACTAACTGAAAAATCAATAGTTAATCCATTGTAGTCTTATATTTTGTATATATATATATATATATATGTAATATAAAATTAAATTAAAAATAATATGAAATAAATATTTTAATTATAAATAATATTAAGGAAAATAAACATAGGTAACAATAGTTCACATACATTTGTATTTCACAATGACCGCATAAAGTTGAACAGCTGAGATTTTACGAGATATGCATCACGTTAAACGCAGCATGAATCTAAGCGGTCTATCTTTGATGTCGATATGGATCTAAGTATTTCAATTTAAGTTTAGTTTTTGTTGGTATACAAATATATATATATATATATATATTATTATTATTATCAGCTTTGGTTTTAACAACCGGGTAATTATAGAAGCAGATATTATCGATACAATTACCCTTTATCATTCTATTGAAGTCCTAAAAGTTCTAAAAAGTACAGTTATAATTGGAATAATAAATTCCTGAAAAAAGAATAAACTATATATAACATAACATTATATCTAAGTTGACTTCCTGTTTACACTAAATCTAATTATGAATAAGATCAAATAATTGTATTTGTGAAGGACTTGACAAAATGATCAAAAATCATCATGTAATATAAAAATAAACAAAATAAACATTAAGAAAAACTACAAAAAAAAAACTAAAAACAGACAAGAAAGGTTAAGAAGAGTAAATATATGAAAAGTTAATATAAAGAATAATATATATATATATATGTATATTGGCAAATATTCAACAATAAATTTATAAATTTTCTACACAAAGTAACAAATATTTAGATAGTTTTCATAAATCGAAGCGTAATATATATAAAGACTTTATGTGTATAATAGTTTAAGGTTAATTTTAATAATTTTGTAACATACATGTATTATATTATAATAAATAATATTATTTACTAGTCACTACTTTATACAATGGATAACAAATATTAACAACATTTAAAAACCAAATTAAAACTTAAAAGCGAACATAAACAAAGAATAGGAAACTTAAATGCTTATATATGCATACGTGAATACATTATCATAATGATTTTGCCTTCCTATTTTTCACTTCTGAATGATCCAATAGTTAATATATAATATATTAATTATTGGATCATTCAGAAGTGAAAAATAGGAAGGCAAAATAATTTACATATTATGATCTGTTTGATAAATAACTAGATAATAGAAATTTAGATAAATATCTAATACCAATATTATCTAATTTATTTATCAATATATTATGATTTAAAGTGTCAAAGGCCATTTGTAGATCAATTGATAAAACTTCACAATTATTAGTATTTTCTAATTCATCACATACTGTTTCTGATAAGTGATATAATGTATCTTTTGTTTAATAATTTTGTCTGAACCCAAATTGAATTTTATTCACAATTTTATATTTATCAATGAAACAAAGAAGTATTTTTAAAAATAATTGTTCATAAATTTTTGAGAATTGAGTGAGAGGTCTGAAATGGTCTGAAATTATCTAATATATTGTTATTACCCTTTTTATGTAAAATCACAACCTTAGAAATTTTAAAACAATCAGGAAACACTCCTTCGCTGAATGATTTATTAAACAGAGAACATAATATAGGACTTAATTCTGTATTAAGTTGTTCTATTAAGCTCATATATATATTATAAATATATGTACTATTTTTATTGTTTGTATGAATTATTATATTAAATATTTCGGAATTTGTAACTGGTGTAAGATAACAAATATTTGTGTTATGAGATGATAAATAATGTACATGTACATTTGAATTAAAACCAAAGTTAGAATTAAATCTTTGTCAAGATTTTTTCCAACATTACTAAAATATAGATTAAAATCATCAGCCGATAAAGTTGTATTTAAATGATTTGAAAAAGTACTTCCTTTAATTATATTATTTAAAATAAACCATTTTTTATTTGAATTATTACAACAATTTGACAGAGATTTTATATAAAATAATTTTTAGGCATTTCTTATTAATTAAATTAAAATATTCCTATATTTTTTTATATTTAGTATGATTAAAATCATTTTTATTACCTATAAACAATTTTAATAAAAAATTTTATGGTGAATACATTTTAATAAAGAATTATTTATCCAGGATTTTTAATTTTATTAGGACAACATTTATTTAACATTAATTTAATCATAACTATAAAATAATTAAAAGCAGTATTTGTATCCATATCAGAAAAATCCCATTTATGATGAAGAATGAAATTTGTTAATTATTTTATAGTTGAGTTATTAACTCTATTAATTTTAGAATTTGATTTAGTTTGTTTTTCATTGAAATTGTTAACATTTAAATCAAAAAAGTAAAAATAAGGTAGTGATCAATTATATCATTAAGTAATATTCCATTATATTAATGAGAATAATTATTATTTGTAAAAAATATTATCAATTAAAGAATTATTATTATTAGGACGACACCCTTATGAATATATGATGTCAATAAAATATGTTACATGTTTATTATAATTATGATCTAATAAATTAATATTAAAATCACCACATAAATACAAACGATTACAATTACTTTCCAACTTTTCAAATGAGATTACAATGAAATCTGAAAATTTATTTATATCTGCAGTAGGAATTTTATATATACCACTTATAATATTATTATAATATTACAATATATATAGTTGATATTATTAAATTTTAATTAAATAGTTGTTATTTCAATAACATTTGATATTGATATATTTAAGTCATTAATAATTGTATATGAGAAACTATTTGATATAAATATAAAACTCCACCACCCCTACCTACATATCGTATAGTATTGATTTGATTGTAATTATCAAAATTATAAATATTCTGATTGGAATATTTTAACCATATTTCAGTAATTATAATTATGGAAAATTTACGTATAATACTATTTAAAATTAGATTAATTTGATCATGATTACATATATAGGGGAAAGATGGGTAATGTGGTAACTTTTAGATAATGTTGTATAACTTTATAAATATTAGTTCTTATTCGATAATTTTGTATTATAAATACATCTTATGATATTTAAGAGGATTGCCGAATCATTTTTTCATTTTAGCGTATATAATTGAAATTATTAAGGTGGCCAACTATTGCGGGTAATGTGGCCACCTTAAAATGTGGAATTAATCCACTAAATGGCGTTACTTTATATCAAGTTTAGTCCAATAATATCACATCAAGTATAATATTAAATAACACACGCAATTGTGATAAATAAATGATTTTTATTTTAACTTTATAAATTACTATATTCAATAATAGGTTATATCCTAGTATACCATTACACTTACTTATCATGTTATTAATATGGAAAAAGCAATTTCATCATTTTAGTAAAATTAAATACATACAATATAATTAAGTTTATTAAATTCTTTAGAAAATCGATATTGAAAGTAACATTTATTATATAATGTATTAACAAGAAATTGATTTAATTTTTTTTAAATTTAGTTTAATATACTTTATGACAAATATATTAGTATATATAATACATATACATATATAAAAATAAAAATAAAACGTTATGCATATTTAAGTTTATACATACATATATATATATATATATATATATATATATATATATATATATATATATATATAAAATATAATAAATAAATAAATCAGATTTATTATTTCATGTTGTAAAGCATGAAATAATGGGGAAGTTAATAAACAAATGTATTTATTTTTGCGAGAACTTCCCCAATCATCATATTCTAGATAAGTTAGATTCTCATGAGTAAAAAAATGTAAATATAAATAAATAAGATGTAAAGAATAAAAATATGAATCAATAAGTAATATAGTATATTTCAAATATACTATAATATAAAATTAATAATTCATTATTATTACAGATAAATAGGGAAGTATTATTTTATTTTTGTTTGTTCGGTATTATATGTTTGTTTTATATATATATATATTGTAAATATGTTTCACATGTATTATATTAATAAACTACAATATTAATAATTTTCTATTATTTCAGATTATAGTGATAAGTATTATATTGTTTGTTTCGTAATATTATTGGTATGTTTTGTTGTTAACTGTTTTTGTATATGTATATTGGTTTATTTTATTTGTAACTTGCTCTGTTTGTATATATGTTTCAAATTTAGTATAGGTACCTACAATTAACATATACAATTAATAAAGTTACCTACTATTATTACTGATTTTTGTAAGTATTACATTATTTATTTGTTTCATTCTAGTATTTGTTTTATTCTAGTATTGGTTTATTTGCTTTTTAACATGTTCTGTTTATAATATATTTAAAATTTAAAATTTAAATATTAAACTATATAACTAATAATGTATTACTAAACAGGGTACAAAGATAAGAAGAATTCTATAAAGTTAAAGTAGAAATTGAATATTTCGATTCCACTTACAAAATAATGTATTTTATTTCTATTTTCGATTATTTTTACGCTATCTTTTATTTCTATGTTGATCATTTTTCGTTTATTTTTACTATATGATTTATTTCTACTTTCGATTATTTTTCGTTTATTTTTACGGTAACTGTAAAACGTTTTAATTTCTTTAATTTTTTATTTTCGTATTATTCTTTGTTTATTTCTATAACGTATGTTATCGTTAGCAAATATTTATACTTTATACTTTCGATTATATGTTCGGCTATGTATTTGCTTAAATAAATTACCAATCAAATAAACTATCAATCAATAAGTCAAGTTAAAAATAAATTAGGTAAAGAATAAAAAATATGTATCAATAAGTCAAGTTTAAAAATAAAAGATGTAAAGTTATATAAAAAAAAGCACAGAACCGAGTTGAATTCTGAATGCTGAACTATAAAAGGAATAGAATAGCTAAACAATATAAATGAAAAAAAATAAAAACTAAAACAAGCAAGATGAAGGTTTAATAAATAATACCAGTAAACAAATATAAAATTAGATAATCAATTGTTTAATTGATTTTCATATTTTGATAAAAGATGTTTTTTTAATATTTTTTTAATGTTTTTTATATAAATTTTTGTGAATAATAATTTATTTAGACATAAATTATTCCATGATGTAGGGCCTTTAAATGATAATTATTTATTATGACGGATTGATTTTATATAAGGTAATATTTAATATTTGTATGGTTAGGATATAGTAAATGTTGATTCAACGTTTTCGTATCGAATCACGCACGCAATTTATCAATATATAAAAATATTGATTTCAGATCATATGATTGGCTTAAATCATCTAGAAGTAGCCACATTACCCGCTTCTAGGTATCACGCTATATACACTATATTATAATGAATATTATTCACTAAAATAAATGGATTACACACTTTGTTGTAATTAAATAGTTCTTTAATATGCAACTTTAATTTTCAATTTATATTATATATTAGTAATTTAATATGTTTTCTAAACTTTTATTTTAATTTTTAAAAAGTAAATCGATTTTTGTTTGTATTTTGTACATCATTTTTTTTATTAATTGATATACAAATTATTTTTTACTTATTTGAACAATGCTTACCAATGCGCATATTTCAGGTATATATTTTTTTGATTGGACTTATAGTTTATGGGATACGCCAAGTGGCCACATTACACTCATGGCCACATTACCCATCTTCCCCTATATATATATATATATATATATATATATATATATATATATATTTAATCATCGATAGTTCGTAAATACACCTATATATAAATATTTATTTAATTATGGAAATCAGATGATAAAATATAATAATAATGTGGGAAACCAAAGAGTAATAGTCGGGGGTCAGAAAAGAAATCACAGAATTTAACAGATGATCTGTTTAGGATATAGGAGTTAAGCCATTTGAGGGTACTACCAGTAATGACAATCATCTCAAGTTTCGTGATAAGAATATCGTGGCGAAGAGAGTCAACAATAGAGAACAAATAGTACCTTTTGAAAATATTGTAAGGGAGAAACTTTGGCATAAATATTATTCAAAATTTGAAGGAGGGTTGTCTCAGTTGAGTGACGTGTATGAAACGCACTTTGCATTTATTATTTATTTGATGGATAACGATTCTTTCAATAATTGTACTACTAATAAGAAGTTGGGATATTGGATGTTTATTAAATAAGAGATTAGGGTTTGAAGAAGTTATTTAAGAATGGGAATTATGATAGCATGTTGAAAAGAGGGGGGGGGGGGTAAAACTCTATTGGAGAGAGAAGATTAGAATATATTATGCATATAGTGGGATAGGGACTAGCGAGTCTTTTAAAAGTATAAATATTAATAGGCTCAGATATATATATATATATATATATATGTGTGTATACAATTTAATTATTGCAAGAAAATAATAATTAATGTTTCATAAATTTAAAAAATATTGATATCTAAATATAATAAATAATATTTAGATGAATAATGTATATACTATTTCTAATTAGAAGATACAAAATATATCTAATACAATTCTATTATGATTATATTAAAATAATCTATGTTAATATATAAAAAGTATAAGAATATGTACTAAATATAATGTATACTCAATATGTTTTATTTTCAGCTAATTTAGATAATTTCATAACATTTTCTTTTCCGGTTTTGTTGACTAAATCGTAGAAATATCCACCTATATTATTTAGAAGAGACGAGGGTGTATCAAATTCGACTATCTTTCCAATTTCCAAGACCTATGATTATTAATGTATACATACATTATTTTTTACATATGAATACTATCAAGTATTAAATATACACGCACAATGTTCGTCGCACATATACATATATATACATACATCATACATACATATTTTAATACATTTAAATTATATCTAATAATCATATGTAATTAAAATATATAATAAGTTACCATTATTCTATCTGAATATATTATTGTATTTAATCTGTGGGCAATCATCAATATGGTACAATCATTAAATTGCTCTCGTATCGTTTGTTGTATAATGACATCCGTTCTGTAAAATATCGATACATTAATTATATATCTATAATTATTTATATTTTACTAATTAATTTTATTCCTATAGAAAAATTAAAATGATAACCAATTCATATTTGGTATAAAGGACATATAAATATATTAGTACGTTATTTTATTATTTATGTTTGTTGAAGTATTGTTACTGAAATATTAAATTATGAAATAATTTCATTTAGATGGAATTTGATTTGAAAAACTAAAAGTTTACTTAAGTTAATATAAATATTAACATACGTTCATTATTTATTCAGTTTTTATACTAACATACTATGCAGTATAGGTCTACTTGATTTAGAATATTTACTTATATTACACAATAATACCTATGCAGATAATAATCACTGGCGTATGTTACTATGATGGTAAAATTCATAGTAGTGACGGTGGTAGAGGTATAGTAATGATGTTGATGTCGATGATGATGTAGGTGATTGTGAGGTGTGAGGTATACTATTAATAGTATTCAATAGGATGACCATAGTAGTAATTGTACTTATTAGTATGATAATAACTATGATATTATTAATAATATATGATATATTATATGACTCATTATATATTATATTATAATAAAGCCTATAGAGTTGACATATAAACAATGAGAACAATGTACCGGGGAGTCATCACTAACTGGATATCAACATTAGCCGTAGCTTCATCTATCACAATGATCCTATTGTTATTAAGTAGAGCTCTTGCCAGACATAATAATTGCCGCTGTCCAACGCTGAAATTAGAACCATTGTCTACGACCAGCGAGTCCAAACCATTAGATAGTGTTGACGCATGCTTCGTTAATTGTACCTATCACATATTAATTATGATGAATTATTATAAATTATAATTTCTAAACTAATGACATTATTATTATAAAATGTATTATTTATTTAAATTATTATTATTATTTACTAATAATTTTGATTATATAGTAATTATTACATATTAATTACACATAAATTATATATTATAAATTTATTATAAATTAATATATACATATTATTTAAATAAATAACTATAGAATTGCTTCATATAGTTATTATAAAAATATAGTTTAATATATTATAATATATGGATTACTACCTCTGTTAAAGATTTCCATATTACATGGTCATCATATTTCTTAAAGGGGTCAAGATTTTCTCTTATTGTTCCAACAAATAGAATTGGATCCTTAAAGTATAATGTATAATTATATAGATTTATTTTTATTTTATTTTTATTTTTTCTTATAATAAATATTGTATTACGATTGTATTTTTTTCTGATGAAATATAACATTACTTGCACTTACTATAGGTATATTAGCTTAATTAATATATTAATTTAGTAGGCTGTCGAATTCGCTGATAAACCTTAAAATGTTTAATCTTTAACATTATTTATCAATATTTATATATATATATAAAACAATTGTTACCTTATATGATCTTATTTAACATGAGTTATTAAAATTCAAGGTTATATACATATATTTTAATTATTTAATATAATTAATATACTATTATTAACATTAACTTAATAATATATAATTTAATTAACCTGTGGTATAATACTTATATTTCTCCTTAAGTCATTAAGACCTATCTTAGATATATCTACGCCATCGATTAATAGTTGACCTTCAAATTCATTCAATCTAAATAACATTGATATTAATGAACTCTTGCCAGATCCTGTCCTACCTACTATCCCTATCTATAAATCATTTTATTTAATACATTACTATTGTTAGTTATATTTTATAAAGGAATATAAATATAATAATATAATATCTATAGTATTATTTAGTATATATATATATATATATATATATATATATGTCATCATAACTAATTTTTATCAGTTAATTTGTATATATTCTACAATCATAAATTTCCAGAATTATATAAACTTGAAAAGTGAATAATTTATGAAATATATATAACATATAAAATACCTTGATTTATTAAATATTAAATATATACATAATTATAAAATATATATATTAAATAAATATGTATAGTTTATTTAGAAATACTTACCTTCTCTCTGGAAGTAATTTTAAAATTGATATTCTTAAGAATTAAAGGTGCATTTTCACCGTATTTCATATTAACTTCTCTAGCAATAATTTCTCCATTAGGTGGCCAATCATTTAATGGCTTAAGATCTTTGGTGGATTCTAAAGAAGCCTCCGGTTCTATATTAACGTATTCCATTTCTCTTTCAACCGATGTCATCTATATTGTAAATATTATAAAATATATGATTTAAACAATAACATTTCTAACAAATATTTTTGTTTATCGATATTTATTTGAATTCTATAAATTTTCGATCAAACGTTTTGATAATATAATTCAATTGTTAACAGACATAAAAAACAATTTTGATTTTATTATATTTACGCTTACCTAACATGACATTGATTTATATAAAATTAATAATTATACTTCTATTCATAGAATAAGAAATAATATAATTATGGTTTTGTGGCTATTTATATAAACAATAATTTTAATGTTAGTATATATAATTTTTTAGTGCAGGTTATGTTCCAATGTCTCTAAACATTGCTAAAGTAATTCCAATATATGATAAGGGAATAAAAGAAAATATTGAGAATAATAGACCGATATCTATTTTACCTATTTTATCTAAAATATTTGAAAAATTAATAAAAATAATAATTAGTTCATTTATTGAAAAAAATAATACAATAAATAATAGACAATTAGGTATTCGTAATAATATTTTCTACTGATACTGTCAATGCCTCACTAGAAGAATTATCCGATAATTTAGATAGTCAATTAAAATATTCAATGTTATCATTAGATTTCTCAAAAGCTTTTGATACCATTAATCGTAATATTCTAATTAATAAACTTAGACATATTGGAATGAGGTGCATGGTTGAAGCTTATGAAATGTTATCTATTTAATGATAAACAACTAGTTATTCTTAAAAATAGTAATTCATCAATATTACCTATACAAATGGGAGTTTATCGGGGTTATGATCTGGGACCCCTGTTGTTCATAATACATATAAATGATATTGCTTATATTGATAGGGATTTTATTTATCTCTTATTATATTTGCAGACGATACTAGTTTTATATTTACAATAGTATTATTAGAAAAAATAATTAATTATAAAATGATTAAGATAAATAATTAGTTTATTAATATTAAATTATATCTTAATATAAAAAGACTAATCATTTAATAATTGTAATGGTGATCAATTAGATATAGGTATGTATTGGAAATAATGTAATAAATCAATTAGATTATGTGAAATATTATGTGTATGCATATCAACATGTTGATTCCAAACTAAATTGGAAAAGACATATACATTCATTACATTGTAAATTATCGAAAATAATCTCGGTTTTAATATAAATTGAAAAATAATTGATTCTGCTTTATTAATAATATTTAAATATTTAGTCATGTCTTCGTTACCTTATTGTATTAAGATATGGGGTCAAGCGTATATAAGGGAAAGTCCCCGATTACCGACCCCTAAATGATTATTTGTTATAACTTATTCAATATTAAATATATTTATTTGAAATTTTGTAAATAGGGTAATATTATGGTAATGAATAATTTGGCAATTTTAAATTTTTGATATAATTATATTTACAAAAATAAACAGGGGGGTCGGTAATCGATTACCTGTTCCTAATACCGACCCCATTCCCCTATTACCAACCCCCTAAAATAATTGTGGTATACATACTTTTAGTATATAATATACAATCAACATAGTAAATATTCATAAATATAATAAATTATAACATCCACGCAATTATTTTTTATTGAATTTATGTTTTAATAGTAATATTAAATTTAAATTTAAACTTTATAGTAATTATATTAAAATAGTGTATATTATTATTTAATATTTAGTTATTAATCAGTATGTATATAATCGAATGGAATCATGAATCCTCAATCTATAGGTGATACACAAACAACTTATAACATATTTTAAAGTAAAATACTGATCTATTTTGATTGGATATTATAAATTACATGGGGGTCGGTATTAGGGTAATTTAGGGGGTCGGTATTAGGAAAATCATATGGGTTGCTATAATTAAGATATATTGGTTAATAGTTATTCAAATTCAATTATTTTTATATTAGTTATAAACATTTTATTGTTCTACAATATTATGTACAAAATCAAGTTTTCTTTTAATTAATAAAGTATTTACAATGATTTAAAAAAAGTTATTATTCAAATATTAAAAAAAATAAAAAAAGAATATTACATTTTATCAAATAACAATTGTAGGATTACATATTTTTTAAAACAAAATACGTTTTCATATTTATCATTAAATTACTAACAGTTCATGTATATACTATTTTTGATATCTCTTATAGTTACTGAGATACGAGAGGGGGTCGGTATTAGGAGGGGGTCGGTAATCGGGGACATTCCCCTATAGGGGAAAGTCTCCGATTACCGACCCCTAAATGATTATTTGTTATAACTTATTCAATATTAAATATATTTATTTGAAATTTTGTAAATAGGGTAATATTATGGTAATGAATAATTTGGCTATTTTAAATTTTTGATATAATTATATTTACAAAAATAAACAGGGGGGTCGGTAATCGATTACCTGTTCCTAATACCGACCCCATTCCCCTATTACCGACCCCCTAAAATAATCGTGGTATACATACTTTTAGTATATAATATACAATCAACATAGTAAATATTCATAAATATAATAAATTATAACATGCACGCAATTATTTTTTATTGAATTTATGTTTTAATAGTAATATTAAATTTAAATTTAAACTTTATAGTAATTATATTAAAATAGTGTATATTATTATTTAATATTTAGTTATTAATCAGTATGTATATAATCGAATGGAATCATGAATCCTTAATCTATATCAATGATACACAAACAACTTATAACATATTTTAAAGTAAAATACTGATCTATTTTGATTGGATATTATAAATTACATGGGGTAGGTATTAGGGTAATTTAGGGGGTCGGTATTAGGAAAATCATATGGGTTGCTATAATTAAGATATTTTGGTTATTAGTTATTTAAATTGAATTATTTTTATAATAGTTATAAACATTTTATTGATCTACAATATTATGTGAAGTATTAAGTTTTCTTTTAATTAATAAATTATTTACAATGATTTAAAAAAAGTTATTATTCAAATATTTAAAAAGTAAAAACAGAATATTACATTTTATCAAATAACAATTGTAGGATTAAATATTTAAAAAAAAAAAATACTTATTCATATTTATCATTAAATTACTAACAGTTAGTGTATATATTATTTTTTGATATCTCTTATAGTTACTGAGATACGAGAGGGGGTTGGTATTAGGAAGGGGTCGGTAATCGGGGACTTGCCCCATATATATATATCGAATATTACTTCTATTACGGTTTTACAAAACAGAGCTCTGCGAATTATGTATAAGATAAATAATCTTAAAAATAATAATTATATTTATATAATATTAAATATTCTATAATTCAATGACTTGAAAAAAATATATTTTGTTAATTATGTGTAAATTCATTTCATAATAATGTACCTAATAACATACAAGTTATACATATCAAAAAATATACATGGTACAGTTTTAGAAATGATAAATTATTCTATATTAATATGAGTAAACTCAATACAAAGATTAAATGTTTATCTCTTTCTGGTTGTATTTTTTGGAATTAATTAGATGTAATTATTAAAAATGCAGGTACTTATAGTATTTTTTTAAATAAGTTAAACAAATTCTATATAAGTAAATATTAATTCAGCTAATTTTAATTAATTTATACTCTAGTTTACTTCAGTGTATGCAACATATATCGGAGCCAGGAGCTTTACAATGTAAATTATCAATCTAAACTTTCATTTACAAGTTGGCTAATTGCAAAAATGCCTTTACTATTATATTTAGATTATATATATATATATATATATATATATATATATATATATATATATATATATATATATATATATATATATATATATATATATATATATATATATCTATAGATAATATCCGTTTCAATAAATATAAATATAATTTATATCTATAATATTATAGGGGAAATAACCTAATACGGACAATTTAACAATAAATGGTCTTAAAATGTTATGACTCAATATTTGTATTCAAAAATTACAATATATTAATAGTATATGATTATAGATATTATTATGATTTTAAAATTTCATTTAATAATTTTATTTAAAAGATAACGGGGGTGTCCGTATTCGGTACAAATGTCCGAATACATATACCCTGTATTATAATATGGAAACCCTATATACCACTATATAAACTATATATTATTGATGAACCAATCAGATAAATTACAATTACATTATTTATAATTAATTTGATGAATAATTAAATATAATTTAATTAGTTTAATTAATTAATTAATTTTTATTATTTTATCAATTAATAATACAAGTTAAGTATATAAATAATAATATTTTTAGATTTAGCTTCATTTGTAGTATTAATATTATAACACAGGCGATTTTTATGAAAATTAGAATAGTTCACATGCTGCGCGCTGATTGGTATAGACTGTCCGTATTTAGATATCTAGACTCTAGATTCTAGAGTGTCCGCATTAAGGTATTATATGACATCTAGATATATGCTTATATTAAATTAATATTTTATAACAAATATATAAATTATGTATATAATGTTTAGATTGCTTTAGTTTTTAATAATATATTAATATAATAATATATTAATTTATATTAATAATATATTAATTTAAAAATATATATATTGTTATATTTTATATTGATACATTTGTATATTCTTGAGAAGGTTTTAAGTTAAAAAAATTTTCATAAATTTAAAAACGTAATAAAAAATCATATTATTGGATTGTACTATTTGAACAGTACTATTTTTAATAATTATAAAATAAAGAAATACTTTTTGTAGACTATTTATATAATTATGAATATTTTATTCATTAATTTTTTTTGTAGGACTTATGGTTTCTGAGATACAGAGAGTGTCCGTATTCGGTCACTGTCCGTATTCGGTTACTTTCCCCTACTAGGATAATAGTAAATTATATACCGACATTATATATAGTAGCGTTCACTTTATACATTCTAAAGTGAATTCCACTCACACAACTATTAATGATATAATTATTATCCTTAACTCTGTATTAATAAATACTTTAGTAACACTTTACTGACAATAATTACTAACACAACTTATTGATTGAATGGTAATTTATTTAAGAAAATACATATTCGAAAATATAATCGAAAGTATAACGTATAAATATTTTCTAACGATAACATAAGTTATAGAAATAAACAAAGAATAATACGAAATTAAAAAATTAAAGAAATTAAAACGTTTTACAGTTACCGTAAAAATAAATAAAAAATAATCGAAAATAGAAATGAAATACATTATTTTGTAAGTGGTATCGAAATATTCAATTTCAATTTTAACTTTATAGAATTCTTCTTATCTTTATACCCTATTTATGCATAATATTTCACAATAAACCACAACTTCACCCTGGTATCAAACATATATTTATTGTCGATTAAAATAGTAAAACTGACACTATAATAATCATCTTAGGTTTGAAATTTAACTACACTAGCAATATCGACTCTAAGATAGTATAAATAATTAAACAATATAATAAATCTACCAAATGCAATACATAACATCCTATAAAACAAACATAATTATGTACGGATCTAATTATATATAATATATTAAATTCGGATATAATAAGCCATTCTTCCATAGTGTATACACTGATATATCTTAAATATTATCATATCTTAAATAAAAATAAATCACCTATAATTTACGACTTCATTAATATATTTTACCAATTTAGTTTTTATCCCACTATTAATAAACCTACGCGAAGTCAAGGTAATTGTTTATCACTAATTATTAATATATAATATATACTATTACACCTATATACTAATACAAATAAAGATTATGATAATAATTATATACATATAATAGATATAAGTGATCACTTCCCTATCTCTATCTCAATTTTAAATATGTTCTCTAAGGTCACTCATCCTGTTAATAATTGTAACTCGTATAGATATATAAAAAATAATAATATAATTAAACTTACTGATTATCTCAAATTTACAGATTGGGATTTTATCTACAACATTAATGAATCTGAATTGGCATGTAGTACATTTTTATCCTCACTGAGATATTTCATAAATTTTCATTAGTTAACAAAATTTGATATTAAAAATAAATTTCCATGGATTGACAAATCAATAAAAATAGAGTTATTGAAAAAAAATAAACTTTATAATAAATTTATTTCTGATTCTTCATTAAATAATAAAAATCAAAGGAATAAATGTACTAAATTAATCCGTGATTCTGAAATTGCTTATAACTCAAAAATGATAAATTTGAACAGTAACAAATGGAAACATTTAAATAAATTATTGACTGATGGCTCCTCTAAAGTTAACCATTCACCTTTTGATACTACCTCCCATAAAACTAAACAGATTTAATGATTATTTTAGTGAGATTGGATTACAACTTTCCAGTGATATTGAGTCTATGGCTACTATTACAAATTATAAAAAACAAAAGTCTATACCTTCATCTATTTTCTTTCAGCCTACTTCAGTAAATGAAATTTTAGAAATAATAGCAAACTCTAAAAATAGATTTAATCAAGATTTTTACGAAATTAGTATGAGTTATATAAAACTAATAAGTAAATTCATTGCAATTCCCCTAACACATATTTTTAATAAGTGTATCTTAGATGGTTATTTTCCAAATAGTCTTAAAGTTTCTAAAATCATTGTATTATATATATGATAGTGGTAAAAAAGATATATTAGGAAATTATAGACCTATATCTTTGTTACCACAAATTTCAAAGATTTTAGAAAAAATAATAAAATCTCTTCTAAATGCCTACATTTTTAAACATAATGTATTAAACTGTAATCAATTTGGTTTCAGGTCAAATAGATCTACTGCTGACGCAATTGATAATTTAAATGATATACTAGTTACAAATTTAGATAACAAGGTTAAATGTCTCGCATTATCAATTGATATAAAAAACATTTGATACTTTAAATACGAATATATTATTAAATAAGTTATCTTACTTTGGCATTAGAGGTATAACTCTAGATCTATTATGCAGTTATCTAACAAATAGAAAAAAATATGCCTGTTATCAGAAATGTAATTCAAATTTACTAGGTATTAATATAGGTGTTCCGCAAGGCTCCGTATTGGGACAATTGTTGTTCTTGTTATATAAATGATATATCTAACGTCTATATATCTGTTTTTTATAAACTGCGTAATAAAAGTAATATAAAATCATTAATTTTATTATATAACGCACTATTTCACTCTAGATTAAGTTATTGTTGTTCGTCATGGGGCTCTAATTATAAATCAGTAGTACACAAGATTATTGTATTACAAAACAAGGTATTTATAAACTACCCCAGAGAACTAATATCAACTTCATTTATAAAAGACATAATATATTGA
Organism: Osedax fenrisi; assembly: GCA_964019155.1. Classification (NCBI taxonomy): domain Eukaryota; kingdom Metazoa; phylum Annelida; class Polychaeta; order Sabellida; family Siboglinidae; genus Osedax; species Osedax fenrisi. The sequence continues at coordinate 77,854,435 of OZ025239.1, forward strand.
AAATAGTTGACTTAGTTTTAAAGTCACATTATTAAAAAATACACATTATGCTTTTAATAGAGTCTATAGAACTAAACTATTACAAAAGTTTGTAATTTGTTCAAACACTTGTACTAGGGCTAAAAATAGATTTATTATACCGAAATGTAGAATTAATATTAGTTGTTATGCTGTACATTATGCAAGTATTCAATTATGGAATAATCTAAGTAACAAATTAAAAATTATAAAAAGTATTAAGTTATTTATAAAAAAATTAAAAATTTCTTACCTAGCTATTTACTAATTAAATTTTGTTTTACATGTTTGATGGACTAATGGTGACTATTACTTTATTCAATCTGATTTGATAGAAGTGTAACAGATCCTCAAAGAAATTATTTTTATTTTATTTGTTTTCTCCGTGATTATTTATTTATTATTATGAATTACTAATATGTAAATTGTTTACTAATTATTATTATATAGTTCAGATGGATTAACATAGGGATTATATTTCTGATTGTTTTAAACGCTAAATAAATCACTGAGTATGACACTCCTGGGTGTGGGCTACCCATATGGGATTTGGGCAACCCCGAAGATTCCTATATTCCCTTTGATTATCCTTCTATACACATACATGTTTGAATGTATAATATTTAATTGCATTATTATTTACTCTGGCCAAACACCTCGAAAGTAAATTTGACTATTTTGTTTAGCCATTTATTGTTAACAATTAATTTTGTTTGCAATAATAAAATATCCTTATCCTTATCCTTATATCCCTTAACGATTATATACTTCCATTTTAGTTACTTATTGCATAACTATTGTTTAGTGTATAGATTAATATATACGACTATTATTGTATACCTAATATATTACGTATACGAATTAGATACGCACGGGTATATTAAGGTATTTAAGATAACCATGTTCTCGACTTGCATACTTTGCCTTGTACCCCACTGAAATAGATTAGCCAGCATCGTAGAGTAGATTATAGTTAACCCCATCATTCCACTCGTTAAACCTATTGTTCGTATTGTTGAATAGGATTAATTATTAATGTAATGATAGTAATAATATTAATATTCTTAAAGTCAATACTAAAGTTACTATATCAGATAGAATTCTTTACATATACAGTTGTTGTATATGATATACTTAATGTTAGGTATCGTTCTCTAAAGTTAGACCATAAGAAGTGATTATAATAATGGCGGATTACTAACTTGACGCGTAGAACACACATGTGATTGTCACTACGCACACGAACAGCGTACATATGAGGTCTAGTCTGATACACATCCATCTCGTTAAACTGATGAACATGAACCAAGCTTCCGTGTGATGATCCTATACAGACGATTTACTAGCTATACATAGATCTAATGTATTGTAATACAACAATAGTGATCTATAATGGAGACATGAAAGTAATATTCATTATAAATCTTCGAACTATATAATAAATATATATATATATATATATAATATTATACATTTATATAATGATTATGATTATATGTTCTTCTGTTTATAGTACTATATTCATTACTTGTAACTTAACGTGAATGTATACATGAAGATACGCACATGATTGTATGGTGAATTTTGCTATGGGAATTTCAAGATCACGTTCATTGTTTTTATATAGTTCTATTAATCTATAGTTATTTTAGAAAATTTTATAAATAAAATTAACTTTTATAATAAGTATACAATCATATACATTAATATATTGATATATTAATTTTATATCTATAATATACTATTTTCTGAAATTTATAATAAATATTATTGGAAAATGTTAGAAGTTACAGGTAACATATACTTGAATTATATATATATATATATATATATATATATATATATATATATATAATACAATACATAAATTGAATAGAATACTATATGTTATTTCTTGAGAACACTATTACGACACACGATGAACACACGACGTGATTACGCAATGCATACGACAAAGTGACCACTATTACGAACTTGATGAATGTCGAACTCATTACCTATGTCAGACTGAATAGAGAAGCTCCTAATAGTAGTGATGCCACTAAGGCTGGCGTTAACGTGAGAGAATACCGCAGATCTGCCTACACACACAAGTTGTAATGTGTTTAGTGTATTGTATACTAAAAGTAACTATCAATATACGTACATAGAGAGATATTTAAAATAGGTAGTAAGTACATTGAATATAACATTAATAATATACATTATATAAATATTTACTAACCAGATAAATATTAAAATAATAACATATAAATAAATTAGACTGGATTGGAAAAGAGAAATTCTAAGGATTTTTAAAGATAGATTTGTAGTATAATAATTGTAAATTTAAGAATTTATAATAGATAATCATAATAAATACGTATTATAGTGAAACATACTAACTGGTTCCTTCTATTCTCTTTACATCCCGGGAGGTCTTAACACAATAGTTGCGAATGTATATCAACAATACGAACATAGGTACGATGAATACGATCACTATGGGTATTACTGATGCGGTGACTGCGAGTATCGCTAGCACCAAGAAGCCGGTCTATAAATAGAATGAGGTTCATGTATGACTCACCGATAAGTTTACATCTCATTGTACTGCAATAATGTATTGTTCATACTAATAATTATTATGATTATAATCATATACATTATTGCGGATATTATACAAATTAAAAGAATAGCGACAATATAATTTTGTCACATTAAGTAAGTGGAATGTGTTAATTTATGTATTAATTTATTATTTTATTTGTATGAATGTATCACTACAAATATATATATACATATATATATATATATATATATATATATATATATATATATATATATATATATTATGTTATCATATATGATAAAGTACCAGCGATAGAACAAATATGTTTATCCGCATTAGCCTCGTTTGCTATTGAGATTAGGTATAGACATGCCAAGAGTAATATAAATTCAGGCGTATTATCCAGAAAATCATTTGGTCAGCAATTGAATGAAGTTATAGGAATAGTAGATTAACAGGAAGTATGCATGCATATTATATCTACGTATAACAACGATAACGAAATCATGCTATGTGATAAAGTAACTCTAAATATAAGAGAAGCACAATATAACGATGCGACTTAGTACTTTGCATTACTGAGTGCATAGAAATCACACAGCAGAATAATAAGCCGGACAATATTAAGAGGTCTAGTTATTTAAAGAAGTTGGTTCGACAGTAGAAGAAATTATATATCAATAATAATGTATTGTATCGTACAATAAATATTGAGGGACATACAGTGATACAAGTATTAGTACCAGATACTTCTAAAATACAATTTATAACTGAGGTCCATGATCATCTCGGTCATCAGGGTATTGCTATATGCATGAAATTGATAACCTACTTGGAAACCTAGGTAGTATATAATTCAAAGAGAATATAACTTGATGGAATAAATCAAGAAAAGACAAGATACAATAAAACATAAATAAAATAGAAGGGCAACACACGAGAAGATAAAAAACAAAGATACTACGTAAATACTAAGAAAAATTAAACCAAAAAGATAGGCAGTGAAGTTTATGTCAGGAAACGAGTAATGGCGAGAAACAAGATTCAGAACTACTGGGAGGAAGATAGGTGGATGGTGACAAATAGAAAAAGACATGTATATGAATTTGAGAAATCCCAAGGTAACCGGCAGATTGTAAACCGTACAGACATAAATATATGCATCTGGATCAATACAGGATACACTAGTATTACAAGGTTAACCAAAAGAGATGCAAGGTGTTTGGAGTGATATATTAAGACCTAGTAAACACTATTAAGCGAGAACTTCAAGTAAAAAATCCAAGCATGGTTATCCCCTTTAGTCATACGGTAGAACACGTGATATATGAGTTAACCACACATAGCATTATAGATTACAATATAGAATAAGCTTTAGAACAGCACAGTTAATATAATCATTATTTATAATGACATCACTATAATTAACTACTGCTTATTTCATATACACACATACATATATATATATATGTTTATTTAAATCTGACATGAAATATAATATATATCCTACATACGATGTATTAAATTATATGTATATCAGTATACTAACACAAACAATATCGATAAATAGGTATGGCATAAGTTCATCTAATTGTCCGGTATCATTTGAAAATCTATTAAGAATTCTTCCTAGATAAAAATAGAAAGATATATATCATTTTTGATATTTCCATACGAATCTTATTAATAATATAAATAATACATAATATTTCATTATAAAACAGTGAAGTTAATTCTATTTTTACACTGATGATATTTAACCTTACAAGTAGGTATCTTTAACCTTAAACTTTACCTACTATCCTCTTGAAAACAAATATATTGATTATGATAACACCTATATATATATATATATATATATAGATTACTGAAATATAAATTTTCTATATAATCTATATTATGAAAAAGTGACTATAGTTAATATATTAATGATTATCTAAAAAAAATTTATTTATATTTAAACAATTATTAGAATTCCAAACATAATTATCACTATTAGAAAACTACATTATTTTAATAACTCATTAGGGCATAATAGCGCAGTAATACCTACATACTGAATGTGAATATGAGTTTTTATGAATAAACTAAGTATTTCACAGTTATATGCTACGTTGAAAACAGGATTTAAGATAATAGCATCGATTATCTGCAATAAACATACTATTATTTAGGAACATTTTATCTACATATTAAGAAATATCTATATAAAATCTTGATTAAAAGGTTATTATCCCATATATTGAATTAAACTAAATTAATTAATTAATATTTGATGTAATTTATATCTGTAAATATAATTTATAATGTATTAAATATAAAAGTGAATAATTAAAGATAACATTGATACAATCATTAATAATTAATATATTATAACTATGAGAATTAATAATATATATATATATATATTTTTATATATATATATATATAACTAAACTTTTAAAATAATATACAATATCGAGACTATTATTATCACATAGAATCAAAATATTCACACATGACATCATCGTGACGTAATATATACATATATTGTCTATTGTTCTCAAACCTATCGGATTACTATCGAAGAAAGAGATAGGAGCCCTCATAATGGAAGATAACATCGCATTGTGTAACGCTTTACTGGCGCTGATGATAATGTGACTGAGGAGCATCGAATTCAGACTGGCTACATCGTGGGTGGTATTATTATCAGTGGTATAGCATAAGTAATAGTAGTGTGTGTAATGGTACATTAGTGGGGGTAGTTTGATAATGATAACGTACTATGGTTACTTAAATACGCTCATGTTGTTGGTATATTAGTATAAATAATATATATATATACAATTCTATAAATAAATATATGTTTCAATTTGATCCCAAAAAATAGATTATGTTCACCAAAACTAATATTTTAATAATTACATATACATTATGATTATGAAGATATCCTGATATCACTTGAATGCGGAATAATGAAGTGAACTAACCAAGGATAATTATTAACAATATGTTGAGCCCATATACCAGCAAGTAATTTCTTAGGTTAATACCGGATGGCATAATAATAGAGGAATTGTTGGTAGATACATCGTGTATGTTTTGTAAGACTGCATTATGTAACTTATGATCATCTGACCTGTCAATCACGAGGATATTTATATGTAAACATATTTTTATAAGTAATTAATTATTAATATTATATATATTTAACATAATTATTAGATATAGTTACAGCATATATTTTATTATATATTTAATTACTAAATTTAAAATCAGAATATAATATTCTATACAATTTAGTTAGAATAATAGTCCTATAAGATATTGTAATTATAGTTTTATTGAATTTAAAAATTAAATATAATTAATATTTCAAATATAAATTAAATTATCATTAAGATTTATTTTCATTATTAAATATGTAATATATATATATATATAATAATAATAATAATAATAATATATATATATATATATAACTCAGAAGGTGTAGCGAACTACTGGGTAGAAAAAAAAGCTTATCTATAGATAACTATAGTTCTATATATAATATATATATTACATATATAAACTTTTAATTCTAATGTAATTTCTTTTTCAATTTAGAATTTCGAATATTATAGAGTATAACTTTGGTTTTTTTCATATTTAATGTAAATTTATTACTAAATAGCCAGTGAGTTAAATTATAAAGGTCATCTTGTATATTAGTTTGCAGAATATCAAAAGATTTACTACTGAAAATAAATGTGTACCATCTGCAAAAATGATGGGTTTAGAATATTTCAGTATATTAGGCATATCATTAATATATATTAGAAAAAGTAATGGCCCTAAAACTGAAACGGAACACCAAATGATATGTTTTCAATATTTGAAATAGCCGCATATAGTTTTACATATTGTGATCTGTTTGATAAATAACTAGATAATAGAACTTTAGGTAAACCTCTAATACCAATATTATCTAATTTATTTATCAATATATTATGATATAGAGGCCATTTTTAGATCAATTGATAACATCGCATAATCATTAGTATTTTTTAATTCATCACATACAGTTTCTGATATGTAATGCATCTTTTGTTGAATAATTTTGTCTGAACCCAAATTTATTTTCATTCAAAATTTTATATTTATTAATAAAGCAAATAAGTCTTATTTTAAATAATTGTTCATTTATTTTTGAGAATAGAGTGAGAGGCCTGAAATGGTCTGCAATTATCTAATATATTGTTATTACCCTTTTTATGTAAACTCACAACCTTATCAATTTTAAAACAATCAGGAAACACTCCTTCGCTGAATGATTTATTAAATAGAGAACATAATATAGGTCTTAATATTGCATTAAGTTGTGTATTAAGCTCATATTTATTTTATAAATATCAGTACTATTTGTATTAATTGTATGACTTATTATATTAAATATTTTGGAATTTGTAACTGGTGTAAGATAAAAAGTATTTGTGTTATGAAATGTTAACAAATTTTAATGTATATTTTATTTAAAACTAGAGTTAGAATTAAAATCCTTAGAAAGATTTTTTCCAAAATTACTAATTTATAGATTAACTTATCTACTGATAAGGTTGTATTTAAATAATATGAAAAAGTACTTCCTTTATTAGATTATTTAAAATAGTCCATGTTTTTTTGGAATTATTATTATATATATATATATGTACATATAATATATAATAGGTATAATGTATATTAGTTATATAATAATTTAATTTACCAATTAATAATTAATAAATAAATGACCCTTTACATATGCGTAAGTATACGTAAAGTAAATTGTCTTATAAACACAACCAACCATTTTGCTAGAAACCAATTCGAAAATACACAGCTGAAGTTTAACAATATATTTAAAGCTATCGATGTTATCACTCCAGCTATTCCTATCCCATAGCTGATGTATTCGGTATATAATCTCCATCCTATTGTACCGGATTGACGCTTTTCTACATTTTCTAATGGTCCAGTCTGTGTTATTTATAGTAAATTTATAATATAAATTTGAGCGATTAAATATAATTTATGTTTATATATTATTCATTGTTTATAAAAAATGGATTAATTTAATAATTTATAATTCAATACCATATACATATGCATATTATTATTTAATAGACAATTTATACATACCTCTTTTTCATTAACATCTTCTTCGTTTTTTTCCTCATTTAATAATTATTTAAAATAATTATATATTATATAAAGGAATACATATTAAATTATCAATAATAAATCTAAATAAATATTATAATATTAGTTATTTATATTCTTATTATAAAAATATCATTATAAGTATATCATTGATTATATATTTTATTATTTATATTATTATACATATACATTACATTTAATTAAATTAGAATAAATATTAAAATTGAATTTCTATAAGAATACCTTTGATATTTTATTTTCAATTACCTCATCAGATATCTTATTTCTCTCATTATATATGACATCTGTATTAATTGATAACTATTATATAAATAATAAACTAAATTATAACTATATTATCTACAATTGTGGATACCATACGAAACACATGATATATATGCCATCAAATAATAAACTTTATGAAGTGAACATCATAAAGACTATACCTACCCCTAGAAAAGAGGCATACAAATATACATATACAAATTATATACTAGATCTATGAAACCTACAATTAAATCTACATCCAAATAAATATTGGAGCAGTGAAGTGAAACTAAATATTAGGAAGAATTAATAAAATTGATTAATTTCAACTTATATAATAACTTTTGAAGAAATTCGATGCAAACCACCATTAATTTCCGATCAAGTAATAGCAACTATAAACGATAAAAAACTAAATATAAAAACTGGGGTTTTAACAATATATGAACCTATAAAACTATAAAAAGTGTTAAAAAAGTGGAAATTATGTGGACTGGATAAAATCCCATAGACATTTTGGAAAAGAAGCTTTCTAACTCATACTACTACAAAGCTGTAAAATAGTTAATTCTCAAGAACCCATTTAAAATTTACTAAGGATTTCTAATGCCTTTTCCAACAATACTAAACCAAAATCTATCGCGGAATCAGTGTAAGCTCATGACAGCGAAGATATAAAATATAATGTTCCTAAATAGGATACAGCCGGAAGTTGATCTCTGCCTACGAAACAATCAAATCTATTTCAGAACAAATATATCTACTATAGGCCAAATCCTCGCGATAAAGATGATACTAGAACGTGACTACGCTAAACGAATACCAGAAACACATCTCTTTATATAAATTATCTAAGGAATTTGACTCCATACATCGAAAAAAGGATTACAGATTTATAGCCTACGAAATAACATACGAAACAGTAAACGTAATTATGATAACATATCAAAATACAAGATCTTAATTCAGATCTCCAGATATCCAAACCGACTTATTTTTTACCATACGAGATAATATACAAGGCGTCACGATCTACGTGATATTTTCTATATATATTCTATTTTAATTACAACTACACAAACAGAGAAATTGGATTCAATATAAACGCTGGAAAATAAGAATACATGAGTGAAACAAAACACTTCAATAAGACAACATCTTAAAAATTGAAGATATAAAATATATAAATACTTCGAGTACATGCGAAGCTCGCATACTCAACAAAAATATAACATAAACATAAAACTGGGAAATAAGCTGAGCAGCCCTAAACGTTATGTGTAAAATGTGGATGTTAAACCTACCAAACAAACTGACATTTTATTTCAGAGCATCTGTGGAATCAGTGCTTGTATATGGAACTAAAACCTGACCCTTAGCTAAAGTGATTGAAAAGAACATAAACAAAAATTATACGCGAATATTTCGAGCTACTTTGAACAAATCATAGAAAGAGCACACTATAATTAAATATTTATATGGAAACACCCCTACATCGATCACAGAGCAACAACCCCTACACCGACCCCTATTGGATATCAAAGGCGGTGTGTGTATCAGATGTTATTCTCTAGGAACTTAGTCATGAACTTGGAGACTAATATGTATTGATAAACGTGTACACGATAATATGTGTACACGAAACGAACTGCCTAATGCGATATGAACCGGGATGAATGGAATAAACGTATCATTGAATGCCAAGCAAATTCGATCAGATATGGTAAGGTAAGTCAAGGTATGCTAAGGGTTTTATATATATATATATATATATATATATATATATATATATATCTATTATATAAAAGAAAGTCTATTTAATTATATGTGTGTATCTGGTGAGGTAACTCGAGAACCGGGGTACGTCGCGAAAATATGTTATACCAGATCTTAATAAATTTGCAACAGTATGGTCTTGGTCCGGAAATTTTTTTGAATATTTTACCGCGTACCCCAGAAAAACCTAAAAAATTGACTTTTTGCCATTAAAATGATTTTTTGTCATCTAAAATCTTCGGCGTCGCTTTTTTGAAATATTTTTTTTACATTTTTTCGAATTATTTTTTTGAAATTTTTTTGAATTTTTTTTTGAAAATTTTGAAATATTTTTAAAATTTTTTGAAATATTCTTGAAATTTTGTGAAATATTTTTGAAATTTTTTTGAAATATTTGAAATATTTTTTTGATATTTTTAAACATTTTTTTGAAATATTTGTAAACTTTTTTGTGGACATTTTTTTGAAATTTTTTTAAAATATATTTTGTAATATTATTTATATTATTTATATTTTTTATATTTTTCAACTAATCTTTGAAATATTATTATTTTAAGATATAATTAAAATATTATAATTATATAATAAATATATACATATTATAAGATATAAATATTATACTTTTTAAAATATTTGTAGAACATTTATAAAAAATATATTTTGTAATATTTGGAAATATTTGTTGTATTTTTTATATTATTTTTGAAATATTTTTGAAATATTTTTCCACTAATTTTTGAGATATTAAAAACGAATATTTGTCTATATTTGTTTGAATTTTAGCACAAATTAATGTTATTATATATGAAAGGGAGAATCATGAATAGCCATAATTAATAAATAATAGATAGGCAAACTATTAAACAACGAGTAAAGCAGTGTTGGGTACGGCAAGAAATTCCAAATCAGGAATAGTTATAAATAATAAATTATAGATAGGCAAATAATAAAAAACCGAGCAACGCCGATTTGGAACGGTTTGGGTTTAGGTTTTCAACATATTTTGGAATATTTTAAATATTTGTTGTATTTTTTGAAATATTTTGCACTAATTTTTTAAATATTAAAAAAAATATGTTTCTACATTTGTTTGTATTTTAGATAAACTTTATTTAATTGTATATACTAGAAATATAGAATCATGAATAGCTATAATTAATAAATAATAAATAGGTAAACAATCAAAAACCGATAAATGTCGGGTCTGGTAGTGTTTGGGTTTGAGTTTTCGAAATTTGTTGTTATATTTTAAATATTTGTTGTATTTTTTAGCAATTATATATTAGCATAATCATGAATAGCTATAATTGATTTTTTTATAATTGATTTTTTTTAAATATATTTTGTAATATTAAAAAAAATATTATTTTTTATATTTTTTATATTTTTCAACTAATTGTTGAAATATTGTTATTTTAAGATATAATTAAAAGATTATAATTATATAATAATTATATAAATATTATAGATATAAATATTATATTTTTTATATAGATTTTTTGAACATTTAAAAAATCAATATTTTGTAATATTTGTTGTATACTAGCAATGCAGAATCAGGAATAGCTATAATTAATAAATAATTATTTATTATTTATTATTTATTATAATAGATAGGCAAACAATCAAAAACCGAGTAATGCAGGGTATGGTTTTGGTTTGGTTTTCGATATTTTTTAAGTCATATTTTATAATATTGTAAATATTTGTTGTATCTTTTGAAATATTTAAAAAAAAAAATTAATATTTGTCTAAATTTGTTTGTATTTTAGCAAAGATTTATGTTATTGTTTATAAACAATTATTATTGTTATTGTATATATACTAGAAAGGCAGAATCATGAATAGCCATAATTGTAGATAATAGTAGATAGGCAAACTATCAAACAATGAATAAAGCAGGGTTGGTTACGACAAGCAATTCCAAATCAGGAATAGTTATAATTATTAAATGATAGATAGGCAAATAATAAAAAACCAAGCAACGTCGGTTTGGGTTTGGGTTTTCAACATATTTTGTAATATTAGAAATATTTGTTGTATTTTTTAATATATTTTTTGAAATATTTGTTCACTAATTTTTGAAATATTAAAAAAATATATTTCTACATTTGTTTGTATTTTAGATAAACTTTATTTAATTGTATATACTAGAGATGTCGAATCAGGAATATCTCTAATTAATAAATAATAAATAGGCAAACAATCAAAAACCGAAAAATGTCGGGTCGGGTACGGTTTGGGTTTAGGTTTTAATTTTCAGCATTTTTTTAAAACATATTTTGTAATATTTTAAATATTGTAATGTATTTTTTTGCAATAATATATTTGAGCATAATCAGGAATAGCTATAATTAATAATTTATAGGAAAATAATCAAAAACCTAGCAACGGCGGGTTGGAATGGTTTGAGTTTTGGTTTTAGACATTTTTTTAAAACATATTTTGTAATATTTTTTAATATATTTTTTGAAATATTTTTCTACTAATTTTTTAAATATTAAAATATTTTTCTATATTTGTTTGTATGTCAGCTCACATTTATTTTATTGTATATAAATAATAGTTAGGAAAAATTAAATATAAATATTTAGCAATGCAGAATTAGGAACAGCTATAATTAATAAATATTAGATAGGACAATAATCAAAACCGAGCAACGCCGGGTCGGGTACGGCTAGTATATATATATATATATATATATATAACTGTATCACAAACCATTATTTATATTAGTGAATTCTACTTTATTATTATGTTTATCATCTTCATTAATAACATACATTATATCATGACCTGCCTTCAATAAATCATCATAGGTACCGAAAGCAATCAAGCAACCCTGAAATTAAAAATATAAATTAAGTAGCGAATGTACGATGATGAATAAGTTTAACATAAAAGAAATTTAAAAGCAAAATAAGTATTTTAACTTATTTATATATTATCTGTATAATAATATCAGACTAGTATTGAACATCTGACTTATGTAAGGTAAAACTTATGTAGTAATTATATTGAATAATTTGTGTATCAATATATTATTGTAATTAAAATGTATTAAATAATAATCAAACTTACGTCTTTTAGGATAATAATCCTATCAACTTCTTTTAAATATTGTAGTTGATGGGTAACTAAAATCCTAGTTTTATCTTTTAGTTCTCCTTTTATGCATCTGAATTCATAATAAATATAAATTAATTAAAAAATAAGCTATTTATTTGATAAATTGAATTATTGTATTACAAGATTTAACATGAAATATCATATCTCAATAATATATATTACAATATCATAATTTTTCATATATATATAAAAAATTATGATATTGTAATATATATATATACGATATATTAGTTAATTGTTATAATAATTTGATATTAGTAATTTTCTAAGATATTAAAGGTAATTAATAATATCATCGTGTAGTAATTAATAATTACGTCGTAATGACTAAACAATGTTATATAAATAATTAATATGTCAGCATGTATAATTTATAAAGATATATTAAATATGAGTATATATATATATATATATATATATATATGTATATATATATAGTAATTATTATTTCAAACTTATCAAATATATATCTGCCGACATTAAAATCTACAGCTGACAGAGGGTCATCCATCATTATGATATCAGGCTCTGCATACATGGCCCTCGCTAAACAAATGCGTGACCTCTGACCTCCTGATAAAGTTATACCCTTTTCTCCCACTAATGTGTACTCCTTATTTGGTAAAAGTACAATATCCTAAAAAGAATAATGTACTTGAGTATTACTATTTATCATTTTATATAGTGGTTTCAACCTTATCCAATGTTACTGCTTCCAGTATTCTTTTGAACTTCTTTTCGTTATATTCTTTTCCGAATAAGATATTTTGACGTATAGATGAAGGAAATATCCACGCATCTTGAGGAGAATATGCAATATATTTACTATTTATAGTAATAGAAGAATCAGATACGACGGATAATTCTCCCAGTAAAGCTAATAATAATGAACTCTAAAAATAATGTTAAATTGATTAAAATATTATATTGAATTATATTTAATATTTTTAAATATTATTTTGATAGTCATATTATATATGCAGCGATATACTCTGTAGATATACTCTCGATATACTATGTTGATTTATATTTGACTATAATATTATCACTATTACTTCATTGTAAGAAACTAAAGAAGTTTTATTATATATTAACATGCGTTACACATTTCATTTGTATTAATTCATTGCCATGGATGATTTGTAAATCATTGTTTCTATACCACTAATTTTATTCTATATCTAGTCTTATAAACTATTCCATTTTAATATAATATACACATATCATTAAATTACCTATATGTATGTCACTTATATGTATATGCGAATATTATAAAATAGTAAATTACTACCACGCTTATGGTGGTAATGTTAAATTTAAATATGTATTCACACAATAATACAAATGATACAATACTTGAGACATATTCTGTCCAACGTGTATGTCTAAGTTATCACTGTTATATGTCTACACATATCTATGTATTCTTATATATATATATAACTATATATATATATATATATATATATATATATATATAAATATATAATACATGTACATATATACGCCTATGTATCCACGTTCAATATAAATTGAACATAATAGTCTAAATGCAAGACGCGATATTATGTAATAGTATTCGGCACACCGCAGACATGAAATCTACAATCTTGTTATTGCGTGCCATAGACCGTGACACGTTTCAGGGCAGGAATGGCTCCGCCACATGGCTACCCATTGGATCAGCGCTTCATCATAAGCCACGCCCCTATTCATATATATATATATATATATATATATATATCAGACGATATGTCATGATATCGTTATCTCCCTGACCTTGTATCTATACGTTATACTACACGCTATAACTATGCTTGTATGAATAATAAACTTAAACACTGAACCACTTGATTCCTTACTTTTCGAAAGCTGAGGATAAACACATTAACTAACATATTATATTATACACAGGTTAATATAACAATCACTACATTAATATAGTTACACATTATATATAATACACGAATGTGTTTTTAATTATTGTATTAATACAATTATTCAATTTAATATGTAGTTCTTATTGTTTTTTGATCAGATATTTGCTCACAAAAATTTAGCATTAAGGTATCTCCTAAAAATAATAGAGTTATCCAAATATACATATATATATATATATAATAAAGA
Organism: Osedax fenrisi; assembly: GCA_964019155.1. Lineage (NCBI taxonomy): Eukaryota > Metazoa > Annelida > Polychaeta > Sabellida > Siboglinidae > Osedax > Osedax fenrisi. The sequence continues at coordinate 77,869,466 of OZ025239.1, forward strand.
GTGAATATAAATAAACTAAAAATATGGGGAAATTAAGAAATGCTTTAACCATGAAAAATATATATATATAATTATAAGCTTTAAACTATAGTTTATATCCTCAATTATATTTTTTTATTATTTATACCTAGCTATAAACAATGTTATTTAGGTTGTATTTACTCCATTAGTAAAGTTGATAACACATATAGTTATTATACTATGGAAAAAATGTAATATATTACCTATGTATATTTAAATATTATATTAAGACCTTATAATAATTAGATTTGATATATATATATATATATATATATATATTATATATATATATATATATATATATATATATATATATATATATATATATATATATATTAAACTGCATGTGTGGCTCAGTTGGCTAAGGCGTCAGGCACACATCAGTAGGACACGGGTTCGATTTTTGATCTTATATAATTGTGTATACATAAATGATCGGCTCTCATTAAAACCATTGATGCCTTAACATGAGAGCGGCTTCGAAGGGACATTAGAGCCATATATAATTATAAGTGAAAACTTCATCTACGTTCTTGGATGGGATGAAAGGACTCCACCAAATAAAAATAATAATAATAAAAAAACAATAATATGTATATACGTATAATAAATATACCTATTTTATTGATTTGAATACATCATACTAACTTTTCCTGATCCAACTTCACCAATTATTGCAATTAATTCTCCATTTTCAACGTTAAATGTTATTTTCTCTAATTTTGGAACTTTACCATTCATATTTTTCTATTTAAAATTATTATTAAGTATTATAATTATTTACAATACTATATATATATATATATATATATTTATCATCAAACTACAAATCTAAATGACCAAATGATCAAAGGCTATCTTCAAGAAAACAATATGCTATGTCTAAACACTCATCTCCAGAAAAGACATGGTTAATTATGGACGCACAATTCTCCAAATGATTTTAAATCACATATTGACTTCATAATAATAAATAAGAAATGGAAAAATAGTGTAAAAACTGCAGAGCTTAACTCAATTCTTTAACGTTATATGTTATTTTATCTAACTTTGGAATTTAGCAATTCATATTTTTCTATTTAAAATTAAGTATTAGTTATAATTATTTACAATAATAACATATATATATATATATATATATATATATATATATATTAATACAATTTAAATAATTTGATATTTTATAATTTATTTAGGAATTAAAATTATCTAGGTTAAGTTTATATTAATAAAAATAGTTGAAATTGCAATAGATATTTTTATAATCTATAATAAATATGAGATGTGTAGATGATGAGCAAAAACTAAATGCAATTAGTATTATATTAGAATAATTAATATATATATATATATATATATATATATATATATATATATGTATATATATATTTACATATATACATATATGTAATCGTGATATATTTTTTAATTAAATGGTAATATAATTATATAATTAGCAATATATTTATATACATTACCTGTTCCCATAACGTACATGCATTCTTAACACAAATCATCGTATCATTAGATGTGTTATTTATTGTATCAAATGTCTCACTAATAATTGACATTTGTTTCTGGCAGTCTTTCTGGCCAATTTTAACAGAAATCGAATGATCACTTCTTTTATATTCTTTAAGTAACAGCAATACCTACGATTGTTATGTACACACACTAAATATTGCAGATACATCATTTTATGGGGTTACGTTATATTTATCATTTTCCTCCTTTAAGGGTGGAGGCGCAAGTTAAAATATGATTAATATTTTTAATTTAACAAAAAAAAATTATTATATATTATCCATGTTTAATATCTTATTTATAAATTTGTAAAATTTCATTAATTATTTTGTAGTATTTATATCAATATAATGTGATATAAGTATATGTATAATGTATATGTTTTATAAGCTTAATCGATACAATAATTATTTGAAATTGACAGGATTTTTTGCAAATACTTGTCACATTTAATTGTATATTTCGATATCGTATACAAATATTTTACTAAACAAATTTATATTTTTACATTAATCATAGATTATAGATACATTCCATATAATTAATAAACAAATCACATATGTATATAACAATATATCATTGGTTGAAAAGAGATGCTTCTAAACAGAAAATTTAGAAATGTTCTTTCTATAATTAGCTCTGTCTAATCAAGACCCAATGTCAGATGTTATATTCTTGTATTTATTTTATATTATTCATTATTTATTTTTTATAATACTTTATAACTATTATTAAACTATTACTATACAAATAAATTTATATTTTTCTATTTTATTACTACTCTATATTAGTAATAATTATTATTGTTTCAGTGTTGTTTATATACCATTATATTTTACTTAAGTAACAAGTAACAATTGTCATTTATATATATAAATGTAATACATATATATATATATATATATATATATATATATATATATATATTATAATATTTTGTGATTATTTGTTTAAAAAAACTTTGAATGTAATTTTCTCAAGTTTCTACTTTTTCATTTAGTAACTACATGTAAATTCCTATTACTTTTTTAATTTTTATTATTTTTATCTGAAATTATTACTATAAATATAAAACATTTACATCTATAGGAATCCTGTTGGATTTGTTATTTTATTTTATATTAATAAAATAAATGATGATAACCTTACATTTTAATGAAAATAATTAAAAATAAATATTTAATTAATAAGGACTATTTTTTTTTTACAATATTTTAAATTAAGTACATATGTAAATTTATATAAATATATAAATTTATATAAATACAGATATTATTCGATTAGTTATTTATCCTTAGCGTTTTTAGATAGAGCTAAATTAGCATTGGTTAGATGAACGCGCGGCGCACGCTAAGAGTGGTTACATCGATATATTTTTAATGGATTTTTACAAAAATGTGAGGCTATTTTTATTGTTATAATTTATCAAAACAAACAAAATTTCAGAATATTTGGACAATTTTAAGGGAGACGTACCTTTAAAAATTAACGTACGATGAATAGGAATTTTTACATTACAACAAATAAAAGTTTGGAAATATAGTTTTTACATAGATATATTCAAGATTGTATAATGACATTTTTAACATATACAAAATACTAAGGGAGTAACACAATATAATTAGTTAAAATATATAACATATTTTTTGCTGTTTTTTTCATGTCCACCATGTTTTTTTATTTCACAAATATATTTAAAAAAAATATATTTGTATGTAGTATAAGTGACTTATATATAAATAAATATATTATTTCAATAACATTATAAAAAATACTCTGTACTTGATATTTAATACATATTTATGAAGAAAAAAATTAATATTTTGAAAACCATTATATAATGTTGTTTTTATTGTATAGTTTTTATTTACATTTTAAGAGATAGACCACCCTTAACGCGCGCCTCCCCCCTTAAGGGATTCAAAATAATATTCTATATATATATATATATACATATATATGAAATATATTTCATAGTATACTCAAAGGTTTTCCGAAGGAAAGATATTGCACTTATGTATATTTGTGTAACCTAATAATTCGATATAGCCATCTAGCGGTATTAGTCTGATTATAAGACTTTTCTATATTTATTATAATTTTGAACTGAAAGTTTCATCAAATGTCAATATTTTAATAATATTCTTTTATATGGATAATATTGTATATGTATTTTAAATTAAATAAATCGCATAGAAAACTATATTATTATATGTTAAAATATAAGTATTTATTTGTAATATACTTTAAGAATATTATATTCAAAGTTTAAAAGTACAATATTAATTTTAAATGTTCTAAAACTATGAATTATTAACATATTAAATTCAAATTGGAGCTGTGAATATTTCGTAATGATTTGTCATTTTTAATTATACATTATTATAATGATTATATAATATTGTTTATTTAATTAAACACTATATTATACCTATATATATATTAATGTAATATATATATTACATAATTATAATTATTATAATATTTTATATATATAATATAATAGTATATTATAAATGATTATATTATTATAAATTATATATATTTAAAATAATATTATAGATATAGCAATAAGATTATTTGAAGAATAAAATTATTGATACCATTGGAAAGATGATGAAAAAGTAATATAAGTTTCATATTTTACTTTTTTAATATAAATAATAAAAAAGTTGTTGTGATAATAACAATTTACTTATTAAAATATCACATTATTTAACATTTAATATAATATTTCGCCATCTAGTGTTAATGTTTTTTAAATTTACATTTTGAGGTACTAGAGATAGATTGGGAGTGCAATATCTTTTCTTCGCAAAATCTTTGGTATACTATTAGAATAATTTTTATTTATTTTAATTTGTACTTTTTATTATATTTAATGTATGTAATCTTATAATTATGGGAATAATTATATGTGTAGTTCGCACGTCATTTCACGCATTAACTTTTTTTTAAATATCGTATGAATATCTATATATATAGGTCATTGAACTAAAAAATCTATTTATTTCAACTAATTTTTTTTATAAATTCATATCTAACAAAATTTGAAGATATAATAATAAAATATTATATATTATATATATATAAAAATAGTCATACAATAATATTTTATGTTTTTTTCAACAAAAAAATACATTAGTAATTATTTGTTATTATATAAGCAACTATTACCTCAGATTAATATACGTATTTTTATATTTATATGTTTATTTCCTTGATGTATATTTAATTTATATATAAAATATGAATTTTATAGAAAGCTGTACTGGTTTTATATGTCAAAGAATTGTATAAATATATACATAGAACAAAAAACTATTCCAAGTAATATTTGTTTGAAATGTCAAAAAATAAAATTCAATATATAAATTATAGAGTAATACAAAATGGTGTCTTATAAAATATGTTGTTATTCTATTTCTAAACAGATTTCATAGATAATTTGTTGACAGATACCAACAAATATAATTAATACATGTTTTAATTTATTTTAATAGTCTATCAAAAAATAAAAATACCACCAAATTGTTTGAATTCTATTACACTTTTTTACCGTAATTTAATATAATTAAACCTCAATTTATAACCTGTATCCTCGATAAAGAAGTTCGGATCTCGAATCCGTATTGAATTGCCAATGGAAGTTGAATTCCGCAATCGTACTTGATGACGTTGAACAATCCGATAACAATGAAGACCGTAGCCGAGTCTAGTGGAATGTCCAGTACCACCAAGTAGACCACGATGCTGATACCGACAGATAACTTATCCATCCAGAAATTGAAACTCGAAAAAGCGATCGCCTTCAAATACCCAGAATTCATGATATATGAGCATTCTAAACTATTAAAATAACATTGAAATAGTGTTATTATATTAATACTAATATGCCATATTTCTTCATAAATATGTTTGATTTTAGTTGGAAAAAGCGTCATTAACACAAGCAGTATACTTGGTTTTAACACGAAGCAATCATTTATTTATACACAAGTATATAATAACACTTTTTAAATAATATTTTAAACCTATGTAATGGTCCGGGCGAGGCTTGAAACCACGTCCTATAGGACGTGGTTTCAAGCCTCGCCCGGACCATTACATAGGTTTAAAATATTATTTAAAAAGTGTTATTATATACTTGTGTATAAATAAATGATTGCTTCGTGTTAAAACCAGGTATGCATTAACATGAGAGCGGCTTCGAAGGGACAACATAGCCATAAGGTTATACGTTAACAAATTCACATACATTCCTGGATGGGATGAAATTACTCCACCGAAATAAAATAATAATACAAATATATATGTATGTGTGTGTGTTAATTGGATAGAAACCTTCTTAAATGTTTAATTATTTTTAGAAAGTACGATTCCCAACAATAAAATTTCACAACTTTTATTCCGGATAACATTTCGTTCATCATTTGAACTCTGCGATCCGTCAATATTGATATATTTTTTCTAGTCGTGGTAATGAGTTGGTGTAATTAAAGGTGGTGTTTGTTTATTCATTATATTAATTGTATAGCTATTTAAATGCGTTAATAACATTTGAGCGTATACGTTTATTTTAATAATATTTATAATTTTATTATTCACAAGTATATGTTATATTTAGGCGACCAGAAAGTAAGTGATTTTAATATCTCGTATCAGATTTACATAGACTATCTCAACCTTCTTTATTATAATTAAAATCGCATTATTTCTATACTTTAAAAATATACATTTAGGCTGTTAATACACTACTTTTTATACTATAGATTTTAGTTTTTATATGTGTAATAATATATGTATTATAGTGTATATTAATTATATTCATTATTTTTATTCGATATTCTTCCATATCATAAAATATATTTATCATTTTGGTAATATAGAAATGATGGTAACATATATGTATATACTATAGTATACATGAAGTACTTCATGTATACTATAGTATATACATATATGTTACCATCATTTCTACATTACCAAAATGATAAATATATTTTATGATATGGAAGAATATATATGACGTCATATATATATATATATATTAGAGTTTATAGTAAGTGATATAAAAAGATTATAAAGATTTATCAATAATCCATATAGAATATGCATTAGAAAGTAGATGGATAACCTAAATTTGGAGAAAAACGTTCCGATATAAAGTTGCGTTAACACTATAGACAACAGAACGACGTAACCCGATAGTGCTGCCAAACCGATGTAGCGGAATAAAATGTAGAATACTAGTATAATCTCAATGAATGATAGAAACAGAAATGGCATCGTACGTATGAACTGCGGTGTATTTAATATATTAGGTAGACTAGAATATAATGGGTTATATAATATAAGTTTCTTAATTACTAATAAATATAGTAGTTATATTATCACTATATATAGGATATACATATATGTATATGTATATGTATATATTCATATTTTACATATTGATTGATATATATATATATATATATATATATATATATATAATTGTTAATGATGTATGGGTTGTAACGTACAGTACTATAACAAAAGGTTAATATTAATTAAAATGATATGACTTATATCATGGCCTATATTATGTTAACAATAATTTAGGAAGATGGATTCATGAACTATACTAGTTATTTACTTTAAGGGAAGTTCTTAATATAAAATATAAGATTGGAGGAAGTATATGGTGTTGTGAAGAATATAAGTGGATTGAGGATATATCTAGTATACTAGAGTCTGGTGCATAGCTACGATGAACAACAATAGTAATGGTATGTACGATCTATCTAATACAGCGGACTAACTAAGTCGAATATTCTTACATCGTTAGACATAATGTTCACGATATGCCCAATATTGGCGTGTTGCATACTTTCGGAGTTCAATGTTAAAGTCTGTAAATGGTGTAATTAATGGTGTTATTAAATATTAATAATATTATTTAATACGCACATGTAATAAATATATAGATATATATATATATATATATATATATATATATATACATATATATATATATATATATATATATATATATATATATATACAGTGCGCTCTCGATATACCGGCACCATCGGGAATGAGGAATTGTGCCGGTATATCAAGAGTGCCGGTATATCGATCTAGCAGAAAATAAAGAATATATGAAGAAGAATATTAAATATTATGTTTATTATAATGGTATAAAATAGGTATAAACACGTATAAAATGGTATACAATATTATTATAAAGGTATGAAACGAATGCTAAATAAAATAAACTATTTTGAATTATTTATAAAAGATAAAGTAGTTTGCTTTTTATTATTAATACATAATATATCCAAACGTTTAGATAATAAATTTAATAAATGTATATCATTAAGATTATTTATAAAATTATTTCTTTTTAAATTATGACTTTATTATAGAAATTTCTTCTAATAGATAGATAATAACACATGATTTTAAACTATAACGTTATGTTTATTTTAAATCATAATCACTTAATATTTAGGTTTTTAACATATGGGTTTCTAATATAAATAAGATATATTAATAATTACTCGCAATTAAGTATGAATCATAGTGAGAAATGTTGGGAAATATGTATATATATGCCGGTATATCGATTACAATTCGACTTTTGTGCCTAGATATTAGGCGCCGGAGCCGGTATACGAGTGCCGGTGCATCGAAAATTAGTATCATTGAAATGATAGGAAAGAAATCGGTCATTCAGAGATGTGCCGGTATAACGCGTTTGCCGGTGTATCGAGAGCCAGTATATCGAGAGCGCACTGTATATATATATATATAATAACATAAATAAATCAGATTTAGCATTCCTCTCCAACAGGCTAGGAATGATGGGGACATTAATAAAAAAGTTAATGTTTTTACTAGAATTTCCCCAATCATCATATTTTTGGATAGTCTAGATTCTCATAAAATAAATAAAATATAAATATATTTAAGAATGTAAAAAATTAAAATTTCTCTAAAAAGAGAGAAAGTATGAGGTCATTATATATAAATTGTTAAAAATAAAAAATGGAGTTGCACCTGAATACCTAACATAAAACAAAAATAATATTTTTGATTTTATTATTTTTTGTGATTTTAATTTTGTTTTTTTTTTAAATTAATAATTGAATTAATGATTATTTATATATATATATATATATATAAATTATAATACTGAAAAGAACAATACCTTATATAAACGAAATAAAACATGAAGATTATATATATTATATATAATAAAAATGAAAATTAGAGATTATTTGAAAAAAAAGTTAATACTGTAGGGGAAAATACTTTCTATAAACAAATAAACAATGTGTAATAGATATATTAAAATAAATGAATAAAAAGAAGAAGAATAAATTTATTAAAAATTGTAATACTGAAAAGAAAAAATACCTTATATAGGCGAAATAAAACATGAAGATTATATATAATAAAAATAAAAATTAGAGATTATTTAAAAAAAAATTAATACTGTAGGAGAAAATACTTTTTATAAACAAATAAAGAATATGTAATAAATATATTAAAATAAATGAATAAAAAGAAGAAGAATACATTTATTAAAAATTGTAATACTGAAAAGAAAAATACGGGGAAGATGGGTAATGTGGCCACTTTTAGATAATGTTGTATAACTTTATAAATATTATATCTAATACGATAATTTGTTCAATATAGATACATCTTATGATAAGCAAGAGGACTGCCGAATCAGTTTTTCATTTTAGCATATCTAATTGAAATGATTAAGGTGGCCACATTACACTCCATGGAGGGTAAGGTTGCCACCTAATGCGGGTAATGTGGCCACCTGAAAATGTGGAATTAATCCACTAGGTGGCGATACTTTATATCAAGTTTAGTCCAATGATATCACATCAAGTAAAATTTATAAAACACACGCAATTGTAATAAATTAATGATTTTTATTTTAACTTTATAAATTACTATATTCATTAATAGGCTATATCCATCGATATAAAGAAAGTGGATAAGCAATTGAATGTAGTGTATGGCACTTTCCGCTACGAGCGCTGCAGTCGAAACCCACTAATCTGGCCCACTACTTTTTATTTATAATAATATGTATTTATCATATATATATTGATAATCACTACGAATTTTAATGTACTATCGATACTATAAATAAAATTATATATTTAAAATACATAATATCAACATTCCTCGTAATTTTGTGTATTTAAATTGAAGTTATAATACTATTTTATTGATTTTATTGATATTTATAATTTAAATCCATTGATATAGATAGAAGTCACTTTAATCTATTTCGACGAAAAGACTACTGTTTCAATATTTGACATATATAATATGACTGATATCCAATCAAAATCACTGATACCATTTTGTTAATTTATCGATAAAATGGTCATTCACGTGTCTATCTTTTACATGCATTGCGTGCGTCAATTGCTTATCCACTTTCTTTATATCGATGGCTATATCCTAGTATACCATTACACTTAATTATTATGTTATTAGTATGGAAAAAGTAATTTCAGCAGTAAATGACTGTATGTCATAACAATATGGCGATATAATACCTAGATAAAATAGTAATTTATAAAGATAACTAATTTATATTATCTTATTTCTATATATATATTATATATATAGAACCATTTGTATATATATATATATATTATTATATATATATATATATATATATATATATATAATTTTATACATATATTAAATATATTACACCAACATATTGTAAAGTTCGTATATATAAATACTTTAGATGATAATATATACCTGTCAATTACTTCCGATAAATCCCGCCCCTAATAATACTGACCAACCAACGCTGAGATTAACAAGATCAAGAGATAAGGTCAATGTGCAAACCCGCTGGCGAGAACCTGTCACTTAGATAATGTAACAAGATCCACAGATAAGATCAATGAGCAAACCCGCAGTCGATAACCAGCTAATTAGCTTACTTAAGTAAACATGTTGCAACTCAAGATAGATGATAAACAGCTGGATGTCACCAAGACCAAGATCAAGATCAAGATCCGTTTATTGGAATATAAGGAGACCCGAAATGGCAAATAGTCAGTCTCTCCCCGGTACACGTAACGAACACATCCATTCAACACATACACCGGCCAGAACCGCGACTCCGCTTTCGCAGACAGACGCAGTACATCAGTTCTTGGAGGGATCCGGCACCGACCGTCATCGACTGAAGCAAATAATTAATCGTGAGTTGACCCACTCTGTTTTATTATTTACTTTGGAAAACTACTATCCAACCATTTAATATTCAATACAAATATAAACTTGGTATTGTCTTGATTATTAATAGCTAGGATAAATCAATACTACTCAATGTAATACTCCACATATATAATAAATTGTTACATACATATTCTGATTCTTTCGACAACCGGTCTGAGTTCATGCTGAAGTAATTCTATCTACTTTGTAACAATAAACTTATATAAAACGGGGTATCTTACATTATTGGTGAGTACGCCAGTAATAAAGTTTTCAAAACTTTATTTAGACTAAGGTATTCGTTAATGTTAAACTGTTTACAAACTAATTAAAGTTGTTTAAGACCGTTAACAGAGATTAATAAATAATAATTTCTTAGAAATTATTAATATTACTTGGTTTAAAATAAAATTAAGCTAAGCTATTAATCAAGGTTGAATTGTTTATAAAACTAATTGTTTTAACATTTTTACTGCGATTAATAAATAATAATTCATCGATAGGAAATTATTAATTATAATTAGTAAGGTTATTCAGTATAACAGATTACGTTTAAGATATTAATTAATTTTAAAACTAATTATAAATTACTTATAATTATTTAAAATCTAATTAATACATAATAATTTGTCAGAAATTATTATTAGTACTTAGCGTAATAATAAACGAAATAATTCGAACAAAGAGTAGTAGTAGTTTGTTTATATATTTCTTTAGTATTAAAACAGAAATATATTGGTGAAACGCAATACGCACCCAGATACAAATCTTATAGGATATTACATAGTTAAGACCCGGTAACATTTAATATATATAAGTCATCTACCGACATGACGAATATAGTAGAGAACTCGATTGTAAAGTTATATAATAACTACTTAGATGTGGTAGATGGTAGCAATGAGGCACTGTTAGAAGCATGACTAGAACGCATAAAGGTATGCGGAGGAAATGATGCAACCAAACGGTTTTTAGTAGAATTAAGTTTATCAACAAAAAATACAGAGTTTAAGGATATTAACGAGATACTAGTAAGATATAAGGAAGTATATTGTAAACAAGGTGATACAAATGGAAGGTGTGAAATAGCACCCATTCGAATATTGACACATGGTAAACTATTTAAGCGAAATGCGTATAGAATTCCAGTACTTAAACAATCTATAGTCAGAAAACATATAGAAGAGATGCTAGCGGATGGTGTAATAAGGAAATCAAATAGCCCATACGCTAGTCCAATACTTCTAGTACCTAAGAGCGATGGTTCAACTAGATTTTGTGTAGATTTTAGAGAGCTTAATAAGCAGACTATTAAGGATAGTTATCCGTTACCGAATATGAAGGACATATTCAATAGATTAGGTGGCTCGGGTATGTTCTCGACACTAGATCTAAAGGCGGGTTACCACCAAATACCCCTAGTTGAATCATCAAAAGAGAAAACAGCATATATAACTCATTACGGTTTATTTGAGTATAATAGGATTAATTTTGGTTTAACAAATGAACCAGTAGTATTTCAAAGAACTATGGATTATATTACATGATCTAATAGGATACTGCGTATACGTATATATATAGATGACATAATAGTTTATAGTAAGAATGTAAATGACCACGCGCAACACTTAGAACAATTATTTAAGTTAATTAAGCAAGCAGGTTTAAAGTTTAAACCTGAAAAATATCACTTCAGAAATGAAAGGGTAGAATTACTAGGATGTATAGTAAGTAAGGAAGGAACATATCAACATTAATACAAATTATTTTTATAATTACATAATGTGAAGTAAAAAAAAGTGAAATGTAATATACAAATAAGCCAATAAACAAATATAAATGAAATATTAAACACAGTTTAATTAAATACATAAAATAAAATTAAGTTTATTAAATTCTTTAGAAAATCGATATCGAAAGTAAAATTTGTTATATAATGTATTAACATGAAATTGATTTATTTATTTTTAAATCTAGTTTAATATATCTCATGATAGATATATTAGTATATAATACATATACATATATACAAATACAAATAAAACTGTATGTATAAATAAGTTTATACGCATATGTTGTATACATATATGTATATATATATATATATATATATATATATATATTGGTTGTCATATCATAATTGTTATTCATCACCTATGTATTTATATTTAAACATATATGTTGTAGTACGTGTAAAGTATTAAGTATATAGTATAGTATTAATTATATAGAATATAATACATATATATATATATATATATGTGTGTATTATATTATATTATATATATATATGTATTATATTATATATACTTAATACTTTACACGTACTACAATTACTTTACTCACTACTACAACTAAATATATATATATATATATATATATATATACATATATACATATATATATATATATATATATATATATATATATATATATATAAATATATATGCATAACACATATATGTATAAACGTATGTATACTTAAAGTGTTATACATATATATCATATATATATATGTATATATATATATATATATATATATATATATATAATATATATATTATATATATTATATATATATATATATATATATTCCTTTATAATTATGTTAATAGATATTTTAATATACTAAATTAAATTTAAAAGTTTATACCACGATTACAATATGTATGGACATATATTTGTATGGTTAGGATATAGTAGATGTTGATTCTATCAACGTTTTCATATAATGACGCACGCAATTTTAGTAAAATATAAAAATATTTATTTCTGATCATATGATTGGTTTACATCATAATGAAGTGGCCACATTACCCTCTAAAAGGTGGCCAACTTACCCGCTTCGAGGTATCACGCTATTTACACTATATAATAATGAATATTACTTACTAAAATAAATTGCTTACACACTTTGTTACATTTTAATAGTTCTTTAACACCCAACATTAATTTTCAATTTATCTTATATATTAGTGATTTAATAAATATTTTACTAAACTTTTATTTCAATTTTTTAAAAAGTAAATCGATTTTTTTGTATTTTTTACATTATTTTTTTTTATTAATAGATATACAAATTATTTTTACTTATTTGAACAATGCTTACCAATGCGCATATTTCATGTATATATTTTTTTTTGATTGGACTTATAGTTTATGAGATACGCCAAGTGGCCACATTACCCGCATGGCCACATTACCCATCTTTCCCCTAAACGAAATAAAAATGAAGATTATATATAATACAAATTACATTTTTTTTTTAAAAGTTAATACTGTAGGGGAAAATACTTATATAAACAAATAAACAATGAGTAAATAAATATATTAAAATAAATGAATAAAAAGAAGAGGAAGAAGAGGAAGAATAAATCTATTAAAAAATGTAGGAATATATCCTATATGAATAATATCTATGAATACTGTTTTAAGAGGTATTTTTTTTTAATATTTTTAAAATTATTATTTTTTAGATGCATTGATTTAGATTTTTTTGCATTATTTTAGATTTTGATACATGGATTTTTAATAATTTCATTCCATTTTTTTGGACCAGAAAATAATATTGAATTATGATATCGTGTATGTTTTATATATGATAGAGTATAATTAAAAGTTGAATACCTATATCTCCTTACAAAAATGTTATTCATAGTTTTTGACAATTACCTACAAATATATTATGCATAAACAAAATATTCTTATAGATAATAAGATCTCGTAACTTTAATATATTAGAATTAATAAATAGATAATTTGTGCTAGATAAAATAAAAGTTCCATTTCTGATTATAAATATATATTTATTAATAATTCTAATTACTTTTTTTTGTAATAATTATATTTCATATATATTACTAAAGTATACATTTCCCCACAATTCCAAGCAATACAATACATGAGGTAAAAATAAAGAATTATATAATTCATAGAGTATTTTTTTCGTGAGAATAGTACTAAGTTTTTTTAACATATATATAATTTTAGATAATTTAATTTGAATACTTATTATATTTTGTTTAAAATCTAACTTTGTATCCAAAATATAATGCCCAAAAAATTATATGTTTTACATATAGATAATTATTGTTTTTCAATAAAAATATTTGAAGTTAATGATGCACCTTTGTATATAAGAATTTTTGTTTTTGCCGTATTCAATTTCAATTTGTTTAATTTAAGCCACTCATATAATGAATTTACGTCCGATATTAACTGATTAGTTAAATCTATATTATTATTTTTACGAATGCTAAGAGATGTATCATCAGCAAAAAGTATCAAGTTTCTATCATCAGATATGTCTAAACATTTATGTATATCATTTATATATAATATAAATAATATTGTTCCTAAAATAGATCCTTGCGGAACTCCAATATTTATATTCAACTTTGAAGAACTATTTTCACCTAGTTTAGTAATCTGACTTCTATTACTTAAATAGCTCTTTAATAATGTCATTGATTTACCTCTGAAACCATAATATTCTATTTTTTTTAAAAGTATATCATGATTTACAGTTTCAAATGCTTTTTTTAAATCTAAGAAAATATAAGCCATTTTATTATTTTTTTGGAAACCAGATGTCAAAAAGTTATAATTATGTATATGTGCATGTACTGTTGAAGACTTTGCAATGAAACCATGTTGATTTTTATATAATATATTATTTCTATCAATAAATAATAACATTTTTCTACTGAAAATTTTTTCAAATATTTTAGAGAATTGAGGTAATAAAGAGATTGGATGATAGTTATTTATTTCTTCATGTTTTCCATTTTTATATATAGCATGGTATAATTGCGATTTTTATGGTTGATATATATTATGCATATAATATATTTTATATTTAATTTATGTTACTATTAATTTACTGAATATATATATATATTCACCATTACAAAACATCAATATAATATATTAATAAGGAATACAGTGATATATATATATATATATATATATATATATATATATATATATATATATATATATATATATATATAATACAATATATATAATATGTAAATAATTAGTAACTTAATTTTAACATATGTTTATTAACATACTTAGAATTAAACTATAATTACAATCATTAGCGATATATTTGAAACAAATATAGTATCTAGATAAATTTAATTGTAATAGTCGTGACATGAAAGCATTAATAATACATGTCTTTACGTAGATTACAAACAGCTATAAGGGTAGGTAGGACATAGGTAGGTCCCTACATCTAAACTTATTACTGGAGTTAAATCAATTTGTAATCATAAATCAAACCTAATTATTAGTACCTATATTACTGATGGGAACGTTACAATACACTTTGATAACTCTCAATCACTATCCAATACTGAGAATAATGAATCGACTAACTCATGTTCAGCTTATATGAATAGTAAACATGTGCATTTTCCTATTTCTTATAATTGACTAAACTCGTTATGTATCATTGATTTAATCAATACCTACTAGATCTATTAAGAAACATTTTGATATTATGTTATCCTATATTTCTGAATACAATCCGACAATCATTGCTTTAACTGAAACCTGGTAATCTTCAAATGATATTTATACCATTATTTATACCTACTATGTTCTCTAATTTCTCATTAATTTTTATACTTATTCTTTTATTCATAGTGACATAGTTTATGGCAGAGGTGGTGGTATTATTATTGGTTATCTTCAAATGATATTTATACCATTACTATATTCTCTAATTTTTCATTAATTTATATACTTATTCTTTCATAGTGACATAGTTTATGGCAGAGGTGGTGGTATTATTATTATGATCCATAACAATTTTCGTATAATATCATCAAATTAATTGTCTTATCTTTTCTTATTAATTTGATAATTGTCTTATCTTTTCTTATAACGATAGACTATCTAGTACTCTAAAATCTTCCAATGGTATTATTTTTAAAATTATTGTTATATATCGTCCACCTAATAATTATTTTACATCTTTTTGTAATGAATTTTCTGATCTTGTTATTAATTCTAATATATATAATACAATATTTGTGGGTGATTTTAATTTTCATTATGGTTCTTTAATGTCTCTTCATCTTTAATTTAAATATTTAATTAATTCGTTATCGCTAAAACAATATTTCCTATATAAAACCCATTACTTCTGTAATACGTTAGACTTAGTTTTAACAAATTCAGATTCAAATATTGTATATGGTACACTAATTAAATCAAAATTATAAACAAATAATGTTACTATTACCTTCCGATTGAAATTATATATTAGAAAAAAAACGCGAATTAATTAATTTTATAAATGTTAACAAATTGAATATTAATGCTTTTTCTAATGATATTATCAATTCATTTTTATTGTAATCTAAATATTGATTACTTCAATAGGTCTATTCTAAATTTATTAGATATCTATTTACATATTAGGGGTATTTTAGTTACAATACATGGTAGGTAATTGTCCATGGTTTAATAGTAAATTGCATAAAATAAAAGAATTTTACGGAAACTTGAAAACTTATATCAAATTAGTTATTCTAATAAAACATATTCTATATTTGTTAATTATATGTATTTGGATAGATCATCTATTCTAATGGCTAAACAAATATTATTAAAATATTATTATAATACTTTTTTCCTTTGAAAATAATACTAAAAATATTTATTATTTTTTTAAACTCCTTAACTAAAACTGAGTCAATTATATGTCCTACTCTACCTAATTTAATATTATGTTCTAATATTTTTAATATTTTTTTTTCAATATATATTTTCAAATATTATTTCTAAAATTAAGCTTTTAACTAATAATGTGGCTTTTATTTATTTATGTTATGATATTTTACTTGGATGTGGTGTATAATTTGACTCGTTATCTTCTAATACTTTTCCTGAATTATTGGATCTTATATTGGGTTCTAAATCATCATATCCTATTAATCCTTCACTTCTATATCTTTTTCATTAACTTATTTTTATACTAACTCCATTTATTTTAAATATTATTAATATTTCTCTCCATTCTGGTATTGTACATTAATCTTTAAAACATGCTATAATAAAACCTATTCTAAAGAAACCAGGATTGGATATTTAATGTTTATCTAATTATAGACTAATATCTTAATTACCTCTTATAAGTAAAATATTGGAAAGAATAGATTCCAAGCAATTCATCAAATATCTAAATGAAAATTCATTATTTTACCCTAAACAAAGTGCATATAGGAAATTTCATAACTTCTTTCTATTATTGATGATTTTTATTAATAAGCTTGATAATAATTTTAATATACAACTTATTTTATTAGATCTTTCTGCGGCTTTTGATTCTATTGTCATACTATTTAACTAAACGTCATGAATATATTGGTATTGATGTATTCCTCTTGCTTGAATTACATCTTATTTAACTGGAAGAACATGTTATATAACAATTTATAACTATTATTCATATACATGTAAAATTTATTATTTAGTGCCTCAAGGTTCTGTGGTAGGACTACTGCTATTTTCCGTTTATATATTCATCTTAAAAATATTATATTTAATTTTACCTATATAAAATATAAAAATGTGTAAAGCTTTCAATAATAGCTATAGCTATATGAATTATAATTCATCTGATAATATGGCTATAATTGATTGTATTAATATGCTAACAATTGTTTTTTTTTTTTTACAAAATAGCCTAATGTTGAATATGAATACAACTCAACATCTAGAATATCATCAGTTTTTCCTTCTGTTATCATTAATTCTGTCACAATTTGTATTGCTATATGTATATGTATAACGTATATTTCAAACCTTGGTTTTATTTTCGATGATAACTTAAGTTTCTCAGATCAGATAACTAATATATGTAAATAAACTAATTATCAATTATATAAAAACGATCAATAAGGAAATTCTTACCTATTAGAATTTCTAAAATATTAATGGAATTAGTTATGTCATGTTTATATTATTGTTTCTCTCTATATCATAGTGTTACTGCTACTTCTACTAAATATTTGATAGAATAATTAGATCTTCGAAAAGAGTTTTACATTTTGAAAACATCTTAAAATTATATGACCATAACTCATCCAATTATCTCTTAGTTAATTCTAAATGGTTAAATATGTATCAAATATCTACCTTCAGCTATTTAATATAATGTTGGTAATGTTCTAAAGAATCGTCTTCCGAGTTATTTGAATGACCTCTTACAAGTCAGAGTTTACAAGAGTGATATACGAAACTCTTCCATTCGGTTATTACAAAAGAAGAAATATAAGCTACCAAGATATGGTAAACGCCCAATCACTGTAGCTTCAGCTCATCTATAACATGCGTTGCCTGTGACCTTAAGAAATACTTTAAATTATTATTCATTGTAGTAGTATATAATAGTCCTTTATATTATTTAGTATATACAACAATATTGTTGTCCGTGGTATATTGAATGTAAATTATTATCGTATTACTATTATTTTATTATTATTTTCTTCCCGCATGAGCGAAGGGGTCTACATGACCCTATTTTAGTGTTAATAAACTTAATATCATCATCATCATCATCATCATTTAAATCTAATGTATTATTATTAATTCATAAGAATTAATTTGATTAAAAATTTATAATTTTCAACGTTATTTTTGTCTAAATAAAAATTAAATTCAATATATGTATACATATAGGTATGCATACATACATATATAGTTACATATACTACTATATGCGCATTACCTTCTTATAGATGATGGAACATAGCGCTACTCGTATTTGCATTCCGATGTACCCCAGTTTCATGAAAACCGGATGCATGATGCAAGCCGACAATATCACAGTAACACTTAGAGAGGTAACTGTCATATAGGCTTGTCTCTTGGTTATGGTTTGCTCTTCTTTACCGGCGTATCTTATCAGGTAGACTAGCTGCAGTGGAACACTGATGCGGAGCATCATCTAAATGGGCGACGAGTAGATCGGAGTATAAGTGGTAGAATCATCCATATTACAGTTTATAATATATATATATATATATATATATATATATACATATATATATATATATATATATATATATATATATATACATATTTTACAATATAAATAAAATAAGTAACATATTTTGTAATTTTATTAAAATATTTATAATGCATTTTTCATAACATTTATATATTCAAAAAAACTTATTATTTCGTTTATAAATATTCAAAAGTCTACATTTAACAAAAATGTAAACCTGTACTAAATCGATAATTTTCATTTAATTAAACATACATATTTTGAATGTATAAAGTACACTATACTTTATGGGTAGTTCGACTTACATCTATTAATGCCAGTAGTGTTTGCTGCATGACTGGTTTCCAGTAAGTTCTGATAATAGCTCTGGCCAGTGAGGGCTTTTCACGTTGGGTCACTTCGTCCTGCCATTTACTGATTGAATATGTATTTTATATATACGTAATATATATATATATATATATATATATATACAGAGCTGCGCAGTATCGCCGATTCAATATCTATTAAGGCAAAAAATCAGTATCGTAGATACATTTGTATTTGTATTTGTATCTATTATAAAAATTATAAAAGTATTTGTAATCGTATCTATTAGTCATAAATAGTATCTACGATACGTATCTACTAAGAAAATTATGTAAACAGATCGCTGATTATTTTGAGTTGAAAAATAGTATATTGTAATAATGTATATTTCTCTATAGTCTGTAATTGCTCATATTATAATTTCAGATGAAATAAACGCTGGTATACCAGCGTGTGTACAACCAGTGTATACACTAACAGATTCATCATATTAAATTTCATTAAATGTCAACAAATGTATTCTATGTCATCTATTGATGAACACGTTATAAGGTGTAAATATTTAATAGGTCTATGTCCTATGTCCTTTTAAAAGGGTATCCCACAACCAGTTTTTGCGGAAATAATATCCGGAGATGTTTGCTATAAAATTATTTTCTAGCAAGTTAACTACAATTTTAGTTACTCGTTACCTGTTACCTAATTGGTTTAAGCACTTCCATCAACTTCTTTATGGAAGTTTTCTGACGTGATTTTTAATGTATTTATTGAGAAATTGGGATTTTTTGAGATTTTACTTGAATATTACAGTTTAGTCAATTTACCGGATATGGTGAGGTAGGTCATTACAGATAAGTAAGTTAGTTAGAGAGTCAGGTGTGTTATGGTTAGTAGATAAATGTATGGTGAGTGAAATATTATAAATTATACTGGATTTTATTGGCAGCCAATGTAATTTGTTTCTTAGAGTCTATGTTGTCTGGAATGTTTAGCTATGTTGAATATAAATCTGATAGCTGTGTTTTGAAGGCGTTGGAGTTTATTTATTAGATTGTGAGGAGGCATATATGTCCCTATAGAGATAGGAATTACAGTAATCAATGTGGGGTAGAATGAGGGATGTAGCGAGAAGATTGTAGTATTAAAATTAATGATGGGTCTTATTGTTCGTAAGTTTTGTAGTATGTAGTTAATTGACTGTGATAGTGATTTAGTCGGAATGTGAAATTGTAGTGTTAGGTCGATTAATATAACAAGAGTTTTTACTTTATTAGAATAAGAAATTCTCAAATTGTTAATGGTAATTTGTGGTGGAAGGAATATAGTAGTAGATGTTTTAATATGCAGTGATTCATTTTTAAGACAGTTTAGTGATAAGAAGTTGTTGGTGAGTTATATATATCAGTAATGAAGTTGTTAAATACATGTATGTCATTGTTAGGGTCTATCAATCTACAGTATAATTGTATGTCATCTGCATACGAGTTAGAGTCGACTAAATATCTATAGTGGGGTATTTGTCAATAATTTAAAATAAGGGAAGTAGATAGATATTGAACAGGATTGGACTAAGGACATATCCTTGAAGTACTCCATGAGTAACTTTACGAGGTTTTGAAAGTAGTGAATTTATGCTAATTTGGTAAAAATGACAAGTTAGGTATGAGATGAAGCAATCGAGTGCAGTACCAGAGATTTAGATAGATGATAGTCCATTTATAAGGATATTATGGTAATGGTAAAGAAGGCAGCTGATAAATCAAGTAGAATGTAGTGAGTTACCCCATTACTTTCCGAAAATGTTCGGGAAATATAGTAACTTTAAAGGGGGTCCCACTACAACTTGTTAGAAACTCACTTTCTAGCAAACATTTCCGGATATTATTCCGTGTAATGTACATTAAGGTATCAATTGATATATACTATCAAATTCGACATCGATGAATATATATATATAAATATATATTATATGATATAATATATATCTATATAATTTATATCTATATATTTATATATATATTGTATATAATTATAATGTATTTGTATCTACTAAGATGTATCTACTAAGAAAATTCTGTATTTGTAATTGTATCTACTATTATTTTTTTTAAAGTAATTGTAGTAGTATCTATTATAAGAAAAAAGTGTGTAATTGTAATTGTATCTATTATACATTTTTTGAGTATCGTGCCCAGCTCTGTATATATATATATATATATATATATATATATATATATATATATATATATATATATATATATATGTTGTCGTATTATTATAATCTTATTATTATTTTCTTCCCGCACGAGCGAAGGGGTCTTTAACATGACTCTATTTTAGTGCTTAATAAACCGAATATCATAATCACCATCATATATATATATATATATATATATATAAATATATATTTTTTTATAATATTGAACGATATTACGAGATATAATTTAATAACTTCTCCATATATATGTTAGAATATTATAATTTAATAATTGTTATTAGTTAAATAGTATTATTAATATACATTAGTATATTACTAATGTATATTAATGGATATGATACTTGAGTATTACTATATACTCTGATGACTCAGTTCTTGATTGAATTCATTATTATATGTCAATTTTTGTTTATACGCTCTTCACGAATAGATTCTTCGTATCTCGACCGTCGTTTCGGGTCAATACATTACCTCTCGCTATCTTCTTAGATATCCAGGATTTAATGTACTAGATTAAATATCTCCTTCCGGGACTCGGGAATAATTAGTAAATTATCTTTATATAGTAGATTATCTAATCACGTTATCACATCACTGATTGAGTAATATTCGCTTATCTGGTTGTCTGTTTTATAATGCTTTAACCACACTGTTAAAAATAAAGGTACGCTAGAATTCACAAATGGGTACGCTAGAAATAAAAGGGTACGCTACACGCTACAAGTGAAGCGTACCCTTAACACATTAACAGCTGCATAAATATAAAGGGTATATATATCTGTTAAACTCTATACAAATGTAATATGTTGAACGTATTAATTTAACATTTTTGTAAGATAATTAAATTATATATAATTACATATATAATATATGTAATATATATATATATCACATAACCATGTAATAGCATGTATATGATTAACTATTAGGAAATAGTGTAAATAAAAGGTAACTAATATTGTCAACAATTTAAATATAGTGTATAATATTTATATTAATTATCATATTATATAAATATTAATTATAATTAATTAATTAATACTATTAATTTATAATATTATATTATGAATTCTAAATATTAAAATAAATAATTATATATAATATATATAAATATTTATTATTTTATTAATATAATATATTTCATTAGAAATAAATGTTATAGTTAATCCTTTGATGCATATAAATTACGATTTTTTAATTAATTAATTACTTAATATATATTTATACTTATTAATAATTACTTACTTATAATACTTAACTATATATATATATATTTGTATATTAATGTGTACTACTTATACCTACTTATAAATATTATATTATAATTGTTAACATATACAATAATTTTACAAATCCAATAAAATATCTGAAATTGTTTTATGTATGTATACCACATATATGTGCTATAAATATATATATATATATATATATATATATATATATATTTATATATGTTATAAAGGGAAGTATGCATATATATCGATTAATGTAATATACATCCCAGTAAACAACAGATTTAACTTTGCGTAATATTTGCGCATTTTTTGTTTCTATTTTATTGCAATATGAATAAAATAAAATAAAATAGTCTAGTGCGCAATAAATACGCAAAGTAGAATGCAGTATTTAGTATGTAAGTTTGTTTGTGCAATAAATGCGCAAAGTAGAATGCAGTATTTAGTATGCAAGTTTGTTTGTGCAATAAATGCGCAAAGTATAATGCAATATTTAGTATGCAAGTTTGTTTGTGCAATAAATGCGCAAAGTAGAATGCAGTATTTAGTATGCAATTTAGGTTGTGCAATAAATACGCAAAGTAGAATGCAGTATTTAGTATGCACTTTGGTTGCGCAATAAATACGCAAAATAAAATGCAGTATTTAGTATGCAATTTTGGTTGTGCAATAAATACGCAATGTAAAATGCAGTATTTAGTATGCAAGTTTGTTTGTGCAATAAATGCGCAAAGTAGAATGCACTATTTAGTATGCACTTTGGTTGTGCAATAAATACGCAAAGTAGAATGCAGTATTTAGTATGCACTTTGGTTGTGCAATAAATGCGCAAAGTAGAATGCAATATTTAGTATGTAAGTTTGGTTGTGATAGAATAATATTATTCTATCCCAGCAAACAGTAATAGTCTCATAATAACAGCGTAACAGCATATTTAATAGCTTCAAATGTTTACATTATACTACTATTATGTCGCCATTAAATGTCTATTATGCTGCTATTAATTTGTCATGCTATTATGTTGCTGTTATGTTTCTATTTAAAGTATATTATGAGGCTATTATAATAATAGCAACATAATAGCAGTATAATAAACTTTTAAAATTAATAGCAGCATAATAATAGCATAATAGACTTTAAATAGCAACATAACAGCAGCATAATAGCATTGCAAATGAATAGCAGCATAATAGAAATGTAATGGCAACAAAATCTCTCTCCTTAATTTCACCATCTCAACCTCATACCTTGATCCTCTTCCCCTACTTATACCCACACCGTTGCTTCACCCCTCCACAAAATCACCTGCACTTCACTTTCATCCGGCTCCGTCCCTCCTGATTTCAAAGTAGATGCCATCTCCCCCATCCTTAAAAAGCCTAATCTTGATTCCCTGAATTCCTCTAACTACCGACCTATCTCCAACCTCTCAATCCATTCCAAAGTCCTCGAATTTGTTGTATCCTCCCAACTCATCACCTACCTTACAGCCAACAATATCCTTAACATATTCCAAAGCGCCTACCTCCCCCACAAATCTACTGAATCCGCCCTAACCCTCATAACCTCCGACCTACTCTCTGGCCTGAACAACAACCGTGGCACCATACTCGTCCTCCTTGATATGTCCTCACTTTCGACATCCTTGATCACAATGTCATTATACACAGACTCTCCGCCATCGGCAACAAAGGCATTGCCCTCAACTGGTTCACCTCCTACATTACCAACCGCTCTTCCTCAGACAGGATTCCATAACTCATGGTGTCCCCCAGGGCTCTGTCCTCGGCCCAGTCCTCTTCAATAATTACCTCCTCCACATGTTTGACATCTTCACTGACCACCCCGACATCTCCTTCCATACTTACGCTGACGACCTTCAACTATATCTAAACTGCACAGACTCCCCTACTTATGCCCGTGAACGACTCTCCTCGTGTATCATTGGTGTATGGACTTGCAAGTCCATACACCAATGTCTTATCTCAAACTCCCTAAAACTTAACCCCACTAAAACGGAAGCTATTTTTCTCCACTTACCACAACATTCCTCCACCCTCCCTGAACCACCCCATCTCACTCGACAATACCACACTCCCCTACTCTCAACACGTCCGAAACCTTGGCTTCCATATTGATACCACCCTTTCCCTTGAATATCATATTATACACATGCATACATCCATCCACTACCACCTACACTGCCTCCACTTAATCCGACGATCCATTCCCCTCCCCATCGCTATTACTATTTCCTCATCCACCCCTATCCGACTATTGCAACTCCCTACTATTTAACCTCCCGGACTACAAACTCATCAAACTACAGAGACTCCAAAACGCTGTAGTTCGCTGCGTCCATTTACTTCCCCGAAATTCCCCTGACTCCATTACTCCACTCCTAAAACAACTACACTGGCTGCCAGTCCCCTATCGTATAAAGTACAAACTCTCCCTAACCATCCACAAAGCTATTCACCACAATTCCCCTGACTACCTTGCCTCCCTCCTACATCTACAAACACCAATTACTACACTCCAGACCCGTTCCTCCAACACCTTTATCCTTACCACTCTCCATTTATACAAACTCCATTCTTCAAATATACGCTCCTTTGCCCTCTCTGCCCCTTACCACTGGAACTCCCTGCCCAAACACCTACGAATAAACTCATCAACTCCCTCCTTTAAACGCCACTTCGAGACTCATTACTTCTCCCTTGCCTTCCCTCCCACTCAATAATTTTCCTCCCACGGACGGCCGATTGCTCACGTACTTGCAGTCCATAAACCAAAAAAAGTAAAAAGTAAGTAAAGTAACATAATAGTATACTATATGCAGAGCTGGGCACGATACTCAAAAAATGTATAATAGATACAATTACAATTACACACTTTTTTATTATAATAGATACTACTACAATTACTTTAAAAAAAATCATAGTATACTCTATAGATACAATTACAAATACATCATTTTCTTAGTAGATACAAATACATTATAATTATATACAATGTATATAGGTATACATTATATTTATATATATATATATTCATCGATGTTGATTTGAAAGTACATATCAAGGAACATTAAGGGGGTATCCCACTACAAGTATTTTAACTTTAAAACTATTTTCTATAAAGTTAACTGTAATTGTACTGGGAAACCCCCTTACTTTCCGGCAACTTGCCTAAAATATAATAACTTTATAGGGTATCCCATTACAACTTGATAAAAAATGGTTTTAAAGTTACAATATTTCCGGTAAGTTGCCGGAAAATCTTGTAGTGGGATACCCCATTTATACGGAAATAATGTCCGGAAATGTTTTATAGAAAGTGATTTTATAGCAATTTGTATTGGGATACCCCCTTTAAAGTTACTATTTTTCCGGAAAGTAAGAGGGTAACTCACTAAAATTGTAGTTAACTTGCTAGAAAATAACTTCCTAAAAATATGTCAGGACATTATTTCCGGAAATACTGCTATAGCTACTAGGGATAGTGGGATACCTCCTTTAAAATGACATATTACATATTTACACCTTATAACGTGTTCTTCAGTAGATGATATAGAATACATTTGTTGATATTTATTGACATTTAATGATGCCCACCATGAATATTTTAGTGTACTAGTGTTTATTTCATCTGAAATTATACTATGAGCCATTACAGACTATAGAGAAATATACATTATTACAATATACTATTTTTCAACTAAAAATAATCAGCGAACTTTACTTTCGAAACATAAACATGAATATAGTAAATTATCAAATATATAACAAATAAATTATTAATATATTATTAATTATTATTATTTAGAATTATCATATTTATTAAAATGATTTTATCTTTCTATATAATATATAATTTTGAATTATAAATAAATTATTATATAAAATATATTATCAAAATAATTTCTTTGTTTTCAATAAATGTATATAATGGTTTTTGAGAATAAATCAATATAATTGATATATCATAATTTTTACAATGAATTAATTTCAATATTTACAAAATATATTTAATTAAAAACTATATATATAATGTATATATATATATTACAATTAATTTATAAAATGATATTATACAATATTGATATAAAATAAATATAATGACCAAATAATATATTATTTAATAAAATGTATCTGTTTAAATAATTGTCTTAATAGATACATATCGTAGATACTATTTATGACTAAAAGATACGATTACAAATACTTTTGTAATTTTTATAATAGATACAAATACAAATACAAATATATCTACGATACTGATTTTTTGCCTTAATAGATACTGTATCGGCGATACTGCCCAGCTCTGACTATATGCTATATATGCTATAGCACAATTGTGCTACTTTATGTTGCTATTAAATGTCTATTATGTTGCTATTATGCTGCTGTAATGTTGCTATTTAAAGTCTATTATGCTATTATTATGCTGCTATTAATTTTAAAAGTTTATTATGCTGCTATTATGTTGCTATTATGCTGACATTAATGTAAACATTTTGATTTCTATTATTGTATTATATTATCATAATCAATTATAACTTTTAACTTAATATAAATTTTTATATATTTAATATATTATTTTATCGAAAATAAAATTGTAATATAACTAATTTATAAGTATATTCACTTAAATGTTTAATGGTATTAGAAATATTAATTTTATAAATATTGTATGGATTAAACTATTTTTAAAAGGGATGCGATATTCAAAAATAGATTATTTTACAGATTTTATTTTTCCTTGGTGGATACAATATATTACACGGTTTATATCATAAATAAGTGTTTTATTTTGATCATAAAACACTTATTTATTAAACAATTTTTATAATTGAACCAAGGACATTAAAACATGTCCTTGATTGAACTGTACACTTAAAAAGTAAATATCCATTTATATGTCCAATCAGCGTCAAGCTTGGATTATCTGCCCTTCTCTGCTGTGAATTCTCCCGAAACAGGTATGAAAACATGTGTGTTATTAACATTATGAGTACGCTAACAATGATTATTGTAGGAAAATAATGTTACAATGTAACTAATTATGAACGTTTTATCTATAAAAGTGCCCATAATTATATTGTATATACTTTATAATAACTTCATAAAATACTACACAATTTTAAATATATATTGACATTTAAATGGTGGCAAATTAGATTTTAAATCTAAAATATATAATAATTACAATTAATAATACTTTAATAGATATCATTATGATTTACAATTTATGTATATGATAATCATATAAATAAATTGTAGATTGTAAAGAATTTTATCACAATTTAGTATAATTTTACAAATGTGATTTTTTAAAATATATATTTTAGAAAAATAATTTTAGGACGTACCATTGAACGTTATCAACCAAAGTGTTATCTATAAAAGTGCCCATAAATATATTGTATATACTTTATAATAACTTCATAAAATACTACACAAATTTACATAAATATTGAAAAAATGTTTTATCTCAATTATTGTTTGAAAATGATTTTCAAAATGATAGATTTATTAATGTCACATTAAATTTATTTGAAAAATAATTTGTCAATTAATAATATTCAATATCAACTTAATAAATCATTTATTTAATATCTTATTTACATATATAATATTATTATTTTTACTTATAAATATATATATAATAAGTTATTATAATGTTATTATATATTATGTTATTAAATAATAATTATAATAATTGTATATCATAAATATACGTACTATATTTACTATATGTAATATAATATTACATGTTTAGCGAGCTATAAGTTATAGTATAAATAATTTTTAGATAATAATTTATTGTAATTTTAAAGTCAAAAATGCTATATTAATTAATTATTGTTGAACTTACTTAAGTATTGGTATTATCTATAAAAGTGTATAAATATATTATATATATTAATCTAATAAGTAAATCTTTTATATACAAATTTAAAACATGTGCTATCAATATATTTTTAAAAAATAAACTATTTTCAATAAATAATATTGTATATAAACTTAATAAATCATGTATGTAATGCTAAATTTACCCACACACATATATATATATACACTAAATTAGTGAGTAAATAATTAATGTTTAGATAATTATTTGTAATCATTTATTTTTGAGAAAATTTAATATGGCTCCCATTTTGTTTTGATTACGATTATGATTACGCCTAAATCAAATTTATAATAAAAGCTAATTTATATATATCTAATAATATATACTACATGTGCATTTTCAATATAATATTATCATGTACACTAGTCAAATTATAAAAAGAGTATTTTGAATTTGATCTCATATATCGTAATCAAAAAAAGGGCGCTTTGTTAGGGATGATTGATATGTATATCATATACCGTATATATATATATATATATATATATATATATATATATATATATACTATGATTACATAATAATCGGGATTTATTTTTATTATAAATGTAATAATTTGTTATACAAATTAATGTATGAATCATATTGATCAATAACTAATTCTATTTATAATATACCAATTTAACTTATCTATCCCAATACATTAATATATTTGTCTTTATATGGGATTTTTAGGAAACTGTTGAAACAATAAGGAGAAACTGGTAAGAGATGTTCTTATCTGGATATCATCGCACAAGTGATGCTCGCGTCCTGGTGTGCAATAAAGAACTAAATACAAATATGGTGAGCGGGAGAAATGATCTGAAAACGCGTTCCCTGGATTACCGATAAATCTCAACCTTGTAAGTAAAGTTAGTATATGTATATAAATATATATACATATCCTGTAATTTTGCGTTCAAAAATTCATATTGCATCTACATCCACCTGCCCTACTATAGCTAAATAAATTTATGCCGCTTACTTTATTTGGTTCAATACATATCACTATTAAATCGTATTTATTATCTAATATTTTTGTATAGCTCAAACTTTCTATATGAAATCTATATTAATAATATAACTAACTATTATATAGTGTAAAGTCAACGAATGTTTTATAAAAATTATTGTTTTTAAATCATCAAAATGGTATATTTATTAAAAATAGTATTTTCAAAATAATTTGTCAATTAATAATATTCAATATCAACTTAATAAATAATTCATTTAATGCCTGATTTACATATATAATATTATTTTGTTACTTATAAATATATATAATTATATATTATAAATATACGTACCATATTTATTATATTACAAGTTTAGCGAGCTATAATTTATATTATAAATAATGTTTAGCTAATAATTTATTGTAATTTTAAAGTCAAAAATGCTATATTAATTAATTATTTTTGAACCTACATAAGTATTGACTTATTATCTATAAAAGTGTCTAAATATATTATATATAATTTAAAATAACTAATAAATACTATTTATATGATATGTTATAACATAATTATAACAAGATTTAATAACTTCTATTTTACTAAAATTGTGAGTATTAATTTCTCATAAATTTTATATAATTACTGTTATGCTAGCATATTTGAATACTATTATTTACAAAAGTCTATCTAAATATTAGCTAGTTAATGTGCGGTGGGTAGTACATGTGTAGATTTTTGAACAATACATTGATTGATATATATATATATCATATACAGTATAGGTGTAGCTAAATATATTTACTATGATTACATAATAATTAATAGTTGTTTTTATTATATGTGTAATAATTTGTTATACAAATTAATGTATGAATAATATTGATCAATAACTAATTCTATTTATAATATATCAATTTAACTTATCTATCCCAATACATTAATATATTTGTCTATATGGAATTTTTAGGACACTGTTGAAACAATAAGGAGAAACTTGTGAGAGATGTTCTTATCTGGATTTCATCGCATGATTTACGTCACTTGTCTAATAAAGAACTATATACAAAAGTTGATGGGCGATGCATATACAGTCAGGAGACCTACTGTGTAATGAGCGATAGAAATAATCTGAGCACGCATTCCCTGGAGTACCGATAAAGCTCTACCTGGTAAGTAAAGTTAGTATATGTATATAAATATATATACATGTCATTTAATTTTGTGTTCAAAAAAACCATATTTCATCTACATCCACATGCCCTACTATAGCTAAATAAATGTAGATTTATGCTGGTTATTTTATTTGGTTTAAATTCATCACTTTAATTCTAATATTTTGGTATAGATCAAACTATCAGTCACGATATGAAATATATATTAATTAATATCACTCACTATTATATAGTTGAAGAAAGCGAAAAAAACTTAGTGTAATATCAAGCCGTGGATGTCCTCCCACCGGTGAAATACTGAACATGGATAGATGTGACCTGAGATGATTTGGTTTTGAAGCTAGTGAGAAAATCCACCTATGATTCATGAAACATAGGACTAAATGCAAGTTAGTAAGATTAAAACACCTATAATCAGGTGAATTTGATAGGTATTCATCAAGGATGGGTTCAATTAAAAATAAGAATAAAAATAATATAGTATACACTATACTTTTCCTTGAATACTTTTACTTTCGATAAATTCCCACTAGTAAATATAACTATTAAATTCTTTATAACAAATTTTTATTTAATTACTAATTATTTTTATTTTATCAAATATAACCTTAGATCAAAACAAAAATACATATATTTATTTACACTAGTACATACAAATAGAGAAGATCATATATTTATCATTATTAAATTACTAATTTAAAAAATGTATTTGGTCAAATACAAATATGTATATGTATATGTTTTATTCAAATACAATTACAAATGATCAAAATCTGATTTTGATAATTATGACAGCTTATTTTACACATATTTATGTTTATTAATATATTATTCAAATATATTTCTGGTTAATAATTCAAATCAGAAAATCTAATGTTGGTAATTATTAAATTTCAAATATAAATACACTAAATAATACATATATACTAATATTTAAATACATTTCTGATTAATGTTTAATATATAAATTTATCAATAAAATATATTTTAGATAAATATTAAACTCTATATTATGATATATTTATATTAGTTTTATTCATAAAATAATACATTTGTTAATGTTTCATGGCAAAGGTATCATTGGTGTACAACTAAAGAAAAGTGATAAAACAGAATTGATACAAGTTTAGTATATTTAATTTTAAATGTATTGTACATGTATCCATCATTAATTTATTATTGTTTTATAGCTGGATAGTTATACATCTTCAAGATCAAGATGATCTTGATGACTAAAGGAAAGAGAAAGAAAAAAAGATTTTATCATTGTAAATTTTCCATATGAATTGTAATATGAATTCTATTTATATTGTATTAAATATATAATATATTATAATAGTTATATATATATATAGGTTAGTACTTTTTATTAATATATATTAAAATAGTTATATATATAGGTTAGTACTTAATGTTAACAAAAATGGTATATATTATATATGAACTTGCTGTTTAAAATAAATTATGTATTATTTAAATGTGTTTATAATATTTATAATAAATAAATAAAGTAGGATTTAGAAATTTATATAAATTATTAAATAATATTTGTTGCTATACTTTTTTTGTAAATTTGTAAAATCCAAGATACAAGTTATAGAATAGAATTTAAAAAGCTTTGTAAAATTATAAATTATATTAATTTTAGATGAACTTGATGGTTAAAATAAATTATTAAACATGTATTATTTAAATGGTTTAATATTTATAATTTTAATTATATTTAATGATAAATAAATAATGTAGGATTTATAAAATTATTAAATCATATTTTTTCTTTTGCAAAAACTAAAATACAAGTTATAGATTAGAAATTAATAATATAAATTATATTAATTTTAGATGAAGCAATTATTAATGTATTCCCATATTGGTTAGGAATGCTGATCAAATATATTAAATAATATTTTTTCTTTTATAAAAACAAGTTATATAATAGAATTTAAGAGTTAAAAAGCTTTGTAAAAATATAAATTATATTAATTTTAGATAACAAAATTATTCATTTATTCATAGTGGTTAGGAATGCTGATCATTTTGTTATATCTACATATATAATAAAGATAGTCTTAATTTCATTAACAAATATTCATTATTTAATGAGATGGATTAATATATATTATAAATAATTTATAAAAACATTTATAATTCCTATCTGTACTATGTACAATTTTTACCAATTATTTATGCAAATTTGTGATTATAACCATTGTTTTACTTTATCAACGATATATCTGAACTTATCCTATTTAATAGAATCATATATATCTTAGCTGCAATTATAATTAGTGTAATTCCCCGATTATTCTTTTTGATAGATTTGATAAAAATCTTATTTTTTATGGAAAGGAATAAGCATCATTCATTCCATTAGTCTTGAGAATATAAATTATTGCACGCGTTTAGTCAGATTTCTTGAAATTCATCTAGTTTCCATACTTCAGTTGATATTTCATCTAAGCCAACAGATTTTCCCTTTTGTATGCTTTTAGTAGCTTTAATTAATTCATCTATTGTAAATGCCCTTTTAATTATTAAATAATGTTAAAAATATTTCTCTAAAACCCTTATAATTATTATAGTAAATATAGTATAAGTTATTAATTATGTCAAGTACCATTACATATATCATTCTATAAGTTAAGGGTGTTATGAACATTGAATACTATACACTGTGTATAATGTTAATGGGATTTTATCATACACTATTAAAAGTATATTATAAACGTAAACCAATATAATGTTATGATTCCTATTCGAAAATATTGTGAAGTCTACATCCAAGGCAGGATATTTGCGAATGGAACATATATACAATTATATCATAGATTGGATATATGCATATCACTATAGTTAATATATATATATATATATATATATATATATATTGAGTGGGGTTCACTCTAATGTATATACTATATTTTGATAGAAATCCATATAAAATATATAATTTATTCCGGAGTTTTCAGTTTACCTACAGAATACAATTCTATAAGGTTTTTAAAATAAACTTTTAATTGCAATTTATATTCATATATATATATATATATATATATATATATATATATATATATATATGAGTATTATAGAGTTCTATAATACTAGGATTACTATAATAGTTTACTCATCACTGATTTATATTATATATATAGGATATATTTATATACCTATAGGCTATATATCTATGCTATCATTTATAGCATATATTTATAGTTTACATAAAATACAAATCTGTTATTATTATACACATCAATATCTACTCTCTTCTGGAAATAATAAATTTGTTTTTAATCATTGACCATATATGTAGAGTACCAAAATCTGGTACTCTAAATCTATGCCATTGACCCACATATTTTAAATCCCCCTCAAAGTTTGTGCATTGACCTAATAATATAATTAATAATAAACTAAATTATAAACTCTAATTCATTATTAAAATTTATATTTATAAACCTTTATATAATATATAATATTTATATATTATATTATTATCATATTTCTTAATATAATTATTTAATATAGTAATTTAAAAAATAAAATTGGCGAATATTGATTGTAATATAAGGTAATATACAGTTACAATTTAATATAATTCTCATTTATCACCAATTTTAAATTTATTTAAATTATTTTAATTTAAATAGTGCATACGTTATGCTATGAATAAATATTTATAAACTATATTATATCATATATCTGATATATATATATATATATATATATATATATATATAAATGATATATGGTATATGATAATGTAGTACCGGTCATATTCTATATGATTGAGATTATCATATAAATAAACTTTATTATAAAGTATTACAATTATTCAATAATTGTAACAATTTAAAATAATATATATTATATAATATAACCATACGGTTATGGTATATAACCTGCAAATAAAAATTCAGAACATGATATATTTTATATATTAAATATCATTATTGCTTAGTTGAATATATATATATATATATATATATATATATATAATTATAATTGTAATTATAATTATAATTGGGAATAACATTAATGTTATTCCCAATATATACATATAATAATATATGTATATAAGACTGTATGACGGATTTACATATTATTAGGTGAATTATGGGAAGAATATTATGAAATTAAATCGTACAATTCTAGTGTTTTTAATATGTAGCTAGGTGATGTAAATTTGAATAGTGGCATCCCTAAATTAATAGTAATATTTGTTAATTAATATTTTACACTACTTTATAAGGTACTTTTTTAATAGGTTTAATAATGTTTATTAGTGTTTAAATTGGTTACTAGTGATCTAGTTCAGCTTGTTATTTAGTATTTAGTATAAATTCTACTATTTATAAATAATTAATTACATTAATATATATTATCACACTTCGCACGATATCACTCCCCAAGAAATAACTTCGCACTAGATTACTAGAATTCTTTAAATTACTTCTTAATCTAATTTGTATTATCTAATTTAGAGATTAAAGTTTAAATGTATTAATAAAAACTATTATAATATATAATTTTACTATCGTTATAAATATATGTGATGTATATATTTACAAAACTGCAATATTATCGTGTGTCATATTTTATGATACACTTTCTTTACAATTTATGAAGTGATAACCCGTTCAGTTGTATAGTATGTAAATTGATATTTTACAATTATTTATAAGGTCATTTTTCATTGTATCTCATTACCATATGTATCATTAGTTATATTAGTGTTTAAATTACTTCTAAATCTAATTCGTATTGTTTAAACTTAAACGTATTAATAAAATCTATTATAATATATAATTTTACTACCGTTATAAATTATCGTGATATATATATATATTATATAATATTATATTCAAAATTGCAATATTATCGTGCATCATATTCTTTAAGTTAGACACTACGAATTAAATTAAGAAGTAATATAAACACTAATAAATTTACTTGTAAATGATATTAATGTGATATATTCAAAATTACCTTATAAATTATTGTATAGTATAACATTATTAAAGTATTAAAGTGTAAAATATTAATTTACATAGTCTAAACTAAACATGTATCGCTTTATAACCTCTGTATACAGAGGGATATAGGAGGGATATCACCTAATATGATGCAAAATAATCTGAATATTTGTTATATATATCACGAATATTATTAATAGATGTTAAATTATATATTATAATAGCTTAAGAAGTAATTTAAACTCTAATAACATTTATGATACTATGAAATTAATGAAATATAATGAAAAACAACCATAATATCAATTAGTTTAAAATATTAATTTGTATATTATAAACTACATGTGTTCTTCTAAAGAACACGTATCATCAAATATTATTCACGATAATCTTGCAATTTTGTGTATATATATTACGAATATTTATGAGTAAGATTATAAATTATAATAGATTTTATTAATAAGTTGAAGATAGATAGTATTATAATTATTATTGTGTTATGAGAATTAATTTATATTAATATACAATGTATAATTTCTGGATAAATAAGATCGTAAATGGTTATCTTCCTTCTTGATTAGATGAATGTATCCATCAATATGATAAAGATTATCTCCGTTATTGCCCGAGACGTCTTTCATATGTTCTCCAGGATTGAATCCGGTCTCGTCTTTATGAATGCCGTGTATCTACACTTGTAAGCCAGCTTATAGTCAGAAAAATTGGATAATCAAGATGCACAGATTAGAAGTTAGTATATACATATCAATATTATTGTGTTATGAGAATTAATTTATATTAATATACAATGTATAATTTCTGGATAAATAAGATCGTAAATGGTTATCTTCCTTCTTGATTAGATGAATGTATCCATCAATATGATAAAGATTATCTCCGTTATTGCCCGAGACGTCTTTCATATATTCTCCAGGATTGAATCCGGTCTCGTCTTTATGAATGCCGTGTATCTACACTTGTAAGCCAGCTTATAGTCAGAAAAATTGGATAATCAAGATGCACAGATTAGAAGTTAGTATATACATATCAATATTATTGTGTTATGAGAATTAATTTATATTAATATACAATGTATAATTTCTGGATAAATAAGATCGTAAATGGTTATCTTCCTTCTTGATTAGATGAATGTATCCATCAATATGATAAAGATTATCTCCGTTATTGCCCGAGACGTCTTTCATATGTTCTCCAGGATTGAATCCGGTCTCGTCTTTATGAATGCCGTGTATCTACACTTGTAAACCAACTTATAGTCAGAAAAATTGGATAATCAAGATGCACAGATTAGAAGTTAGTATATACATATCAATATTATTGTGTTATGAGAATTAATTTATATTAATATACAATGTATAATTTCTGGATAAATAAGATCGTAAATGGTTATCTTCCTTCTTGATTAGATGAATGTATCCATCAATATGATAAAGATTATCTCCGTTATTGCCCGAGACGTCTTTCATATGTTCTCCAGGATTGAATCCGGTCTCGTCTTTATGAATGTCGTGTATCTACACTTGTAAGCCAGCTCATAGTCAGAAAAATTGGATAATCAAGATGCACAGATTAGAAGTTAGTATATACATATAAATATTATTGTGATATGAGAATTAATTTATATTAATATACAATGTATAATTTCTGGATAAATAAGATCGTAAATGGTTATCTTCCTTCTTGATTAGATGAATGTATCCATCAATATGATAAAGATTATCTCCGTTATTGCCCGAGACGTCTTTCATATGTTCTATGTTTATAACATTACACTTATAACTAATGGCAATTTTATAACTATACTAATATCAAATATGTATTATATAAGATTATATAACTAATTATTTTATTAAAATATTATATTATAGTTATAACAAAGATTTTGCGAAGCAAAGATATAACGCTCCCTATGCATGCAACGTAATTTAGTAATAGCCCCAACCGCTGCTAGCAGTAGTATCGAAATCACTGAAATAGATTTAGGTTCGGCTCTGTTTGCATACAACAATGTTTTCATTGCTCTATTAAATTACATGCAATATAAATTAGCTTTTACTCACTAAATATATACGTATAGCATTTAAAACATACATATCATATTTGTTTGTTATATATTAGTAATGAACACTTAGTTTTCATCATATACATATTAATTTAAAGCATATTATTTAACATTTTAAAAGTAAAATAGTATAGTTAAATACGAATTTACATTATAAACAACGCATAGTTCCTAAAAGTAACCCGCTATAGGTGGCACCAGGGTATTTTGTATACAAATTCGAATTACACGATTTCGCGTAAGTGTTATATCTTTCCTTCGGAAAATCTTTGGTTATAATATCATTATATACCAATTCGAGTTATTCTACGAAAAATAAATTTAAATATTATATCATTTATAAAAAAAATTATAATATATAAATACTTTATTTATATATAATAAATAAATTATTCTATTATAAATTTTAAATAATGTTTTAT
The DNA here is from genome assembly GCA_964019155.1 of Osedax fenrisi. Lineage (NCBI taxonomy): Eukaryota > Metazoa > Annelida > Polychaeta > Sabellida > Siboglinidae > Osedax > Osedax fenrisi. The sequence goes on from OZ025239.1 coordinate 77,908,566, forward strand.
AAATGTTAAATAAATCAATTAAAAATTATATAAATAAATATAAATGTGATATTGGCATTCACAATGTATATATCCTAAATCAATATATCTGATTGTTAACAATTTATACATGTCTGATTTTCATATATGATGTTTTTTATAAATTTATGATTATGTATTCATGTATATATGAAGATTTAAATTTATTGATAACCTATATTATAGATAACGAGCATCGAGCATAACAAAATTCATGCTGCCTGGTAGGCTAATGAAATCACTGGCTAGCAACATATGCTGGTCGCAATATAATATGGACGGGTCAGTGGAAAGATTCCCTTTAGGAGAACTGAAATTCATAAGATTATAATTGGTTAGAATTTATTTAATTTAATACAACATTAATTATAATTTATTTTATAGATGTATATAATGATGTGGGAACATATAAGGTGCATACTTTTTTACTTAATCAATAAATATTAAAAATAAAAAATGTCTTATTTAATTTATTATTATATGTAAAATATTATTAAAATAATTTAAACTAAAGTTTATTTATATAGTACATGTTAATAAACATTAAATACATTTCTATATGTATACAAATAATACATATAAATAAGTAAAAGTATATAACAACAATTGTATTAATTTTGTTATTATAAATGCATATATATGGGTCATATACCAGTAAACAACAATCTAAAACATTAATATAACAATGAGTTTAATGATAACAAATATGTAGATAAGTTTGTCTTATATATAAATGGTAATATAATTAATAGAGTACAGTATTATAATTTTTAGGAATCACTAAATATATATAGTAAACAATAATCTAAAACAGTGCGCAAATAATACGCAATGTTATGTGCGCAAAACATCCTTCTTTTTTGGCTATGTTTTTATTGCGCAAAAATAATGTGCATATATATTGCGCAAAACATATTGCAGATAAAATGCGCAGGATAATTTGCATATAAAGTGCACATAAAATGCGCAAACTATTTTGCGCAATTTATACGCAAATTATGTTGCGCAAGAAAAACATAGCCAAAAAAGAAGGATGTTTTGCGCACATAACATTGCGTATTATTTGCGCATTGTTTTAGATTATTGTTTACTGGGATGTATGTCGAATTGAACTAAATTCAATTCGGTCATTACGTAATATCGATATATCTGCATCATCGATATAAAGAAAGCTTTCTTTATATAGATGATCTGCATGCATAAATTGTTTCAGGCTTCACGCTCGGTTGAACGCCGCTCCGTGAGATTGATACACTTTTGATTCTGCGTCTCACCGGGTTGGTACATATTGTCATTGTCGTTATTATTATTACTATATTATTATTATTATTATTATTATTATTATTATTATTATTATTATTATTATTATTATTTATGTTATTATACAGGTCTTTTTTGAAATAAAGTTATATAACGAACTTCACGTTGTTACATATATATATATATATATATATATATATATATATATATATATATATATATATTCTTTAATACTATGCTTAATATTCCTATAGTTAGGTTGAAGATTTATCAAGATTAGGTGAATGCAACATTGGGGAAACAATTTCTTCTATGTTTAAATATATTGCATCTAAACAAGTGTGGTGATATTATTCTCAATGCTATCAACGAGGATACATTTATTTTGCCCAAACAAAATTATACAAATGTATAACTGGTTAGTTTATATTATGTTAACATTAATTTACTATAAATACATGTATTATAAGTTAAATATAAGTTAAATATTCATATTCATATTTATTAAAGTTTAAATGTATACCCTATTTTATATATTATTATATATTAATTAATATTTATATTAATAATTATATATATATATATATATAATAGAGGCTACCTTAAGAATTCATGAACATGCAGTAATAAAAGATATAGACAAATGTATCGACTATCAACTTACACATTGTTAAAGAAAAAAGAAGGAGATGCAAGCAAATTATAATTAATACAATTTTAATTTAATAAATGATTTATTTTAATATATACATATGATATCTGCTCACCTCAATACATTGTACATATGCTCAACATAATCAAAATTCAACATGTTCAACAGCAATACAAACTGTAGCAAAATGAATATGTTCAACATGTTAACAATTACATATGTTCAGCATATTATATTAACAGTTTGGTTTACTGGGATAATATATTAACGAAAGAATTGTTTTACCGATATGGGTACGCTATATGCCGTTTAATGCGTACATAAATGGGTACGCTATATGCCATTTAATGCGAACCGTAAAGGGTACGCTACACTCCACAAAAGTGATTTCTAGCGTACCCATAAGCGTACTACAATAGGGACAACGGTTTTACCCATTTGTGACTTCTAGCGTACCCTTATTTTCAATCAAATGCATTTCATTGCCATATTGAGTTATTTTATTTTTGTTGCATCTATATTTGTTTCCTTTTGAATGTTCACCAGTCTTTAAGGTGTTTTCCAGTTTTGCTTTGTTATAATAATATCTACATGATTATATACTTTGTTTCTTCTGGGCTCTACTTAATGAATTGACTATATAGATTTATTTTGCAGGTGTTTTTAAAATATTTAGATTATATCTTTGTAAAGTTAATATCATTTTTTATAATCTTATAGGAATATTATAGGACTTTATTTATTAGTTTTATTTTTAGAGTTTGTAGCTATTTATATGATCACTTAACCGTACCTTTTCCGAATATTTAGTAATCAAATGTATCGCATGAAAAGACTAATAATTATTTTTTTGCATTTTTAGGTATTCATCGTTTTTGATGCATGAATTGCATCTGATCATTACATCTAAACCATATTGGGATATATTTTTTCCTTTAATTGATAATATTGTAATGGCTTTGAACACTATGATGTTCAAGTGCTGCGCAGCAAGTGATGCGCATCAAGTGTTACTATATATTTTAGTTCTTTAAACTATTTTCTTTTAGATTCTTTGCTTTAAAGCAATTGCCAACTTATTTTATTTACAGTTTGTCTTCTGATTATTCATGTGTGATTTGATAGATTTATTAGCAACTTTTCTAAGATTTGTTTCATTAACAAGCCCAGTTAATATAGGCCTAAGTCCAAAATAGTTTATTATTTGCTTTTCAAAATCCTTATTTTGAGTTATTTTGGGCCTTTTTTAAAAAAAAATTTAATTACGTTAATATCCATCATAATGTATGATTAATATAATATATTTAATACCCACCATAATATATATATATCATATATACCATATTATTATTTTTTATTTTATAATTTATTAATAGACTATTAATTATTAGATTATAAAAAGTATTTACAAGACATTTTTAATTTGTATTATATATAAATAAGATTAAACAGTAATAATAATGATTTATGTTATAATAATGTGCGTTTATAATAGTAATAGTAATACAATGTATTGATTTTAATGAACAAAACCTTCTGCACTAATGTTGCGAAAATTATTCTTGACATTTAAAAATATTAATTTTAGTATTGCAATCTGAGTCGATAGTATATGTGGTAGAAAAATGGCTGCGATGCTACAAACAACATATTTTAATTTATTATATTTATTATCTTTCCATGCATTTTAAAAATGTGTACATAAAAATAGTCTAAATAAAACTGGTTCTATTTTAAATTATTTAATCATTTCTTTATATTCTCAATATCAAATATGTCTTATTTCGTAAAAAAAACTTTCAATTTACTTTATGTTATTGATAAGTTTACCAAACCCCTTTACTATCATTTTAATAATGCTTTGCTGATCAATTACATTTGATATTTTATGTTGCATTGTTATACTCACCTTCAGCAGATAATACAACCTAATTGAAGTTTCTTTTAATATATTGATAATTAGGTTTTTGTATAAAAAAAAATGAATTTAGTAGAAAATCATCAAAGTAAAACAAATGATCCAAAATCAAATCATTATTATTCATAACACTATTTTAAATTATATATATATATATATATATATATATATATATTATCAATAACCTATTTAGCACTAACCTATTCAAAGTATTGCAAAGAACTGCCGAGTTATGTTCATCCATGACATTATAGAGATCGGTGAGCTTTATATTTCTTTTTTTCCCAATTTTCAAAATATCCGATAACCAACTATTAATGTGTTAAAAGAAATAACTATTATGCATATGTAATGACATCTTATCAATATATATATATATATATATATATATATATATATATATATATATATATATATAGCTATAGCTATATATACATAGATATACATAGGATAATATCTGTATATGTTAAGATTTATAATTAACTAGTACAATTCCATCATGGAATTTCCATGTCGTCATTGTCGTCCAATCAATGTAGATTATCATAATGTATGATATACAATTGTCATCAGTATATAAACATAAACATATGTTCTATATTGGCAGCTAGAATATGGTAATATATATTTTTAATGTCATTGTATATTAACATATTTATGTTTTATATACATATTTGAAATATAAAATAAAATTGTTTACACAACTATATATTATAATGTGTGCATGTACATTAACGGCGTTAGGCATACATTATAATATATATATATATATATAATTATTACTGGAAATGGATCATGTAAACAAGTGTCCGATCGCATATTTTATTTTGTTTATTTTGGGTTTAGTTTAGACACATCTGTTTTTTTAGCTGCATTACATATGAGCCATGAGATTAAATACAGCTAAAAAAACCTGGATATCCTTGGTAACTTTACGATGCATTATTTATGTATATATAATATATATATATATATATATATATATATATTTACGATACATTATATATATCTATATAATGTATATATATATATATATATATATATATATATATATATATATATATATATATATATATATATATACATACATTATATAGACATACATTATGTATCGTAAAGTTACCAAGGATATCCAGGTTTTTTTAGCTGTATCCCATGGTTAACATGGGATTAAATACAGCTAAAAATGTCAAAACTAAACCCATTTCTAGTAAATTTCTAGTATATAATAAATTAAATGTTATCTAAATACAAACAAATTAAGAATAATATTTGTTTTTAATATTTCAAAAATTAGTGGAAAAATATTTCAAAACAATTTTTAGTTAGAGATCATTTACAGCCTAAACAGATAACACAATATTAAGTTATAATGGCTCGTTAATAAAGATGATATCCCATTACCTCTGCTACACATTAAAGATGGATTTATGAAGAATTTTGTAAATGAATTGGATCGATGAATCTTTTGCTCATTTAAAACAAAGATATCTAGGGGAAAGTCTCCGATTACCGACCCCTAAATGATTATTTGTAATAACTCATTCAATATTAAATATATTTATTTGAAATTTTGTAAGTAGAGTAATATTATGACAATAAATAATGTGGCTATTTTTAATTTTTGATATAATTATATCTACAAGAATAAACAGAGGGGTCGGTAATCGGATACATGTTCCTAATACCTACCCCCCTTTCCTATTACCGACCCCCTAAAATAATCATGGTATAAATAATTGTAGTATTATAATATCTAATAAAAATAGTAGATATACATAAATATAATTAATTATAATATGCACGCAATTTATTTATTATTGAATTTATGTTTTAATAGTAATATTAAATTTAAATTTAAACTTTATAGTAATTATATTAAAATAGTGTATATTATTATTTAATATTTATTTATTAATCAGTATGTATATAATCAACTGGAACCATGAATCCTAAATCTATATCAATGATACAAAAACAATTTAAATCACATGGGGTCGGTATTAGGATAATTTAGGGGGGTCGGTAATAGGAAAATCATATGGGTTGCTATAATTAAGATATATTGGTTAATAGTTATTCAAATTAAATTATTTTTATAATTGTTATAAACATTTTATTGATCTAAAATATTGTGCTCAGTATTAAGTTTTCTTTTAATTAATAAAGAATTTACAATGATTTAAAAAAAGTTATTATTCAAATATTTATAAAGTAAAAAGAGAATATTACATTTTATCAAATAACAATTGTAAGATTGAATATTTTTTAAAACAATTATTTATTCATATTTATTATGAAATTACGAACAGTTCATGTATATATACTTTTTTTATATCTATTATAGTTACTGAGATACGAGAGGGGGTCGGTATTAGGAGAGGGTCGGTAATCGGAGAATTTCCCCTACATATTAGTGAAGCTAAATTAAAGGTCGGAATTATTAAATGATTATCAATTAGAAAGTTACTAATCCAACATAATATTAATGTATGAATGATACGGTTATGGTTATATAATACCTATGAAATATGTTAACAACTGTATACGATTATCTTCATGTTTTATTACAAACAATATAAATGAGATTTCTTCTACAAATAAATTAATATATTATGAATAATATTAAAATACGCGTTGTTAACTTATTAATACAGTGCACAGTACGCGAATTGAAGACACTAACGAATTGAAGACCAGGGAGAATATATTCGCGCTGGCATACGGATTCTCGTTGGTGTGGTATTTGCCCTCGTTCATCGCTTAAGTAGTAATTAAGTAGTTATCTTATTGATAAGAGATGTCTAGACTTACGATAATATCTGTATAATAATGATTACTCTACGCTATTCTCTACGTTATAAAACTGAAGTACGAGTCGATTAGTGTACGCACGCATTACGTGAGATTCTATATACTTCAACACTATGTTTATTATTTATTGTAATACACAACTTCTTTATTTCTGGATAACTTATATAACTTAGGCCACTCCCCCTAATATAGAGGAGTGGCTTATGTAATACAAATATAAATAAAAAATAGTTCACGTGAAGTGTATCAAAATAAAACGACATTTTTCATGTTGGTGTACGACTGATATTTATTGTATCGCGTGAATGTAATTATTACCATAATAATAGTCGATACGATTCATTTATATCGATGTCATTAAATATTAATACCTGCATACGTATTTTTTATAATACATATACTTATAATAATTATATAATATTATATTATTTTACATACTATTATAGTACAGAAATCACTATAATATATATATATATATATATATATATATATATATATATATATATATATATTTATACGTATATACATCCACACATTTAAAATATTGAATAATTCATAAAATTGAAAGTTAATCATTATTACGTTCATTCAACCTGTTTATTAAAATGTTGATACCAAAGATTGTGCGAATCAATACCTTCTCAAAATCGTTGATACTACGCATAGAATTTAATTAGCTATCAGTTGTGCGACTCAATGTGTGATTCCATGATATCTGACCCAGTATTAAAATAAATTCAAAGCATATGTTCAACATAGGTTCAACACAACATATTGCATCCTAATCTACTCGTATCAAATAATACATGTTAGACACATCTTGAACACAAGTTATATCTTGAACGCATGTAATTTCGATGTAAGTTGAACACATCTTGAACACAAGCTTAAAACTCACACTATTCGATGCAAGTTAAATACAACTTCTTGAGACGCCATATATGTTTCGGATTGATATGTTAGGTTTGATTTCATTATTTTCGATTTGTTTTACTTGATTTGTTTAGCTACATTACATACGTAAGTGCTAAAAGCTTTACATTATTTACACTAATATGAATATATTGTTTGAAATTAGTTATGAATTATTAGTATATATAGTATTAACATATATAATATAATATATCAGATTTAGCTAGGTCGTCTAGAGCAATGTATAATTATAATTATTATTATACTAGAATGCAATTATAGTTATATATATGTATACATATATGTACCTATATGTTTGAATCCCGATTATGGTACATTTTTATTTATTTTCAGATAGCAAAATTATAATTAATATAATTATATAAGTATTTACGAAAAAATTAGTTTTTTATTTATAATTAAAAAATATAAATATTAGTTATTAACTGTATGTAAACCTATTTACAAACAATCGCCGCCGCTAAACATTTACATTATCATTACTATCGTACATTATTTAGGTAAATTAAACTTAATAGTATAGATATTATACTGTAGATATAGCTGTAATCACTTATATTATAGGTACACTATTATAGGTACAATATTCATTGGGTTTTAACAAATTTAAAACAATTAATATTGTTTATATATTAACTGTTTACAATACATTAACAATAAAGATAATTGCCTAATCAATACATTAATAAAATAGTGTTAATAGGAAATGTTTTATTATGAAATATTTTATTATTCATATAAAAAAGCGATAACTTTGTATAATTTCATATTTATAATAATGATTGATATTCGAAATCACTCCTAATTTGTATACGTCATTCCTCGTGAGAATGAACAAAATATATATTTTGTTTTTAAATAATTGCTATAAGTGATTATACTACTTAATCCTTTATCAATACAATACACAATACAAATAAGAACTGCCTGGAGTCGAACCCGGGATATCGGTAGTATAATAGCTAGTATACTAGATGTTGGTTGTCCCACTGAGCCATTGAACGCAAACCATATATTTATATATATATATATATATATATATATATATATATCAGATCTATTTATATAAATGTTCAATATGCAATATTTTATAAAGCATAAGCTCCCATAGAAATATACCTGCGTATTAATATTATTATATTACAATCATACTATATAAAATGAATATTATAGTTTTTTATAAATTTCTACATAGTATTAATTCATTGTGTAATACCTATAGAATACTTACTCAATAATATATATATATGTGCCTATTAGGGGAAGTACTTGAATACTGACATACACGTAATATCGACATCCTAGAGCATCTTCTAAAATATAACTACAATCAAAAAATAATTCATTTACGATATTGTAAGTAATATAATTGTAATTCATATAAGTATACATTTTTTTTTTAATATTTATATTTTTTTAATTATAAATAAAAAACTAATTTTTTCGTTACCTCTCTAAAGTTATGAAAATTTTGAAGTACAATAATGATTCTCAATTGTTTAAAAATTTAAAAATTTAAAATAATCATTATAGATCTAATTATATTTTACAATGTGATATCAATATTTTATATTTGTCATTATTGGTTACAAATTTATTAACTTTTTCCTAAGCAACATACGTGTTCATAATACACGACCCATGTGATTGAACATTTAAGGAGCATTTTATAATGCTTTTTATTTAAAGAGCAGAGATACTCATTAGTATGATTGCATATATAGAAATATAATAGTTAGAAATCAAAATCCGAAAACAAAATTAGAAATTAATATATCGCGCGACGAGCAATTGCCTAGAAAGTGTACATAGAAGATATATACATTTTAACATGGAGTAAATACAAACATACTTTAAATATATATATAAATATATATATTAACACCTTATATACATAAATTATAATTGATAAGTAATAATAATAATATATACAAGTAATACTGTTTTATATATATATATATATATATATATATATATATATATATATATATATATATATACACATATATATATATTTATATATATATATATGTAGTTTTGTAACTACGTGTATAACTGTATGTAATTGATAATTAAGAATAATAATATATACAAGTAATAATATTTTATTTATATATACATATATGTAGTATGGTAACTACGTGTATAATTGTATGTAGGTATTTATAAATGTTCTGTATACTAAGTATAAATGTGTTATGTAATTTGGATGAATGTTGATTTAATATATTTTGTTATTTGTTTTTTTGATTTCTGTTTTATAAATTGTAAAAGATAGCGTAGTTTATAATTAGATTAACTAGTTGTATCTAGTTACCTAATTATAGATAAGCCCACTACGCCCATCACGTGATCTCGTTATTATCGAGAAGTTCGGTATGATATGGTTTATTAGTGCAAACAGCGTACACTGAAATACTAGTAAATCAAATCATATTAATTTTAAGAACTTCTCGATAGATACATATTTAATCACGACTATTGATATGTATGATGTTTAATATATATCCATATTTGTTTTGATTTGAGGTTTCCTCCATTCTCGATTCGACCAACACGTTTATCCACCATTCCCCATATACCCCCTTCCACGAACACACACATTCCCCATATACCCCCATCCACGTCCATACACGAACCACACCACATTCCCCATCCACGTCCATTCGTTTCCAATCAATAAATATATAACCTGTCGAGAATTATCATTCTCCGTTTTCCGGAGACAACATATATATATATATATATATATATATATATATATATGTTATGTAGTGTACACTAATATACGTATATTAGTGTATATGTATGTGCGAATGAATTATATTTAGGTCAGCGCGCGGTAATGAATAAGCGGTATACTTGTGGGTATGCATCATATATAGGCAAATGTTATATATCGTGCGGCGCGGAGTATTCGGCGAGTTATTATAGGTTATATAATGTCAATCAGGTGGTAACCTACGGCGCCATAAAGGATCGAACACCAATCAGCAAGAAACTACAAGAGACTACCACATATAATTGTATAGACACGCCCCTAAATATCGTTGGCGTGTCGAGCCGAAAATAATCGTGGGTTTTACCGTTTGGTCGTGGTGCGTACACGTCGACGACATTGACTTTTGACTTTTTAATTAAACCTTCACTTATTTAAAGTACTTTTAGTGTGTAGAGTAGTTTAATACGTAGTTTATTACGTATCTTATCAATTGTAAAAATGTATATAAATTACAAAAATAATTTGTATGCGTATGCTACACTATTAAAAATGAAATGTTGAGTGCACTATTTACCTATTCAACCCTATAAAACATTGAATCGACAATACACTCTTCATTCAACGTTTTTATAAACATATTAAATTAACGATATTATGAACTAACCTTTAATTTTATAAATTAACATATACTATTATAAATGTGTGTATGTATATACT
>OZ025239.1:77929599-78054599 GCA_964019155.1 Osedax fenrisi
AATACCAATTCTAAAATACTTCCGATTAAATGTGATGTACCACAAGGTTCAGTTTTGGGACCAGTATTATTTTTAATGTACATAAATGATTTACCTAATATAACTAATAAATGCAATTTTACTCTTTTTGCTGACGACACAACTTTAACATTTAAGTCTCATAAGTTAAATGATCTAGAAAAAGAAATAAATTCTACTTTAGTTTAAATATGTGACTGGCTTTGTGGTAATAAGCTAGTTCTTAATATTGATAAAACAAAATTAATTGTATTCCATCGTACAAGAGTTAAACATAAATTGAACATCAAAATAAATAATATAGCCATAAAACAATCAACTAATTTTAAATTCTTAGGCATTTTAATTGACGAAAATCGAAATTGGAAAATGCAAATAAATAATATTAAAAATAAACTTTACTATGGACTTAGTTTACTACATAGATATAAATATAAATTTAATATTAATACTTTAGTTATGCTATATTTTTCTTTTTTTCATAGTCATATTAATTATTGTTCTATTATATGGGGAAGTACTTACCATAGCAATATAAAATGTATTCAAATTTTACAAAATAAATGTATGAGAGCAATATATAAACTTGATAACAAAACCAATATTGATTACATTTTTTTAAGACATAACATTCTTAAATTTAAAGATATAATAAATATATCCATTTATAAATATATGTTTAGAATATATAACAATCATTATTTGCATAGTTCAATTTGTAAGTTATTTACCTATAATTGCTCTTTATATACTTTTAGGTTAAATAGAACATTCTTAATACCAAAAATAAGATTTGATCATGATAAATTTAGTATTCGTTACAAAGGCGCATATTTATGGAATTCTTTAAATACAACCACATCATCTTTAACGAATTTGAATACTTTTACAATACATATTAAAAACATGCTTTTAAATAGTTATATTTAATCACTTACACCTTATCTGTATTGTTTGTTATTTTATTTACATGATCATCTTTTCTTCTTTTTAGCTCTTTTAAATTGTTCGTATTGTACATATTTTTATCTCTAGCCTTTGGTCTTTAGTTTTCTTTGATTTTTATAGTTTAACTTATTTATTATTTTAGTATCTTTTTACATTTTTTAATATTTTATTATATATTTTTATTATATTTTATTATTATTTTATTGTTATATACATGATGATTTCTTGGTATTGAGAGATATATTTAATTTTATTGTATTGCTTTTTTATGAGACAGAACACGAATGAACAATATAGAATTGTAAAATATGTATTTATATTTATTCATTTTGTATTTATTCATTTTGTATTAATTCTCTCATTACCAAGAGCAGGTTGGTATCTCGATAAGTTCAATAGAACTTCTATACCATACCTGGGTTTTTGAGCTCGGTCATCAACTGAATCTGATATTATTATTATTATATTATTATATGTGAATCCTGTTGGATTTATTATTATTTATTTATATTTCATATTAATTAAATAAATTATAATAAACTTGCATTTTTAAGACAAAAGTAAAAATAAATATTTAACTAATTGAGACTATTTTTCTACACCATTTTTAATTAACTACATTTATATAAAGAAAGATCCTATATGAAGGAGGAAAGTATCTGTTGAATATAAAAAAAAAGTAAGTAATTATCTCCATTAGTTATTTATCCTTAGCATTTTTAGATAAGTAGATTCCTAGAGCTAAAATAGCATTGTTTAGATGAACTTGCGCCTTGCCCTTAATGTTAATTTTTCAATTTATTTTCATTATATTTACATTACATTCACTTTTTATCAGATTATTGCAGCCTTATTATATTTATTTATATACTTATTAATTATTTAAATACTTATTTATTTGTATACATTATATACATATATATATATATATATATATAAATATATATTTATATATATATATAAATATATATATATATATATATATATATATATATATATAAATATATATATATATATATATATATTAAATAAGTTCGATTCCCAGTAAACAACAACATAAAAATATGAACATATTATGAACATAAAATTATGTACATATTATGAACATATTTTGGACATATTATGCACATACATATGATCATAGAATATTGTTCTATATTAACATATGTTAAAAATAATTCAAATTATTCACATTGATATTTATATTATATCTACATATTATTTATACCTATTCATATATTATACCTGCTAATTTATATTATATTGTTATCTATATTATGGCTAGATAAGTAATTTATATATTGATTTTATATCAGTTTTATTTTGGCGAAACTATAGATCTATAATATTGTACTCATATGTTACATCATGTATGATATCATATCTACAAATGTCCCCTATATACCCTATATATATGTACCCTTATATATAAGTATGATCCCTAAATACGTATATGATCTTAATTATTGTATAAGTATTTATAAATATATGGTATTTTATAAATATATTTATTATTGTTATACATTGTTATAAATAGGTTAAAAATCATTTTTTTAATATGATAAATTTATCAAAAAATATACAATATTTTTTATTTATTTTTATTTATTTTTATTAATTTAGATTCAATAGATTTACCTAAATATATTAAAATAATAAATAATTAAATAATTGGTAATATTTATAGATACATATTTTTATGAATATTATATTTGTGTGATAACATATTATGAACATAATAGGGGAAACTAATCGATTACGGACAGTGCCCGAATACGGACACTCTCGGTATCTCAGAAACCATAAATCCTACAAAAAAATGTGTAATGAATAAAATATTCATAATTATATAAATAGTCTAAAAAAGTAATTTTTATTATTTTTTAAATTCAAAATATTGCTGATATATCCAATAAACTGATTTTTTTATTACGTTTTTAAATTTATGAAAAAAAAAATCAACTTAAAACCTTCTCGAAGGTTGAGAATATACAAATGTATCTATAGATATAAAATATAATACTATATTATTAAAAAAATAAAGCATTCTAAAACTATATATATAATTTCTATAATTGCTATAACATATTCATTAAGTTATAAGCATATATCTAGATGTCATATACATCCCTAATACGGACAATCTAGATGTCTTAATACGGACACCATATAACCAATCAACGCACAGCGTATGAACTATTCTGATTTTCATAGAAATCGCGTGCGTTATAATATTAATACCACCAATAAATCTAAATCTAAAATTTGTATAATTTATATAATTAAATTGTATTATTAATTAAAAAAATAATAAAAATAAATAAATTATTAATTAATTAAATTAGAATAAATTGTTCATAAAATTAATTATAAATAATGTAATTATAATTTGTCTGATTGATTCATCAATAATATATAGTTTATCTAGTGGTATATAGGGTGTCCGTATTATAACACAGAGTATCCGTATTTAGACACTGGTACCGATTATGGACACTCCTGTTATCTATGGAATTAAAAGATTAAAAGATTAAATACAATTTAAAATCACAATGATATTTACAATAAAATCATATAATATTAATATTTTGAAATTTTTGAATAAAAATAATGAGTCATACAATGTTAATACCATTTGTTATTAAAGTGTCCGCATTAGGTTACTTTCATATATGTTATATAACATATAACATATATGTTCATAATAATATGTTGTCAAATAAATATTTGTATGAAAATTATATTTGTGTGATAACATATTAATATGAACATATTATGCACATAATATGTTCATAATAATATGGGGTTAATAGGGTTAGTATTACAATAAATAAGGAGAATTTGAACGATGTAGTACCAAACTATGTAGGGCTAGATGTAGCGGTGACGCGCGCTAGTTTAATTTGTAAACACGAATGTATTAATAGATAATGGAGGAGCTAAGTACGCCCAGCAAACACATAGAGTCTAAATAGAGGTAATTGCCTCTAATTTTAGACTCTAAGGATGTTAACAACGAGACTCTATGTTGACCCTAATTTGGCTTTAGATTATATTTTGATTGTATTTATACCCTATTTAGCTTATATTTTGACTTTATTTAGCTTATATTTTGATTGTATTTAGACTCTATTTAGCTTATATTTCGACTCTGTTTAGCTTCTATTTTGATTGTATTTAAACTATATTTAGCTTATATTTTGATAGTATTTATACTCTATTTAGCTTAGATTTTGATTGTATTTATACTCTATTTAGCTTATATGTATACTCTATTTAGCTTATATTTAGAATATATTTTGACTATTTATTATATTAATTGATATGTTAAAACTACACAATAGTAAACAATATGGTTATATTAAAAATGTATTAAAAATTGTTAATAAATGTTAACATACATTCGAAACATCGGAAATATTTAATTCATCATCATCGACATCATCATTTTGCTGGGATTCATCTTTAGGCTAAAATATAATTGAATTCATTATTGTTGTTAATATATATATATATATATATATATATATATATATATATATATACATATATATATATATATATATATATATATATATATATATATATATGTTGATGAGTATCGTAATATGCAAGGGTTAATAAGCTACATATTATGTAGATTATGCATGACATTTTTATGAGGCTTAGCCTACTGCGGGTAAGTCTATTAGTCATATTATAGAGGGTTGTGGGGATTCGACTATAGTGAAATTTATATATTATACTATGCCATTATAATTACAAAATATTGTTGTTATTCCGTAGGTTGCGATTGGGTTTATTGCCATATGCC
The DNA here is from genome assembly GCA_964019155.1 of Osedax fenrisi. Classification (NCBI taxonomy): domain Eukaryota; kingdom Metazoa; phylum Annelida; class Polychaeta; order Sabellida; family Siboglinidae; genus Osedax; species Osedax fenrisi. The sequence goes on from OZ025239.1 coordinate 77,934,380, forward strand.
TATTATTGGCTAGTTATGTAGGCTTTCTAAGGTTATTGTATACCTAACAGGATATTACATTATTTTAAAACCCTGTGACAACTTTAAATAATATATATGTTCTATTTTTAAAGGGTATAAATAATTTAATAAAAACCTTGTCTCTTATGTCATGGTCTGCTACATGTACGTTTGACGTAATGTAGTGGAATTCCTGTTTCTTGTAGTTCTTATCATAATATCTTCTAATACAGACATATTCGAAGTGGTTCATCCTATTGCAAGCATTGCATCTGTGTCCGAGAGCTGCGTGCAGTAGTTTATTTCAATATATAATTTTTTCATGATCTTAAACTATATAATTAAAACAAATTTGTAATTAGTAAATCATTTAAAATTTGTATATATATATATTACTAACGTTAATCAGTATCTGATACAACGATGACACTTATCAAATAAACTGGATTGCAGGTACAATTCTATATAATTTAAATAATATTAATAAATATATATATCATATAGTTACTGATAGTTTGAGTAACATATATAAAAAATAGTTAGTAGATAATTAATTAAGATAATAAATATTATATAAGATTAACTAGTGATATAAAGTGAACCAAATAAACCATGCGGAGTATATGAATGACCGGCATATATATATATAAATATTATTTAGCTGTAGTAAGGTATGTGGTAGTGGGTGCGATATGTATTTTTGAACACATAATTAAGGGGGTACTAAATGTGGCGCCATTTGTATGAATTTACATGTGGAACGCATTACCTCCGTATTTTGAATGTTTCTAAACAACTATTTATTTAATAAACCCATTTTGTTGTTATATAAAAAGAACATTCATATCTATTACATAAGAAGAACAAAATATATATTTTACACATAATAATTATATTTTTGAATATGGGTTTTTTATATTATGCATATATATGTTATTTATATTTAGTAAAATAAATTAGGTAGATCACTTCTATCTAAACATTCATTTATATATGCAAACTTAACAAAATATATTATTTCTAGTAAAACGCATTTGAAAAGTCAATAAATTAATTCAATAAATAAATTGTAAAATAATAACGCATGTGCATTCAGCTAATATAAAATCAATATTATAAAGTAAGTTTTATATTTTAAAATGTAGATTTCAAAATATATCATTTATTTTAAATATTGTGCTATAAAAGATGATTTTTAGGAATGTAGATTTTAAAATATATAATTTATTTTTAATATTGTACCATAAAATATGATTTTTATGTTATTTCTAAACTGATTTAATAGGTAATTTGTTCACAGTTACTAAATAATATATCATCAATCAATAGTTCATATTGACATTTTTTTTCGATATTAATTAATTTATACATTGAGATATCCCCTTAATTGATAAGTATATATATATATATATATATATATACATATATTTATATACAAAAATTATTTTATCTTACCATGGCAAGCTTTTTAGGTACTCCATGAAATGTATTCTCCGATCATATATATATATATATATATATATATATATATATATATATCTCATCACATTTATTAGAGCTACAGACATGCATAGTTATGCCTCCTGTATCGTCCATCAGCTGGTAGTACTTTATAAGCACCCAGGAGACGGCATTTATACGATGACATTCAGATAGGGACATACCTCACTATAGTGTTCATTTTATACCTATAGGTTCATTTTATTGCCCCAACAGTGTACTGAAAATAGAAATTAAAAATATATCAATGTATTATTAAATTATATTTATTTATATGGATGATTAAATTAGAAGTTAAATTGGTTTTATAAATACAATTATTTATTAATGAAATAAGTCATAATAAATTACTAAATAAGTCGTCATAGATTACTTTAAATAGATAATTTATATGAGTAATTAAGAATTAAAAATATCGCAGGTGTAATTTCGTACGAATCATTAGAAACATCAACGATATTTTAAGTAATCTCGTACGACTTGTAAAATTAAGTGTTTTTCATAATTATATACTTATTATTAGAATATTTATATTTAATTATTAATTACTGATGGAAAATATATTATATACATATATGTATATAAATAATGACTAGAGTCAAAAATAAAATAATTAATATAACTATAGTGTCAAATTTATATAAAATACTTTTAGAATAAACTAAATTTAATAAGACGTTCAAGATTACATAGTCCGAAATGACCTCGTACAAGATAACTGGCTACCGTAATTAATACTATATGATTATGCAGATAATAATATAATAAACATACTAATATAATTATAATGTTAAAACTAAATGAATAAGATTTTATTAATTTTAATAAACTATTTAAAATTATATTTAAAATTATACTATTAGAAATTATTATAAAATAATTATCTGCAATTATTTATACATTACTAAACAAGTAATATTATAGTAAATATATTATATAAATTACTAATAATATTATATATGTATAAGAAGTGTTACTATATATAATGCTAAGTAAACAAATTATATTATGTATGTAAATTGAGCATTACATAATTTAATAAATTATTTATTTAGTTGACAATATTATTAATTAAAAACTAAAATAGATTTTATACAATTATAATTGTTGATATACAATTATATCAATTTATATATAGATAATATTAAAAATATAGGATAATTAACTGTTAATTAAATTTACAAATTAATTTATAAATGTATTATATAAACATATTATATTTATAACAAAACTAACACATTAGGTTCTTCATGACTTGTTCAATATTAAATAAAATCATAACAAATACCAAAAAATGCGCATGCGCATTGATTAATATCACAGAGCTAGAGAGAAACTTTCTCTCTAGCTCTGTGATTAAAATATATATATATATATATATATATATATATATATATATATATATATATATATATATATATATGGTATATAGTATATATTGTATATAATATATATTGTATATAATATACAGATACTATATTGACTGTAAATATTATTTCCTCTATTTTGACTCTATTTAGACTATAGTATATAACAGTATATATACTGTTATTTTTAACATTTATCTGTAGTAAAATTAAAATTAATTTTCCTCTATTTTAACTCTATTTAGACTATACTATTTGTTCTCCTATTTTGACTCTATTTTGACTATAATGTTATTTTTAACATTTATAAGTAGTACAATTTACATTTTATCCTCTATTTTTACTCTATTTATATCATAATATTTTTTCACTCTATTTAGACTCTTTTTTGTTTTTTTGACTCTATTTAGACCCTGTGTGTTTGCTGGGCGTATTATATATGTTTCCTTGGGATTAGTATATGATTAGTATAAATATCCAATAGGAATAGTATATATATATGTATATATATATATACTATGAATATATAATAAGCATGAATTGATGTTTGTATGATATATTGTATGATTCATAACTCTATGTATAGAAATAGGATAAATTATTAATTATCTTAATGCATGTATGTGATTGTATATTATATATATATGCCTGGGTGTGTATGTATGTATGAATGTGAGTGTATTTATGTATATATGTATATATGTATGTATGCATATGCATGTATGTATGTATGTATGTATGTAGGCAGGTATTTAGGTAGTTAGGTAGGTAGGCATATAGTAGGTAGGTATACCTAACTATAGTTAGGTAGGTATGTAAGTACACTGTTAGAAGTAAGTTCTTTGGACGAACATTTTAGTGATATTATCATAGGGTTCTTTTGAATCATAAAATCAAGAGAACCTTAAATATTAAATAAATCTATAATAAATGGGTTATTTTCAATGATCTAAATGTGTCGAAATCGAAATCCCTATTATTTTTATATAAGGTTCTTTGGACACGTAAATTTAAAATAACCCTTTGATATTACTAATGATAATGTCAATATTATGTTAATATGTAATTTTTAATATATGTACACATATTATTATAATTAAAATGTTATATTAATATATTTATATACATTTTTGTAAACTAGTTATTTATATAATATTTTATCGAAATCAGGTAATATATAATTAAACCTATTATTAATTTTAAATTACTATTCTAATTTTAAATATGTTATGATGAATGCAAATATATCCATTTTAAATAACTCTGGTTTCTCTTGAGCCATGCATTTATATTTTGTTTTTACTAAAGATTTCCGTGGAGAGGAATAATTTAATAAGTATTATAACATTTTTCTATCCCTACTTTGTTGGGAAAAATTATCAATGATTATCATATTTGATTAATATACTATATCTAAATTATATTATTATATATTTTATAATATATATATAATAAACTTTATTTATATTATAATAAGGAACCGAAAATCTAACATATATTCTTATATATTTATAATTACAAATAATAGAAGGGTTCTTATATATTTACAATTGTAATGAACCCTATATAAATAATATTCAGAAAGGGTTCTTTAGGTTATTTTTATCCAAAGAACCCCGAAAAGTGTTCGCGTACAGATGATTCATCCAATGAACCCTTTATTTATGTCTAAATAAACTTATTATATATTATATATTATATATTATATATTATTTGTTTATTATTATTAAATATTTGTTAAATAATAATAAAATATATAACACATTTAATGATTTTAGATTTAATAAATTTTTCAATATTTAAATTATATATAACGATCAATAGCTTTAAAATACATAAAAACTAATGAACATAATTTAACAATAAGGATATTAATATGAGAAATTAAAACATAATTTTGAAAATGTAATTGAATTATTAAATACTATTACTATAGATAAATTCCAGAAGTTATCAATAATGCAATAATAAAGCTATACAAAAATACACAATCTATGGTTAGATCACACGATGGAGACACGTCCTTTTTCAAGATAACGACTGGCATACTACAATGTGATACCTTAGCTCCGTTTCTATTTATTGCATCTACTGCGTATTAAAGAACTGAAAAACAATTTCAACTTAAAACCTTCTCGAAGATTGAGAATATAAAAATATATTAATATATTAATAACAATTGTTATAAAATATAACAATATATTATTAAAAATTATATAAATAATTGCTATATTTATTATCAAATATTAATTTAGTTATAAGCATATATCTAGACGTCATATAAGTCCCTAATACGGACACTATATATGTCTTAATACGGACAATTATAACCAATCAGTGCGACGCGTGTGAAAAATTCTGATTTTCATAAAAATCCCGTGCATTATAATATTAATACCACCATTGAAGCTAAATCTAAAAATGTTATTATTTAGATACTTAACTTGTATTATTAATTAATAAAATAATAAAAATTACTAATTAAATTAAATCAAATAATTCATAAAATTAATTATAAATTCTGTTTCCGAACAGTCGTTCTATTCATTCAATTAGTACTATTTGACAATAACAAATTCTACAGCATAAGTGTGACGCATTTACATCGTTTCTGTACATTCATCATAAATTCATAAATTGGTCAACTTTTCCGTGTTACTCGGTAGCCGTTCAGGAGGATCTGCTATGTCGATTACCCGTACTTTAAACCGTCGTTACCATGAGTTTAGTTACAATTTAACACGTATCGTGTATTTATTTAATATTTATAATTATACTGACTGTGTAGTATACTACACAGTGTATACACAGTGTGTACTTATATTACATTTATTAATCAATATATATATATATATATATATATATATATATATATATATATATATATTTGTATATATGTGCGTATATATTTGTATATATTTGTATATATGTTTGTAACTATGTGAATATATATACACACATTTATATGTATCGATACAGATCTATATATATAAATAAAAATATATAGGTGATCTATCTGTATTGTCTTTTCACTGAAATCATTGAACCGTATCTACATCACTGCTGTGATTGTTCTATATAAATTTTCATTGATTCTTCTAGCTATAGCTACCCGACAAACAATTTATTAAAAAAAGTCCGTTTTAATGTCCTAATTTATCCTTATAACACACTGAACCGTATATATTTACTGTGATGCTACTTAAAAGAATGTTTACAGTAATTTTAAAAATATAGACCAAATAACTATGCAAAACTTTACTTAAATTGTCCTGTAGATACCCTGAGCAGTAGTATAATTTGTTACAGTGCAGGACATTATTAATAAGTATATATATATTTTTTTAATATAGAAATAATAACATATTATACCTTTTAATTATTTTAATATATTTATTTAATTTTTATTTATGCAAATTAATTATTAATTATTATTTTACTTTTATATTTAAGTTTATATACTGATTTTAATAAATAAAATATTATTTTAAAAATTAAAATTATTTAAGTAATCCTATTTATTTTTCTAAATTATCATAATCTCATTCAAGTGACACATTGAACTACAATTTTAATCATAATTATATTTATAATATAATTGGAAAGCATGTTGAACTAATTGCCCAATATTGAATATATAGCAATTGAATATTGATTAAAGTTTGTATTCAAAATTAAAATGTTATTATTATTGAATTTCGAATTTAGTTTAGAACTTAAGTTGAACTTAAGTTAATTATTTACCATTGACTTAGGTTGAAATTAAATTTTAAACTTAAGTTGTTGATGTAATTTGAATGCTGAGTTATTCTATTTAGGAATAGAACATACTTTATATGTCCCTTATTTGTCCTTAGCAGGATTAAGAAAGTTAATTATTTAGTCTTTATTTACCCTTAACAGGATTAAGAAAGTCTGTTATTTTGTCCTTATTTGTCCTTAGCAGGATTAAGAAAGTTCGTTAATTTGTTCTTATTTATCCTTAGCAGAATTCAGAAAGTTCGTTATTTTGTCCTTATTTATCCTTAGCAGGATTCAGAAATGTCGTTATTTTGTCCTTATTTATACTTAGCAGGATGAAGAAAGTTCATTATTTTGTCCTTATTTATGCTTATACAGTGACTAATAAATCCACGTAAATGTCCTTCACACATGTAAAATAGATAGACAGATTGTTACACTTTAGGACCTCTGCAATAGTCCTCAGCAGGACAACTGTGCAGTAATAACTGTTAGTCGGGTATAATATAATTGCTATATCGAATCTATTGATATGAATTGTGTTCATTGTAATAAATGTATAACTGATATAGCTAATACGATTACATGTGATATATGTAATCATCATTTAAATGTTACTTGTCTTAATAAGTATATCTTAACTACACACCCGTGGAATTCTACCAAGCCTTCTAAAATTTCTGTTTTGAATTATTACATTCTAATCTATTCATATTTCAGTGTAAGAACTGTAAAGACAATACATATGTTAATAATACAGATAGATCTAATTCAAATTTATACTCAAAAATCAATGATTGTATCATCAATTAACTTGATAAATTACAAATAGATGTAATTAAATAACTTAACAATTCTTAATTATATTTCTAACGCCATATCCTCACTTCCCGATACCTTAAAAATATCGACGTCTAAATCATTCAGCGACATCGTTAAGTCCACATTATCTATTCCTACTGCTACAAAAACAACCTATAAAATGCATTCATCTTCTTCTCAACCTTCAGTTATTATTGAACATATTTCACATACTAATAGGAATCTAACATACATTCACTCTTTATTTAAACAACTTGAACTAGATTCTAACACTATAACTGAGTTATCTTTCATATCTCACTATGCAAACTTAGTACTCTCATCTCCATTCACTACTGATAATTTACTAAACTCTAGATCTTCTTTCAATTAAACGATTTAAAAACATTATTTATTCGTCTTTTTATTCACAGTGATACAATTAAGATTTGTCGTATATACTTTCATTCATCCAAATCTATCATGACGAAATATAAGTGAGTGTTTAATAGACACAAGCTATCATATGAGCTTCGCTTAATCACTACTAACAGCAATTCTGATATAAAAGTAATCAACTGGGAATCGAATCCGTATATTCCAGATAAAAATGAATTTATTCAATGGTCTAATTCATTTGAGAATTATTGTAAAACCGCTACAAAAAATGGCTCTTCTTCTTTTACTAAATGACATTACACCCATACTATTAAGTATTTCAGTTAATTAACTCTAGATATGTACGGAAAAAAGTTGATAGTATAGCTCAATCTATTATTGATTCTAAATGTTTAATTACTGCAATTACTGAAACATGGTTGACTGATAATGATTTTGCTTTATCATCGCAATTAATTCCTCAAAGATATAATGTAATTCTTGCGAATAGATCGACGCCTTCTCGTGATGGTGATCTTGCACAGGTATATTCATCTAATTTGAAACTTTTCATATCTAACATTCCTTCATGTGAAATGTTGATTTGCCATCTCAGATTTTCATCTTATACAATACATATTGTTCTTTTTACCGTCCCTCTTTTTCTAGCATATCTGTATTTTCGATGACCTTGAGTATATTTTTGAATCTATCTCTTCTGACAATATAATTATTCTTGGTGATTTCAATATACAATATAATTCTTCTAATTCTCCTGCATCATCTTTAAAATGTCTGCATTATGAGTTATTTCTAAAGCAACATATACATTTCCCCACTAATGCCAATGGAAACTGTATCGATCTTGTTATATCACCATCCTCGTATAATCTTGTTTCATCTCTTTTTCAAAGCTTTCTAATCTCTGATCATTTTGCAGTTACACTTGAGTTGTTATTGCCAACTTTTGCTATTCCTCGACCAGTAAGTTCATTTAGAAAGATATCTGCTATTAATATAACTTCTTTTGTTAGCTCCGTTTGTTCTCAACTCGATATCCATCAGTGTTATCTCTTACCTGACTCTCTCTTTCACAATTTTAACTCGGCTGTTTCTAATTCTCTTGCATTATTTGCACCTACTGAATCTCCCAATTGATCATATTCCAAATCTCCTTTGTTTAGTAATGAGCTAATTAATCTACGTCGTTCACTCAACAAAATACCAATCGACCAACCTTGATGCTGATCTTAAAGCCTTCAAAGTATCTCGTCAATGTATAGATGTAAACTTCTCAACTATAAATCATCCTACTTTACTGGTAAACTTAATAACTTAGGTATATCCTATAAACAAGCATTTACACTTTAATTTAAATTGATTGTTCGAGATCTCAACATTAGAAAGATGTGTAACAAGCTAACTTTTACTTTAACCAAGTGCCTTAGTCATGCTCTTGTATTCAGTAGACTTCGGAACTGCTGTTCCTTATTTACTACTCTAAACCTTCATTTATTGCACAGACTTGAAACTATTCAGTGCCAGCAATAATAATACTCTACAAACTTGATCATCGAACAATGGTTTCCATTTCATTTCTGATGCATTCGCTTGGATGGTTAAAGTCCTTTGTATAACGCATCGAGCAATTTATCAAGCCAGCCCTGAATATATCGATAATGTCATTACTTTACACTTGGACAATCGACCTCGTCGTATTGGCTCAAATATGATGCTCCATCAACCTATCAATACGACAGTATACGCCAAATCGGCATTTGTAGTCGTAGTTCCAAAGTGTTGGAATGCATTGAAAGCTCACATCAGATCAACTGAATCTGAACCTTTATTTAAACGTAAAGTATATAACTATTTTATTTCTTTATAACTGCATTATTTAATATTGTTCTTGTTCTTTTATATATATATATTGTTCTTGTTATTGTTCTCATATTTATTTGTGTTCAGTTTGTTATTACCTTCATTATTATTAACGCCGATAAATCTATGATGTTTTGTAGTCAATAAACTATTTAATAATTATGATAATACATAATGTAATTATAATTTATCTGATTGGTTCATCAATAATATATAGTTTATCTATTGGTATATAGGGTGTCCGTATTCGGTACCCATGTCCGTTATCTATTGAATAAAAGGATTAAATAAAATTTCAAAATCAGAATAATATCTATAATCATATAATATTAATATATTGTAAATGTTGAATACAAATATTGAGTCGTACAATTTTAAGACCATTTATTGTTAAAGTCCGTATTAGGTTACTTTCCCCTACATTTCCAACACCAATTAAATTTTTAATAATTATATCTATATATAAAAACAATATCCGTTATGAATCTAGAAATTATAGACTAAAATCAATGTTATGCCAACTTTCAAAAATATTTGAAAAAATAATTCACATCAGATTTAGTTCCTTTTTTATAAAAAAAAACTATACAAACATGCAATATGGTTATATCAAATAACGTAATACAAAATATGCTAACAAACAAAATAAATCAATATATACATTATTTCTTGATATAAGTAAAGCTTTTGATATGTTAGATCATGCAATTTTAATAAATAAATTATATAAATCCGGAATTAGATTAACTCGCTTAAATTAAGAAATATCTATTTATTAACCAGAAAACAATCTATTTTAATTAATAATAAAAAAAAACAAATATCTTAGAAAATAATATTGGTGTACCGAAGAGATCGATACTTGGTCCAATTATTTATAATATATATATATATATAAAAACTAATACTAACACACAAAAAGGATCATAAGAATAATAAATAAAACCACAAACTTTTGTGAACATACTGATAATCTATTTTTAATAAATAAAATATTAAAATTAATAGTTTTATATATATATGTACGATCTTCATAATAATAATGTACCTATACATTTATACAATGTACACATAAGATATTAAAATAAATATAAATTATGAAATAAACCTTCTTACAAAATACCATTTTCAATATATATATATAAATATATATATTAATAACCGGACCAAAACTATGGATTAATCTACCTAATAATATCAAAAATATACAAAATAAAATCCATATAATAAAAATTAAAAATGCTATCAATAAATTATATATAAATAGAATACATTTATATATAAAAGTATGTGTGTATATATGTATGTATATATATAATATTATTATATTATTATAAAAAAATATATTTACTTATAAAGGATAAAGAGATATTAAGAAAAGAAGAATTATTTAAAATAATATATAAAATAATTAAAGTATTAAATACAAGAAAAACTAAAGAAAAAAGAAAAACAATAAATAAAAGAAAAACTACAAAAAGAAAAGAAAAGAAAACTATTAAGAAAAGAACAACTATAAAGAAAAGAAAAACAATAAATAAAAGAAAGACAAATTATACAGAAAAGAAAGAAAATCAAAACGTAAATAATAAGAGAAAAGTAGTTCCGGTAAGTATTTGTATGTAGGATATATGGGCGACGATAACATAAAATATATATATTATTTTTGAATCCTTTTAGGAGAACAAATGATATATATATTTGTAAATTAACAACAACAATCAAAATTTAAATTATACTATTAAATATTATCATTATTATTATATAGTTTATAAATTATATATATTATACTATTAAATATTTTAAATATTGTAATACAATTTTCATATTTAATAGAATATTGTACAAATAATTAAAAAATGTATATAAATATTAAAAAAGTTAACATATAATAATGAACATTTATGAAAAATCCACTAAAATTAATTATTTGAGCTCAGATAACATAAAAAGATATATTTTTCTTTACGAAATATTTATCATTTGTTAATATTCGTTTATTATATCATGAGATATTTTAATTTATTTACCTATTAAGGAAAGTTTTTACATTTTAGAATGGTATACAAATTGTATATTCTTAATGAGTCATACTATGTTAAGACCATATAGTTAAAGTGTCCGTATTAGGTTACTTTCCCCTACTTATACATCTAAATCTATTATTGATAATATTTATACTAATAATAATAATATACCATATATAAATGATCTTTTAATATCGGATATATCTGATAATTTACCTATTATTGTATTATATAAAAATCATTTAAATATTAATTATAATAAATTTAAAAATAATCAAAAAACTTTGTATAATAGATCACTTAATTAAATTAATTAATTAATATTAACAACATTAGAAATTTTCTAATAAACCATGATTATATTTACTGGATAATATTAAATCTAATGTTATTGATTTTATTAATAAAATTACAAAAGTGTATCATGATAATAATTTCCCATTAGTAAAGAACCACTAAATTTAAAAATTCACCACGGATTGATAATAAAATTAAAAAATAATACATACAAAATATATTTTATATACAAAATGTATTCAAATGAATGATAACTCATTAATAAATATATATGTTTATATTAATGTTATAAATAAATTTACAAATTATTTACGTAAAGCTAAACATCTATATTATTCTAATTTAACTTCATCAAATAAAACACCAAAAAATAAGGAAAACACCTAATTATCTACTAAATAAAATAAATAATAATAATAATATAAATAATATTTCTAAAAATAATATCAGTGAAACAGATAGGTAATAATTGTACTACTCTAATAAGAAACTAACAATAATTGTTATACATCTTTTTTAATATATTAATTTAGCAACAAATCTAACATCAAATAATAGTTCAGATAATTATAATTATAATATTAACTCCTCTTTATTTTTTACCATTATAAATTCCACTGAATTGACGAATATTATAAATACTATGAAATGAACATACAGTACGGACTTATATGACATTAATTCTGTTATTATAAATAATATAGAATATCTTAGGTGTGTTCATCATATATGTGTTCCTTTATCTATGTTTTATAACAAATGTTTTAGTGCAGGTTACTTTCCAGATTCTCTAAAAATTGCTAAAGTAATTCCAATATATAAAAAAGGAATAAAAGAAAATATTGAGAATTATAGACAGATATATATCTATTTTACCTATTTTATCTAACATATTTGAAAAATTAATAAAGATAAGAATAAGTTCATTTATTGAAAAAATAATATAATAAATAATAGACCATTTGGTATTTGTAATAATATGTACTATTGATGCTATCAATGCCTCACTAGAAGAAGTAACCGATAATTTAGATAGTCAATTAAAATATTCAATGTTATCATTAGATTTGTCAAAAGCTTTAGATACCATAAATCGTAATATTCTAATTAATAAACTTAGAAATATTAGAATGAGGTGCCTGGTTGAAGCTTATGAAATGTTATCTATTTTATGATAGTATTATATATTACTATTTAACAACTAGTTATTTAAAAAAATAGTAATTCATCATTATTACCTATAAAAATAGGAGTTTATCGGGATTATGATCTGGTACCCCTGTTGTTTCTAATACATATAAATGATATTGCGTATATTGATAGGGATGTATCTCTTATTATATTTGCAGGCGATACTAGTTTTATATTAACTATAATATTATTAGAAAAAATAATTAATTATAAAATGATTAAGATAAATAATTAGTCTATTAATATTAAATTATATATTAATATAAAAAAAACTAATCATTTAATAATTTGAATGATGATCAAATAAATATATGTATTGGAAAAAATGTAATAGATCAATTAGATTATGTGAAAGATTATGTGTATATTGATTCCAAACTAAATTGGAAAAGACATATAAATTCATTACATTGAAATTATCGAAAATAATCTCGGTTTTCATAAATTGAAAAATAAATGATTCTGCTTTATTAATAATAATTAAATATGTAGTCATGTATTCGGTACCTTATTGTATTAAGATATGGGGTCAAGAATATATATATATATATATATATATATATATATATATCTATAAATAATGTATTATTATTATATTTGTGATCAAATTAGATAAAAATATTTAAAATCTTTAAAGTTGGAGTTTAAAAAAACATTGGTTTTTCATATCTATTTACATGTTTCGTGTGAAGGTCCCCTTTAAGATACGTATATATATATATATATATATATATATATATATATATATATATATATCTACGCTATGGATGTAAATATATATTAAGGTGCTCCCTTAAAATTATATTATATGTATAAGTTAAAAATTAATTAATAAAAATAAAAATGATATAAGTATAATTGAATATTTATTTTATTCGATTTCCTCTCTACAAAATAAGTATTGAATTTTTTTGAAAATTCAAAATCTCAAGAAATAATTAAGATGTTCACATAATTTAAATTGCATAACACTAAGATACATTTTTTTAATTGTTAGAAATAGAATTTTAAATGATTAGAATATTAGTTTTAAAAATATCAGTATTTTTAAAAAGTAAAAAATAAATAAAAATAAAATATTTAATTTATAAATTTAATTATCAATTATTTATCAACTCTATATCTAATCACACATATTTTCTATAGCTACAATATACATATTATACTAAACATACTAACTTTAGTATATATACTATGAAACTAATTTGACTAACTATTTAGCAATTTTCATAAAAAAAACAAATATTCTGAGATAATTTATGTTAATGATTGACTATATTATTTATCTGCTTTTTGACTGTTATTATTATGATAACAGTTATATTAGCTAATTCTTACAATTTTTATATTATATTTATATAACTTATATAGTTTGTCATGATTTTGACATATATTGCATCCATAGGTCAATCCTATAAATTATTGAAAAACAGTTTTATTCATTATTTTATTAAAAAAAGATAGTGTTATAAAATTATGTTTTTTTATGCTTTATATATGTTTATAACATACGATATATTGACATATCATATATTATACATGTATACATAAATATATGTATACTATAGTAATCTATTTTTTAAACAATACTTTTTTAAAAAAAATTTTAATTGTAAAGACCGTGTATCCCCTTAAGTAGCTTTGGTTCTAAAAATAATGTTTCCAGACTTTAAAGTATGTATTGTATCAGATAATGTTATATACAATTATTTATAAGTTTAAGTTTTGAAAAGCTTCTCTCTCTCAGGTTTATTATTTGCAATTACATATATTAGGATGATCATTTCTACATTTAGATATACATTTAGCCAACCATATTTTTATATTTTCATATTTGGATAGTCCATTCCTTTGAAGTGTATATCAATATATTATAATATATGTTTAATAATGAATCACCTTATTTACTAATTATATTAATTTCAGATGTCAGATGATATATATATATATATATCGTTTGATCAACATCCCAAATATTGCTTTTATTATTATTTTATTTACTTTCGGTGTGTGTAAATCACAACTTATTTATATTTGTTTACTATTATTTATATATTTCTGTCATATTATTTATTGTTAACCATCGTTTTGAATCTATTCAATAAACTATTATATATCTATCTATCTATCTATATATACATATTAATTATTTATATAATATAATTATTAATAACTACATGATTATATTTTTTTATATATACTTATTAATTAAATTTTCAAATATTTGTAGAAAATATTTATTTTTAACTTCGTATATGATGTAAATTCACTAATTTGACCATGTGTTATCATTATACTAATTCATTTTATTTGTATAGTACTCCAATCAACTCCTCATAATCATGTATTTTATCGACTATATATTTAGAGAGTGCATCGATATTTTTTATTACCATATTATCTCAATTAAACTTAACTGCAACACTTTTCTGATCGACTTTATTCAACAAAGTAATTTGCTAAACTTTGTTCATAACAATTGAAGTCTCAAATTCTTGCATTTTATTTAATAAATACGTTGACTCTATTAATGTAATTTACGTAATGTTTTTAACATATATAATATCAGATATAACTTATATAATTATGAATATACACAAGATAATGCACTAATAACATCTGCTTGTTAGCATCTGCTTGTTATGCCTATAACCATATTATATTCGATAATAGGTTTTTATAAAAAAATATTATATTCTTTCTATAATCTAGATGTTAATATCATCTATATATAGGTTGGCTTTATATAAACTATATTGATTTGGTATGAAAGCAAATAATAGTGCTACAATTGTCGAAGATTCAACAGCATTTTTCCCAACTAGATGTATTGAATGCGCAGCGTAAGGGATAAATATTGGCAATGGACTATGATTTATTATGACATCTTGTATTTCATTGAATCTTATATACATATTGATGGCATTGTCATAACAAGAGCCCTATAATCTTTTATATTTATATTATTATTAAAAAAATTCTAATAAATTATTAGCTTGATAATTGACCAATGTGATAATTAATCTCTACGTACAATGTACGTCGTACATCAAGAAATATTAAATAATCATACCTTCCTTGGTATATATAATGATGGTTATTTACTGATATACATTTGATATATCTGTAATTGAGTCCACTTATACAATATAAAATTTTATAATAAATATATATAATTTATATATGTAATATTATAGGGGAAAATAATCTAATACGGACACTTTAACAATAAATGGTCTTAAAATGATATGACTCAATATTTGTATTCAACAATTACAATATATTAATATTATATGATTATAGATATTATTGTGATTTTAAAATTTGATTTAATCATTTTATTCAAAAATAACGGGGATGTCCGTATTCGGTACCCATGTCCGAATGCGGACACCCTGTGTTATAATACGGACATCCTATATACCAATGGATAAACTATATATTATTAATGAACCAATGAGATAAATTACAATTACATTATTTATAATTAATTTGATGAATAATTCAATATGATTTAATTAATAATTAATTTATTAATTTTTATTATTTTATTAATTAATAATACAAGTATAAATAATAATATTTTTAGATTTAGCTTCATTGGTAGTATTAATATTATAACACATGCGATTTTTATTAACATTAGAATAGTTCAAATGCTGCGCGCTTATTTGTTATAGGGTGTTCGTATTAAGAGGGTGTTCACACGATAGGTGTTTTGCTTGTCGTACGAACAAATGCTGAACCGAATTCTTCAAAATCATAGATTCGGTCCAACATTTACTCGGATTCCTATTTTTCTCGTCGTACAGCAAAAATGGAAAATATCCTATTTTTTGCTGGACCGAAATAAATGCTGGACCGAAATATCTTACTATCTTTGGTAATGTTTACAATATTTTATAAAAATATTATACTGAATAATTGTTATATAATTAATCGTATTACTACAATATAAAATACAATATAAACATGAATTATACAGAATATACAAAATTAAATAATTCAAGTAAATATTTAATAAAAAGTAGTTTAATTAAATGCTTTAAATATCGAGAATCGTTGTAAATAATTATGCGCCCGTATAGTTCTCGTTCTGCTATTTTCATACGAAATATCCAGTGCAATTTCGCCAGTTATTAAACATAATAAATTATTTAAATAAGTATCCATAATCATAATACATGTAATTATAATAGATAAATTAAAATATTATTTGAATTTGAAATTTTAAGAGGTCATATAAGTTCCTAATACGGACACTCCAGATGTATAATACGGACACCCTATAACCAATCAGTGCGCAGCATATTAACTATTCTGATTTTCATAAAAATCGCGTGAGTTATAATATTAATACCACCAATAATACTAAATCTAAAATGTGTATTATTTAGATACTTAAATTGTATTATTAATTAAAAAAATAATAAAAATAAATAAATTATTAACTAATTAAATTAGAATAAATTGTTCATAAAATTAATTATAAATAATGTAATTGTAATTTTTCTGATTGATTCATCAATTATATATAATTTATCCAGTATATATATAGGGTGTCCGTATTATAACATAGGATATCCGTATTCAGATATGGGTACTGAATACGGACACCCCCGTTATATATGGAATTAAAATATTAAATAAAATGTTTAAATCTCAATAATATCTATAATCATATAATATTAATATATTATAATTTTTGAATAAAAATAATGAGTCATAAAATGTTAAGACCATTTATTGTTAAAGTGTATTAGGTTATAAAGTATACTTTCACCTACATGAAAGTATTATTAGTGTAACTCAATTTACCGTATGTGGACCTCATCTTTTCTCAATTTATAATATGTTATTACGACTTAACTAAATACACATGGTATTCACTAACACATCTACTAGGATAATAGTGCATTATATACCGACACTCTACATTCTAAAGTGACTGCCACTCGCACAACTATTAATGATATAATTAGTATCCTTAGTAAATACTTTAGTAACACTTTACTAACAATAATTACTAACAAAACTGAATGCATAATATTTCACAATAAATCATAAATTCACCCTGTTATTAAACATATATTTATTTTCAATTGAAATATTAAAACTAGCTCTAGCACTATGGTTGCAGCACCAGCACCAGTTGCCATTTAGGTTTTAGATTTAATTCACTAGCAATATGGACTCTAAAATAGTATACATAATTAAACAATATAATAATAAAATCTGCCAAATACACTACATAATATACCTATAAAAATAGTCAATAAAATAAGATATAGTGATAAAACAAATAATATAAAAAAATTAGTAAAACTTTAAACACATTTTGTTGACGGCTTTTTAAAAGTGATAATATTTTTTTAATATTTATCATATTATAATAATAATTCCCTAATTGTTGGCCAATAATTGAAATACAAAACGATGTTCTATCAGTTCTAATTTTTTTTCTGATAAACATATGTCTTCTGACAGAAAAAAACAATTTTTGTTATTAGTAAGTGTATTTTTACTTGCTTTAAACATAACAATTGAAGTTTTTAATTTAACAATATCAATCAATTTCATGTATTTTTTATAGATAATTAAACTATGAATATCTTTGAAAAGTAGTCTATTACTCTAGTTACTCGAATATATATATATATATATATATATATATATATATATTATAGCAGTTACCATACTATAATAGTATTCAAAATGATATAATATTGTATAATTATTGTAAGTATACTTATTATATATATATATATATATATATATATATATATATATAATATGCATGCAGGTGAATAGATGTATGGTGCAATACATATTTATAGCTCTAAATGAATCGGCACGATTATTATTAATAGGCTAATCATTAATAGGGTAATCATTACATCTATAATCCATCTATTATACGATATCAGTCGTACACCGAAACGTCAAATGTATTCAATATATTAGTAGTACTTAGTAGTAATAGTTGTATACTACTTTTTATATGCATTGGTTTGTGTTATTATATAAGCGATGCCTCTATATGGACACTCGTAATGCGTGCGTACAAAATCGCTAACCATTACTAAAATAATACTCGAACCCCAATAGGCTCGCACATCAGTGTTATAACGTAAACAATAGCGTAGAGTAATCATTATTATACAGATATTATCGTAACACTATACAGCTCTGATCAAACAGATAACTACTTAATTACTACTTAAGCGATGAACGAGGGCAAATACCACACCAACGAGAATCCGTATGCCAGCGCGAATATATTCTCGCTGGTATTCAATTCGTTAGTGTATTCAATTTTCGTGCACTGTATTAACCATATAAGTTAACATATCGTAATATATTACACAATAGTGTTCGCGATATATTAATCTATTTATAGAATTATTCTCATGTATATTGTTTACAATTACACATGAGGTAATAACATATTTCATTGGCACTATAATACATAACCGTATTATTTTTATTACTTATAGTTTGATACTAGAGGTGCATCTTTCTATGTTTGTACATAAATAACTTTTGTTTACGTTTACAATGATATTTTACGTAGATATAGACAGATTTTAATTTAATAGTTATGCATTAAATGTATATATATATATATATATGTATTATAGTTGACCTGTGTCAAAATGATATAATATATATATATATTATTAATGATTATTATTTTATAAATGTTTAATTATTATATATCCAATGAGTATACCAGGCACACGGTACCTCTCTACACTGGTACATTGGTACATTGGTATATATCTTTGATATGTAAACAAACTAAATTGTTGAAGAAAATGTCTTTAATATCACAAATATACTAATATTTAAATACTAATAATATATAGTATATGATCATATTTTAATATAATGATATGCTATTAATAATTAATAATTAATAATTAATACTTAATATATATTTGATAATTTTATTTTATTAGTGTAATACCTATTTATATTGAATTTGTATTATAAATCTAAAATATAAAAATGAATGAGTATTTATTGCATACATATTACCAATTGTATTAATGAATAAATATACATAATAACTTATATATTAAAGTGATACAATTTTGTAATCGAAAAAATATTTATATATTATTATTCATACACATATAATATATATATATATATATATAAATAATTAAAATAAATTAAACAATTTATTTGCTAATTGTATTCTTTTGAATGGATACTATTTATTATATCTTTCAGTTTGTTCTTGTTTATGTTTTTTTAATTTTTGTTTATTTATTTAAACTATTTATAGTTTGACATCCAGGACTCAACTCGTTACTGTAATTTTTATAAATTGTACATCATTTTTAAAAAAAATTTACTACTACTACTACTACTACTACTACTACTACTACTACCACCACCACTAAGTAATACGATGAGATAATGGCCCACTTATGTTTTCACTACACATTTTAGTCTACGTCACTCATGTTACTAGAAATTCGGTCCATATTATAATATTTCGAATAATAGATAGGTTATTTATGGATCATTAATGTTTAGACCTTCATCCTTGACATATATTTGTATTATATAGTAACTGTTTACAATGATAAAATTGGTATGTTATAGTATTTAATCACGGCCAAAATATTGTGATAAATATATTTATATATAAGCATTATAAAATAGTATTTAATATATATATAATATATTTATAAAAATAAATACAATATAATTTAACAACCCAAGAAGGTATGATATATATACTATAATATGGTATTTTACTAATTAATTACAACTCTCAAATTAATTAACTATAATCTAATGATCTTATGGATATACAGCATTTAATTAATATTTATAACGTTCCATTACATGCAACAGATAATAATCTAAATAAGCACATGATAGATGATTAATATGTATATCGATGACTTATCACAGTATTAATAGTATCACAGTATTAATAGTATCACAGTATTAACATCAAGTATTGTATTACATAACATATAAAATAATAATATATATATATATATATATATATATATATATATATATATATTAATAAATTAATTCATTGAATTTAATATTAAATTACTATATATATATAGTAATATAGTGATTTATTATTAAATAAATAGTCATAAATCATAAATTTAATAATGCTATAGTATTTAAACGGATTTATATATATATATATATAAATCCATTTAAAGTTGATAAATATTTAATAATATAAAATAATTTACCACAGTTCATAATTACGTTGGATAAAGCATATGTAGCGTTTCACTTCTTATGTAGACTTGACATATGTATTTCAAGATATGTAGCTATATACTTGCATTGTATTATATCGTAATATAATTATTAATAAATGTTAGGTGTATCTATATTATTTTTATATAATGTTATATTTAGTATTGAAATCATGTACAACGAGATAAATTGGCATATGTTGTATATGTATTATTCTAATTTTGTGATTCAGTGAGTTTTCTCTTAAAAAATTAATATCAATTTAATAGTTGGTTATCGGATATTTTGATAATTGGGAAAAAAAGAAATATAAAGCTAACCGATCTCTACAATGTCTTGGATGAACATAACTCGGCGGTTCTTTGCAATAATTTGAATAGGTTAGTGATCCATTGATGTTGAATTTAGTTCATATATATTTAATAATAATAACATTGTATATTCAAATAATACGAATATCAGTGATATGGGCCGGGCGAAGTAATTGCGTGCGCGGTTTTCATAAAAAGATGGTATGTATCTCGTACGAACATATATCTTCAGAAAATAAAGTACTTTTATATGAAGACATTTATATGAAATACATTATTATGTAAATATATTATGTATTTATAAAAATTATTATGTATATGTTTATATTGGATTTACAAATTAATGTATATGTTTTATCTCCATTAAATTAAACTTAACTATTAGCAGGTATACGTATTAAGAATAATACTATATATATAGTGCATATAATATAGTATTAAGACTGTATTATTAAAAATATTTAATTAAATTCAAAACAACTTTAAAATAATAATAAATACTGATAGATATGTTTATTTAAAACATATTACTTACGTTACCTATCATGTCGAGCGTGTTCGGCATTCTTTGACGCATTTCATCCACTACGGAACGCCGATGTTATCTCTAACAACGTAATATATCCATTATGTGATCTGACCAATGAACGCGTTATTGATATAATATCATTATCACGTTTACATTTTCTTTTGGTATTCCATAGGCGAGAAGTATGGATCTCATTTTATTTCTATCTATTGATACAAACGTTTTCGAGAAGTCTACGACAATTAATATAGCAGGTAATTTTTTTTTACTCCTTTAATTATACGCCGTATAGTTAGTATGCAACCGGTTGTGGATCTGTTATAGCTGAAACCATTTTGTTTTTTTTCTAAGAATAGTATTTATTTTCGCTCTTATTCTATTTATAAATTCTATATATATATATATATATATAAAACAGGGATATCTCTTATATAACACTTATACTAATTAATTAGTGTAATTACACTAATCTACAATTTATTGTTACTATAATAACACTACATTGTAGATTTTCGCGGCAATTATAGTAAGTATTACCTCTGTTGTGTTATCTCTATGTTATTACTGTGCAATAAGAGCTAAGTTTTTTTTTGAAACGGAATAAACACTATTCCTTCCATATTTTTATTGGAACCTACTCTAATACCATGTTTTAGAAGAGAATAGTATGTCTTGAAATGTTACTATCTTCCAGACTTCTGCTGGTATTTCGTATATTCCTGTATATTTACCATTCTTACTGCACCTCACAGTCCTATAGATTTCATCAGTAGTGAACATTCATTTATTAATGTATAATTCACAGTGTACAATTCTTGATATTTCTTTATTTTCTGTAATATGTGGTCATTTAACACCCAGTGATTAGTGAACATATTACACATAGTGTCATAGTTACAGCCGTTATTCATCATTTTTCGACTTACTCTTTGGTATGCATGAGTTTTTTCTTCCATTTACCTAGTTTACTGTTTTCCAAGCTTTTGCCGATTTTTTATTTCTTACATATTATTATATTTCACTATCTATTCTGGATGTATTCAGATTGTTATTTTTCATAAGAACGCTCATGTGCTTCTTTTTGTGCTAACTTGAATTTTATGATTATTTCCATTACTTGGTGTGAATCTAATTAGTGTACTATTGATTGTAATTTCTTTAGGTTGTTATATATATCTTCAGTTTCCTATGATATTCATTTTTTTTATACTTTTCAACATTATTATATATTTAGCTATTCCTTTGTATGCAGGTTCAAATATGTGTACGACGTATCAGCAGTTGGAGTTTTTTTAAATAATAACATCATCCATTTTTGAAGTTCTAGAGTTCGGCGCTTATGTGTCCATGTATAATCTTGTATTTTCTAGTAATGTGTATTTAGACATACTAGTTTCTCGATAATAAAATTATTAAGAATTTCTCCGTTCCTGTTACTTTTTTGAATATATTATAGTTTAAAACTTTCGTTTTGCCTTAAGTGGGCATTGAAATCACCCCCTATTATGATTTTATGTTTCAGTAGTCCTACTTTTCTAATCAATTAGGAGAGGTCTGGATTGTATCTTTGGGCATCAGTTTCATCGCTTACATTTGTAGGGCTATAACAGAATATTACTGTTGGTTATACCTATGGTTTGAGGGTTCGATTTTATGCTTTAATAACTAAATAATTCCACTACTTCACATTATATTGAATTATACGATTAGCTTCGATACGAAATCACAAAATAACCAATTTTATATAAAATGTATAGAAAATAAAAATATGCATCTGGCATAATATCTAATAAGTATATATAGCGTATACCTATCTAGTATAGCTATAGCTATCATTACTTGAATTCATTATTAATTGATAGCTATCATTACCATTCACAATTGACTCACCACTAACTCCCTAATCTTCATTATAATGTAAACATAGGATATATTTCTTCACCTTCCACTCCGAAGTAAAACTTTATCAATACATACTACTATCAATATTAACGGACAGCTTATTAAGTACTCCATTCATGTCAACAATTTTGGTGTTATATTTTTGGTGGCTATATTTTTAGTTTTTATAGGCCAATCTCCCACATCACCTAATCACTAAACTATCAAATACAATAACTAAGTATCATACGTTATTGAATAACATTATGCACCGATATTAGTATACCTATACCTATGTATTATAACAAGAATACCTATAACTATGTATATGAAACGCATAATATATCACATTATTAATTACGAAATGCGCCATCTCCATGAGTTACTTTGTTTATATATAGTATGTGTTTTTGTGTATTTGTTTACATTATATTAATTATAAATTGAGTTACTTTATAAAAAATATAATATTTACACATACATACACACACATATATATACGTATCATATATTAAACATTACGGTTTTTGTATTCTACTTACGATATCACTATAGTAAACGAGATATAAAAATATGTGTTCTCAAGTGTTAAATTTGTGTTCGTACAAGATCACTTAGGTTACAATCCTTACCTATCCGCTAGAGATATATGGTTAGTAACCATATATATGGTTAGTAACCATTGGTTACATTAACGTCTTATAGTGTATATATATATAAATAAATAACTAAGATATAGTAAGATAACTTATCATACATATCATGTACTATAATTATCCCAACTTAATATCGAACCTGTAGTTTGATTTGTTACTATAGTATATACTATAGTATATACCATATGGTAACCATTACTCATTATACAACGTATTATATTAAAAAGTATACATTCTATACAGCTAGCCATAGAGAAATACCAGATTAATGTGATCTTGTTTGTCAAAAGAATCAAAATATTTCTTAAAATAACTTTTGATATATAAATAAAATAATACAAAACAGTATTAGGTTTTAAAATATAGTAATACTCAATTATCTATTAATTAATGAAATTAAATATTCTAAAATATACATGGAGGAGTTACTAAATTATATCTCGTAATGTCGTAATATCGTTCAATATTATCAAATATATACATTTCTAATATATATATATATATTAGTGATGAAATTGAACCCTACTATCGGAGTAGCGGTATCAGTATCAATTCGAAATAGTCGAGTATAATTTAAATGCGAGTTCAAATTTGATAATTTTTGAGTATCAGTATTAGTTCGAAATTATTGAGTATTAGTTCAAAGTTCAAAGTCCGAACATAAGAATATATATTTCTGAAGACATGATATTGTTTAAAAATGTATATAAATATATCATATGATATCAAATTAGAGTATAAGTGTAAATATTTTTAATAAATATAGATATATAAATTAGGTGTTATGTATATTTTCTAGATGAATAGTCACTCATGTGAATACATTTAATTACAACCATGAATTTATAAATGCGCAATATAAAACAGATGTTAAGATACAAATTATAATATTAAACAAATATTATTCACAAATGTGAGTATAGTATTAGTTCGAAATAGTCTTGTATCAATTTTAGTCTGTATTTGAAGTTTTATAATTATTGATTATAAGTATCAGTTCGAAGTTCGAAGTCCGAAGTTCGATTGCAACACTAATATATATATATAGATATATATATACACTACGTAAATACAAAATAAATATTCGATCAGTAAATGGCAGGACGAAGTGACTCAACGTGAAAAACCCTCACTGGCCAGAGCTATTATCAGAACTTACTGGAAACCAGTTATGCAGCAAACACTACTGGTATTAATAGATGTAAGTCGAACTACCCATAAAGTATAGTGTGCATTGTTAATTCATAATGAAATATGTTTAATTAAACATTAATGTTTGATTTAATACAGGTTTTTATATTTTTTAAATGTAGACTTTTTAATATTTATAAGCGAAATAATAAGTTTTTTTTAATATATAAATGTTATGAAAAATGCATTATCAATATTTTAATAAAAATACAAAATATGTTAATTATTTTATTTATATTGTAAAATATGTATATATATATATATATATATTATAAACAGTAATATGGATAATTCTACCACTAATACTCCGATCTCTCCTCGTCCATTTAGATGATGCTCCGCATCAGTGTTCCACTGCAGCTAGTCTACCTGATAAGATACGCCGGTAAAGAAGATCAAACCATAACCAAGAGACAAGCCTATATGACAGTTACCTCTCTAAGTGTTACTATGATATTATCGGCTTGCATCTTGCATCCGGTGTTAATGAAACTCGAGTATATCGGAATGCAGATACGTGTAGCGCTGTGTTCTCTCATTTATAAGAAGGTAATGTACCTATGTACCTAAACTTAAAGCTATGTTATCTTATCTATAAGAAGGTAATGTACATATGTACCTAAACTTAAAGTTATGTTATCTTACCTATAAGAAGGTAACGTACCTATGTACCTAAACTTAAATCTATGTTATCGTATCTATAAGAAGGTAATGTACCTATGAACCTAAACTTAAATATATGTTATCTTATCTATAAAAAGGTAAGGCACCTATGTATCTAAACTTATAACTGTGTGTAACCTACGTAAAGATATGTATTAAAAATACTTTCATGTCACGGCTATTAAACATATATTATCCTAGATACTATATTAGATTCAAATATATCGCCAATGTTTGGTCTATTTAGTCTAATTCGAATTGTATGTATTATATTAATGAAGTATTTGGTAAAAAAATATAAATGTAGATTAAATGTATACGAAATTTAATAATAGTTTAGGTATAACATATTACGAATCAAGTTACTAATAATTTACTAATTATATATAATCACTTCATTCCTTATTAATATATTATATTTAAGTTTTGTTATACTGAATATATATATATATATATATATATATATATATATATATATATATTGACTTAGTTACGTAGGACTTGGCGTACCCTTGTATAACACATGTACACTTTATTTGTGTAGGTCTCTCGGTCTGCTGCCCTTCTTTCCAAAAGTGGAAGTGGTCAAAAGTGGAACGCCACTATCTCTCTGATGTCATCCGACCATCTCTTTAAAGGAAGTCCTCTTGGTCTTGGATTTGTGAAGTTCAACTTGTAGCTAGCATTAATCATATCTCGGCTTCTTGCTACATGACCGAACCAACGGAGTTGTCTTTTCACAATTATATCTTCTATAGTTTCAACTATGTTCATTGAGTTTCAATTCGCTATATTACTGAGTCTTTCACTCCTTGTAACTCGCACGGTAGCTCTTAAACACATCTTTTCGAAAACCAGCAAGTAATTTTTCCCCTTTTTTGCCCCATTGTCCATGTCTTTGACCCGTACATAGCAATTTGGAGAATGAGGGCTCTGTAGAGTCTAATCTTGAGTTTTTTAGATACGCCTCTGGAAGTCCATATTTTCTTTCTCAGTTTGCCAACAGCCTGGGACGCCATCGAAATAATTTGCAGAACATCATCTGGACAGTTGGGGATGAGACTGCCCAAAACCTTGAACTGGTTAACTTTGGGGACAATATTATTGCCGATTTTGATGTCCTTTTTTCAGTTATCAGAACTTCAAATGTAAGTGAATTGATCATTAGGATCCATTTATGACAAGTGTTTTCTAGCTCTGAATTGCTATTTGCAATTTTCAAAAACAGCCGATACTAAAGGTGTGTCATCTGCGTACCTGATATCAATTGACATTTCATCATCCAGTCGGAGATTTCTATATAAGCATGTGAGGCCCTTCATTACATGTTCTAGGAATATATTGAATAGGCTCGGCGACATTATGCATCCTTGTCTCACGCCCATGTTAACAGGGAACCAGTCTGTTAGTTGCTCACCAGCAATTATTGCACAGTTTGTATCGTTATATAGGTTTTTTTATTATCGAAACATATTTCTGAGTAATGCCTATCTGGATCATAATTTTCCAAAGTGCCTTTCTCCAAATTGTATCAAATGCGGCGTTAAAGTCAATAAAGTGGATATGTAGCGGAACTTGATTTTCTCTTGCTTTCTCTATTATCTGACTTATGATGAATATTGCATCTATTGTTCCTCTGTCTGGCCTGAAGCCGAATTGCGGGTCACTCATTGATTCTTCAATTATATGTG
This sequence comes from Osedax fenrisi, assembly GCA_964019155.1. Lineage (NCBI taxonomy): Eukaryota > Metazoa > Annelida > Polychaeta > Sabellida > Siboglinidae > Osedax > Osedax fenrisi. The sequence continues at coordinate 77,962,732 of OZ025239.1, forward strand.
AATATCTGCAAATCTGGATTTTACAAAATACTTTCCCTGGTATTGATAATAATGCAATAGCTCTGTAGTTTTCTGTGTTTAATTTATCGCCTTTCTTATGAATTGGGGTTATAATCATTTTATCATATCATTATCATAATCATTTTCACCAGTCTTCTGGTTATTTATCCGTCTTGATTATTTTATTGAACAAGATTGTCAGTATTGTAATCATCATATCACCTACTGATTTAATTAATTCGGATGTTATTCCATAAATTCCTGGCGACTTTCTGTTAGAAACCTTTTGATGGAATTATCCACTTCTTGTTCGGTTATTGGCGGAATATGCTCTGTTACGTTTTCTGACTCTTGCTCAAACTCTTTCAAAGCATCTTCATCATGTGGAAACTGTGTTTTAAGTGTTTCTCAAAGTGTGATTTCCAGATATTTAAAATATCTTGTTTCTTCGCTGCCCTTGAGAGTTTTTCATAGAAAATACTGGTTTGTACCTCATTCTAATTCTCTGACTTGTATAAATAATTTGTGGCTATTATTATTTGTGAAGTTTCTTCCATTTCTGATATTTTTTCTGCTAGATTATCACTCTTTTGTTTTTTGACAGCTAGTTTTACTCTCTTGTTTAATATTCTGTCATTATTTATGTGCTCAACGTTATTTGGATTATGTAATAGAAGCAATTTGGCTTTTCTACGTCTAGCACATAGCTATTTTACTTCATTTGATAATCCGGAACTTCATTAAATTATTTATATCCAATTTCTTGTTCAGTAGTAGTATGTACAATATTTTTTAATTTATTGTAAAGATCTTCTGGTATCGCAGTGTCATCATCGTATTCATCTAATAGGGTAGCTAACCGTTATTTAATTACTGCTGCACATTTCTTTGATATCTCTCCATTTTGCATTTGCATTTTGTCATTATCGTAACGTCTTGGAGATCTTTTTTAATGTGTTTAAACTTTTTTGATTTTTTTTATCAGTTTTGCAATCACTATTGAGTGGTCTGATCCAATCTCAGCTGAGTGATATGATCTGCAGTTTTTTAGGGTTGACTTTTATTTCCTTTACATTATTATGTAATCAATTTTTTTTTCTGTACGATCCTGTGAAAACCATGTGTTTAAGCGCCCTTGTGTTGTTATAACAATAGTTACCACAGCATAATGTCCTACTACTCCAGACCAGTTATCATGCATAGTGTTTCCTACTGATGAATTGAAATCTCCTAACACTACTATTTTATCAGTTGGTGGTAGGAGGTTCATCTCATCTTGTAGTGTGCCGAAAATGTATTCTACAGTTGCATCATCGTAACTGGAATCTGGTGCATATACTATAAAGTATGTGACTCTATCGGATTCCCACTCCATAGTCACCTTTAGTAACATGCTTGATATAGCTTTATAGTTCACTATATTCTCTTCCAATTGTTTCTTCAGGATTAAAGCGACTCCTTGTCTACATATTCCATCTTGTCGGGGATAATGTATGATAATATGTCTATTTTTTCACATATCGTAGGTATAACTGATGTCCAATGAGTATCTGTTATATCAATAATGTCAATTCCCATTCTTTCCGTTTCATGTAATAATATGTCTATCGTATCCGTTTTTGTATTGTTCTCGTGTTCCATGTAGCAAACGGGAGATTTTTCGCACCCTCTATTTGCCCGGGATTGAGGGCCATTTTATTATATGTTATGTTCATGTGTATTGTGAAATGTTTTAACCTAGACACTTTCTCAAGGAAATTCCAGGTGGAGGGAGCTTTCTCAGTCCATTAAGTATCTATAAGGAAGTAGAGGTTGTGTCATTTTGTCCGTTACTGCTTATTTCAGTTCGCAATTAACCTCTTTAAGAGGCCATTCCTCTATCCGCAACCTGGGACGCGCCCGGTAGGCGTCGACACCCACCACTCTCGGAATATATATATATATGTGTTCACTAAATTCATAGTAAAATAAAGTAAATATTAATATATGATATGCATACTATAAATCAACCAGTAACATCTTATAATCTTATGTTGTATACAGTATGTATATATTATGATAATGTTATGTTGGTGACATTCACAGTGATCATTGTACACTGTGTAGCGGAACTCTTTACTATACTATCGTGCACTGTTTATGTCATTATCATAGTTGTATATTTATATTATTATCATATGTGATATTATCGTAAGTAGTTCATATATATATATATATATATATATATATATATATATTTATTACACATGCGTATTAAATAATACCGTTAATAGAGTACTTAATAACATCATTAATAACATCATTTACAGACTTTAACGTTGAACTACGAAAGTATGCAATACGCCAATATTGGGCATATTGTGAATATTATGTCCAACGATGTGAATAGATTCGATATGGTTAGTCCGCAGTATTCGATAGTAACATTCGTATTATATATATATATATATATATATATATCTATATATATATAAACGTCTATAGAACATATATATATATATATATATATATATATATATATGTATACATATAACAAAATACGAGTTATGATTTGTCTATAGATACATACAAGTTACAACGTATTTCCGGTACGAACTGATCGCTAATGTTCAGAGTGAACACTTACATAGGCAAATATCCGGTGACAGATTGATGTGTACGATTGTACTTTAACGAATATAGATGTGTCAGCCATTTATTCTTAATATAATAATTCGAATCGTTCAAGTCATGCTGGACTAAACACCGTAATGACAAGTTATCATAGTATTCAGTTTAATAAACAATAAACAGATAATTCCTAAATCGATGCAGAAGTACATTTATGTTCTTAATCAGAGTACTGTATATCTGGACCATAACATTAACAACTCTTTTATATATAAGTAAGTAAATAAATAATGTATTTTAAATCCTATTATAAAATCTCACAAAAGTTAAAATATATAAAAATGTAATTAAATTGTAACAAATAATATCTTAACCTCTTCTTGAATGTGTGATGAGTCATCACTGATTACATCGTAATACGAAGGAAAGATAATTTCATAAGGTAGGAATAGACCAACTGATTGATCTATTCCCAATTCTCATCAGAATTATCCTCGTTACTTTAAACATAAGAATATTGTAGTCTGCGTTCTCCTTTAATTATCCATTTAGACATTTTCTCATATTTAATTAATTCTTTTGGTTAAAGTTAAGTTCAATAGGTTAACTTACCTAAATTAAATTACCCAACCATCTAATCTATTGTCTCTATACTTGAAGTTGGTATATACATTCATTATCACCGTTAGACCCTCTATGAATAAACAATGATATTTTTCACCGTTATAATATATATATGAAAAGTATAGCTTAAGATTTTGTAACTGTCAAGTTTCCCAATATAGGTCTAAGTTTTTTCTCTTTGCATGACTTCCTTTTATTATTGCACAATTCATCTTACATACGATATTTAATAACGTCCCTCCAACAAATCATATATTATATTAATATCGTTGTTCATCTTATATATGCACTGTTTTCTAATATCTTCAATCTATCCCGTTAATACTTGACCTACCAAACATACCTTAACATAAACCACTCCTCTAGATCATAAATATACCTTCCTGAATGATTACTACAAAAAATATGCATATATTAATATAATTCATATATGATTATAATTATAAAATTTGAGCATTTAAATTAATATTAAACTATCTTATTTTACTCAAAATTACAACACATGATTCAATAACAAATATACGTAACGTGTTTTGAAATAAAATCATAAAATATAAATATTCTTCGATTTGAGCGCAATACATACTTTAATACGATATCATAATATTACAATATTTTAACTAATATATGTAATTATTAAATACACTACAGTTCATATGTACGATACCATTTCTGTTTCTATCGTTCATTGAGATTATAGTAGTATTCTACATTTTATTCCGCTACATCGGTTTGGCAGCACTATCGGGTTACGTCATTCTGTTGTCTATAGTGTTAACGCAACTTTATATCGGATCGTTTTTCTCCAAATTTAGGTTATCCATCTACTTTCTGATGCATATTCTATATTAATTATTGATAAAGCTTTATAATCTTTTTATATCACTTAATATAAACTCTAATATATATATATATATATATGTAGTATAGAAATAATACGATTTTAATTATAATAAAGAAGGTTTCTATAGTCTATGTAAATCTGATACGAGATATCAAAATCACTTATTTTCTGGTCGCCTAAATATAACATATACTTGTGAATAATACAATTATTAATATTATTAAAATAAACATAACGCTCAAATGTTATTGACGCATTTAAATAGCTATATAATTAATATAATGAATAAATAAACACCACCTTTAATTACACTAACTAATTCACATGACTAGAAAAAATATATCAATATTGACGGATCGCAGAGTTCAAATGATGAACGAAATGTTATCCGGAATAAAAGTTGTGAAATTTTATTGTTGGGAATCGTACTTTCTAAAAATAATTAAACATTTAAGAAGGTTTCTATCCAATTAACACACACACATACATATATATATTTGTATTATAATTTTATTTCGGTGGAGTAATTTCATCCCATCCAGGAATGTATGTGAATTTGTTAACGTATAACCTTATGGCTATGTTGTCCCTTCGAAGCCGCTCTCATGTTAATGCATACCTGGTTTTAACACGAAGCAATCATTTATTTATACACAAGTATATAATAACACTTTTTAAATAATATTTTAAACCTATGTAATGGTCCGGGTGAGGCTTGAAACCACGTCCTACTGCTTGTGTTAATGACGCTTTTTCCAACTAAAATCAAACATATTTATGAAGAAATATGGCATATTAGTATTAATATAATAACAATATTTAAATGTTATTTTAATAGTTTAGAATGCGCATATATCATGAAATCTGGGTATTTGAAGGCGATCGCTTTTTCGAGTTTCAATTTCTGGATGGATAAGCTATCAGTTGGTATCAGCATCGTGGTCTACGTGGCCGTACTGGACATTCCACTGGACTCGGCTACCGTCTTCATTGTTATAGGGTTGTTCAACGTCATCAAGTACGATTGCGGAATTATACTTCCGTTGGCAATTCAATACGGATTCGAGATTCGAACATCTTTGTCTAGGATACAGGTTATAAATTGAGGTTTAAATATATTACATTACGGTAACAAAAAAGTGTAATAGAATTCAAACAATTTGTTGGTCTTTTTATTTTGTTGGTACACAAATAAAATAAATTAAAGTATTTATTAATTATATGTTATTTGATATTTGTCTAAAAATGATCTATAAAATATATTTGGAAATAACATAAAAGCATATTTTATAAGACACCATTTTATATTACTCTATAATATATATATATAATTGTAATTGTTTACATTTGAAATGAATATTACTCGGAAGAGTTTTTTGTTCTACGTATATAAACATATAAAACCAGTACAGCTTTCTATCAAATTCATATTTATATATAAATAAACATATACATCAAGGAAATAAACATATAAATATTAACATACGTATAGTATACTCTAGATTATAATCTGAAGTAATAGTTGCTAATATAATAAAAAATAATTACTAATGTATTTTTTTTTTTTTTTTTAAATATTATTGTATCATTTATAATATTAGTATATCTATTTATATATATATATATATATATATATATATATATAATATAACATATTGTATTATTATATCTTCAAATTATGTTAGATATGAATGTATTTTTTTATAAAAAAAATAGATGAAACAAATATATTTATTAGTTCAATGACCATATACATATAAATTCATACGCTATTTTTAAAAGTGAATACGTGAAATGATGTGCGAACTGCACATATAAATATCCCCATAGTTATAAGATTACATAATTTAAATATAATAATAAGTCCATTATTTAAAATAAATAAAAATTATTCTAATAGTATTTCATGTTATATAGAATATTATTTTGAATCCCTTAAAGGAGGAAAATAATAAATATAACGTAACCCCATAAAGTGATATATCAACTATATAGTTTGTGTACATAATACTTATAGGTATTGCTGTTACTTAAAGAGTATAAAAGAAGTGATCACTCGATTTATGTTAAAGATGGCCAGAAAGACTGCCAGAAACAAATGTCAATTATTAGTGAGACCTTTGATACAATGAATAACACATCTAATGATACGATGATTTGTGTTAAGAATGCATGTACGTTATGGGAACAGGTAATGTATATAAATTCACAATATATTGACAATTATATAATTATATTACCATTTAATTAAAAAATATATCACGATTACATATATACATATATATATATATATATATATATACATATATATTTATAATTATAAATGTTTACTAATTGCATTCATTTTCTTGTCTATCACCTAAAATCTCATATTTGTTATAGATTTTAAAATTGTATTGCAATTTCAACTATTTTAATTAATATAAACTGAACCTAGATAGATATAATCGAATATTTAAAATCCTATATGAATTATAAAATATTATATTATTATAATTTTATTAATATATATATATATATATTATTTATATATTATTATTGTAAATAATTATAATACTTAATCATAATTTTAAATAGAAAAATATGAATGGTAAAGTTCCAAAATTAGAGAACATCACATTTAACGTTGAAAAAGGAGAATTAATTGCAATAATTGGTGAAGTTGGATCAGGAAAAGTTAGTATGATGTATTCAAATCAGTAAAATAAGTATACCTACTATACGTATATAAATATATATTTATATATAATTATTATACGGTATTCATATAATATATAAATATATCTAGGTAATATATTACATTTACTCCATACCCAGTACATTTTTGTTTTTCTGTCCTGGTTTAAACTTGTGTAAAATCCTGACGTTTAAACGATTTTTGACATTTACACGATAGAAATTTAAAACATAATTATAAGTTAATATATGATATAGAAATTAATCTTCATTTATATATAATAATTTATTTACATTTGTTTTACAACAAAAATAATGATTATATATACATTTCAATTACTTTGTAATGTAACTAATGTCCGTGTTTTACACAGATTAAATATCCGTGTTTTACATGGGAAAATGTCCGTGTATTACACAGCCATATGGCTACGATAGAACCAGTGTACTAACAGACATTTGTATCATTATAATATTAATTTACAAATAAATTATTTTTTTGAATATATAAATAATATACTATTTTACTTTTTATTTATTTTAATATATTGATTTAATTTAGTACAAGTGTAAATTAATTATAAATTATTATTTTAATTTTATATTTAAGTTTATATTATGTATTTATTAAATAAAATTACTATTTTAAAATCATAAATTATTTAAGTATCTATGGTTTTTTTTAAATAATCAAAATTAGGGATTTTATTTATAATACAACTTCTTTAGTTTCTTATAATGTAGTAATAGTGATAATATTCAGTCAAATGTAAATCAACATGCAGAGTATATCGCTTCATAAATAATATAACTATCAACATAATATTTAAAAATTTTAAATATAATTTAATATAACATTTTAATCAATTTAACATTATTTCTAGAGTTCATTATTATTAGCTTTACTGGGAGAATTATCCGTCGTATCTGATGCTTCCATTATTATAAATAGTAGAAATATTGCATATTCTCCTCAAGATGCGTGGATATTTCCTTCATCTATACGTCAAAATATCTTATTCGGAAAAGAATATAACGAAAAGAAGTTCAAAAGAATACTGGAAGCAGTAACATTGGATAAGGTTGAAATCACTATATAAAGTAATATATATTAATACTTAAGTACATAACTCTTCGTAGGATATTGTACTTTTACCAAATAAGGAATACACATTAGTAGGAGAAAAGGGTATAACTTTATCCGGAGGTCAGAGGTCACGAATATGTTTAGCGAGGGCCATGTATGCAGAGCCTGATATCATAATGATGGATGACCCTCTATCAGCTGTTGATTCTAATGTCGGAAGAGCTATATTTGATAAGTTTAATATAATAATTACTATATATATAGTATATATATAGTATATACATATATTAATATTTAATATATTGTAATATTAATTATTTATATAACATTGTTTAATCAATGCAAACTAATTAATACATCTTATTATTTATTCATTACCTTTAATATCTTAGACAATTACGAATATTAAATTATCATAACATATACCTAATATATATACTGCCTGTGTAGCTCAGTTGATTAAGGCGTTAGACACACCATCAGTATTTCCCGTGTTCGAGCCCCGTCCGGACCATAAAAATAGGTCTTAACATATTATTTAGAAGTGATATAATTGATATAATTGTGTATACATAAATGATCGGCTCTTGTTAAAACAACGGATGCCTTAACATGAGAGCGGCTTCGAAGGTACAACAGAGACCTATATGGTTATAAGTGAAAACTGGATGGGATGAAAGGACTTCACCAAAATAAAATAACAAAAACAATATATCTATATATCTATTCTATATTCTATTATTTACTAATATATTTTATTAATTATAGCTTGTTTATTAAATAATAGTATATTATGAATAAATTAATGTAGTACTATAGTGTATTGTTATTTACTGGACGATATTAATATAAATTATTCCATTATAGGGGAAAGTAACCTAATACGGACACCTAACAATAAATTATCTTAACATTTTATGACTCGATATTTGTATTCAAAAATCACAATATATTAATATTATATGTTTATAGATATTATTGTGATTTTAACATTTTATTTAATCTTTTTAGTCAATAGATAACGGGAGTGTCTGTATTCGGTATCCATGTCTGTATTCGGTATCCATGTCCGAATACGGACACCCTATATACTACTAGATAAACTATATATTATTGATGAACCAATGATATAAATTACAATTACATAATTTATAAGTAATGTTATGAATAATTTAATATAATTTAATTAGTAATTAATTTATTAATTTTTATTATTTTTTTAATTAATAATGCAAGTTAAGTATCTAAATAATAACATTTTTAGATTAAGCTTCATTGGTAGTATTAATATTATAACGCACGCGATTTTAATTTATATGATAGTTTTATAATGAGACCAACAACACCAAAAGCTTTTGCAAAATCAATATATATTATATCTACAAATTTGTTATTATTCAATTCATTATACCACAATTTTAAACATTTTGTTAATTGTAATTCTGTTGATTTTCCACTTATAAAACCATATTGATTTTTTTATTACAGATAAATTATTAGATTTTAAATACAAAATTAATTGTTTATAAATAATACGTTCTAATACTATACATATTACACATGTTATTGAAATAGGCCTATAGTTATTTTAATTTGACGGTTCATCCTTTTTTTAAATTGGTGTGATTATAGATATTTTCCAAATTTTCGGTATATTACCCGATAATAAAGATGAATTAAAAATATTATATAAAGGACTACATAATTCATTAGATAATAATGTTAACATAGAAGATGGTATCCCACCATTTCCAAAAGTGTGTGTAATTGTTAGTCTATTTAAACATATTTTAATTATTTCAGGATTTAAATCAATATTATAAAATTTTTATTTAGTTAAATTATAAAATTCTGGTAAATTTCCATTATAATTTTGTTAAATTTAACTCAAATATGAATTTAATGTATTTTATTTGTCAGGATCTGAAAATAAAATAGTATTATTTGATATATCAATTAGAGTAGATACTCCAGATTTTAAATTGTGTCATTTGTTCATAAATTTATAAAACTTTAATTTATTTTATGAATTAATTGCATTAATCTCTCTCTTAAAATTTAATGATCCTAATTATTTGGATTATTTATTAATTGTTATTATTTTAGTAATTAATAATTCAAGTTAAGTATTTAATAACATTTTTAGATTTATATTCATTGGTGGAATTATTATTATAAAGCATGCGATTTTTTTGAAAATCAGAATAGTTTACATGCTGCGCGCTGATTGGTTATAGGGTGTCCGTATTAAGACATCTAGAGTGTCCATATTAGGGACTTATACGTCCTATGGATATATGCTTATAACATAATTAATATTTGATAACAAATAGAGAAAGCATGTATATAATTTGTACAATGCTTTAGTTTTAATAATATATTGTTATGTTTTAATAATATATCGATACATTTGTATTTTATTGAGAAGGTTTTAAGTAAAAAAAATGTGTCATAAATTTAAAAACGTAATAAAACAAACAGAGTATTGGATATATCAGCACTATTTTGAATACTTACAAAATAAAAAATACTTTTTAGACTATTTATATAATTACGAATATTTTATTCATTAAACATTTTTGTGTGTGATGTATGGTTTCTGAGATACCGAGAGTATCCGTATTCGGGTAATAATTATTAATAATTCATAATTATAATATAATCCATAAAAGAATAAAGACACAAATATTTCTTCTAATAAAAATATTAATAATAATAATTATTATATTATTTTATTATATACAAGTTTTTCTAATTATTTAAACTTATTTGATTAGATTTATTAATAAAACTTTGTATCTTTATATTTTCTATATATTTTAATAATATAATTTATCAGAGAATTTATTTTATTCGGATATTTAAGGAATGTACTATTTCGTTTATTATAAAATGAATTATTATATACATATATATATATATATATATATTTATATTGTTATTGTTGTTATTTTTATTGTTACCTTTCATCCCATCCATGAACTTAGATGAAGTGTTTCACTTATAACCATATTATATGGTCCATATATAGCTCTAACGTCCCTTCGAAGCCGCTCTCATGTTAAGTCATCCATGGTTTTAACGAGAGCCGATCATTTATTTATACACAGTTATATAATTTCACTTCTAAATAATATTTTAAGACCCATTTTATAAAATTAATTAATGGTCCTGACGAAGCTCAAACCCGTGTCCTACTGCTTGTGTGTCTTGCTATATATATATATATGTATATATATATATATATATGTATATATATATATTATATATATATATTTAGTCTATTAGAAAACATAAAGTTAATTATATACATAATACATTATGATTTTTAAATGATATATATATATATATATATATATATATATATATATATATATATATATATATTATATAATATAGATATATAATATTGTATGTTAAATATTTAAATAATAAATAATTAAATAAATAATTAAATTGATCGAGTTAATGATAGATTATTTTTATATTATTATAATAATATTAATACATTATTATATTGAAATATATATATATATATATATATTTAGATGCATAAAAGGAGAACTAAAAGATAAAACTAGGATTTTAGTTACCCATCAAATACAATATTTAAAAGAAGTTGATAGGATTATTATCCTAAAAGACGTAAGTTTGATTATTATTTAATATATGTTAATTACAATAATATATTGATACACAAATTATTCAATATAATTACTACATATGTGTAACCTTACATTCATCAGTTGTTCAGTAATATTCTGATATTATTATATTGATATTATATCAATATGTTAAAATAATTATTATGCTTTTAAATTTCTTTTATGTTAAACTTATTCATCAGCGTATATTAGTTACTTGAGTAATATACGTTTATCATTTCAGGGTTGCTTGATTGCTTTCGGTACCTATGATGACTTATTGCAGGCAGGTCATGATGTAATGCATGTTATTAATGAAGATAATAAACATAGTAATAAAATAGAATGCACCAATATAAACAATGGTTTGTGATACAGTTATATATATATATATATATATATTTATATATAAACCAACCATATATTAACTTACATTACCATATCCGGTCGAGCTTGCTTTGCATTCTATAATACATATATTCCAGTTTTCCGGGTTCACATAGTCGTTTTGTGTATACATATGTTATCGTCTTCCAGTTTATCAATACATATCCTCCTGATATGTATCGCTCAATTGGTCTCCCAGGTCCACGTTTACGATGACCTGATTCCCAGAGATGAAGATGCGATATTACTCCTGCCTTTGATATCAAACAGAGGTCAATGAACCACATTCGTTGCTCCTCTGATTGATAAGCTTATCGGAGTGATTTTCCATATAACTATTTGATTATAAGGTGATCTTTCCAATAATTTGATTAATACAGCTCGTAGAATTCACGTATACTGTCCAATAAGTTTCCAGTGATTTAGTTAACATACAAGTTTTGTAGTTTAAACAAGCAATGATAACGCTCCGATAAATGTCATGTTGTTTAGAATATTTGTCTTACACATTTTACGCATAACGTTTATAGCTGCCTGGCTTTTCCCAGTCTTATGTTTATATCAGTTTCTGTAAGATGTATGCAGCTACTTAGGTACTCCAATTCTTTTACTTATTTGATATATTCTCTATTGTTTTTAAGTTGTTTTGTATGATCTAAGTTTTTGTTAATGTATTCCATTATTCCATCATTTGGATAGAGTACGATATATCTGGCTAAGGGTGTGTTTTTCGTCATCCAGCTACGCACAACGCGCGACATCGAATTTTACAAAGCCCTATTCACTACATGTAAACTTGTACGAGATATCGGACAGCGTTCGCCGAACAGCTAACTTCGCCGATACACCTTTTATTCCTATCCGCGCAGTTCTTCATTGAATTTGAATTCTAGAACGAACGGCGTCGCACGCATTTGAAGCTCCGCCCATGAGCTGAGTCATAAAATACGTCACAATTATAACGGTATTGCTATTTTTAGGTATGCGCGCATATATTTACCAATAATTATATGATGATATATAGTTCGACGAATGGTTGACGAAAAACACTTTGTAAAATTCGATGTCGCGCGTTGTGCGTAGCTGGATGACGAAAAACACACCCTAAAAGTGTTGTTGCTGGTAAATGTTTAACGTTAATACATTATATTATTATATATTGTGGGGATCTGGCATCTGGAAAGTAGATATGTTTGGATCTAAAAACCATTTTATTTTTGTGTAGAAATGATTCAACATCCTGTAGTATCCTATTTAGGAACATTCTATTTTAAATCTTCGCTGACTCGGGGATCAAAGTGATTAATCGGTAGTGTTTTTATGATACCTAATTATGCATTTTTGGGAAAGGTACTATACATCCTTCAGTCAATTAGGTTCTTAAGAATTCACTATTTTACAGATGTGCATTAGTATTATTTTGAAATCTCATATTTCACAACTTCTATTGAGATCTTATATGTATTATATTTCATTTGTATATATGTTTATGCCTCAATGTTTTTTTATGATAGGTCTGAGTCTTTTTGCCTAGCTGCTTTGTAAAGTTTAATCTTTTGTGGCATATATCAGATGTTTCGCATGGTATCCATATATGTAGTTAATATAGTTATAATATAGTTTATTATTTTAATAATAGTTATTAATTAATACAGATGTAATTTATAATGAGAGAAATAAGATAGATGATGATGTAATTGAAGATAATATAACAAAGGTATTCTTATAGAATTTAAATTTTAATATTTATTCTAATTTAATTAAATTGAATGTATATGTATAATAACATAAATAATAAAATATATAATCAATGATATAAGTATAATGATATTTTTATAATAATAATATAAATAACTAATATTATAATATTTATTAAGATATATTATTGATAATTTAATATGTATTCCTATCATACTATATAATATATACTTATTTTAAAGAATTATTATAATAGGAACAAAACGAAGAAGATGTTAATGAAAAAAAGGTATATATATAAATGTTCTATTAATTTATAATAGTCATACATGTATGGTATTGAATTATAAATTATTAAATTAATCCATTTTTTTTATAAACAATGAATAATATATAAATTATATTAATATATAAATTATATTTAATCGCTCAAAATTATTATTATAAATTTACTATAAATAACACAGACTGGGCCATTAGAAAATGTAGAAAGGCGTAAATCCGGTACAATAGGATGGAGATTATATACCGAATACATCAGCTATGGCATAGGAATAGCTGGAGTGATAACATCGATAGCTTTAAATATATTGTTAAACTTCAGCTCTGTATTTTCAAATTGGTTTCTAGCAAAATGGTTGGTTGTGTTTATAAGACAATTTACTTTACGTATACTTACACATATGTAAAGGGTCATTTATTTATTAATCATGAATTGATAAATTAAATTATTATATGACTAAAACAACGTATACTTATTTAATATTATATATATACCTATATATATTAAATATGTTATATCCTAACTAAAATTAATTTGATTAATTTAATTTTTAAATTCAATAATACTAAAATTACAATAATGTTTGTATACAACTAATTTGTATTGCTAATATATTATATATAATCTGTATCAAATGTTATACTTTGAATTTAAATTTAGTTATTTAAATATATTATTATGAATATATACCTAATACAATATATCTTGTTAATTTATCTAATAAATATTATATATATGTATATTTAATAATTTCTTAATTATAAAGTAATGTTTACACATAAATATCCTCGTGATTGACAGGTCAGATGATCATAAGTTACATAATGCAGTCTTACAAAACATACACGATGTATCTACCAACAATTCCTCTATTATTATGCCATCCGGTATTAACCTAAGAAATTACTTGCTGGTATATGGTCTCAACATATTGTTAATAATTATTCTTGGTTAGTTCACTTCATTATTCCGCATTCAAATGGTATCAGGATATCTTCATAATCTTAATGTATATGTAATTATTAAAATATTAGTTTTGGTGAACATAATCTATTTTTTGGGATCAAATTGAAACATATATTTATTTATAGAATTGTATATATATATATATTATTTATACTAATATACCAACAACATGAGCGTATTTAAGTAACCATAGTACGTTATCATTATCAAACTACCCCCACTAATGTACCATTACACACACTACTATTACTTATGCTATACCACTGATAATAATACCACCCACGATGTAGCCAGTCTGAATTCGATGCTCCTCAGTCACATTATCATCAGCGCCAGTAAAGCGTTACACAATGCGATGTTATCTTCCATTCTGAGGGCTCCTGTATCTTTCTTCGATAGTAATCCGATAGGTTTGAGAACAATATAAAACACATGTATATATTACGTCACGGATATGTCATGTGTGAATATTGTGATTCGATTTGATAATAATAGTATCGATATTGTTTATTAACTTTAAAAGTTTAGTTATATATATATATATTATTAATTCTATAGAATTCTATTATAATAGTTATAATATTAATATTAATTATTAATAATAATGTTTGGATCAATGTTATCTTTAATTATATTAAACAATATAAATTACATCACAATGTTAATTAATTAATTTAGTTTAATTCAATATATGAGATAAAAACATATTAATAAAGATTTTATATTGATATTTTTAATATGTAGAACAAATTATCTTAAAATAGTAGTATGTTTATTGCAGCTAATCGATGATATTATTTTAAATTCGTGCTTTCAACGTAGAATATAACTGTGAAATAATTAGGTTATTGATAAAAAAACTTATATTCACATTCAATGTGTAGGTATTAATGTGCTATTATGCCCTAACGAGATATTAAAATAATTTAGTTTTCTAATAGTGATAATTATGTTTGGAATTGTAACAATTGTTTAAATTTAAATCTATTTTTTTTAGATAATCATTAATATATTAACTATAGTCACTTTTTCATAATATAGATTATATAGAAAATTTATATTTCAGTAACATATATATATAGGTGTTATCATAATCGGTATATTTAATTTAAAGAGGATAGTAGTTAAATATACCTAATTATAAATTTAATATCATCGGTGTAAAAATAGAATTAACATCACTGTTTTATAATGACATATTATGTATTACTTATATTATTAATGAGATTCGTATGAAAATAGCAAGAATGATATATATCTTTCTACTTTGATCTAGGAAGAATTCTTAATAGATTTTCAAAGGATACCGGACAATTAGATGAACTTATGCCATACCTATTTATCGATACAGTGTGTGTTAGTATACTAATATTATATTAGTAATATACATATATTTAATACATCCTATGTAGGATATATATTATATGTCATGTCAGATTTAAATAAACATATATATATATATATATATATATATATATAATATATATATATATGTGTATATGAAATAATCAGTAGTTAATTATAGTGATATCATTATAAATAATTATTACATTAACTTCGCTGTTCTAAAGCTTATTCTCTATTGTAATCTATAGGTAATGATATGTGTAGTTAATTCATATATCATGTATTCTAACGTGTTTACTAAGGGGATAACCATAGATTTATAGTTTACATATGTGTAAACTATACATCTATGGGGATAACCCATGCGGGGACATTTCGGCTATTATTTCGATCAATTAAATTATTATCATCCATATATAATATGTTACAACTATATAGCGTACATGTGTACCTATCAAGGGATATACTGTCACTACTTGATGTACATTTCATTGCGTAGATTTTAAATTTCTAATTTTATTATATTTAAAAAATTATTTTTCAGATTAACAAAATAATTTTATAAAAAAATGCTTCTCCTCTAAATATCATATTAAATATATAATAGATTATTTTAATATTTATTATTATATTTAATGTATATGTATAATATAATTAATATACAAAAGTGCGATCATTATTTATTACGTAAAAGGTACCTTTTAGATAATATATTAATTTAATTATTTTAAATACATTTTATAAAACAAAATGCAAAGTGAAATTAACTTTATTATTACGGCGATTTCATACATTTTGACGTACTTTCTATGTATTCGCAAACAAATTGAGCATACGTTTATATCTGTATATGTAACACTAAAGCTTATATGGGAAGGTATTCAATAATCTATAATTGACAATAATAAATTAACGTGTTTAATTTTATATTAGTTTATATTTTTGAAAATAATATTTATAATTCATTTATTCAGATTTGAAAATAGATATGCAAATTAAAATAAATATAATATTTGGTAATGTATTAATTATAATAAGGTGACAATCGTATATTGAATAGAATAAGTATATAATTACATGGAATTCGAATAGTAGTTTTATATATATATATATATATATATATATATATTTAACATCGTATTATTTCATTTAAAAATAAATAAATATAATACTATACAAATTAATACGTTACAATTATGTAATGTTATTTAATATGTATAATATCCGAACAAATGTAATCTACGTACACGATTATAAGCATGAACAATACATTATTGCGGTACAACGAGATGTAAACTTATCGGTGAGTCATACATGAACTTAATTCTATTTATAGACCGGCTTCTTGGTAGTAGCGATACTCGCAGTGTCCGCATCAGTAATACCCATAGTGATCGTATTCATCGTACCTATGTTCGTATTGTTGATATACATTCGCAATTATTGTATTAAGATAATAAATGATGTAAAGAGAATCGAAGGAACCAGTTAGTATACGTCACTATATTACGTATTTATTACGATTCTCTATTAATAGAATTTATAATTATAAATTATTCAATTTACGAAATTATTTCACTAAAATGTACATTACGTAATCTTTAAAAATCATTAGAATTCAATTTCTTACTCTGTGTTTTGTGTTATATTTGTCTGAGCTAATTCTAGGTAGAGCGACCTTGTATATCTTAGTAGGAAGTATTCTCAGATAATAGATATCGAATTAATAACATTAGGTTTTTAAACTATACATTTTTTTAACATTTTAATAACAGACGATATTTATATTAACATAAAATATCACGTGATTAAGTATCCAAAGATCACTCTATACGAATTTATTTACATTTTAATATTATAATATTTATCTGGATAGTAAATTTTTATATAAATTTATATTATTAATGTTATATTCAATGTACTTACTACCTATTTTAAATATCTCTCTATGTACGTATATTGATAGTTACTTTTAGTATACAATACACTAAACACATTACAACTTGTGTGTGTAGGCAGATCTGCGGTATTCTCTCACGTTAACGCCAGCCTTAGTGGCATCACTACTATTAGGAGCTTCTCTATTCAGTCTGACATAGGTAATGAGTTCGACATTCATCAAGTTCGTAATAGTGGTCACTTTGTCGTATGCATTGCGTAATCACGTCGTGTGTTCATCGTGTGTCGTAATAGTGTTCTCGAGAAATAACATATAATAATCTACTCAATTTGCTTATTATGTTATATACCTACATATATTATATATCAAGAAACCAGAATAAGTGTATTAGGTTGCGATTGGATGTAATTCGTTGTAAAAAAAATGGGTATAACATAGTGTAATTACAACATGGATATTTGTAGGTGTAATATGTTGTTATTTAACCCAATAAAAATACTATAATTTGTAATTGATTGTAAAAATTGGTAAAAAAAATAGCGTAAATACAATATTTAAATTGTATAGCTGTAATACGTTTCTATTGAGCCACATAATAACACTAGTAAATTATAATAGGTTGTAAACATAGGTGTAACATAGTGTAAATATACCAATCATATTTTATAGGTGTAATAAGTTTTTATTAAACCCAATAAAAATACTATTACTTTTTAATACATTGGTAAATTAAATAAATAATATATATTTATTTTAATTTTTATTAATTAATATAATATTTTACATTTTCTTTATTTTAATATATTTATTACATTGTTATTAATATAAATTAATTATTATTTTAATTCTATATTTAAGATAATATACTGAATTTAATTAATAAATTACTATTTTAAAATTTAAATTTGATTGAATAATCATTATATTTTTTTACAAATTCATAATTATTTTATTCAAGTTTCACGTTAAACACAAATTATAATCATAATTATATTGATAATTAATCAAATATAAATGGAAATCGTTGTAAACTTTACTAAACTTTATTATAACTATTGATTACATTGATTACATATTTCTTTTAATGTGGTTCTTTGGTTGACATTTGGTTTTTAATCAATTATATTTGATAAGAGTAAATATTTATAGACATCGTTTTGATTTTGAGTATAAAATATACAAGTTATAATTATTAGTGGAGGTTGTTGTATATGCACTAGTTTTTATTTTGTACATAAATTCTGACATTTTCCAATAATATGTATTATAAATTTCAGAAAATAGTATATTATAGATATACAAAATTAATATATCGATATATTAATTTATCGATCGTGTATTATAAAAGTTAATTATATTTATAAATGTTTCTAAAATGTAGAACTATATAAAAATAATGAACGTGATCTTGAAATTCCCATAGCAAAATTCACCATACAGTCATGTGCGTATATTCATGCATACATTCACGTTAAGTTACAAGTAATGAATATAGTACTATAATAAAAAGAACATATAAACATTATCATTATATAAATGTATATATATATATATATATATATATATATATATATATATATATATATATATACTTATTATATAGTTCGAATATTTATAATGAATATTACTTTCATGTCTCCATTATAGATCACTATTGTTGTATTACAATACATTAGATCTATGTATAGCTAGTAAATCGTCTGTATAGGATCATCACACGGAAGCTTGGTTCATGTTCATCAGTTTAACGAGATGGATGTGTATCAGACTAGACCTCATATGTACGCTGTTCGTGTGCGTAGTGACAATCACCTGTGTGTTCTACGCGTCAAGTTAGTAATCCGCCATTATTATAATCACTTCTTCTAGTCTAACTTTAGAGAACGATACCTAACATTAAGTATATTATATAAAACCACTGTATATGTATAGAATTCTCTTTGATATAATAACTTTAATATTGACATTAAGAATATTAATATTATTACTATCATTACATTAATAATTAATCCTATTTAACAAAACGAACAATAGGTTTAACGAGTGGAATGATGGGGTTAACTATAATCTACTCTACGATGCTGGCTAATCTATTTCAGTGGGGTACTAGACAAAGTATGCAAGTCGAGAACATGGTTATCTTAAATACCTTACTATACTCGTGTGTATCTAATTCGTATTAGGTATACAATAATAGTCGTATATATTAATATATACACTAAACGATAGTTATGCAATAAGTAACTAAAGTGGAAGTATGTAATGATTCAGGGATATGATAATATTTAAGATATATCATTGTATACACTATGAAAGAATCGCTTATTATATCCGAACTTAATATAGTATATATAATTAGCTCCGTACATATTGTGATAGGGATCACTTCCAATAAACGGTTCGTAATATGTTGTCAGCAGCTGATAGTTATATAGGATATTTTATGTATATTCCAATCATACCTAATGTATTCATTGTGAATATAGTATTTATTTTTATATTTATATATCGATTAAAGTTTACCAAACTAAAATATTTGGGATATGTATTGTATTATATTGTATTATATATTATATATTATATTGTATTTATACACATTTATCAGGTATTGTACCTATTCAGGAGTTTCAAAAAAAATGATAACAATATCGTTACTAATAATAATATAATAATAATGATACAAATATATTATGGACATAATTTAAAAACTATCGAACAATATGGAATATACACATTAATCCTAAAATAATTACGGATGTTAAACAACATCGATAACATATGTTTCTGTTGCATGTCAATAATGTATGTATTACATAATGTTTATACATGAATAAGTCAATATAGTTATCTCGTAATATATTGGTATGGCGGCCTAAGTCAATTAGTATCGTTATGTAGTAGGGTATTAGTATATTAATTAAGTTCGGGATCTTTTAGTAAGTGCTAACAAATCTTATTTTTAAATATATGAGTTTTTGTTGTTATGAATATAGTTGGGAAGTTTATTCCATAGAGAAGGGATAATGTATTGAAATGATAATACAGGGAAGCTTATAGGAATTTCTAACGTTGGGCAAAGGTTGATAGTAGTATTATTTTATGTTATATGTATGGATAGAAGATACGAAATATACAGATGTATTATAACCATGCCTCTCTAGATTTTGATTTTGATTTAGTGAATTTTGCACGAATGCACGAATTTGTACGAATTATATATCCAAAAATGTACCTTATAAGGTATATATAATATATATATATTGTAAATTCGTGAAATTATTTAAATTCGTGCATACAATATATTTAAATAACCATTATTTAATTTTCATAATTTAATTTACTAATATATAATATTGACTATAGAATACATATAATATGGTGTATACAATATGAATGAAAATACATTGTAAAATTATATTTTAAGAAAGTATCTATATTTTAGTTTAGTTACCAAATATTATTACTTATAAACATTTTTAATTATTAATTTTAATTGATTTACTTTATATAATATCGATAAACGGGAATATAATGTTCTCGAAACACATGAAATAAAATACGAACTATAAATTGTGAAAGATATCTAAAGACTAGTGAAATTGTATCGGTATAGTGTAAATTCTCTAGTAATTACTGAAAATAAGATAACGTGTGAGTTAATACTCCTAAAATAAAACTACAAATTTAAAATATTATGAATTGTTTGGACATATAAGGAAAAATATAAAGAATATAGTACTATAAATAATTTAGAGAAAGACTATTCTTAAATTCGTGCAAGTGCCTATTCTATATATAAATATGCACGAATTAGATTGAATTCGTGCAAATTATTAATGTACGAAATTAGAGAGGCCTGATTATAATATAATGCGATATTAGTTAGTATGATAATGTTTAGTGAAGCTTATATTTTGTAAGGCATGCCATCTAAGCATTTGGAGGGTGGACCTATACTGTAGGTATTAAAATAATTATTTTAGAAATTGTATATATATATATATACCTATAGGATATAATTATACAGGAAGCACTTATTATTTTAGTTAGTGTTCTAAATTTATTAGTGAATAAAGTATTCTGTTAGATATTAGTCAAGTTTACAAGAACTGAAGATGATAAACATATTTATAATGTATGTTTGTTAATAGGTATTTCAATTATTGTATTTGTTAGA
Organism: Osedax fenrisi; assembly: GCA_964019155.1. Taxonomy (NCBI): domain Eukaryota; kingdom Metazoa; phylum Annelida; class Polychaeta; order Sabellida; family Siboglinidae; genus Osedax; species Osedax fenrisi. The sequence continues at coordinate 77,984,975 of OZ025239.1, forward strand.
TTTTATTTTTACATTGTTTAATTATTTATACTATTTTAGAGTCCATATTGCTAGTGAATTAAATCTAACACCTAAGCGGCAGCTGGTGCTGGTGCTAGTTTTAATATTTCAATTGAAAATCAATATATTTTTAATAACAGGATGAATTTATGATTTATTGTGAAATATTATGCATTCAGTTTTGTTAGTAATTATTGTCAGTAAAGTGTTACTAAAGTATTTACTAAGGATACTAATTATATCATTAATAGTTATGCGAGTGACAGTCACTTTATAATGTATAAATTCTGAAAAAATAAAGTGAACGCCGCTATATATAGTGTATATAATTGAGTATTGTCCTATAGGAGATGTGTTAGTGTATTTTATTTAGTGTGTTTAGTTAAGTCGTAATAACATATTATAAATTGAGAAAAGAAGAGGTCCAAATATGCCGCACGTCATACGGTAAATTGAGTTACACCAATAATAGTTTCATGTATGTGAATATGTAGCATTAATTACAAATATATATATTTATTATAATATCATAATTAATTTAATTATATTAATATTTATTCCTATAAATGTTAGGTTATAAAATATTATAAAAGATATTATTAAAGGTATATTATATGAACATCAAAGTATATATATATGCATATAAATATATATTAATGTATATACAATATAGATGACATCGGTTGAAAGAGAAATGGAATACGTTAATATAGAACCGGAGGCTTCTTTAGAATCCACCAAAGATCTTAAGCCATTAAATGATTGGCCACCTAATGGAGAAATTATTGCTAGAGAAGTTAATATGAAATACGGTGAAAATGCACCTTTAATTCTTAAGAATATAAATTTTAAAATTACTTCCAGAGAGAAGGTAACCATTTCTAAATAAACTATACATATTTATTTAATATATATTTTATAAGTATGTATATATTTAAAATCTAATAAATCAAAGTATTTTATATGATATATATATTTCATAAATTATTCATTTTTCAAGTTTATATAATTTTGGAAATTTATGATTATAGTAAATATACAAATTAACTGATACAAATTTGTTATGATGAAGTATATATATATATATATATATAATACTATAGATATTATATTATTATATTTTAAAATTCCTTTATAAAATATAACTAATAATACTAATATATTAAATAAAATGATTTATAGATAGGGATCGTAGGTAGGACAGGAGCTGGCAAGAGTTCATTAATTTCGATGCTATTTAGATTGAATGAATTTGAAGGTCAACTATTAATCGATGGCGTAGATATATCTAAGATAGGTCTTAATGACTTAAGGAGAAATATAAGTATTATACCACAGGTTATCGTAATTATATATTATTAAGTTAATGTTAATTATAGTATATTAATTATATTAAATAATTAAAATCTATGTATATAACCTTGAATTGTAATAACTCATGTTAAATAATATCATATAAGGTAACAATTTTGTTATATATATATATATATATATAAATATTAATAAATATTGTAAAAGATTAAACATTTTAAGATTAATAAGCGAATTCGATAGCCTACTAAATTAATATATTAATTAAGCTAATATACCTATATAGTAAGTGCAAGTAATGTTATATTTCATCAGAAAAAAATACAATTGTAATACAATATTTATTATAAGAAATAATCAAAATAAATCTATATAATTATACATTATAATTTAAGGATCCAATTCTATTTGTTGGAACAATAAGAGAAAATCTTGACCCCTTTAAGAAATATGATGACCATGTAATATGGAAATCTTTAACAGAGGTAGTAATCCATATATTATAATATATTAAACTATATTTTTATAATAACTATATGAAGTAATTCTATAGTTATTTATTTAAATAATATGTATATAATAATGTATAATAAATAATATATAAATAGTATAATATATAATTTATGTGTTACTATATAATCAAAATTGTTAGTAAATAATAATAATAATTTAAATAAATAATACATTTTATAATAATAATGTCATTAGTTTAGAAATTATAATTTATAATAATTCATCATAATTAATATGTTGTATAGGTACAATTAACGAAGCATGCGTCAACACTATCTAATGGTTTGGACTCGCTGGTCGTAGATAATGGATCTAATTTCAGCGTTGGGCAGCGGCAATTGTTATGTCTAGCTAGAGCTCTACTTAATAATAATAGGATCATTGTGATAGACGAAGCTACGGCTAATGTTGATATCCAGTTAGTGATGACTCCCCAGTACATTGTTCTCATTTTTTATATGTCAACTCGATACACTGTTACAAATTAGGGTACAGCGAATTCAATTTATAGGGTATATATGTATACAGATCGTTAAAATATCACTAACATTTGCCATGTACCCTAAATAGGGTACACGACTATTAAACTCACTAGGGTACAATATATAAATATTTGTAAGGTACATATATGTTAAATATTAGTGTATGTGACTGTTACATGCACTACGGTATACTCTATTTATTTATTAGGGTACAGCTATGTTAAATATTAATGTACGTGACTATTACATTTACATATCATGCAATTCAATTATGGTAAATATCATACAAGTGCGTTATGGTACACGGTATCATATACTTAGCGTATAACCAGCTAATATTATTTAAGGTACAATTCGATCATTTTTAGGGTAATGATCGTATTTATTCAAATTGTACCCTAATTAGGATACGGCTATGGGGACACTACTTACACCCTAAATAAGGCACTCGCTGTACCCTCATTTTTAACAGTGTAGGATGTATTGTAATATAATATATAATGAGTCATATAATATATCATATATTATTAATAATATCATAGTTATTATCATACTAATAAGTACAATTACTACTATGGTCATCCTATTGAATACTATTAATAGTATACCTCACACCTCACAATCACCTACATCATCATCGACATCAACATCATTACTATACCTCTACCACCGTCACTACTATGAATTTTACCATCATAGTAACATACGCCAGTGATTATTATCTGCATAGGTATTATTGTGTAATATAAGTAAATATTCTAAATCAAGTAGACCTATACTGCATAGTATGTTAGTATAAAAACTGAATAAATAATGAACGTATGTTAATATTTATATTAACTTAAGTAAACTTTTAGTTTTTCAAATCAAATTCCATCTAAATGAAATTATTTCATAATTTAATATTTCAGTAACAATACTTCAACAAACATAAATAATAAAATAACATACAAATATATTTATATATCCTTTATACCAAATATGAATTGGTTATCATTTTAATTTCTCTGTAAATTAATTAGTACAATATAAATAATTTCATATATATATGTAATTAATGAATTGATATTTTACAGAACGGATGTCATAATACAACAAACAATACGAGAGCAATTTAATGATTGTACCATATTGATGATTGCCCACAGATTAAATACAATAATATATTCAGATAGAATAATGGTAACTTATAATTACATATTTTTATATATTATACTTACTAGATATAATATTTAAATGTATTAAAATATGTACGTATATATATGTGTGTGTATGTGTGTCCGTGTTATATTTATATATTTATATTAATATAAATATATAAATATATTAAATATTTAATATGTAAAACTATTCATGTGTAAACAAATAATATAAGTATACATTAATAATCATAGGTGTTGGAAAATGGAAAGATAGTCGAATTTGATACACCCTCGTCTCTTCTAAATAATATTGGTGGATATTTCTACGATTTAGTCAAAAACACAGGAAAAGAAAATGTTATGAAATTATCTAAATTAGCTGAAAATAAAACATACTGAGTATAAATTATATTTAATACATATTCTTATACTATATTTAGTACATATTTTTATATCATAACATAGACTATTTTAATATAATTTTGTTAGATATATTTTGCATCTTTATTTTAAAATAATTTATATATTATTCGCATCAACTATTAATGGGTTAATTCTTCATCTAAATACCATTTATTATATTAAATTCATCAATATTTATAAGGCTTATTAGTATTTTCTTGCAATATTTAAATTGTATACAAATATATATATATATATATATATATATAAATATATATATATATAAAAATATATAAATTTATATTTAATTTATTTATTATATATATATGCAAAAAAATTCCCCCTCCTCGTAATATGTATTGAATATGTGTATTATGTATAGCGTGTATATACTGTGGTATACTTAAATTAAGTTCGTCTTCGTTTCTTACTAGTTCAACTATTTCATCCGCGAAATTAAGATTAGTAATAGATGTAACATCAATGCCTCCAGTAAGGAATTCTAATGCGTAGCTTATGATATCCTCTAGATATATGTTGAATAAATAATGTGATAGTATACTATCTATAGATACTATAGTATCTATAGATAGTATATATAGTATCTAGTTTATATATACTATAGTATGAGGTAAATGACTTAGTGGAACAGTCAAAAGTTGATGAGCGAGATGTCCCGGGTTCGACTCCGGGCAGTTCTAGTTCTTCTCTTGGGTTTATCAAGAATTTAAATCTATAAATTAAAATACAAGAAAATAAATGTTACTATTTGTATTGTATTGCATTAGGTCTCTCAAAGTTATTTATAACATGTCGAGGAGTTCACACGTATCCGCTATTTATATTGTATTTAATATATATATACATGGTTTCAATAAATAAATAGTATTATTATTATTATAGTATGTCTATAGACAAGCTCGGTGAACTCCTGTATGCGATGTATAATAGTTATATATGTATACTTCCTGTTCTTAATAATACAATTGTTTAGTTGTCTTATAATACTTAAATATATTGATAATGTTACTTTAGATGTGGAATTTTCTAATAAACCATAATTATTCATGATAAATTTAACAATCTAAAATATATATATATGGTTAAGTTTCTTTTGCAGTTATTTATATATATATTAATATTAAGTATAACATATATAAATAAGCTTAATATACTTAATACTTAATTATAGAATTAAAGTAGCATAATATAGCATAATTAGGATAAAGTAGCATAAAGTAGTATAATTGAATATATATATATATATATATATATATATATATATAGAAAGCTGATTGGCATAAAATATCAGGAAAAAGGACGAACGCGTATGTAAAAGAGAAGTTGATAGTAATAATCGGCAATTATATTCCAGAATTTCCGAATCACGAGACTAAAAGTAAAATTAACTAATATATATATATACATAATATATATTAAATAATAAATATATACTGACTATGAATGAATGAATGAATTATATTTATTTTAATTGATTAATATAAATTAATAATTAATACACATGGCATATGTATACAATATAATATAGTTATATAATGAGTAAAAAAGAAACTCTTTAATAGAAATATGCTTTCGAGAAAGGATTCCACACACAAATATATAAGAATTAAAGAACAAAAACAAAAGAAATATGATTATAACATAACTATAATAATATATTGAATAAATGCACAACATTAATACGCGAATCCGAAATTAAATATAATTCAATTTTGTTAAACAATTCTAAAAATAAATGGAGCCGTTTAAATAAATTAATGAATGATGGTACCTGTAAATCATATAATTTTTTTTTTTGTGATGCCGATCTTGAAGTTTCTAATAAAGTTAACGAATATTTCAGTGAGGTTGGATCTAATCTATCTAAAATAATTAATCCATTATCTAATATTGATAATTATATTAATCAAATTCCTATTCTATCATAACACTTCTTCAAACCCACATCAGTAAGTGAAATTATTCAAATTATAGATAAATCTAAAAATAGATTTACATGCGATTACTATGATATTAGTATGAATTTTATTAAATTAATTGGTAATTATATTGCTATTCCTCTCACATATTTATTTAATAAATGTATTACAATTGGATATTTCCCAAATTGTCTAAAATTTTAGAAAAAATTATTAAAGAACGTCTTTTAAATTATATTAATAAACATAATATTTTGATAGATAATCAATTTGGTTTTAGAGTAGGCAGGTCTACCGCAAATGCAGTAGACTGCTTAGTAGATAGTATTTCTAACAAATTAGATAATAAATATAAATGTTTAACTGTATCTATAGATCTAAAGAAAGCTTTTGATACATTAGATAATGGTATATTATTAAAAAAGTTATATAATTTTGGTATCAGAGGAATATCGCTTGATTTATTATATAGCTATCTAACTAATAGAAAACAATATGTGTCTTACCACAATGTTGACTCTAATTTACGTAGAATGAATATAGGTGTACCTCAGGGATCTGTACTGGGACCGTTACTGTTTCTGCTTTATATTAATGATATCACTAGAGTTATGGATGAAAATAGCTGTATTCTATTTGCTAATGACACTACGCTGCTATTTACTGATATATACCACTATTCATTGGAAAATAAAGCTAACAAATATATTGGTTACATCTATTCATAGTTATGCTTTAATAAACTAACATTAAATTTAGATAAAACGTCGTATACGACTTTTGGCCTTTATAAGCCTCGTACATTTAAAATGTCAGTAAACGACTTACCTATTAAATATACTAATGAATTCAAATGTCTTGGTGTTACTATTGACAATAGACTCACATGGAAACCTCATATTACAATATTAGCTTCTCAGTTATCTAGAATACTAGCAGTAATTTACAAACTTAGAAATAAAATTGAAAAACAGTCATTATTATTACTGTATAATTCTTGTCTACATTCAAGATTAACATATTGTGCTGCCTTTTGGGGGTCAAATTATAAGCATACTTTAAATAAGATACTTATTCTGCAAAACAAAGTATTGAAATGTATATATAAACTACCATTACGATCTAGTATTGATTTTATCTATAAAATACATAATATTTTAAAATTATGTGATATAGTTAATTATTAAAATTATCATTATTAAAAAATGCATATATTGCTTATACTGATAATGCTAACACTAATCTCTTACGTAAATTTGTCAAAAGTACTTATACATTAACTAGACCTATATACTATATATTATATATACTATATATTCCTAAATGTAGATTAAATATTAGCATATGCTTATATGTATATACATGCAGTACATTTTGCTAGTATTACTATGTAACTATATAACTATGTCTATATAACTATGGAATAAACTAAATACAAAGATGAAATTGATAACAAATATCAAGTTATTCATTAAAAAGTTAAAAATGTATTATATTGATAATTATTAATTTTACTATTACTAACAATATTCAATTTTATTAACATATATACACATTTCATATTCATCCTGGTTAATCTGGATGGTGAATACTGGCTACTACTTATGAAGCTATCAATGGATCATCAATGCTGCAATGATAACTTATTTGTTATATGCTATTATTATTTTATTATTTTTATTATTATGATTATACACACCGTTTATTTACTTGGTTTATATGCATCGTTCGAGTGTGTACTGTGGTTATATGGGATGATACATATGCATGTTTGAAATGCTAACAATAAAGAGTTTGATATACTCAGGGTCTGGTCAACCCATATGGGGCATGGGCAACCCTGAGGCTTCCTTCATTTGTTGATTCTAATAATTACTTATGGTGATCACTTGTTCGATGTGATGGCTAATATTATTATTAAAAAAAAATTGTTAATATCTTTAAAAAATTGTTATATAATATATTATGCATATGGCATTATTAAGATCAAATACCTCGAAAGTCTTCTGACTATTTGTACATTTATTGTTTTTCTTTTATAATGATTACAATAATAAAATGTATCTTATCTTATCTTATCTTATATAATGAAATTAAATTACATAGTGAATCAAATAGCTCCAATCTCACATGAGGCAAACATCTACTCACAACATGCACACATGGCATGCCCGAATTGCCTTTATCGGCTACATATATTCACTGTTAAAAATTAACGTACAAAACCATCTTGAAATAACGTACAAAGTCAAAAATAACGTACAAAACACGTTTAAATACGTATTATCTAACTTAGTACGTTATTATTATAATAATAACGTACAAAGTCTATAAACATACTCATTTATATCTTGTACTTTATTATTGTGTACTGTTTCTATATGCATATATATTTTATTATTCAATATAAATAAATTATATACGTTCTTTTTATGTTAAGAGGTAATATATATATACTCGTATATGTATATATATATATATATAATTAGTAAAGTATACATCATTATGATGACCATAATCCTACTCACATAAACAAAAACGTATACGTATATATATATATATATATATATATATATATATATTAACACGTTAACAGTCTTAATCTAAATATTAACATATCATTTGGTATGTTATTTTATAAATATACATAGTTATTATACATACAAATAACATTACGGGAATATACCACATATATTGTTATATCAAATCATATAATATATTTAATAAATATATTTATAGGTATTTATATATAATAAGTTATTATTAATAACATCACCTACAAGTTGTAGGCTACAACTGATATATCATATAAACATATATGTTAATATGTTGAGATTTAAATGGTAACGTCACGTTAAACGTGTAAAAATATATTCAGCTTATACTTGCTACTGGTGACACGTATAACGTAATACATCCATATGACGCTTATTATAATAGTATACTCGATAACGGAATTATCTATATAATATCGTATAATTATTTTGAAATTATACGTAAACTCGATATAATATATGCGCGTTTACTATACATATATATATATATATATATATATATATATATATATATATATATATATATATATGTATAGTTATACATATGTATACGATATATATCAAATGACGCTTTATCCCGATAGACAAAGCGTTGGGTTCCTGATTCAAAGGTCGCAAGTTCGAATCCTAGCAGAGGCATGTTGTATAACGTTCAAAACGGTCTTTAAATAACGTACAATATAAAATATTAAATAACGTACAATGTGCACATACCATGGTATTATAATAACGTCCAAAACTATCGTTAAATAACGTACAATACGGTATTGCAATAACGTTCAAAATATTTTTTAAATAACGTACAAAGCCGTGTTATAATAACGTACAAAGCCAGCATATTGTAATAACGTACAAAATTCATTTGAAATAAAAAAATTCATTTGTACGTTATAAGGTACACTGAGGGGGACAAGCGTTGTACGTTATTAGAGATCATTTTGTACGTTATTTTTTAACAGTGTTGGTATATTAGTCCAAAAGGATTTTATTGGTATATAATATTTTCTATCATAGAAAACCGTAATAAGGACGAATTAACGGAGTGTGCATGCTATTAATAGCGTTAAATACACGTAAGACAATAGTACAATAAGAACCAAAACGTAAATAATTAAAAATAAATATAGGTATAATCGAGCAATACAAAATAATAATACATTTGAATAATATAATAATAGCATAATAAATAAATAATATCTTCAATATCAGGATAAGTCGTTAACTTGTTAAAGCTGGCTCCTGTCTCCGATATCTGTTTCTTAAATGAAGTAAACTATAAAATTAATGAATACAATTAGATGAATCAATATTTACTAATATAGAATTTTTTTAACTTATTTTAAAAAATACTATAAGTAATTAAATTTTTGATAATTAAATCAAATTCATTCCAAAGAATACAACCAGAAATAGATAAAAATGTAATCGTTGTATTGAGTTTACTCATTTTAATATGGAATAATTTATCATTTCTGAAATTGTATCTTGAATATTTTTTGATATATTTTACTTGTACAATATTAGGTAACTTATTGTGAAATACTTTATACATATCATTTAACATATATACTTTTATATGTCATTGAACTTTAGTATATTTAATTTTTTATAAATATATTCAATATTTTTGAATCTATTTATCTTATAAATAATTCGCAGGGCTCTGTTCTGTAAAAATTAATATAATTAGTATTTGATTTATATATAGTCAAGCGTATACGCTTGACCCCATATTTGAATACAATAAGATAAAGATGACATGGATAAAGACTTAAATAAAATCAATAAGGCATACGCAATTTTTGATAAATTGAACTTCAAGATTTCTGCATAATTCGCGAAGTTTATTTACATGTCACCGACATAGAGGACTTACATTAAACCACGTGCTATCATGTATACTAGCAACACCTTAGCCATTTCACGTTTCGACCACATTATCTGCAGTATATGTTGATATGCTCCATCCATTTGGCATGCTTCGTCGATCTTTTCACAGACAATGCACTACAGTATCTGCCCGTCTAAGCTTTCCACGAAGTCGTATATGCGACTGAAGTAGTATTGCGGCTGATATCTTCCATGTTGCATGACGCAGGCATGACGTCATCGAAGTACCCTTCTAATATGTAGATATCCTGTGCAACTGTAAATAGGGGGTGCGGAGATGTGTGTTAATACACCTATGCGTTATAACTGTATCGGGGGAACATACATAGGTACAGTATTGTATGTTGACTTCAACATTAACCATTCATTGGTCATTATAATATGTTTAATATATGTATATATATATATATATATATGTGTATATATATTTATTAGATTCCTAATATATGAATATATATATTATTTTGAATAAAGTATATTAAGTATATTAAGTATATTAGTTTAAATAAACTTTCAAATTAATTCAATTCAATTATATTCAATATAGGTATATATATATATATATATATATATATATATATATATATATATATATATTATATATATATATATATATATATAACTCAGAAGGGTGTAAAAATAAAAAATATATGGAATATTAAAAATGAATTTTTCGACCTCTTCATCATCGTATTGAGCCAAACTAAATAAAATATAATAAACGCAAACTAATAATAAAAATATGAATAAAATATTAAAATAAAACTGAATAAAATATAATAAACGCAAAATAATATTAAAAAAATGAATAAAATATTAAAATATTAAAATAAAACTAATATAAACAATAAAATAAATTAACTATAAAATTCAACTATCGGGCTTCTTGAAATAATCATATTGGCATTTCCTCGGTGCATGTAGCCATGGCTACAGAAAGCTTTTGATAAATCCAGTTTAGCGATTTATCTCTATTTTCCATATGCTTATCAGCCCATCGTTTAGAAATATAGCTAATTATATCTTTAGCAATTTGACCCCAAGTACCAAATGTTTCAGCAACGAAAGGGAGAAAAATAATCCCTGCATCATGACAATTATTAAATTTTTTCTCATCTTTAGATTTTTCCCGCTCACCAGCTGCAAAACCAGCCTCATTTGCCGCACTTAAAATAGTAGTGTTCTGCAGCGGAGAGGATATTGGTACATCGATGGCGGCTGATTTTCCTAAAGACGAGTTTCTTACTGAAACATCTCCAGGTCTTCGAATAGTACCTGGGATAAATTAGCTGTTTCTAAAGATGGGGATAAACCTGCTGAATTCATTATATGGTATAGAGTATCTCGTACATAATTATGCCAATTAGTTCGTTCGTTCCCAGCTCCACATATCAGGCTATGGTCTCCATAAATATCAAGTAGTGCTTTGTTGCAAGCTGGAAATGTACGAGATATGATATAGAGAGGTAGGCCCAACATGTGTCTAAGGAGTACTCTAAATTCAGTGGAATTAAAACACAGTCCCATTGAGGGATTTGGGACGGCTAGTAGCCATGCACCTGCATGATCTCCCGATAGCGAAAGTAATCTAGCTTTATTTCGAGTAGTGGAGCGGTTGAGTAGGTTACTTTTACTTTTTAAATAAATAGGAGTACATAATTTCTTCTGTAAGCCAATTCGTTCATCTAGAATTTCCTTAGCATTTAAACAACCCAAAGATGTAATCTTAGAAATTGAATCCTTCAAAATACCATCTATGTCTAATGCAATTGATAAATTTGAAATAAAAGATATTGCTTGGCTTACAGAAGATAGATACGCTGCTGGAGCTAAGTTACATGCATAAATAATCCCTAGACCACCTTCACGGATTGGAAGAGTAGCCTGACACCACGAGTCATCATCCAAGCTAGATTGGCAAATTTCTTCAAGCGATTTTCTTAAAGAGTTATCATATTTATTAATAGAGTTATATATGGATTTAGTAGGAGAAGTTCTAAGAACATAGTTAATTTTACAAATACCTGCGCATGAACGAATAAGAGCTAGTTCACACTATGGTTATCCATTTGTAAAATTACCCGTTGCAGTTTAATACAATCAATAACTTTAATATCCATGTTGTTATTTGTATATTTGGAAGTGCCAATTGATGAACCGAGTAAATTAATTCCTTCTCCATATATCTTATTAATTGAGTCAGTAAATATATCCCACGAGATGTCATTGAAATTTGTCCACCAAATTTCACATTTGCTAATGTTAATTTCGAGACCTTAATCTGAAGAAACTTGTATAATAGTATCCAATGTTAATTTAACTTTATTTATATCTCCTATTAAAATACCATCATCTAAATAAAATAATGATAGGTTCAAATTAGGTAATTTTGTAGTAATCGTATCAGTAAGTTTTTTTAAAGCTAATGAATATAGTAATGGGCCGAGAGGATCACCTTGCTGAACACCTCTGGAGTTTAGAATAAACTCATTGCCTATGAATAATTTAGATTCTGGGAGAAGAGTAAATAATGTCCAATTTAAAAGGCCTGGGAAATATTTAGCAACTTGGCTAATTATTGATTTGCGAGATATAAGATTAAACGCATTCTTAAAGTCTATTTTTAGAAGACATTTATAATTAGAACTAGAATGTATATCAATTAAGGATCTTACCGAATGCACAATAATTTCGCATCAACCCTTCACACCTACGGCTAACTGTGTAGGAGAGAACAACATTTCTGCTTCTTTTTTAACTGATGAATTTAGACATTTAGACACAAGTCTTCTTAAAGTTTCACCAACTAAAATGGGTCTTATGCCTCCGTCTTTTTTTTTCAGTGGATAAAGATTAGCGCCGCAGAAATATTGAGCAATATTATGAATAACTTTTCCAGCTGCTAATAGATTTACTGTATCAGTAATAGCCTTAATCAAATATTCCAGTTTCATAGGGGTTATACCACGAAGAGCTTCACGAAGATGATCAGGGGAAGGTTTACTTGGACCCGCACCACTAGCTACAGGAAAGGAATCCAACATAAACATCACTTCCTAGTAGTAAACTGAATTGAAGAATTAGTTTGCGTAGAAGGAATATCAATTAGATGAAGTCTTTTAGGTTGTTTATACTGAAGAGTTGATATAATATCCTGAGAAGCATCTGCCATACCATTATATAGAAGGGCTGTACATGCTTTACCAAAATGTCCTTCCTGTATTAAGTTAATCGCACGAAATATGTTGTTTTTTGTATTTGTAGACTTTTTATGTTCCAAATATTTATCAGCTTCACGCTTAGTCTCAGACTAGAAAAAATAATGTTCTCCAGAAATCCAATGTTTTAAACGATCGTTTAAGATACGAGCGCTTTGAATTCTTTTATTTTTACCAGACCGAGTTTGGAGATGTAAAACAGCTCTTGGAAATAGCATTAATAAGCGAAAGTTCATTTCAATTGGATTTTTGGAAATATTTCTGAATAAATTAGTCAAAGAATCGGCAAATAGATCTCTACACATTTTTGGGATATGTTTTCTTATCTGAATTTTAGAATTAATTATTTCATTAATTTCAGGAATATTAAAGTTGGAAGAAATATTAGGATCCGAATTAGCTAGTAAATCATCTATAATTGGCTGAATCTGGGATTGAGTTAGCCCTTTACAATTATGATTACGTGCTAAACAATAAGATTTATTACATGATTGGCAAAAAGATCTATTAAAAGATTTAGAATACGTATCAGGTACATTTTCATCACGGATTTTATGAGAATTAACATGTGTGTGTAGAGTCTGCGCGTTAGAAAAATTGCTAGAACAATGTGTAACGGGACATGTGAAAGTTTTAGATAAACTAGAATTCATATTGATAATAGAAATCAGAATAAATAATACTATACGGTAATACTATAGGCAAATAAAAAGTAAAATGTAGGTTAAAAACAGGTTTAAAATAAATATATAAAAACAAATAAATAATATAAGTCGGTGAATAAATAAAATAATGTAAATGATTATTTTTAATAAATATATATATATATATATATATGTATATATATATATATATATAAATATATATATATAAATATATATATACACATATATACAAATCTATACACATACAAACATACACTCATGCACAATGTTAATCGCACACACCAATAAATAGATATTAAAATAAAAAAATATATAGAAACAAATACAAATTATTTATATAAATACATATGAGGTAGAAATAGGTGAAATGTATAATTTAAATATGCCATTGAAAAATATGAATGACATATACCATTATAAAGCCAATATAAATTCAAATACAAAAATAAATTACAATTAATTTAATTCTATAGAAAATCGATAGAGCGTGACAATACATTTATTGGTTTTTCTTATTAACATTTTTTTTAATACCTTACATAATATATAGCTTGTCATACAAAATAAGTATACACATACATACATATACTTATACATATACATATATATATTATGTATACATACATATATGAACAATTAAATACATATATATATATATATCACGTATAGCAACAAACATGTATAAATAAAAATAAGTATAAATTTAAAACAAACAAAAAATAGAAGGCTCAATATATATATATAATTATTATGAGGTCATACATGGATCATATTGAATATGCTAAAGGATAGTTATACATATTACACCCTAAAATATTAGTTGTATAGAATATATAACTGATGTATACAAAGCTTAACAATAAATATATATATATATATATATATATATATATATATATACATATATATATAAGTATGTATATAATACGTAATTATATATAAATATATAAATATATACATATAAATATGTATATATACGTATATATATATGTATATATATATAAGTATATTTATCGGTACTTACCTTAAACCCCCCTACTAATACCTCTCCCCTTAATTCCCCCTCACCCAACACATCCCTCTCCCCCTCCTATCCCTCACTCCCCTTCACTCATACTCTTCCCCCTCCCCTCCCCAAAATTATCCACCTCCACCACACATTACGTCCCTCAACGCTGCTCTTATTAACGCACGCTCTCTTTGCAATAAAATCCCTACTGTAATTTCCCTCATGACTGACCATGACCTCGACATATTATTCATCACAGAAACCTGGCTATCTCCTCTGGATTCTCCTCACATTGCTGCTCTTAACACTCCCCCCTACTGATTCATTCACAACCCTCGCGACTCTCCCCATCCCGGTAGCGGCACCGGAATACTTTACAAATCTTCTCTAACTATCTATAATATTTCCTATCACTCGTTCTTCCACTCTGAAGCCCTTAGCTGCGCCATCAGCTCACCTTTCTCTCGTACCTTCAACATTTCCCTTTTATACCGTTCTACCTGTCCCAACATCAATTTATTGCTTGATGAATTTATCTTATTTCTACCCACTATCACTTCTAATACAATTATACTATGTGATTTCAACATAACCAACCTACCTATGATCCAGTCCTTAAATAAATTACTCACCTCATTCAACCTTGTACAATATGTCACCTCCTCATCCATGTCCATGGTAACACTTTAGACCTAATAATTTTCCCCAAAACTAATAAAATTGTCACTGACCATTCTATCGGACACTCTTATCCGACCACTTCCTCATATTCCTTACCCTTAGTCACCCATAATCCACCAGACCCTCACTACCAGAATCTCACGCAAACTCCACAGCCTCCCCATTCCTGGTTTTATCTCCGGTCTTTTTTCCCTTCCAACCTCAACATCTGCTGAACTCCGTGCGTGAGCAATCGGCCGTCCGTGGGAGAGAGAATTGTATTGGGGGAAATCATGGTAGAAATAGTATGTCTTTAGATTACGTTTGAAGGAGTAGGGTTGTTGTCATTGTTCGAAGGTGGTAGGGTAGGGAGTTCCAATGAAAAGGGGCAGATAGGGCAAAGGAGAGTATATAGGAGGAGTGGAGGACCTCCACTGGAGGTTGTGTAGGTGGGGTGTAGTAAGGATAAAGGTGTTGGAGGATTGGGTGTGGAAAGGTGTAGTGGGTGTGTGTAGATGGAGAAGGGATGCAAGGTAGTCAGGGGAGTTGTGGTGTATGGCTTTGTGGATTTTCAGAGAAAGTTTGTATTTAATACGGTAGGAGACTGGGATCCAGTATATTTTGTTTGAGGAGAGGTGTAATAGAATCAGAGGAACGAAGGGGAAGTAGATGAACGCAATGTACTACAGTATTTTGAAGACGTTGCAGTTTAATAAGTTTGTAGGCGGGGAGATTGAATAATAGGTTGTTGCAATAGTCGAATAGGGGGAGTATATAGGAGGAGGCGATTGTAACAGTAATGGGGAGGATAATGGAGCGTCGCATTAGGCGGAAGCAGTGTAAGTTGTAGTGGATGGATGTGCATGTGGGCAATGTGAGTATCAATGGAAAGAGTGGAGTCGATGTGTAGGTCAAGGTTACGGACATGTTTAGAATAGGGGAGGGTAGTAATATTTAGTAATATGGGGTTGGTTCAGGGAGGGTGGAGGAACGTAGGGGTAAGTAGAGAAATATTTCTCCGGTTTTGGTGTGGTTAAGTTTAAGGGAGTTGGAAGTAAACTATTGGTGTATGGAGTTGATGCAGGAAGAGATTCGGTTGGGGGCATGAGAGGGGGAGTCGGTGCAGTTGAGGTAGAGTTGAAGGTTATCGGCGTATGTATGAAAGGAAATGTTGGGTAGTCGGTAAAGATTTGGAAATTGTGGACGAGGTAAATGTTAAAAAGGAGAGGACCAAGAACAGAACACTGGGGAACACCATGGGTGATTGAGCTGGGGTGAGTGTGAGTTGATCCTAACAGTGGAAGAACGATTGGAAATGTAAGAGGTGAACCAATTGAGGTCGAGGCCGATAATGCCAATGGTGGAAAGTCTGTGAATGAGGACGTTGTGGTCAAGGGTATCAAAGGCGGAAGACATGTCAAGGAGGACGAATATGGAGTCACAGTTATTGTTTAGACCTGAGAGTAAGTCAGAGGTAATACGTGTTAGGGCGAGGAATTTAGTAGAATTATTTAATGTATTGTCCTATTATTAAAGTTAATGAAAAAATTAAAAATAATAAACCATAGTTATATAATAGTCTGATTAAATTTATAAATAAAACAAATAAAATGTATAAAAAAATGATTACAAATAAATCATTTAAAAAAATAAATTATTATGAAAGATATACAAATATACTTACACCATTATTATGTTTATCTGATAAATTATATTAATCAAATAAAATAAATATTAATAAAAATAATATTATTTATACATGGTCAATTATTAATAATTTAATTAATCTATATTTAGTTAAAAAAGATAATAATTCTAACTCTCAGAATTCTAATGAATTTAACAAATTATGTATTAATATAGGTAATAACTTATCTAAAGAAATATGTGCACCATCTCTTGATAATTATATTTATAAAACTATGCTAGGTAATAATACAAATTCATTATTTTTTTCACAAATTTCAATTTATGAAATTGTGAATGAGGTTAGAATTTTGAAAAATAAATCTAGTACATATTTTACCGATTTAAGTATGTTTACCATTAAGTAAATTGTTTTAGAAATTAGTAATTTATTAAAACATGTATTCAATACCTAAGGTATTGTATTGAAGGTATTTTCCCAAATGTTTTAAAAAAAACTAAAGTTATTTCAATTTTAAATCTTTAGACAAATCATTAGCTGATAATTACAGACCTATATCCTTACTACCATAAATTTCAAAAATACTCGAGAAACTAATTAAAAGCAGAATTTCAAATTGTTTATGATAACCAATATGGTTTCAGAAATAATTTGTCTACATCGATGCATATCTGATGTATTATAATCAGCTAATACAAATTTAAAACATTTAGAGAACTATGATTAGCCTTTGATATGCTCAATCATGGTATGTTAATCAATAAGCTTTATATGTATGGTATCAGAAGTATAGTGCTAAAATTAATAAAATCTTATTTATCAGGTCGTCTTAAATTTGTTAGATAAATTAATACTGATTCAAATTATAACGTTATAAAATGTGGTGTTGTGAGACCACAGGGTTCTGTATTCGGTCCGTTATTATTTAATTTATATATTAATGACCTTCCGAATATATTAGATAACTTTAAATCAGTTTTATTTGCCGATGAAACAACATTAATTTTTTCAAATACATCTATATTAGAATTAAAAAACAATATTCAATTTAATATTAACAAGCTATATTATTGATTGAATGTAAATAAATTGTAACTTAATATTAGTAAGATGAATGTATTATTATTTAATATAAAACATAAAAATATAATATTAATCTGTATTTGAATATTAATAACATTAAAGTTAAACAAGTCAGTGAAATAAAATTCATATTTAAGTGATTTAAGTGTTATTAAAGATTGTAAATTGAATTGGAAATCGCAACTCAATTATTTTTCAAGTAAACTTTCTAGAACAATTGCAATTTTACACAAAGTTAAAAATAAATTAAATATAAAATCTTTAATGCTTTACTTTCATATCCTAAGTATTGTTCAAATATTTAAGGGATACCTTCAGATCAAGTTTAAATATTATTTTTATTTTACAAAAAAGAGCAATAAAATGTATTAGTAATAATTATTCTAGATATAAAAATGTAATATAGATATAAAAATATCCTATGTATAACAATTTCTATACTACCTATTTATAATTCTCTTAAATTTGACGATATTGTAAAAATTATTGGTATAAAATTCCATTTTCGAGCTATGAATAATGTGTTACCTTAGAATCTACAATTATTATATATAACAAATGTATATAAAAGTTTTTTAAAACTAAATCTTATAATGGAAATCTGTTTCATAGAATAAAAGTATGAACTGGCCGAAAAGAATTTTGTTTATCAAATACAGGTCAAATTTTGTGGAACAGATTACCACAACAAATAAAAACAATACTATAAAGAATGATTTCATAAAATAATATTTAAATCATTTATGATATCGTCTTATTATTTTAATTTTATATTTTAGATTTTCTATTTTGAATAATTGTATTATGTCATATATTAATTAATTTATTGACTACCCTGTCAGTTTTATTAGTATTTATTATATATATTTTATTTTATAGTTTTATAGCTTTTATTTATATAATTTTTTTATATTTTTAATTTATTATACAATTTATAATTTTCGTATTACATGTTACTGATGATATTACATGTATTAAGAAAGCTCGACAATTATGATTTAATAAGTTTTTTAAGAATTTTAGATAATTGAGTTAAAAGTGATATTTGTCTATAATTTTCTACATGCAATGTATACATCTCCCTATACAGAGGAACGACTTTATCTATTTGGAAGGCATCTGGACATATAGCTTAATTTAAACTTCTATTGAATGTGATGGTACATAGAGGTATTGTGTCATGTTTAACTAATTTAATCAAACGCATAATAAAATCAGTGATGTATTATGTTTAAAATTTATAATTAATTGTTCAACTTCACAGACACATTTACTTGTAAAAAAGTGTGAATTAAATTATTTATCGAATATTTAAAGGTATCGAAGTTAGAATTTATCGTAATTTCATAAATTAGCTTAACAAAAAACAAAAATATACGTTATCACAATAATATTCATTAAATGTAGGAAATTACCTATAAATGGTAAATCATAATTAGATAGTGATTTATTATTAATATTATTTTTCAATAATTTATTTATTATTATTTACTAAGTGGGTTTAGAATTATTTGATGCAGCTTTTAATTCATTATAATAAGTATAGTATACTATAATGTATACATTATAATGATTAATATTTTCTTTAAACTGAGGTAAATCTATGTTTATATTTGTTCATAAATAAAAGTTATTATATAACTCGAGTTATTACAGAATGCTTGTTACAGAATTTCTATTTCGTATAACATATTTTGTATTAAAACATTTAAATAAATTCGCATAGTTTACTGTTGTTATTTTTCTTTTTTTTCTATTTTATGACAGCATGTATCAAATAAAATATAAAAATCATAAATAAATCTTAATTAAAATATGTATATTTATATCAGAATAAATATATGACCAATCAAACTTATTAATTACATTTTTTAAATTAATATTTGTTTCAGTAATTTCTCTAGTATTTTTAATATTTTTGTTATCATTACAATTATTATCTTTTTTTAATTCAGTAATAGAAACCTGTGAAGATTATTCAACAATCACTCACGTCATTTATTAATATAACATTTAATAAAAGTGAGCTTATTTTATTCCAAACAAATATTAAGGATTAATATATAGGAATGTTCACTTATTCTTTCACTTCGCCTAGACCATAAATAGCATCAATAACATATGTAATGTTTGCATTTTATATGTTCTGCATATATATAAAGTATATTCAGTATTGAATTTTCAGTATTATAATAGATAGTATATATTCATATACATTATGTAATTTGATTATTTTTTTCGTATTGATTAAAATATATTATATTGATATTATATTATCTATTGTCATTATAATTATTGTAGTTTATTTGTTATATGTATGCATAGATTTATAGTTGTAAACTATAAATATATGTATGTATGTGATTATATTTGTATCTCGTACATCTACTGGAAGTTTGATATCTCGGTAAGTCAGATATTCGTCAACATTAGTGTTTGTACTTAATCTAATGTTATTATTATTGTTATATGTATATATATAATACATTGTACATTGTATATATTAATAAGTATACTTCTATTGCATACATAACAGTAAATAAATAATATTATATAAATAATCAATTATATAATAGGTAATCTATAATAGTTATTATGATAATTTTACTTTTATTTCAATTTTATTCCACGCTTATTTATTATACTAATTAGTATACTAAATGTATACATTTAATTATATAATTACGTTATTCCGAGTTGTTCTTATACCGCGATACAATTAAATACGAGTACGGTAGGTGCGATAAGTGGAGGTTACGATAATATCGAACATCGGATCTATTAATAGAAGTGTCGTGAACAATGATACCCCGGTCTGGTGGTATGACTATTCAGAAATGACTCATTACTAATGACTCATTAGTATTCATGATAACTGCGACGTTCAATAATTTATAAATAGGTTATGTATATTTAATTTATATAATAAATAATGGCTTAATAGTACGTAATTTAAATAATGTATAGAATAGTATTTATCGTATTAATATCATGTATAATATATTACGTTCGTAATTTATATAGAATTGCATCGCTTATGTATGTATAATTGTGATATTGTATAGGGTATTTTGTTGAATATATATATATATATATATATATATATATATATATATATATATGTGTGTGTGTATGTATATATATATACATTTATTATATATTATATTATATATATATATATTTATATATATATATATATATATTAATCATCTATTAATAATAAAATAATATTAATAATTATTAATCAACACATATACACACATTTATATATATATATTTTTATAAATTATATTTACAATTAATTAAGTTTCAGTTAAATATATGAAAACGTGTAAATCATCGTATAATCAGTGTTATGGTATTATGACTCATCATATATAAGTAGTCATCTTACATACTTATTAGAATGCGTCCATGTGTTCCGGTGTAATTCAACTCAATACAAGTATATTAATAATGATAGTTAAATATATATTATATATAAATATATTATATTATAAATTATAATTTATAATATAGGTTATTTATATATAAACACTTTATGATTATACTTATAATATCTATATAATAAGTTATCTTAATATATTTACACTATAAGGGCATATAAATAAATGCGAATACTACTACCGCCACCTATAAATAAGATATGTATCACCGAATTACAAATTCGTTATAAATTAGAGATTTTTCATTTAATAATCTATATTGTATATTCATAAATCATATATAGTAATAAATAATATTTATAAATAACATATACTTATTTTGCATATAGGATATCAATTTTAGCAAAGGTAAATCAATTATTATGCGATATTTTGTATTAAATATATATATATATATATATAAATAAATATTAATTTGTAAAATAGGTTATTATATGTTAAATATTAGTTACATATTATTGTACAAGATGACTATTACACAAAGTAGTAGCATTATGTACACGTAATACATGTACAATACACACTGTGTATTGTGAACACGTGCTTACGATTAAACAGAACTTCTCCGGGCTAGTTCCCCGTGTAAATCATAGTATTCTCTGCAGGGTAACCCTGTAATAGTTGCGTCATGTGTATGAAATCATAATTAATATAGTAGTGGATTGTAAATACTATATATATATATATATATATATATATATATATATTATTTTCTCATAGCCGACTAGTAAAGCATTGGGAACATACTAAATTAATATAAAGCGATTAGATAAAAGTTGAAATAATAAGATAATAACAATTATAATGTAAATAATGACATGAACATAATTAACAAAATTAAACAAAAATAAAATTTTAATTTAAAAAAAAAATTAATTTGTTGTTAAATTAAGTATCAATTGTACATGTAATTCATATTGGTGACACGAATATTGATAATGGCGTCTCAACTTTCAATGGGTGTATTCTTCAAGTCCTATGTATTAAGGATAATACTTGCGCCAGGAGTATGAACACTGGTAACATTTACCGCTAATAAATGCACCTTTACTCCAACTTACATACCACTATCGCTAGTAATGCCACTCAATATAACACATCAAACATTAATCTAAACTTGCATTCATAAATTGTGTTTGGTGTATCTTAAATAAGTAAAAGTAAATAAATTAATAAAAAAAAATATATATATATATATATTATAAGTTATAACTATAGTATCGTTTTAATACATTAAATGTAACGTGTAAATAGTTATTTATAAGTATACCAAGTTGGTATTACCAACCATATAAAATATAATATAAAATACACCATCAAATAACTTTATATATATAATATTTATGTATATAATTCATTGGGTTTAAGTTGCAGAAAGAATAACGATATCAGGCGTATTTATAAATATGTTATTTATTAGATAAATACAATAAATATATGATTAAATAATAATAGATAAATAAAAAAGACAATTATATAACATACTCATACGCGTATAGATAACCACCTATACGAGTTATTAATCATGCGTATGTATACCATCACACATTCAGAGTTACAGTTGATGTTATATAACACGTGACTCCAGGCGTGCCACACAATTACCGCGCGTTCAATTATAATCCACTGCGCACTGATATCGGTGACACTGCGGCACTGGTGACACTGCTGGTATCGGTGACACTGCTGGTATTGGTGACACTGCGGCACTGGTGACACTGATGGTATTGGTGACACTGCTGGTATTGGTGACACTGCGGCACTGGTGACACTAATGGTATTGGTGACACTGATGGTATCGGTGACACTGCTGGTATTGGTGACACTGCTGCTATCGGTGTCACTACTAGTATTGGTGACATTGCTAATATCGGTGTCACTGCTGGTATCGGTGACACTGCTGGTATTGGTGACACTGCTAATATCGGTGTCACTGCTGGTATCGGTGTCACTGCTGGTATCGGTGTCACTGCTGGTATCGGTGACATTTCTGGTATCGGTGACATTGCTGCTATCGGTGACACTGCTAATATCGCCCCTAGTGCTAATTAACTAGCTAAAAGCACCCCAACCCGACCACGTGGTTATGTTACGTAGCATGTTTGTTGCAAGTGCTCTTCGCACACGGCAGTGGTCATTGTCTACCTCGGCACCGTTAACACAACAATACCTGTATTGTATCGTCTAACACACCTATACGACTATATGTGTGTTTGTGTTTAGGCCTCCTCCGCCGCCGCTCAGAGACATGCGCACTCGACGTGATTACGATACCCTGGTGGCTAATTAGGGCGAAAGTCAACGATCCTAGAATTACGTAAAGATATCGTACTCGACGGGTGCGGTTCGGTGCGGCGCGGTGCGGTGCGTAAACTAAGCCTTAACAATGGCTGTAGTCGATATACACGGGGTGTAACGTTACGTGCGGGTTCCATGGGTTTCAGGGATCACCATGCAATGCGATTAATAAGCCACGCCCACCATTATCCGCACTGCATTGTTAGCCGCACATTGTATGGGATTTGAGTGGCGGTCGCCTGGTAAAGTTTGACACTCGGACAAAGCACGGCGTTAAGAATTGTCACTAGATACTATTTCATGTTGTCGAAGTGTTGAATATAATATATATATTTTACATAATACATATTATATATATATATATATATATATAATATGAATTATGTATATGTATATATTAATGTATATATGCGATATTCGATATGTATAAAGCGTACATACATTTGTATAAAGTGTACATAATGTGTATATATAGTGTATAAAGTGTACATGCAGTGTGTACATAAAGTGTATAAACGAACGCCGAGTGATATTTTCTAATTAAATAAAACCACTAATAAATAACAACGAGCGGTATACAAGATGACAACACACGTCTAATTCGTTACGTGTCATCAACGATGTCATTCCTACCAATGTGACATGTGTGTAAAGATGTATACGTGTAATATGTCTACATATAATATGTCTACATATTAGTATACTAGTTCCTATACTAGTTCCTATAGGCATTATACGTATACGCTGTAACAACACTGGGTCAGTTCACACTCAATACCAGGATGTATGCGTGTAACCATGATATACATATTACTATGATATTTATATGTTATGATAATGTATAATATAATATAATTATACATATATATATATATATATATATATATATATATATGTAATTGA
Source organism: Osedax fenrisi (assembly GCA_964019155.1). Taxonomy (NCBI): domain Eukaryota; kingdom Metazoa; phylum Annelida; class Polychaeta; order Sabellida; family Siboglinidae; genus Osedax; species Osedax fenrisi. The sequence continues at coordinate 78,010,140 of OZ025239.1, forward strand.
ATTATATATAATATAGTAGATGTACACTTATTTATTATTTTGTGTACTCTAATATAATATATTATAGTACTATTATAATATGTTTTATATTTTAATACGTTTTGATTATGTTAATTGTAATATTACAAAATCAAACCATTATATTCAAATCATGTAAAATTATAATTAAGAAAATGTTTATATAGAAAATTATGTTGATATATTTATAAACTACAATTTGATTTAGCCATGTACACTGTACATTGTTCACTATATATTGTACAATGTATATATATATATATATATAAATTATCCAGTGTACACTGTACAGTATACTGTAGTATATATACATGTTTATATACATGTTATATTGTTATATTATTTATATTACATGTATATATATACATGTTCTATAATATTAAATTTGACCAAGTATGGCAATACAGTGTAAAGTATAGCTCTCCTCATTGTTGTATTACATAACACAGGTTGTTTTAAGTGAATATCCACTTGACCTTGACCCACTTAGGTATTACGTATCCGGTTACAACCACCGAACCTTACACTATAGCATACACTGCTTACTTCGTAACAAATACATATACGTACATATATAAGATTGATTATAATCATAGTAATAATAATTATTATTACTATATCATTATTAATTATACTATTATTTTCAATTTAATTATAATTAGTATTCATAATATTCTATCTAAATATATACATATACATATATATATATACATACATAAATATATACATACATATATATTATACGTGATTTATAACTATATAGGTAAAATTAATAATATTAATTATATATAATTAACTATTCTATAGAATATATATATAGGTAGATATAACGTTTATTATAATGAGACAACAACAAAACGTGAAACAAAAAAGTATATAATAATCATAATAATAAATATTATATATTATATATTATATATTATATACATATTTATACTTTATACTCTCGATTATATATTTCGACAATATATTTGCTTAAATATATTATCAATCAATATATATATAATTGATTTACATGATGCAATTAAAATAACCGTATATGAATATAATAAAAGAATGAAAGGAGCATGTGAATGTGACGAGTAACACATGCAAAGAATATACAATCAACTACTAGGTAGGAGGTATCGGATTGGCCAGACCCATATGAGATGGGTCAGTTCCCGAGGGATGAGAACAGTCACTATAATATTGATTGACATCTCCTAAGTTCTAGAGATCTCCGTAGCTCTATGGAGCTAATCATATACTATCTATTAACGACCTACACATGTAAACAACATATACATATATGTATTAGGTAAATGTAAACAATATAACTACAAATATCTCACCTCTATCTCTCTCTCTCTTTCTCTTTATATATATATATATCGCTCTCGCTTACTCTCTATCCCTCTCTCTCTCACAAAAATCTACAAATTGGCTAACAAGAATATGTTTAAATTAGATGTCGCGAGTAAGTAGGTAGTTTTTCAGATTATGTTTAATAATAATAATAATAGTAGTATTGGTACTATAGTACTAGTATGAGTAATATTACTATTATATATAATAGTAAGCGTGATATTATTATATAATAGTGATAATAGATATAATGGTAGTCTTTAATTGCATCAATTATTTATTTAATACTAATATCTCACGTATAATATATAATTCAGTCATGACTGACAGGCACTGCGCAATCTTCATTATACGCACCGATGTGTGCGCGCACAAGTGTGCGAGTGAACGGTGCGGGTGTGCATGTAATCACCGCACCTACCTATTATTGGGCAGATCTATCACGACCTGCAACACACACACATACGAGATAACATATATGTTACTACCCTATAGGGTGTTGGGTGATATAAACACTAACACGCGCGCCTGTATGTATGTGTGTACGTGTGTGTATGTATGTGCGTATGTGTGCATGTATGTGTGTATACGTATAGTTAACATACATCGTACTATATGATTTACTATACGATGCACACAGTATTTATACCAAAGATTTTGCGAATCCTTAGAAAATCTGTATTCATACTCTGTATGCACACATGTATATACCTATATACACACCTATATACACATATATACACATATATACACTTATATACACCTATATACATATAGGTGGATGTATAGTAAGTACAGTATACATATGCGAAATATAGGTCCATAAATATTGGTTTTCTCAGAAGGCATACTATACAGTATAATAATAAGTCAACACATGTGTTTATTAATGTTGGACTATCCTAGAGGGGTGCGATAATTCCTCGAAGTTTAACATGGAGAGAATACGAAATGTAACATGGGAATTTAACAATTTATGAAAAGTAACTTTTAAGATAGTAATAATTTTTTTTTTTTGAAATTTTAATAACATATAGAATAAGTATGACAATTATATAAAATAAAAAAAATTAAATTGTTTATTATTTATCCTATAAATTAAATGAAATAAACGACATTTTTAGGATTTTTTTTTAAACTCTAATATATGAACGGTATTTTTTTTTTAATTTCAATTATATATCTAATGAATATAAAACTTATGATTAATAATATATATTTGATTTATAAAAATATAATAATTACACCACTTTTACTATTTGTTTTGATAACATCTAGATATTTGTCAAAAAGGTATAACAAACGAAGCAACCTTTTTTTTCTCACTTTTTATGATATTTTTTATGAAACAGATATCATATATGATATATCTACTAGAATAAGAGCTAGGGATAACAAATATTAAATAATTGATTTTATGCAACTTTTTGATATAACTGCTTTCATATATTTTCTTATATTTTAGTTATAAATTAATGTTCTATAATACTTTTCAATGTATTATAATACATATATGTTACTAATTATTGACAGTCGATTGTCTCGTACATATAAACTAAAATTAAAAAATTGTGTAACCTAGAATCACTTTTCTAGAAAAATGTGTTTCAAATATCACTCTAACTGTCCATTTTTCCATCTATCCATGCTACACAAATAAAACCTAATAAAGTATGTATTTAAATGCTCGTATAATGAGAAATCTCGAAAGTGTTAAGAATATAATAAAAAACTAAATTAAATTGTCAACGAATACGGTCGGGATTATAAATGATTGCCGAGTAATAATTCATCGAGTGAAGACGAGGAATCGCAATTCTGTTATAGGGTATATTGTATATATATATATATATATAGGCTATGGCTGTATATATACTTGCGAGATTTAACGATATACGAATATTGTAAAAGTAGTAGGTATAAGTAAGTATGTATATATATATATATATATATATATATATATATATATACTATATATAGTATACTATCAATGATATTGCGTATCCTTAGATACATATTCGCCACTATTTTAATTGTAATAAGTAACATAAGTAACTGCTGAACTACTTTACGCCATACATTATTAAAACGTTCGACAATATTAATACGCTGGTTCTATGTATTAATAATATTATATATATATATATATATATATATATATAATATATTATAAGCATTAGATTATTATTGATGCTCACTCTGTGAAATATAGTATCGTTATATCTCGCACTATACAGAATACATTGTTATCGTTAATTATTATGAGTGTGTGCGCGAGTGTGCGAGTGTGCGCGAGTGTGCGAGTGTGCGAGTGTGTGCGCAATACAATCCGCACACATGTATGCGCATGCTAGGGAAGTGTTCACTTCGTGTCGCTGTCTCCAGACAAGAGGTTACAATGTATTCACTAATGCGTATAGGACATCGATTAATATATATATATATGTATCTATATATGTATCTATATATGTATATATATATATATATATATATATATATATATATATCTATAAGTATATTCACGTACTTCGTAGTTATTCTTATATTCCCACATAACGTCCACATCTTCTCTATACTGTGAGATAAACATAATGACGTAACGTCTAGTACTATTACGTAATCAATAGAGGATCACGTGATATAAGTACGCGACGTAACACTTCTGTACAATAGTTAACTTTATATGTGTGCGATGTTAATGATACGTAGGTTTACTGTTTAATGTCACTCGTCAAAGGTATGTCCACCCTTCGTAAATGTCAATATAATATTTGTATTGTTATTATGATTTCGGTGGAGTCCTTTCATCCCCTCCAGGAATTTAGATGAAATCTTCACTTATAACCATATATGGCTCTAAAGTCCCTTCGAAGCCGCTCTCATGTTAAGGCATCCATGGTGTTAACGAGAGCCGATAATTTGTATATGTTTTATACACAATTATATATTATTACTTCTAAATAATTTTTGAAGACCTATTTTATTTGTCCGGTCGGGTATTTAACAATCTTCCTACTGCTTGCTTGCTTGCTGATCTGACGCCTCGGACAACGGCTTAGCTACATATGTAGTTAGTATATATATATATATATATATATATATATATATATATATAGGTGTTACATTTATATGTGTTATAATATTATATATATAAATATATATATATATATATATATATATATATATATATATATAAGTTAATAATTATTAATATACAGTCAAATTTCGATATATCAGACTCTCTATATATCAGAAACCTCGATAATCACCTATATATATCATACAGAGAGCTCGACGAAAGTAAGTAAAGTAAGTATATAAATGTATCTGCTGAAATGCAATATCATGCCTCGTGTATATTTAAACAATAGACAAGTAGAGGTAACTGAGCTAACGGAGTGGAGCGGGAGTGCCGCACCGGGTGTAATATGACGTAATCGTACAGATAGAACGAGCATGTGCATAACGAGCGTATGTGTGTACGCGCGCATGACGCTAGTAGGGAAGGGCTCAAACATATCCTCGTGTACTGTAAACATATGAAAACAGTGTATTAGTCAGCTGACCTCGTTATGTAATATGCACGTGGTGCAGCTTACTCGATCTATAATTAGACCCTACTATATATAGTATACTACTATATACTACTATATATGTAGTATATTATGTGTATACACACTACTGGACCTATAGGTACACTTTACCATACTTGGTATAGTGTCTCGCGAATTATCCAGTATTATCAACCACTCACATACAGGTACATATACGTCGTAACTGTATGTCGTAGACCACGTATATATAAATATCAATATTATTTATTTAAAAATGTATTAATAATATATGTTATTAAGTTATTTTATGTTTTATTTGCTATTGAAATAATTGTTTCCCCGTTTTTTCCAAATAATTTGCATTATCGTACAATTACGTATATATGTCGATAAATCCATACATTGGTGCTATAAATAGAATTCAGTAAATATACTTAGTAAATATTCATTGAACATATCGAATTGTGTACTACTATATTATATATAATAATATATTATAATATAATTATGAGTAATATAGTGTATGTGTACGTATGTAAATTCATTTGTATACACTTTAAAATATATATACATATGTGTGTGTATATGATATACATACATATGTGATAGATTATATAAGATTATTATATTAAAAATATAATTGTGTATAAATATTTTAATGAATATACATCTATTAAACAATTATATAATTACGTTGCACCCAGCCCTATTATCGTTATCACGTGACACCCTCACACGTGACAGAGATACAATCGTCATGGTAACGCCTCGTGTAGTCGTATTGTACGCATGATCGTCAATGTCGTATAACCTATGATATCACGTAGTAGTAGTAGTAGTACTGTTGTTATGTCTGGTTATGTTACCTCTTAAGTTATCGATCGCGGCTTTGTTATTGACTACTATCATCACGTAAGAGTTACCAGGTATTGCGTCATGCGTGGTATTGCGTCATACTTAGTATTTCGTCATATCGTAGCCGTAACACGGCGTGTATCCGCATTACGTCACACTGTACACACGATAACACGATGATGTATGATGATGATGATGTAAGTCATGATAAGATACGTTAAGATAAGATAATATCATAATATTGTATCTATAGATACAAAATAAAACACCAATATTTAATACGTTATCAGTTATAATATCTATACAGTTTTAACATGCTAGTTATGCATATGTGTGTGTGTATATATATATATATATATATATATAATTTGAAAACTGACTGTGCTAAGTTGGCTAATATGTAAGATACACAGGTTGTAAGGACGCGTTTTCAATAAAATAGGTGTTAAAATATTATTTAGAAGTGTGCTATATATAAATATATATATATATATATATATATATATATAGATGTGTGTGTATGCATGTGAGCATTTATGTTCATAACGTATACTATATACTACTATTTATAATAGTAGATAGAGTTGAAGTAATACACCAATTAAGATATAAAAAACCTAATGCATTTTAATGTATGTTCGCAATACTATTGCAATAACGTATACGAAGTAAGTAGGTATACTTTATTATATATATATATATTATATATTATATATATATATACAATATTTTACATGAAAAAGAAACAATAGTAATTAAATAATGATAGTAATTCGCAATTATATTCTGAGCGTGATACAGGAAAGATCGTCGAGTGACTTTATGTAGTAGCCTTGTTGGAAGAATTAAAGGAAGAAATAATATTACGTAAGAATATTGTAATTAAATACACAATAAATTAGTTCCATTTTATTTCTATTGTATATATATATATATATAAACCTATTTTTTAAAACATACAAACATATGTTTCAACTAAATAATTATTATTTACAATTTTAATATATTCAAAATTCTAGAAAATAAACATATTAAATTATAACCTAGCTTCTCAAATAATCATCGACAACATGTATGTATATATGTATTGTAAAATCCTTTTCTTACCTTTAAATTGAACCTCTAGAAATAGGTCACTTCAATTTATAGATAGTTAACTAAATCATAATAGTTCTAAATCTATTCAAATAACTTCATTTACTATACTAATATATACACTCAAGATCCTAGGTAAAAGGTAAGCCACTTAGTTATTAATCAGCTAACGTTATATGGTGACAGCGTCAATTAAAATTACATATTATATAGTTAATTTAATGATTAATGATCTCAAAAATTAATAGAAACGTCATTTTAACTATATTAGGTACCTGGGGAAAAAAAAAAAAAAGCATTCAATTAAATTTGTTTACAATTTTTTTTTAAAAAAAGATTAAATTTTATGGAAATAAATTAATTAATGATATATGATATATATATAAATAATTTATTTAATACATAGAATAATTGAGTATAGTATATAATAATTTTAGCATGTTATATGAATAAAAAAAAAATATAAAAATTGATTTGTTTATTTTTATATTATAAGTATAGATAGGTATATATATATGTCTACATTTTCATATTTATAAAATTCATTTAACATATGTGATTGAAATATTGTTATTTTTATAATTGTTTATTACGTATTATTATTATGTATTACTATTATTATTATTATTAATATTGTTGTTGTTATTATTGGTTAATATTTTATTAATTGTATAAGTTAAATAAAATGGCACAATTACCAGTTCCAGAACAATTAGATATGGAAGCAACTGACATATCTATTCGATGGCCTATATGGAAGAAAAAATGGGGACACTACTATGCTGCTACCGAATTAGAAAAAAAGAATGGAAGTACACAAGTGTCTATATTACTTACTATATTAGGCGAATCAGCACAGAAAATATACGAAAATTTCACATTCGATAAAGAAGACGAGAAAAAAGACATAACAAATATATTGAAGAAATTTAATGAATATGTAGAACCTCAAATAAACCAAATATTCGAAAGATGTATGTTCTACAGAAGATATCAACAAGAACATGAATCATTTGAGAGGTACGTAAATGATATAAAGACCATGAGCAAGCGATGTGATTTTACGAATATAACAGTCGATGAGATAATAAGGGATAAAATAATAAACGCAATGCGAAATAATAATTTACGGAAAAGTTTGATAACAAGAAGTAATCTAACATGTGAAATGCTCATAAAGATATGCAGAGCAGAGGACATATCTCAGGAGCAAAGTACAACCTTGAAAACCAAAGAAACAATAAATTACATAAATAGCAAACCGAAGAAACAATATCAAGAAAAAAGAAAAGAAATAAAATGTCGATACTGTGGAGGAATACATCAATTTAAGAAAGAATTGTGTCCAGCATATGGAAAAACATGTGCGAAATGCAACAGAATGAACCATTACAGATCAATGTGTAAAGCAAGTGAAAAAAAACGAAAGAGTGCAGAATGTGTTCAGTGTATACAAAGTAAATGATGTAAGAACAGTGGATACACTACCGAAGTGCGAAACTGTTACCCTTAAAACGCAGTGGGGATCATTAATCAAATTCCAAATAGATAATGGAGCATCAGTAAACGTGATTCCATTATCAGTATATGAATTAGCAAGTAAAGATTTTCAGCACAGAAAAATTAAAAAGTCTGATACAACAGAAATAACAGCATTTGGTGGTACAAGATGGAAAATCAAAGGAGAAGTCATAATAAGAGTACAAGGAAGAAACAAAGAATGTTTGATACGATTAAAGATAGCAGATGGAGATCAATTCCATTCCATACTCGGAAGATCAGCAAGTGTTGAGTTAGGATGCATCAAGATCTTAGATAATGATGAGAAATACGAGCAAGTGAATCAGATTCAAAACACACTTGACTTGAAAATACTCATGACAAAATATCCAGAAGTATTTGATGGTCAAGTAGGAAAATTGGAAGGGAAATATACAATAAAGATCAATGACAAAGCAGTACCAGTTAAACATGCGCAGCGAACAGTTTCGGTGCCATTAAGAGAGAAAGTAAGACAAAAGTTGAAAGAATTAGAAAAAAACAAAATTATACAAAAAGTAAACGAACCATCGGAATGGATCTCTTCGATGGTCGTGAAGATAAAAAAATCCGGAGATATTCGAATTTGTCTAGATCCGAAAGATCTAAACAAAGAAATATGCAGGGAACATTATCCACTACCAGTCATAGAAGAGATCGCAACCAGGCTGAGTAACGCAAAAGTTTTTTCAATTTTTGACGTAAAAAATGGATTTTGGCATGTGGAATTGGATACAAAATCATCAATGTTAACTACATTCAATACTCCATTCGGAAGATATCGATGGAATAGGCTTCCATTTGGAATTTCATCAGCACCTGAAGTATTTCAACGGAAAATGCATGAGATATCAGAAGGGTTAGATGGAGTAGAAGTTGTAGCGGATGATTTCCTTATCATAGGATATGGGAAAACAGAAGAAGAAGGATTGGAAAATCATGACAAGAATTTGATAAAATTTCTACAACGATGCAGAGATAAATCACTACATCTTAATGCAGAAAAAGTTCAGTTGAGAAAAAAAGAAATTAATTTCATTGGACATATAGCTACTGTAGATGGTATTACAGTAGGGGAAGGAAAAATCGAAGCAATACAAAAAATGCAGGCACCAACTGATCCTACTGGAGTAAAACGTATACTCGGTATGTGTCAGTATCTAACTAAATTTTTACCAAATTTTAGTGATAAGACAGTAGCATTGCGTAAATTAACAGAGAAGAGACAACCCTGGCAGTGGACGAGAGTCGAAGAGGAAGAATTTAAAATAATAAAGGAAGCAATTACTAAAACACCGGTATTAAGATATTATGATGTAGATAAAGTGACTACCATACAGTGTGATGCATCTAAAGATGGACTAGGAGGGGTTTTACTGCAAGGAGATCAACCAATCGCATACATCTCAAGAGCTTTAACGAAAACTGAAACGAGATATGCACAAATAGAGAAGGAACTACTTGCAATAGTATTTTCATGCAAGAAATTTCACACCTATATCTATGGAAAAGAAAAAATAAAAGTAGACAGTGATCATAAACCTCTAGAGAGGATATTTAATAAAGAACTTAATGACATTTCACTCAGAATGCAGAGAATGAGACTAAAGTTACAAAGATATGATCTAGAAGTCAGATATAGACCAGGAAAAGAACTATTACTAGCAGATGCTTTGAGTAGAAACTATATGCCGTATGAAGAACATGTAAATATATGTACAACGGAAAGAGAAACAATGGCTAGACTCGCCATCTCAGATGAAAGAATGAAACGATTCATAAAAGAAACAAATGAAGATGATATCTTGAAGAAATTAAAATACAAACCCAAACAGGATGGGGTACAAAGACAGAAGATAATCCCGAACTAGGAAAATACTACTTGTAATATGTTATTATATATCAATTGGTTCGTCTATAGAGTTATAACTTATATATTAAGATTATGATAATCTTATCCTAAATATATAATGTATAATATATATATATAATATATGTATTGGGTATACTATTATATGTAGGATGTATTACCTTTGGGTAGCTTCAAGATATCTGCCAGAGTACTCTGCAGATGATTCTTCGTGGTTTGGGGTATATAGTATTATCTATTATAGATTAACGTAAGTGCTATTGGTTTGACTGCTAAGATACAAGTGAAGTGTTTATCACTAATAATGTGGGCGTGTCTAATTATATATATTATATTACACCCTTATACCAAATTTTTAATCTAAAATTTATACACCTTAAATAATCACAAGTGAAGTGTTTATCACTAATAATGTGGGCGTGTCTAATTATATATTTTGTTACATATTATATTACACCCTTATACCAAATTTGTAATCTAAAATTTCTACACCTTAAATCCCATGAGGCATATGGCTCCTCATTGCTCAATCAAGCGTTGAGGTGGTCTAACCTCCCTACCTGATCTTGTAACAATTGTGTTTTTTTCAACTGGTACTAGATCTATCCTATTACGCCTGATTGTGTTGTCATTTGATTTTATTGTGTACGTTCTTTCATTGTTATCATCGAATTGTATTACGGTTCCCATTCTGTCCATGTCTTTAATATAGACATCTTCATCCAGTGCCAATCTTCTTTTAGTTTTTGATAGTTTGTTGTCGCTGTACTGTTTTTCCTTGAGTTTCTTCTCCATGACCTTCTTTTTGAATTCAACATGATCTTTTTCGAGCATCATATTTTGATTTAGTAGATCTGGTAATGTCGTATTTAATCTACGATTCATTAACAACTCAGCTGGGGATCTACCGAAAGATAATGGTGTATTTCGATATGACAATAGACCTAAATATGGGTCTTCAGATTTCTCCATGATCTGCTTTAGCGTTTGTATAGCTCTTTCAGCTACTCCGTTGCCTTTTGGATATTTTGGTGATGATGTTAAATGTTTAAACTTGTATGTTTTGGAAAATTCTTTGAATTCTTCGCTGCTGTATTGAGTTCCGTTATCTGAGATCATGTTCTCAGGAATACCGTGTCGTGCAAATATTGATTTTAATGACGAAATTATTGTGATCGATCTCATGTCTTTCAATAACATCGTTTCAATATATCGGGAATAATAATCCACCACTATAATGTATTTTTGTTGCTTGAATTGAAATAAGTCTGAGCCTACTGTTTCCCAAGCTTTGGAAGGTACTGGTACTATCTTTACAGGTTCTCGTTGAGTCCTTGCATTTATATTGCAGTTTATACATTCCCTTATTTCCTTGTCGATATCGTTTGAGATACCAAACCAAAACACACTCTTTTTTGCCCTTTCTAGACATTTCGTGATTCCTAAGTGTCCTATATGGATATTTCTTAACATTTCTTTTCTCATACTGACAGGTATAATAGCTCTATTCTGGTACGTTAAGCAACCTTGAATCGTTGATAAATATTGTTGGCTATTATAATATTTTCGACCTAAATTATGTTTCAAATCTGATTTTGTCCATCCTTCAATAATCTTCTTCTTCAACCATGTTATCTCTGGATCATTATTCTGAGCTTTGATTATAGATTGTATTTTACATGATTCCCCAGGTACGAAAACACTACTTGCCATCTCTTCGGTTTCGATTTCTAATAGGTCGCACCCTGTATCTTTCGAAGGGTATCTTGATAATGTATCGGCAATGATATTGTTTTTACCGGGTATATATTTCATGTTTACGGCATATCTCATCAATCGTATTCTGTACCTTTGGATTCTTATAGGCACCTTCTCTATTTCTTTGCTTCCTAATAGAGTTATTAAAGGTTTATGATCGGTTTCTACGTATATGGGTGCACCTACTATATAATAGTTAAATCTTTCAAGAGCCCATACTACGCCCAACGCTTCCTTCTCTATAGTTGCGTATCTTTTCTCAGTATCACTTAGGGATCTACTGGCTGCTCCAATCATTTTTCGGTTTCCGTTTTCGTCTTCTTGTGTTAGTATCGCACCTATACCGTGATCCGATGCGTCTGTTGTCAATATTGTTTTCTTGTTAACATCGAAATACGATAATGTCTTCGTATTCTGTAACTCTTCTTTCAATATTCTGAAACTTTCTTCTTGCTTCGTATCCCAAATCCAAGAACAATCTTTCCTAAGCAATTCTCTTAATGGAGCACTGTATTCGGATATATTTGGGTTAAATCGAGAAAATTGGTTTATCATCCCAAGAAAACTCCTGACACTTTTTACGCTAGTTGGTGTTGGAATGTCTATGATTCCTTGGACTTTTTGTCCAGCTTTAATTCCTTTACTGGTAATTTTAAACCCTAAGAAATCTACTTCTTCTTTACGGAATACACATTTATTTTTATTTAATGTCAATCCTGATTCTACTATTTTATTGAGTACTGTTTTTAGATTTCTATCATGTTCGTCTGCATCCATTCCCATTACTAATACGTCATCCACGTGTACGATTAGCCCCTTGCAGTCTTTTAAGATTTTAGATATTTCTTTACAAAATATTTCGGGAGCTGAGGTTAAGCCAAACGGTAATTTTTTATAATAATACCTCCCCCATGGCGTTAGGAATGTTGTCAATGCCCAGCATTTTTTTTCTAATGGAATTTGCCAAAACCCTGAATTTGCATCCAATTTTGAAAAAATGTTTCCTTTGATTTTACTTAGACTACCCTCGACCGTTGCCATAGGATGTATCTCTCGTTTCACTGCTGCATTTAACTTCGTTAAATCTGTGCAAATTCTTATTTTACCGTTTCCTTTCTTTGCAATAACCATTGGGCTACACCATTCTGTGGGACCACATGCTTCTTCGATTACTCCTAATTCGATCATTTTCTGTAGTTCGTTTTGGACTTCCGTTTGTTGATGTACTGGAACTGGTCTTGGTACATTAATTGAATATGGTTTTATTCCCTCTTTTATTTCAATTTTGTATTTCCTATTAATACTTCCTAATCCATCAAATAATTTAGGATCCAGCTGGCAATCTAGCGCATCTACTAATTTGACAATATCCAATTCTATTGATGCCTTTCTCGAGAGTAAACCTGTCATTTGTTTTTCTAAAATGAATATGTCCTCTTTTATTGTTTTACCTTTATATGTAATCAATGCTTCTAAGTATCCCTTAGCATTAATTTCAGTATTATTTGGTCCTCTTAATATTATATTAGTCTTCTTTAAAATTGGTAATAACTTATTATATGGCATTACGGATACGCTTGCGCCTGTATCTATCTTAAACTTAATAACTTTTTCGAATTGTTCACAATTTACTGTTAAATATTTTATCCATTTATTTTGTTCAATGTTAGTTTTAATTTCGCCTAAAAATATAAAATTTTCGTCTATTTTTGAACAACAAATTTCATTTGTTTCGTATGTTCGCTGATTGTAGTTATCACTCCTTGATTTACAACACTTTGCCCAGTGTCCTAACTTGTTACAGATATTGCATTTTGTGTTGAATGCTTTACATGACCTTGGTTCATGTATTCGATCACATCTGCCGCATTTTTTTTTATTAAACTTTTGGCTTGGTTTATTATAAGTTTCGTTATTCTTATATTTATTGATTTTTTTGTTAATATAATCAATATTTTCGTATTCTTTATTATTGATTTTCTGCATTTGGTTATTACTTGTTTCTTTTATTTTTGTAGCTTGGACTACCTCTTCGGCTGTAATTTCTTTACCTTTAACTTCTTGTAGGAATCTCTGGCGTAAATTATTGTCAATCATGCCTATGATGATTCTATCTTTGATCAATGAATCTTTCAAATCTTTGAATTCGCAAGTCATAGCCAGTTTTCGTAATTCAGCATAGTAGCATTCAATATTCTCGCTTTCAAATTGATCACGTTTAAAAAATACATATCTTTCATATGTCAAGTTTCTTTTTGGAATGAAATACGCTTTAAACTTTTCTTTTATCCACTCTAAGTTTTTCTTACCAGAGGATTTTGTTTTTTTGTCATCTATCATTACTTCGATAGTTTCATCTTCAAATGAATTGTATATATCTACGCCATCTGATCCTATTGTATTTAGAAATATACCGACTTGTGACTTTTCTGATTTGTTTTCCAATTCTCTAGCATTTTCATAAATTTCATAAGATTGTATCCATCTTTTATATATTTCGGCCCCTCTGATTTTATCTACAATTAATATTTCTGGGATTCTACATTCACTCATTTTTATAATAAATGTACTAATATTATGTTATTTCTGTAAATTCTGTGTGAATATAAATATATTTATATATATATTAAACAACCTATTCTATGGTATTAAATTAATTACCCATAAGATAGTTATATACACTATTAAAATAAACAATTAATAATATCCAGTAACTTATTATGTAATAAATATACAATGTATATTTTTATATATTTAATTAATTTTTAATTAGTTTTTTTTTTTTTTTTTTTCTAATTAATTTTTAATTAATTTACAATAACAACTTGTTATGTAATAATCTAAGTACACTGTACTTAATGTATGTCGAATATAATAATAAGCTTGCCTTATAATTATGATTTTAATCCCAAATCTTAATACCACGTAACTAATATCACTATTTAACTATCTAGTTAAAGAACAACCGCTGTCACCATGTCTAATTATATATATTATATTACACTACTCAATGCGAGATGATATAACACTAATAGATGAGTTACTTTATAAGGACAATAGATTGATAGTACCAACAACACTGAGAGAAGAATTCATGTCACTGGCACACCAATCTCATGGTGGAATTTGTGCATGTCTAAGAAGAATGAGAGAATCAGTATACTGGCCGGGAATTACAACTCAGATGAAACAGAAAGTAAAGAATTGCGAGATATGCATGAAATATCAAGAAAATAAGGTAATTAAAGATCCATTAAAGTCTCATGATACAGGGACAACACCATGGTCAAAGATAGGAGTAGATATATGTTATTTTGATAATAGAACTCTATTAGTCACTTCAGATTACTACTCAAATTACATAACTGTACGAAGATTACGCAACCAAGGAACGGATGACGTAATCAATGAACTTTTAGGAATATTTTCTACACATGGATTACCTGAAAATATAGTTTGTGACAATGGTCCACAATTCAGGGAAAAATTCTTAAAATTTACAAAAGATCATGACATAAATCTAGTTACATCAAGCCCGTATTTACCGCAAAGCAATGGCAAAGCAGAAAATGCGGTGAAGACGATTAAAAGAATTTTTAAGAAATGTAGGGATAATAAGATATCTGAGCAACTAGCGATATTAAATTACAATAACACACCAACAGAAGGCATAGAACTAAGTCCATCACAACGATTATTCGGTAGAAGATGTAGAACTTTGCTACCATTAACAGAGGAAATGTTGAAAGCTAGACATAAAACAGACGAAGAAAGAGAGAAACAGAGTAAAACGAAAATTAAACAGGCATATTACTATAATACAGAGCTAAATCCATCACCAATATACAAGGAGGGAGATGTAGTACGTATAAAGAAACCAAGGGAAGAATTCTGGACAAAAGGAAAATGCCTCAAAGAAGTTAAACCAAGATCATTTGAAATAGAAATCAAAGATAAAGTATACCGTAGAAACTCGCGTGACATAAGAATGTAAACTCAGTCCGAAGTTGAGCCTACAACATATATAATTACAAAAGAAGTAGCGGAAGCACCATCAAGTATGGAACCACTAAGAAGGTCATCAAGAATGAAAAAGAAACCTTCTAGGTTCCTATGTGAGATGTAAGAAAACATTCTCACAATAATTGTACATATTATATTAGCATCGTTATTTTTTAGTTAATTATTCATTTACTTTATTATATTATATATATATTATTAAGAACTAGGTTAATGACGTTTCTATTCAAATTTCTCACATTTTGTGATATACTAACTAATATTATTATACATAAATAACAAATCACCATATAACATAGCAAAAGATTAAGTGGTGATTCCTTAAAGAAAGGGAGATGTAAAATCCTTTTCTTACCTTTAAATTGAACCTCTAGAAATAGGTCACTTCAATTTATAGATAGTTAACTAAATCATAATAGTTCTAAATCTATTCAAATAACTTCATTTACTATACTAATATATACACTCAAGATCCTAGGTAAAAGGTAAGCCACTTAGTTATTAATCAGCTAACGTTATAGTATGTGTGAATGTATGTATGTATTCGTGTATATTCGTGCATGTTTTTGTACATATGCATTATTCTATAAATTGCGAGATAATAATCGGA
Organism: Osedax fenrisi; assembly: GCA_964019155.1. Taxonomy (NCBI): domain Eukaryota; kingdom Metazoa; phylum Annelida; class Polychaeta; order Sabellida; family Siboglinidae; genus Osedax; species Osedax fenrisi. The sequence goes on from OZ025239.1 coordinate 78,026,806, forward strand.
TTCAGAAATACATATCTGATTACATAATTGTGTTAATTACAACGATTACCGAACGCCTAAAACCATTAATCACGTGATTTCATGTTGCGTAACTCACTCTCTCTCTCTCTCTCGGTGACGTCATGATAACAAATATAACGCGATGTATCGCATTGTTATATCATCGTTACATTTAATGACGTCATCAGAAAGGGTCGAGTGTGGATATATAACATATGAATATTATATATAGAATATATATATATATTAAATAAATAATATAAAGGTTTATTGACTCAATGAAAACGATAGACGTTTGTATGCGTCAAGTTGATATAATGAAAAAAGTAAATACACGAATAATAATATATTTTAAAATAATACATTATAATGATAACATATGTTAATATAGTCTAAATTTGAAAGTAACAACATATTATATGGTCTGTAAATTATCGGGAATACTGTTCCAGTACTTCGGAACAGCAACAGTGAAAGCAGCATCTGCTTACATAGATGAGAAAATTGCCGTTTAAACGGCACATAAAGTTTCATCAGCTCATATTTGCGACTTGATCGCGAAGTTGCTTGAATTATGACTCTATTTTATAGGTATTCAGGGACTCCCTTATATATCGCCGTGTGAGTAATGCAAAGAAGATGAAACTTGCATATATCTCGAAACTGTAACCACCCGAGTATCGCCATTATTTAATATATATATATATGGTTATATAATTACGTTTAAGCTTAAATAATATGCGAACGTTCGCAGTTCGAACTGTAAAGCTCTAGGTTATATTGAATCAAATTTGATCATCGAGTTTTGAGGAATATTAATAAAAATCGAATTACAATATATAAGTCTTCTAAATACCAATGAACGTAATAATGATTTAGTTAAAGTAAATGTTAGCTTAGAACGAGCTTGCCTATATTATACAGGACATAGTTAGCAGGGCGGACAGTGTTTGATATGTACTGAATAATATAGTGCATTATTAATAGTAAAATCTACATTAGTGATGGTGTTTGAGATAGGAAGTGAGATAGGAATGGATGAGTTAGGGTAATTATAGAAAGATATCTAGAAGGTTTTAGTAATATTTACTGAAAGAGAATGACCGGAAAACCAAGAGATCAACTAATTAATACAGTTATCAATTGAAAGTTGAATGATGTGAATATTCGAACGAGGCGGGAAAAAGTATAAATTTCTAACTCAACAGCAAAGAGGTGATAACGAATACATGGGTATTATTTGAAAATAAATGTAATATATATATATATATATATATATATTAGCTAGTCATACACCTTAAATAGGTCGCTTGCAATATAATATCAGTGTGCTTTAGTTAAATTACATTTATTATGGTTATGATAGTAACATTATGATATGTAATATATATAATATAATAATAAATATATATATATAATATAATAAATAATATAATATGATAATCATTCAATTGAATATAGAATAGTAAGGGGATAATAATATTATTAATTATTATTAATAGAAACTCTATAGGATTATCTACAGAAACTCCTAGAAACATATATCATTAATATAACATAATTGTGTAATCTTCATGACATATATCGTGTATTAGGGTAATTTTAATTCTATATTAATTCATATTTAAATATATGTATATATGCATATATATATAATTATAATAATACTACTCCCTGCTACTACTCCGGAATTGGCCGAAAGCCTAGATGAATAAGCCAAAACTTTGCCGGTAATTCACACCTATTTAACGAGAAGTAAAATTACATAAAATATAAATATACAGAATAAACTAATAACATTGAAATAGAAAATAATAATGGAATTTAATTAAAATAATATTAATAAAATTAAAATTATCAACTAAATACATACATATATTAACTATAGTTAATAAAATATAAAGCGTTACAGACTATATCCACAGCAGTATATTCAAGTTACCTAGCGTATTAACATCCTAGTAAGGGTACATCAAGTCCTATATCATTTAGGTTACTCTTTTGCCAGTATCGTACACATAAAGCCAGAAGTATTTACATTATATATATATATATATATATATATATATATTATAATATATATATATGCATTTATGTATTTATGCATATATTATCAAATGTGATGGTATATGTTCATAACCTGTTCATAGCACTGATACCATTGCGTAACATTGACCAGCACATAGTTAACATAGGTGTACCTGGCTATAGCCCTGCGGAGGTCGTAGTAGTAGTGGACGTTGTGGTCTGAGCCCTCTGACCTCTAGGCTTACACATGTGTGTACATCAACGCCTACAAGCGCGCACATACTGTAGCAGTGTGTGCGCGCGTTGTATGGTATAATGATACGTACACGTGCGCATGTATGTGCGTATGTGTGTGTGTGGGTGTGTGTGTGGGTGTATGTACGCGGAATCATGCACATGTCTAGAGACGTTGAAAAAATATGTTATGTGGTTATTTCTGAATAATAACATTATATATATATATAACAATATGTGTTTATGATTATATATATAGCTTTATTTTCAATATATGTTTCTATTTAGTAACTTGATACATATAGTTGTCTGATTATATGTGATCTTTTGTTGCTCGGAGTTTATTACACTTGTGCTATTTATTTGTTGTGTTCTTTATATTGTTACGTAAGTGTGTGGCCTATTGTGGCAGAGTGGTTACGTCATTAATGCGTCATCGACCGTGATTCACTCTCGCATACTCGATAATACAAATAGGTAATATTGTTTGGTAATTTAGTTGAGTTCATAGTCATATCCATATGTTGATTTAAAGTAAGTTAATTATAATAACAATAATATATATATATATATATATATATAAAATAAGTTAATTATAATAACAATAATATATATATATATATATATATATATATATAAAGTAAGTTAATTACATTAGCAATAATATATATATATATATATATATATATATATATATATATATATATATATATATATATATATGTATATATGTATATATGTGTGTATGTATCTGAATATTTTAAATTTTTGCGGAATGTTAATGAAAAGCGAATTACAATATCTAAGTCGACTAAATACTAATGAATGTAATAATGATTTAGTTAAATTAATAAATAATAAATAATAAATAGGATACTCCTACGCTAATAAATATAACAATATCAAATAAATATTATATATATACTAATATATTAATATAATTAATGAAATAAATATGATATTTTACATTATGTTGAATAGGTGGAGTATGTTTTAACTTAAAGCTGAGGCCAAACTAGCGAATATTGACATACACCCATAATGTTTGATCTATAAAAACCGCGTTTATTATTCGCGAATATCGTAAGTGTGTTTCCGCTTTAATAATAGTTATAACTATAGTATATAATACTATAGTATCATATATTATATAGTATACTGTAGCCATGTCTACAGAGATACTGAGAGAGAGGTAGAGAAATATATAGAGATAGATGGAGAGAGAGCGTGGTATTCAACCTATATTTAGATGAACAGATTAAGAATAATAGTATGACAAGTATTTAAAGTTGTTTAAACGTTAATCCGATGTTAAGTCGACTAGATGATTTAATTATTACAGTCAGTTTGTATAGATAGATAGACATGTGATACACTTGTACTTATAGTAAAGCGATGTATGTATACCGAGTTACCAATAGGTTATACGTTCAGTCCTGGAGTGTGTAGTTTAGGTTAACAAGATACCCAAGTAACACAAAGTTGGTTCAAGAATTAATAAACTTAAGTAATATTGATTCAGTGATTCAGTGAACCAATTATGGAATAAATAAAACCTAATTCAGTGAACCAATTGGTGGACATATATGTTCAGTAATGATGCACTGAACTAATGTTGATAACTTAGGTAACTTTGATATACTAGTCTATAGACTATATACTATAGTACATCGATATTAATGTGTATATGGGTTAAGTATGTATGAAGACATATGTACGTAACGCGATATGTTTAGATACTCGGTGAAATGATTAAGAGTTTATAAACTATATATATATATATATATATATATATATGTATTTATGTAATCGATAAAAAAACACTTGATATATAATATATCATATTTCATCGTATGTTGCTATCAATATTACCTAATAATAGTAGGAATACTGTAATTGTAGTCTAGTTTTTAATATTGATAGTAATATATTCGGAGTTATGCATTTAAAATCAGTGATACTATTATGTGTGTAGTTATAAATATTTATATAATGAATAATAATAGCTAAATATATACGAACTATAGTTCGACATTTTATCTTGAAAAATGGTATTTATTTTTCTGAAAATTCATCATGTAGGTTAATATATTGTTGATTTAATTGTTTACCAAGTACATCAATACAAGCATAATGTTCATTATAAGTACACAATACATAAATACACAGGCAGACAGTATTACCACTCGAGGTATCACGATACGGTAACCTATGTTGTAGGAGAACGTAACCAGCAATATGTCGGTTAAGAAATGTATTGATAGGAGATCAACATCTAAGTTTTAATTAATAACCAGATTAATAATTCATTGTTAGTAATACAGTCCTGGTATAAGAGTGCATATGACATTAGTAATATATATTAGAGATAATAAGTATATCCATAACAACCATCTTAAAATATAGACTCGTTAATATATTATCCAAATAGCGAATATCAAATCAACGATCATATATTGAGGTAGACATTATGTTAAGATCAATAGCAGATCGACACTGTATACTAGAATAGTATGGAATAGACACATAGCTCAATCAATGAAATACTTTAATTAGAGTAATAGAATTATATTTGTTTGAGTGTGTCTTTCAGGTAAATCAATAGAATACTTGAAAGTATTAAAACATGTGAAGGGGAGCAGTTAGGTACTACATTCTTAGAATATCTCTAATAGAATAAATACTATAGTACACAACGTATTATATGTACGTTACTATTATACTAGTATGTTCGTTAATTCACCTGCTGTTATATGTATACAACGATGGGATGTATATATGTTTCGTTAATTATAACGCGCGCTGATAACATTATTATAATATTATGTTTTTAATTTTATTAATAGAAAATATCTAATATGTTAATGAAAATATGTGTATAATATTACATATGTATATATAGCATTACATATATATAAATAAGAGTGATTAATCTATTAATTAACAAACATCATTTCCGATACCATTCAAAATATTATTTTCAAATAAAACATGGATTATTAAATTATGAATATGGGATATATATATCCCGTTCATTAATATGTAAACATTTGTGAGTATAAATGCACTATAAGTATTAATAAATGTATGTCCAAGTCATAGTAAATATATAGAAATATGTATTAAAATAAGTACTTCCAAAGTGATTGTACACCGTATATATTAATTAAAGTTTAAAAATTAAAGTTATTTTTAAAATAATCGCAAATAAAAACGTAGAAGTATACTATTACATGATTATCGTATGTATACCTATAAGTACACACGTATACCTATAAGTACACACGTATACCTATAAATACATACGTATACCTATAAGTACATGCATACTTAAATAATAGTTACGAATACAATATCGAGTACGAGTAAAGTACTTTGCAGTACCTATAGGTATGCCCGTGTGTGCACTACAGTATAATATAATGCCTATATATAGGCATGCCGCATAACAACTACAATAGATACGAGTATAATAGCATAGCTTATAGCTTCTAAGTATGCATACTAGTCTACTGTGTCATGCGTACACGGTAACCTAGACATGTGTACGGTAGTAACACTAGTGGTAGGTGTGTGCGTGTATGCATAGTAACACGTATCCATTGCGATGCTAATTATCGATGACAGATGAAGTGTTAGATTCAAAAAATGAGCGAAAATATTCCCACTATGCGTGTTCACGCACATATATATATATATATATATATATATATATATATATATATTCATGTGTGTGTATAAGCGTGTGGCGAAGTGAAAGGGTGTATGCGATCAGATCAAACGCAAAACGGAAATAGTCACTGCGATATATTCGCGATGAGAGATATCACACTGCTCTCGTCCGATGTAGACATACGCACTCTTGTGTGCGGGTGGGGTGTAAGACGGGTAGGTTCAGTGTATGGTGTAGGTGCGTACGCCGTACGTAGAGTGCGAGTGTGTGTTGTTATAGTTTAATGGGTATGCCCCATGGAGCTCACAGTCTAGCCCCGTGGGGTCTATAGTGTAGCCCCGTGGAGCTCGCACATATTAAGCTCAATAGTAAAATAGAGTGACCATCATGTGGGTGTACCCTAGCTATATACGAACCCTACCGCCTTGTATGTGCCTATAGGGCCTATGTAAGCCCTACTGTAGTAATAGCGGCGCTGTGTTGGCGATGTGGGTGGTCCCCCCTGGTCAAGCTAGTGGTCAAGCTAGTGGTCAAGTGGGATCAACACTCGATAACATCGGGGTAGGAGCGCTGTGAATAATAAGCGGAAGTAGCTATCGAAGTCACGTGAATACATTATAACAACAACAACAACGACAGCGATGATTATCACAGCTCTGGTGTATCGATGACCGCATCGGTGTTGCGATGACCAACACGATATACTACTGGACGCGGGGACAGAACAATAGAGGGAGCTATATATTGCACGTGTGATATGTCCTATAGGACGTGTGTGGGTGTATGTGGTGCTAGTAGTAGTACTGGTGGTACTGGTGGTGTTAGTGGTGCTAGTATAGGACTCGAGCACTTAGCCATCTCTCTCTCTGTTTGTGTGTGTGACCCGCCTATAAGAGAACAGTGTATATCGCATATATTACTGTTCGTTATGATTAGACGAAGATGCGCATAGACGTGCTCACGTACGTACGCATACACATACGTACAGATAGGCGTGTACGGGCATGCGCTCGCGAACATTAGCATCTATAAATATAGATAACTTGTCGTATACACAATCTCTTATGAATATATATGACTATTTCAAGGAAATTTCCTGAACATAAAATGATTATTTTACTATTAAATCATAAAATCATTTCTTGTTTTTTTTTTGTTATAAATATATGAATAATACATATATATATATATATATATATATATATATAATGTTTGCATGTGTATCTATATATTCAATACATACGTATATATAGGCATGTTTCTGTGTGTTCCGTTATGCATATATTTTGTATATTAAACATAGTATGACAACATATGTTTTATACATATATATATATATATATATATATATATATATATATATATATATATATATATGTATATTTTTATATATATATAAAAACTATTTGTATTTGATTTTATAACATATGATATGAATAAACATATATATATATATATATATATATATATATATATATATATATATATATAATATTCATAATATTATACAGATATGTTGTTGTTGCTGTTGTAGTTGTTTTTGTTATTATTATTTAGTTAGACCCAATGTAATTAATTTGGAACAAGATGCCAGCAGGGTAGAGATCCCTCAGGCAATATGCGTGTTGTATACATCGTTATAACAACATCCGGTTCTGTGTGTATCGTGATTAACTAGTTGGTGGTGGTTACTGTTTAGTGAGATGAATGACATCCTATAGGATTTATATATATAGATGAAAGTAACCGAATACGGACACTCTCGGTATCTCAGAAACCATAAATCATACAAAAAAATTAATAAAATATTCATAATTATATATATTGTCTAAAAAAGTATTTTTTATTTTTTAATTATTCAAAATATTACTGATATATCCAATAAACTGATTTTGTTATTACGATTTTAAATTTATGAAAAAAAATTTCAATTTAAAATCTTCTAGATAATATACAAATGTATCGATATAAAACATAACAATATATACTTAAAAACTAAAGCATTCTAAAAATGATATATATAATTTCTATATTTTGTATTCATTAAGTTATAAGCATATATCTAGAGGTCATATAAGTCCCTAATACGGACACTTTATATGTCTTAATACGGACACCCTATAACCAATCCGCGCACAGCGTATGAACTATTCTGATTTTCATAAAATTCGCGTGCGTTATAATATTAATACCACCAATAAAGCTAAATATAAAAAATGTATTATTTAGATACTTATATTGTATTATTAATTGCAAAATAATACAAATAAATAAATTATTAACTAATTAAATTAGAATAAATTATTCATAACATTAATTATAAATAATGTAATTGTGATTTGTCTGATTGATTCATCAATAATATATAGTTTATCTAATAGTATCTAGGGTGTCCTTATTATAACACAGGGTGTCCTGGTATCTATAATCATGTAATATTAATATATTGTAATTTCTGAATAAAACTAATGAGTCATAAAATGTTAAGACCATTTATTGTTAAAGTGACCGTATTAGGTTACTTTCCTCTATATCCCCTATCTACGGAGAAGCATTATAGATAATGGGACAATTTATGCTTTCGAACTAGGTGCAGGATGAACTGTTCACGAGTTACCTAATTAGATAGGAAGAGAAATACCGTGATAATTGATATAATAAAACCTAAAAGTACGCTCGAATCTAGAATTGTCAATTCTGCCCTATCAATTTTCGGATTCGTTGTTAGAGCTGATGTGATGGAATTGTAATTGATGCTGGGAAGAATGGTAGTTTGGCGAGGATGAGGCAGACCATGCCGCACTTGGCTCGACAATATAAACAAATAGTTTTCTAAAAATATCACGAATATCCGAGAATATCTACTATGTTCATCGCCAGGGTCGGCTTTAACTCGACGGCACAAGGTAACAATGTATATATGCGTATATATACACACATATATATATATATATATGTATGTGTGTATTTGTGTGTGTATATGTGCGACGCAAACTGTGCATGCGTGTGTGTGTTTTATATGTTATTGGAGACTGTAAATAAGGAAATGGGTTATGATCTTGAGTGTTTTGTGAAGTATCCTCTATATTTTTAATTTGTAGTTTTTCCAGGTATAAGACATAAGGTATTAGGTATAAGACATATCTTCGACTGAGATTTGGTTGGGTTTAAGTTCAATCATGCTAGTTGTAATGTGGTTATATTTAAGTTTATAGATTAGTATTATATATAATAGATTATATCTATAGATATAAGGATTACAATAATATTACAGTTAGTGAGTCATTGTTTATCGTTTGAGATAATCAGTGTGTGTACGGATATTCTAGTTGTATGTAGTTGTTGTTTAGGTCATATACATGGGAAGGTGTACTTTGATTTATAATGTTAATATGTACAGAAATTTATTTGAGAAATGAACGTAAATGTATTAGTTTTTCTGAAGGCGTAAGGTATACGTATACATTTAGGATGTCTGGGAAATAACAGGTTGTCTGGGAAATTGTCGTATTGAATTTAATAATTCTGTTTTTGATTCGTATAATATTAAGCCGGTATTCTCAAAATATTTTGGAAGTTCTCGAGGCATCTTTTAAGTTTACCTGTGTTGTCAGAGAGAGAGTAAATGTTTACAATTAAGTTATATCTCAATATAGTCATCATATAGTTAGTCATTTAAATGCAATATGTGTATTTATAATGTAAACAAACGGCGTACATAGAAAGATTTTCCGAAGGAGGCTTCGCAAAATCGTTGATACATATAGAGTATACTATATATATATATATGTGTATATAGTATACATATAGTATATATATTAGTGTTAGTTCGATGATGTCGCTAAATTCATCGATTACGTAGCAATGCGTGTGTTTATATATATATCTGGAATGTGTGAGTGACGGTCTGCTATCATGATGTAATCGTGATGCAATGAGAAGCCATGATAAAATGATTATTGTACTATCACTTCGCTAATTACATCGTAACCGATCAACAGCGTCTATAGTCATTATATATAGTCACGTGGTTTCAGTCATATGACTATAGTCACGACTATATATAGTCATGTGACAATAGCCATAGCGATGTAGACCTAGAATACTTATGGCAGTACTGTTCCGCCTGTTCTATTAATAACCTATTGTTTGTCATCATGTCGTATACGTGATGTTTTCGCTGGTTCAATAAGCAATCATGATTATGAAATAAAATGCATTACGTAATTATGATAATCTCCTAATCTCCCTAATCGTCGCGATATCTCCCTAATCTTCCCAATATCGCTAATCTATGTAAATGTATATGTAACACCAATTTAGTCATTAGTTATTGTCATAAGGTTATCTTATAGGATCCATCAATGTCCATACATAGTAAACAAGTTAATAATAGTTAATTTATATACACAGTACGCCTAACCCTACGAGTACATATAGCCCTATTCATATAGCCCTATTCATATAACCCTAGTAATGTAGCCCTATTCATATAGCCCTATACTTATAGCCCTATTCATATAGCCCTATACTTATAGCCCTATTCATATAGCCCTATTCATATAGCCATATTCATATAACCCTATTCATATAGCCCAGTAATATAGCCCTATGAATATCCCTATACCCTGTATTTTAATATATTCAGTCACATGTATGTCAGCACTCGCACACTATATAGTGCGGCCGCACCGATCTATAATGAACAAAGTGCGTATGAACTAAATATGTTCTTTAAGAATATAGCATTAATAAACAATTAATAAATATGATATTAGATATGTGTACATACGTATAAGAAGTACTACTAACAATTGTTAAAGACGGTGTATTCTAAACAATAGAAAATAGAGTGATTTATGAGGTAGGTTATATTTTTTTATATTTAATATTTATAATCAATGGAGTAATAATTGAAGTAGTAATACTTGATTAACCAATACGATAGGTAACCCCGATTAAGTTGTAATGATATTATTTCAAAGATCGTAAACGATATCGTATCTAGCGTACACTGTATCTAGCGTACAGTGGACAGTAGTCATTGAAGTAAAGGGTCAACATTAGTAACAACTGTCGCTAGTTAGCCGCACAATATTAACTTTTATTATAATTAATTAAGTACATACACAATATTAACACTAGTAGATTACAAAATAAAGTTAATAATATTAGATCTCTATTGAAAATCTGTATCGAATATTAAGGAGCATGTTTAGTACATGTCTACACAATAGGTATCAATGAGTTACTCGTAGGTAGTAATGTCAACAACACACGTGTCTACGTAATGCGTATAGTTAACGGTAGGGCGTAGGGATGTAAATGATGCCGAGCTTTTGATGCCGAGCCGAGACTATTGGTTTTTGATGCCGATCCGAGACTTTCATTTTCGGAAAAAAACGAGCCCGAGCCGAGCCGAGACTCTAACAAAACGAGCCCGAGCCGAGTTGAGACTTTAGGTAACTGAGACTGAGACTGCATCATGCTTTAGATTTGAGCATCATTTACTGCATCACTAGTAGGGCATGCCTATAGCTAGACATATAGTTACCCTATAGGGTAACTATATGTCTAACTATATATATACCTGCCTCGTGTGATCGGCCACACGAATAGCGCGTAGAGAGGCGTGGCTACTTATAACAATAGGTTGTAACAATACGTGTACCAAAGATTTTCCGAAGGAAAGATATAACACTTACGCGAAATCGTGTAATTCGAATTTGTATACAAAATACCCTGGTGCCACCTATAGCGGGTTACTTTTAGGAACTATGTGTTGTTTATAATGTAAATTCGTATTTAACTATACACTTTTAAAATGTTAAATAATATGCTTTAAATTAATATTTATATGATGAAAACTAAGTGTTCATTACTAATATATAACAAACAAATATGATATTTATGTTTTAAATGCTATAAGTATATATTTAGTGAGTAAAAGCTAATTTATATTGCATGTAATTTAATAGAGCAATGAAAACATTGTTGTATGCAAACAGAGCCGAACCTAAATCAATTTCAATGATTTCGATACTACTGCTAGCAGCGGTTAGGGATATTACTAAATTACGTTGCATGCATAGGGAGTGTTATATCTTTGCTTCGCAAAATCTTTGCGTGTACGTTGTAACAATAACTATGAACGTGTACCTATCACGTCAACAATACCCATTGTTAACTAGGCCTTAGTAATGTATTCATAGGGATGGGACTGAAATAGAGGCGTGACTCATTGCAATAGAAATTAATCATCTTTATATCTGCCTAAATATTGTACAGCTAGGTTACCTGATTAAACATCCAGGAATATCATGAGTTTAATGTATAGACATGCTTATATATATAAATATATATATATATATATATATATACATATATATATATTTTTTAAAGCAGAATAATATATTAATTATATTATTTAATTGAACTATTATTGCTTACAAATAAGTCTACTAAAAATATATGTTATTTATATATGTTAAATATTTCATCGCGGAAATATATTATATATAATATCATACCATGCTAGAGTTGTTTCGCTATATATATATATATATATATATATATATATATATATGTATTGCGTATAATATCGTACAAAAACACACCTACGACGTAGGACCCACGTACGCGTACAAGTACCCATGCACATACATATATTCGTCCGTACGCACACATGCACACACGCTCACACGTACACCTAATAATAATACATAAATAAACATGTGTGCGACGCTACGGTATCATCATGGTGTTCATTAGTACGGCGTTGTTATCTAGTATCCTATAGGAGTGTATCGCTGGTGGTGGTGTTGAACTGGTGTTAATGTGGTGTTGAAGTGGTGTTGAACTGGTGTTAAAGTGGTGTTGAAGTGGTGTTGAAGTGGTGTTGAAGTGGTGTTGAAGTGGTGTTGAAGTGGTGTTGAAGTGGTGTTGAAGTGGTGTTGAAGTGGTGTTGAAGTGGTGTTGAAGTGGTGTTGAAGTGGTGTTGAAGTGGTGTTTAAGTGGTGTTGAAGTGGTGTTGAAGTGGTGTTGAAGTGGTGTTGAAGTGGTGTTGAAGTGGTGTTGAAGTGGTGTTGAACTGGTGTTGAAGTGGTGTTGAAGTGGGGGAGATGACTGCTACTTCTCGGTATCGGCTAAGTAACGGGCTTAACGGCGGCGATATGCTGGTGATGTATAACAATGGCGGATACTACGAGGTGGACGAGTAGGATGAGTTAGCGTCGGTAGGGAGCGATACCGTTAGTGGCGGATACACGTGATCACGTGATCGCCAGTCATAGAATTCGAGTTCGCCGTATACAAAGCGTGTTATTTTATAGATGAGCCGTAGTTTATGTGGATATTGACGCATAAACATATTTATTATATATATATTTATATATATTTATATATATATATATAAATATACGCTCTCGATAAAACTATATCGCTTAATAAGTACGTGCAAGGCATACACGCAAGGCGGATGTAGGAAGTGCTTACTAAGGAAGTAGTTAACAAAGAGGTATGTGGGACCCCCCCCCTCACCCCCACGTAAATAAGGCGCTAGAGAAGCGTATAGTGGGGAGATATCTAGAATCACCGTGTTTGTTTATCTCGTGCGTATCGTTAACGTATACTTCACACGTGACTATGCGTAATCATGAGTCACTATAGTTATATTATAGCTAATTAATATATCATATATATATATATGTATATATATATATTATAATATAATAATACATTATTATATGTACATACACATATATTTACATATATATTCTTCAAATATACTAAATATAAAAGAGTTTTTTTTAAGTTGAACAGACTAGTCACTGACTGTATCACGTGCTAAATACGTTAATGCCGCACATTTGATTAATTGTGCATCCTATAACATATATGTTTACAGTACTGTATACACTATAGTGTAACAGTATACTGTATTGTATATATATATGCTGTATACTATATATATATATATATATATATATATATATATACTGTTATTACTACTAGTACTACCCCGTCACCATCACCATATAGGTACATGTGTCGATATCCAAGTGTGTGTGTGTATTACATATGTTAGTGCGTGTATTTATGTATGTATATATGTGTATGTAAGTTCGTGTACGAACGTATGTGTGTATGTGTAAGTACGCCATTTCGTGATGTCTAATTGGGCGTGATCTCTCGGGATATGGCGAGATAGTTACTCTCGCGAGATATCGCGTTAACTACTATTGATGCTGCTGCTGCTGTATCTAGTAATGAGCATCGATGCGATATCAATAGTTACCGCAACAGACGACCCATATCAATCACGTAGGTAAGTGTGTGTTTATATGCATTCATATATGAATATATACTCATCTAATTCTCCGCAACATATACTCATATATGAGTATACTCATATATGTGTATGGGTATGTGTGGGTATGTTTACATGTATGTGTACACATACGTATGTGTATGTTATTATGATTATATTATTTAATTTAGTTTTCAATTAAAAGTTAGCTATAATATAATACTATAAAGTAAAATAGAAAATATATAAGTAAATATATATAGGTAAACACCTATGCCGAGTATTTTGTGTAGCTTAAGAATAACATAATATCGATGTTTAATATTGAAATATGATTACAAATATTGATGTGTATATCACCAAACGCAAGACTTAGGATGTATACATGAAATCAATTTATAATACTATCAATGACCTTTATTTTACAAATATATAATTATACATGTATTAGCTATATATAGTAACTCAAATTATGATGGTAATTTATAGTATATATATATAAATATATTTATATAATTATAATCTTTAATATATTTAAAACAATAAAAAAGTATAGCATAATATGTTCGTACATGTATGTTTAGCATTGTAAGAATACACTAGTTAAAGGAAATATGTTAGATTGATAGGTAAACCTCTCTATATATATATAGGTACGTTGTACCTGGTATACAAATTTACATATATGTGTATTCCAATTATTTATTTATACATTTAAGTTAGAATACACCATGTATATATATACATAGGATTATTATAATAATAATAATTATTATTATTATCAGAATTGAGTTATACCAAGGTAATTATAGAAGCAGAGCTTATATATATAATTAACCTTAATATAGTTATTTGTATACCTGTATACATATCTTAGCTACCGGTACAACTTAATAGAACGATTTACTTACCCTACTATCTAATAGTTCCACATAATAGTTATATTTTATACAATTATATATATATATATATATATATATATATATTATACACGTTATATACAATAGTATTATATATAATATTATATATATATATACTATATATTATATAGTATAACCAAAGATTTTCCAAAGGACTTCACAATATATTTGGTATAACTATATTATACTTATTTGTTCACAGTGATTTTGATGTAATCGTATAATTATAAATGATTGTATAATCATGACAACCACGTGACATACCCTTAAGAAGGACATATCGGAAATATTATCGAATAAATTGTACGCATAGTTTGTAATAGAATCATGTATTTGACTTATCGAAGTTTTCCTTATAATAAAAATAGTTCCTTATAGGTAATTTTATTTATATATTGTTTACTTATTCAATATTCACATGTATACATATATGCATGCATAATAGTGCACTATTAATATAAGTACACATATATTACAGTATACCATTAATTATTATATTAAAAAGATATATTTCAAGTTTCTATCGTTTAGTTTTTCATGTCATGACAATGGGGAAACACAAGAGATATCACTTTATTATGTTAATAATTTAATTATTGTTTTAATTTTCAAAAAAATACGCACGCAAATGAATATATTTACATTTATTTATTATACTGAATATTGTCTTCCAATTATGCGATATACATCAATTATACCATATATATAATATAGATTATGCAATATACATCTATTATGCCATATATATATATATATATATATATAATATAGATTATCCAATATACATCTATTATGCCATATATATAATATAGATTATACAATATACATCTATTATGCCATATATATATATATATATATATATATATATATATATAATATAGATTATCCAATATACATCTATTATGCCATATATATAATATAGATTATGCAATATACATCTATTATGCCATATATATAATATAGATTATGCAATATACATCTATTATGCCATATATATATATATATATATATATATATATAATATAGATTATCCAATATACATCTATTATGCCATATATATAATATAGATTATGCAATATAGATCTATTATGCCATATATATAATATAGATTATCCAATATACATCTATTATGCCATATATATAATATAGATTATGCAATATACATCTATTATGCCATATATATAATATAGATTATGCAATATAGATCTATTATGCAATTTACATCCCGATAACTGGGATGTCGTAAATTAAATATAAATATGGTATTACCGTAATACTGTATAATTTAATTATGTAAATTGTATGAATATATTGTAATACAAATAAATTGTAATAGTATTTGTTTAACCACCACGTGATTTTGTAGTCAATAAAATATTTTAAAATAAATAAAAAATATACATATATATATATATATATATATTATCGATACTGATACTGATTTATAAGAGTTATAAGATTATTGTATAAGTTATTATAAAATTGACATAATATTTTATTAATTATTTATCAAGGTATATTTTTAAATACATATTATTCGTTTTATTTTATATTATGAACATTTAAACATTTATCAATGATTAAATTTAATTTAAATATTCAATAATGTTCATATTTATTTAAATATACATATTGTTATTGTTATTTTTTATTTGGTGGAGTCCTTTCATCCCATCCAGGAACTTAGATGAAGTTTTCACTTATAACCATATATGGCTCTAATGTCCCTTCGAAGCCGCTCTCATGTTAAGGCATCCATGGTTTTAACGAGAGCCGATCATTTATTTATACACAATTGTATAAGATCACTTCTAAATAATATTTTAAGACCCATTTTATAAATTTAATTAATGGTCCGGACGAGGGTCGAACCCGTGTCCTACTGCTTGTGTGTCTGACGCCTTAGCCACTGAGCCACACAGGCAGTTTTTATATATATATATATATATATATATATATATATATATGTATATATATATAGATATTATTAGTTTATTTTGGTAAACCAGGAACTTAGATGAAGTGTTCACTTATAACCAGATGTCTCTAATGACCCTTCGAAGCAGCTCTCATGTTAAGGGGACGCGATACCATTGATTTTTTCGAAAAAAAATGAATTTCAATTTTTTTTTAATGTAAAATTATAATATTTCAAATATTATCTTTAAAATGGTGTATAAATTATGTTCATTACATATTTCATTTTGTTTATATTATATTATTTGTACATGTATAATCATATTGTTTATATTCATATATTATATTTGAAACTTGATTTACTCAGAATAATTATTTGTGACCAATCATGCTGACATAACTAGTATTAACTTTTGTACAATTGAATATTTTTTCTTCATTTTTTCAATATAACTAGATAAAACCTGTTAGATTAAAGTCATTTGTCAAAATTAAAAAATATTTATTTAACAAATTTTAATTATCAAGTTAGTTGGAAAATTAACATTTTTTATCAGATATTTCAATTCTTTTTTTTAGAAATGTATAACATAAAGATGTGTAAACATCTATAAATTTCAACATATAATATATAAATATGGAATATTATTAATAGATTAAAAAAAAAAAAAAAAAAAAAAGTGAATATTTTTTGAGTTAATAGATTTCTAAAAATAGCATTTTTTCGTATCTTTTACATGTAAACCAAACTATGGTATCGCGTCCCCTTAAGGCATCCATGTTTTAACGAGAGCCGATCATTTATTTATACACAATTATATAAGATCACTTCTAAATATTATTTTAAGACCTATTTTATTGGTTCAGATGGGGCTTGAACACGCGACGCGGGTCCCGCGTCCTACTGTTTGTGTGTCTGACGCATCTGAGCCACACAGGCATTTATATATATATATACAAATATATATACAAACATATATTTAAAAAATATTGTAACATCGACATTATTATACATACTTATGTTATATAATATATGTCTAGTTAACTATTATATTAATGCTATTAATTTAATATGAACTTTATTTATTATAATTAATATAATAACATAATATTACTATTATAATACTATTTAATTACTATTTTTTTTAATTACTATAATTACTATTTAAATAAGAGTATATATATAATATATATATATATATTTATATATTCATTTTTATTATATTATAGAAATATATAAATTGTATTGATATAAATATTATATATATATATCATTTAATTATATAATATATTGTTTAGTTTGCATTCTGAAAACCTAACAAAATTATATATGTCGTGAATGTCGTATATATATGTCCATATATAATAAGTATATAGTATAGTATATATATATATACTACATACAAATAGAAGTACATTAACAACACTATTGCAGGAGAACAATGAACTAAAAAACTAAAAAGCGGATAATTAGCTTCTAATGATTTCACACCTCTTATAAATAGGTCAACAGTAGTATACTATAGTACACTGTATAGAGTGTAAACCAAGTTATTAATATAACCTAGAATAAGAAATATTACAATACGTTACAATTATCCAGTATTAACATATTTAATTTAATGTAAATAAAAATATTGAAAATACTTATATATATATATACATTTGTTAACGTGTATGTAAGTGTGTATGTGTACGCGTATATGTGTAGCGTCGCGCTGGTTGTGCATACACACACATCGCATGTACTAACGTAGCTCTACTAATTGATATTATGCATAAGATATCGATACGAAATAGCGGTGTATTCTTGGCGATCTAGGGTGCACGATATTGTTTATGTAGCTCGTATTACAGTACAAGATGATCTGGTCTCTACAGAGGCACCTATCTGCAGCTGTGTTATTTATAGATACGTGTATGTGTGCGGGTACTTATCGGATGTGAGTACTTGTATTCGTAAACATAAACATATTTATACGATATACAAATACACAAAAACATATATATATATATATATATATATATATATATATATATATATGTATCACATGTATGCCAAATTCTGTTATTATTATTATATATATATATATATATTGAATTATATATATATATATATATATATATATAATTAAAACATCGCGAAAGATGTACTGTGTATTTGTATTAGGCACGTGTCCTATGTAATATCATAATTAATGTACACATGTAATATGACATATTGGTAATCTTGCATACTATGTTGTACATGTTCCTATAACTATAACTATAACTTCCATTATCGTTATATTATTTAAAATATATGTGTATACACATGTAAATGTGTATACACCTCATCCAATAAAAGGCTTCCATATCCCTACTTATATACCTTTCTCTCTCCCTCCCCTCTATCAATCAATCTAAATATCTCTCTATATCTATCTATCTCTATCACTCTTCATTTTACTTTCCACTATCTCTCTACAGAAAGAACTATATCTCTAAATATATATCTATAACTATTAGTTATATATTTATATGTCTTTTAATTAAATTACATTATATAAATAATTAATTATATAACTGATATTTATACGTTATGTATATATCGTTAATGAAATTATAGCTATATCAAAACAATAGCTATTATTCACTAGCTAAATACTGAAATAATACGTTACATAACATTGAAATGTAGCCATTACATATGTGTTATTCTTTATTGATTACCCTTGTTACTACCCCACCCCCACCCCTAATTAGTGTAGGGAACAACCCGTATACATTACTGGCGGGTTTAGCAGCGCGTGTGTGTAACACAGTGTGGATATTGTAATGCGATGTTTCTAGCGAGACTGACAGGCTGTCGGTCACGTGTCTATATAGCTAACACATAGGTGTGCGGGTGATTATAGCAACTTATGGATATGGATGTGAGATAAGCAAATACGAATATTGTATTATAAATTAATTATCATTAATTTATGTTTATTTAGAAATAATTATTTCCCCATCATCTAATATTTTAATTCATAAATATTTATTTAATATACATATAACTAAATTCACCAAACAATACGAATTCCCAACAAGTGCTCAGAAGGTTTAAACCCACCAATCCCCATACAGGTGTCATATAATGTATCGACCTATAGCTGAGAACACCTTACGTAATATCACGTGACAACAACATCACGTGATGATATTTCACTAAATACACATAAGTATCGCTTCATATTTAAACCACATATAACTAATGTGTATATACACATATTTGGTAACAATTAAATTCTAATTATGTATTAGGAGAAAGTAATAAAAAACGTGTACAAAATAAATATTAATTTATTTTCTTAAATCTAGTATTATTAAAAACAACCCGTTTTACTTTATATATTTGTGTATTATTTTTTACAAATGCATAACAAGTATTATCGTTATAAAATTACTTATATACGGTTTACATTTGAAGCGATTCGTATATGTATAAAGTGTATTCTATGCACGACCCAGGATATCACGTGACTACAAATTTGACGATATTTCACTAAGTATACTTAGTGAAATATCGGGGTTTTAAAAAAATATGTAAAATTATCGGAGTCATGTGATATGCTGGGTCGTGTTTCTCAGCTGGGTCGCTAAATTATATGACAGCGGCCTAATCAATAATGGATAACTATTGTTATTCCAACTGTCACAACTATTGTTATATCTATATCTAATAGGTATACCTATTATTAGAACTATAGTTCTTGTTATGATCGCGCGGCGTCGCTACACGGTAAACAATGGCTGTTTGTTACGTAATAGATGGTTACGCATGCGCATGTCGATACAAACTACTACATCCATTAGTAATGCATCCATCAGTAATTATAGGCTATTGAACATACTATAGTAGACGTATTATAGTATACATACTATAGTGTGTACAGTGTACATGTACATGTACAGTGTACATGTACACTGTACACCATCTCTGTATATTGTATCTATGTATTGTGTTCTTCTTTTATATATAATTAGAAAAATTTCTATTACTTTTACTATCTATTAAATATTGTGATATAATACAATAGTTACTCTCATATAGGCACTTAAACACACACACACACACACACATATATATATTCTATATAAAATAAAAATATGTATCGTATCTTTTAATTAAAGATTGAAATCTCATATATATGTTATATAATATGCACACACGTTCACGCACGACATACACATACAGACACGGTATATTGAATATTTGTCATTGCATTATGGGAAAAAATATGAATTCCATTAGATTATAAAGAAAAAATGTCTTTAATATTTATTTATTATATTAAATTCATCAATATTTATAAGTATTTTCTTGCAATATTTAAATTATATACAAATATATATATATATATATATAGTCAACTCTCGGTAAGTCGGACTACGGATAAGTCGGACACATTTAGTTGGTTTGGTTGGATTTGTATCTAGTTCCATGTTAACTTAATCGGATAAGTCGGATAAGTTGGATTGGATAAGTCGGATTTTCTATAAGTCGGACACATATTATAGTCATTTTTATGGTTTTTATACTGTTTTTATACTACACTAAGTCGGACTTTTTATAAATATGCAGGAATGTTTACTCTAAATAATGAATATTATAATTTTAGTAAGTAATATTATTGAATACAACATTTTATGTTGTTGATTGTTGCATAATTCCACATTTCGGTAACCATTTAACTCGCGCTGCGCATTTCATGTCTTATTTGCATGATATTCTGAATCTCGGATAAGTCGGACATCTCGCTAAGTCGGACACTTTTCCGGTCCCTTGCGAGTCCGAATTATCGGGAGTTGACTGTATATGAATGTAAGAATAAAATCAGTGTACAGGTAAAGTCTAAAGATTTGTCGCGATTTTATATCAACTAACGTATGCTACGTATATTATTAATATGAGTTGTTTATATATATATATATATATATATATATATATATATTATTGCTTAGTATATAATATAACGTGTCCGAATATATAGAATCACAACTTGTGATATTGACTGTGATGTAAACATGCTGCATTTTATATTGAATTTCACGTGTGCATTCACGAAAATAATCGTAAATTACAGATAATGAGAGGGACCTTGTGAACTATAATAGTTATATTATATACTAAGCAATCATATATATATATATAAACAATGTTGTATACTAGACAATCATATATTCTGTATTACGTAAAAGCATAGGCCGCATTTGCGAATATTAGCGCCAATTTAGCGTACGTTGGTGTGATCTAACATCTCATTGTAATTCGCAAATCGTTTTACTCTTGTGTGTATTAAGAACTTAATAAACGATAAATCAAAACACAAGACAAAAAATGTTACTATTTGTATTGTATTATCCGGAGCAGTTATTTATAAAATGTATAAGTCTATAACTTATTGAGGGGTTCATTTTTACCCGCTATTTGTATTGTATTCAATATATATATATTTGTGATTTCAATAAATAAATATTATTATTATATTATTCGCAATAGTGTTACATTCGCCTAAAGTGTGACCACCTCAGCTTGCGGTGAATCGATTACAGCTAATTAGTAGCTAATTAGTAACACCTCCGTCATCAACATACGGGTACTTGTTATTCTATACGACACTTCGTTATAACGTATACGGTATATGCCTATTTGTCGATACATCCATTCGCCGTTATATCCGTTACGCCACTTAATTAGATGATTCGTTATAACAACATCGAGAGAGTACGAATATAGATGTGTTTATATATAAAGCATATATGATATCATTAGATGTATTAGTAAAAATCGATATATTCGATTTTCCGTTACATTTAATAATCATTAAAAGTAGAGTTTATTGTATATTATATATTATATTTATAATCATAATATCACCAATATCAATAATATCAATAATAATAATTTATTTCTAATAATAGTCGCCTATTGTTATTGTAATTTCACATAACAAATAAAAAAACAAATATCATATATTTTAATCTTAATACGCTCACATATTGTCGGTTTATTATATAATACTATATAATAATATATATATAACGAAACACTTCGCTATATACATGTGCTATATAAATGTGCACACAGCTATGAGATGATGTAAAGTATTTAAAGGGGAAGATTGATGTCTCGGTCAACGCCATTCGTTATTAAATATTCATCATAATCCACCCATATATGAGTTCATATACGGGATATGAGATAGATATAAGATAGACCTCGTAGAACAAGAGTACCCCTTATATTAATAAATCTTTATCTATATTTTTATTTTCAATTTTCAATTTTCGTTTAATCTTATAGAAAAAAGCTTGACATGATATATATAAATGTACATATATATATATATATATATATATATATATATATATATGTATATATATATAATTGTTACGGGAAATATTAATTGCTTTAATCTAAGGATATCTGAGATGAAATAATTGAAATATTTGGAAAATATGTGAGAATTATAATAATTCAAGAAATAAACGATTTTAAATATTATAGTATATTAGAACATTCAAATATGTCATAACTTCAAATCTTTTAAACTGATATACAATTATATAATACATTGTTTGACAAAATAATAACTTTATGGTCTGCCCATACTATCTTTAAAATCAAGGTTATACAGCCTATTATAATCTAGTATAGTCTAGTATATTCTAGTGTATTCTAGTGTATTTCAATTTATATCGAAGATATTAGTAATGGTTTAGAGATAGACAGAGATAAAGTCGCGAATAATAAATATTGTATTATAATTATACAATATCTTATTTTTAATCAAGTAATTAAAATAATGTTTATTAATATTAATATTTTACTTAATTAAAATATAACTGATAACATGTTATATAAAAATTATTTTTAGATACATAGAATATATATATATATGTGTATTAATTATTACGAGAACACCATGCAGGGGAAATATTATATTACGGTATACATTATAAATTGCTTATAGGGCCCATCATTTGTATTTGCCCGCGGCCTAAATACCCTAAATCCGGCCCCGATTCTGACATCAACACGTGTTATAAATGTGTATAAACATTTATACATGTGTACAAAGTGGTATGTCCGGCGTGGTGAATGACCTTGTGGAGAGTGTCCAGGCATATCGTAGTAATGTATGACATATCTCCTCAAGGTCATCTTAAGATTAAGATAGTGAGCTTCGCGATAGCACCAGTGTCCACGGACTTTAATGAACAACTAGTAATAATATGATATCTAGTTTAGCATATAATATTAAGTTCAGAATATTGTAGTTGATATATATATATATTCATGTATGTCTTAAGTATGGTAATTAAATTATCTTATATTTATAACAATATATACAATTTACTGCAACCTTTCATTTATATATACTATGATCGATATAATAACCTATTATAATGTGTATTATTATATATAACAATAATATACCATACATATATTATATACATACACTTGTATGATATATTATATATATACATATATTTATATGTATATATATACATACGTGCGACGCATGTGAATATAACAATTATTACATATAAAGTATAAATGAGTGTATAAATAAACCCTCAAGGATGTAAATGTAAATATACTAATTATATAAATATATATGATATATATTGATACACGTAATAATATATAACGTGATATATATATATATATATATATATATATATATATATATTTGGTTACATTTAATATGCATATATGTATTCTATTTTTATTATTATATTTTATATTGATAATTTCTGAAATAAATTATAATTATTAATGTTATTATTAACGTTATATTAATTGACTATTACATTCTATTATTAATAGACAATTTATATCTCGATATATATAGTACACAATATATTTCATGCACATAAATATATGCATATTTATATTTAGGTTAGAGTGCAATACCTATAGTTATAAATGTGTGTGTCGGTGTGTGTTATTGTGTGTGTGTGCACTCCGGTGTATGTGCGTGTGTGTGCACGTACTTGTGTGCGGCTGTGCGGCTATTCTATTGTGATACTACTATAGTCTCGTTAGCATCATCAACAGATTATAACGTTTATTTGATTTATAATTAAATATCTAATTTAGATATATATATAAGCATAATATATGCAAATCACATCAAGGAGATATGTTGACAAATTAACTTTGCATATCACAGTGTACGGGTATGCGTAGTAATGCGGGTAATGCCGTAAGTAACCTGTTGGTAATGCTGCAAACTTATTAGTATCAAGTGATAATCTACATAATACTCGCTGAAATAATAATAATAATAATATATCCATATGTATGCTTATTTATTTTTACTTATATTACTTATATATATATATATAATGATAATAATGATAATAATAATAATGATAATGATAATAATAATGATAATGATAATGATAATGATAATGATAATGATATTAAATTCAAAAATCAGAACTTCAAATCAGAGTAAAAACTATTTCGCTATTTCACTATTATACAAAATTCACGATTAAAAAGAAATATATATATATATATATATATATATTATATAATAATACTTGTTATTAACATATATGGTCCGTTATAGCGTATGATGATGATGATGATGTAAGGTTTCACTAAGCACTAAAATAGGGCCATATAGACCCCTTCGCTCGTGCGGGAAGAAAATAATAATAAAATAATAGTAATACGATAATAATTTAATAATAATATACATTAAATATATTTTATATACTACAGTTTGCAGACTGCATTGATATAGTGGAGTGTTATATAATAATAAGATAATAACAATAACAATTTAATAATGATATACATTTAATATAACACGGACAAAAATAATAAGTAGGATGATGTAATGATTATGGGCAGAGAGAAAATAAGAAGTAAGATTTATAAATATTTTGTGGGATCTAATAGAACGAATGGTAGGAGGGAGGGAATTCCATAGGGTTGGACCAGAATTTTTAAAACCTCTAGAATTTAGGGAAGTTTTACTAGAGTTCTGGGATATAAGTAGAGGAGCATTTTGGTAACGAAGAGAAGATAATATAGTACGTTTTTTAATTATACATATACGCATGCCATGCCATGACATAATCATTTCATTACGTAATCGTATATTATAGTATCGTATACCAAGGTAAATAGATAGCTAGCATACCTTAATACAATAATATTAATTATAATAGTATATATATAATCTCACCATAAAGAACCTACTCAATACATAGGACCTACTTAATATCTAAGAACTATGCGGTATACTATGCGGTATACCACGCATTCAATATATTTTAAAATATATTTGTACAGTATGTACAGTATATTTTGTAGGTATACCTACTTAATACGTGGGGCTTTCTAAATATCTGGAACATATTTAACATCCTGGCCGTGCTAATTACCTGGAACATTATATAACCCTACATAACATGACATAACATGACATAACATACTTAACCTGTCGCCATCGCGATACTATAAGTCGCTAATAATATTCGTCTTACTCTTAACCTCTCTATTATATACTGGATAACATGGTATATGGACCATAGTATAACTTAGTTATTAGATCAAAGATTTACCGAGTTACCTAGTTACCGGGTTATTGGGTTACTGGGTCAATGGATCACTGGATCACCGGGTTGATGTGTTAACAGTTTACGCGTGTATTAACATGGCAATATGTATTGTTATTGTTATTTGGTGGAGTCCTTTCATCCCATCCAGGAACATAGATGAAGTGTTCACTTATGACCATATATGGCTCTAATGTTCCTTCGAAGCCGCTCGTTATGACCACGTGGGTATTACACTATAGTCACGCGGCAGTGTAGGTATGCGTACAGATGTGCACTCGTGTCACATGCGTACACGTTACAGCTACACTGATGATGGGGTACTTATTCGGTATACGTGGACGCATCATTGTATCACTACATTAGTTATTAGTACACAATAGTATACGATATAATAGAATATAATAGAATATGGTAGATATAGTTGAATGTGATAATTTATGTACGTGTTATTCTTTCTATTATGATTACTATTCAATATTCTATATTATTATTTCATATATATATGTGTATACGAAAAAGTTTCAAAATAAGATCTAGGTATTTTCAAATGAACGGAAATATAGTATGTTTATTGAAGTTATACCGTTACATCCGCGGTAGAATGAATAAGACGTATACGAGTAGGGTTCTGACTTATACGAACGAGAGATGTTCGTAGTCTGAGTTATGTATGCATGAAGCATGAGAGTCACTACATTACATCTCAAGATGATGCACGATATGATCGGAGTATGCGCTACGATGAGTGATATAACAATTAGATGCGCATGACATATTCCCAGTCTTAGATAATACATATATAGAATACTATGTATATAATATTTATTGTCATTTGTTATTGTTATTTTGTTGGATTCCTTTCATCCCATCAAGGAACTTAGATCAAGTTTTCACTTATAACCATTTGGCTATAATGTCCCTTAGAAGCCGCTCTCATGTTAAGGCATCCATGGTTTTAACGAGAGCCGATCATTTATGTATACACAATTATATAATATCACATCTAAATAATATTTTAAGACAATTTATAATGGTCCGGACAAGGCTTAAACTCTCGTCCTATAGTATACTGCGTGTGTGTCTGACGCCTTAACTAATTAAG
>OZ025239.1:78063048-78153048 GCA_964019155.1 Osedax fenrisi
GTACCTATCTTTTTTTAATATTAAAAATACACAATACCAGCCAAATTATTAGAAAATCTATGCATGCCGTGATAATGCCATATATGTAGGATACTGTATATGTATATATTAAAAGCACATACATACAATCAATCATATTTCTAACTTTCACCACCTCTATAATCATGAATTATATATATATATTATATAATGATTAAAGTGTTATTTAATATATTATATTTTGTATAGTATAACGTTTATAGTGTACACATATGGATACAAAATAGTGGTGTTGGTAGATTGGTAGGAGTAGTAGTAGTAGTAGTAGTAGTAGTAGTAGTAGTAGTAGTAGTAGTAGTAGTAGTAGTAGTAGTAGTAGTAGTAGTAGTAGTAGTAGTAGTAGTAGTAGTAGTAGTAGTAGTAGTAGTAGTAGTAGTAGTAGTAGTAGTAGTAGTAGTAGTAGTAGTAGTAGGAGTAGTAGTAGTAGTAGTAGTAGTAGTAGTAGTAGTAGTAGTAGTAGTAGTAGTAGTAGTAGTAGTAGTATTAGTAGTAGTAGTAGTAGTAGTATTAGTAGTAGTAGTAGTAGTAGTAGTAGTAGTAGTAGTAGTAGTAGTAGTAGTAGTAGTAGTAGTAGTAGTAGTAGTAGTAGTAGTAGTAGTAGTAGTAGTAGTAGTAGTAGTAGTAGTAGTAGTAGTAGTAGTAGTAGTAGTAGTAGTAGTAGTAGTAGTAGTAGTAGTAGTAGTAGTAGTAGTATTAGTAGAGTTAGTGGTATCGATATATATGAAATGAATTATTATTATCGGATCTCATCTATTGTCATGCGCGGTTATTATATAATATTATGGAGATAACATCGAATCGATATAAATCATGCTTATCAAACAAAACTAATATTGTTACATCATTTATTTATAATGTCTTCATAATATCTCTATATATATGTAACTATACTATAGATACTGTATCTTACCATACATAGTGTAATCGTTATTGTTCAGTTTACATTGTACAGTATACAATGTACAGTGTGCAATATACAATGTACAGTGTGCAATATACAATGTACAGTGTGCAATATACAATGTACAGTGTGCAATATACAATGTACATTAATGATTACACGTATGTAGCTATGGTAAGATACAGTGTTCATTATACAGTGTATACTAAGATTCTTACTCAACATACTTCTCGCACTCTAAGGATACCAGTAACATTCATTACATCACTATCCAAGTATTACATCACTACCCAAGTATTACATCACTAACCCAATTTACATCACTAATCTAATATACAGCCGCTAACCCACTATTACATCACACTTCAGATTCCAGAACCAACTCCGTATCGTACACGCATGTTCAGTGACATAACACCGTTCGCGAAGATGACGTAACGTAAGCACGTGACCGGTCTATCACACAAGTTACGTAACACTAGTTACGTCACACTGGTTACAGCAAACTTTTTACCTCACTACGGTACTGAACAAAACTGCCCCCTGGTGTACATTTAATGTAACAATCCCGGTTCCCCTAGTCACCTCTAGTCGTAGTAAGTAGAAGGATCAGAACAACTAATAGGCTATTGTTATCTTTAATTAAGACCACGTGACATAACGAACCAACCACTGCTTCGCAATAACGGAACAAGAATACTAACACGTGACAACCGTGACCCCCACCCGCCGGACGAGGTCGAGGTCGAACCCACCGCGATCATCTCCCACTCCACGGGTATAGTCCGCAACACCACCCCCACCCCCGCCGCCGTCACCGGAAGTGTCCGCATACCACGTGATCACGCGTGCGTTGACATGAACATAGTGAACCTAACAAGACACCTTGCCATAGACAGCTATACCACCACCACCACCACCACCACGGCGGCAGCGGCTACCTATCAGAACTACTATGTCAATCAGTCTTTTCACGACAGGTTCTGTAGCACTTATCGCTATGCTCGATATATAGGCTATAGCCTAGCATACTATCTCATGTACCACTCGATATTTTCTCCTAATTCATTACATTATTACATTATATAGAAACATATAATAAGGGTAATTATCTCTCGATAATCTCTGCTTCTATAATTACCCTGGGTGTAAAAACCTAAATCTTATAATAATAATAATAATAATAATAATAATAATTAATATCACTAATGGCTAAAGATTCACCACTAATAACTCGTGCATATACTAGGGTATATCTCTATCTTTAGCGCATATACGCAAGACATATAGGAAGCTTATACACATCGGCATACTTAAAGTTAGACTGATCCTGTCACACCATCATTTAGATACTATTAGTTGATCTATTGAAATAGTTTTTTATGTGAATACTTAATTCACGATTATTTATAAAATATTTTTAATATTTCACTTAAATATTATATATATATAACTCCTTTATATGTCATCGAACAATAACGCTTTTGAAAGTCGTGTACAATTTTGAAAAAAGTCGACTGCTTTTCACTGTGTTTTCGGCGTAATTTTTATGTTTTGAATTACAATTTTTTTGTTGATTAAAAAAATTCGAATTCAGCGTTTTATATCATTTTTATGATTGAAATGAAAAAATACTCGGAAAACGTAGTCGAAAATACTCTAATTTCTCTTATATTCGTATTTACCCCTACGCAATATACCTCTATAAAGTATGCCCCTATGCGGTATATACCTCTATAAAGTATTCCCCTATGCGGTATACACCTATACCCCATACCTCCGAGATATATCACGGATATGTGATCACACCACAAAAGCTAGATTTTCACTGAGATGTATACAGCCAGATATCTATGCCTCAAATTATTAACAGATATCTATGCCTGCAATTATTATATTTTATTTCAAATTTCTTTCTGGATATTTAGAAAATGTTCAAAAATGCGCGCGCACTGCTCACATTACATAATATGTACACGTGATGGGTATATGTTGCTTAACACCTCTCTACGTGACTATAATACACACGTGACATTCACGTTATATACCTTTAACCCGCAGATATTCCACATGGACGGACATCTTTCACAGACACAACCCGACAGCTTTATACATTGACAGAACCGTCACGCCGATTTGGTATATCATAGGAATATTAGGTTTGTACAATGTACATAATTAATATATCGTTATATATATATATATATATATATATGTACAATGTACATAATCAATGTATCGTTATATATATTTTAATTTGCGTGCACAAATATATATAATAATAATAATATCAGAATTTAGGCATGACCAAGGTAATCGAAGAAGCGCAACACTTATGTAGTCGTTTACCTGAAATATATGTATATATATATATATATATATATATATATATATATATATATATATATATATATATATATATATATATATATACATATAAAATAGGTACATATATCCAAGGAAGTATAATTAAAATAAATCGAGGACAATATATCATTTATATGACTTCACTTTGCTTCACGTATGTGTATCGTTTTCATTATATACGCTTTAATTAACTATGTAGTATTACGTAATATATGACGTAATAGGTATCTAGTTAGATAGGAAATGTATTATAAACAGGACAAATAATATGTTAGTGGAGTCAATATTTATATTCGGTAAAGTACCCATATTTCGCTTGTAAAATAAATATGAATGTATTGAATAATTTGAATTTTGTAACATATTAATATCGGGGTAAGTAACCGAATACGGATACTTTCTGTATCTCAGAAACCATAAATCCTACAAAAAAATGTGTAATGAATAAAATATTCATAATTATATAAATAGTCTAAATAAGTATTTTTTATTTTTTAAATATTAAAAATAGTGCTGAAATATCCCGACGGGGTCCCTCGTTATCTATTAAATAAAAAGATTAAATAAAATTTTAAAATCACAATAATATCTATTAAATATATTATTCATAAATTCTAATTTTTGAATAAAAATAATGAGTCATAAAATGTTAAGACCATTTATTGTTAAGTGTCCGTATTAGTTGTCTACTTTTCTCTACACTACATTTATATTATAACTATCATCTTATGTAAATAAAATAAAATTGTATACTAAAATATGTAATTAATAAAAGAATAAAAAGGCCATTTATAGATGAACACCCAAACTCCGCGGTTTTTCCAAGAACGTCCGATATGTTGCGATACCTTATTTATTTGATCCGTCATTCTACAAATATATAATTAGACAAAATGTAAAATTACGTTATTCAATATTAAAATATAATAAATATTATTATTATTGTCAATCATCAATATCCATTATTATATATAATGACACATATAGGTTAAACTATAATATAATATTATAAGCTAAAAACATAATATATTCGACTACCATATAAATAAATCAATAATGCAAAAGTGTTTGATTATTGATTTATTAAAATTAAAATTATATGAATATTTTGTAATACTCTATAATTGTTATATGTAAAGATTTCTGTAGGATCAATATATATTTAGATATAACAAGCCGCGAAGTATAGGTAATCCGCGAAGTATATGTTGGTCTAGGTAGGTCCTATTTTCCCATGTGTAATAAATAACACAAATGAAAGTTATTGTTAGTTATTGTTATCATTGTAATCGATCGTAATATGTTTTGTATATTTATTTATGCGGAGTTTTCCGAATGGTTTCTCGAATAAATTGCAAACGTTGAAGTAACAATGATAATAAGTTATTATTTCTATGTTGCCGGTGTGTTGAACTATTCATAATAGGGATGATTTAGTTGTAAGTGTTCCTATATTATATTCATATGTTTTCATATATCGCGTCACTATTCTAGAGAATGGTATATAGTTCGTAGTATTAAAAGCATAAAGAATAACGCATAAAGCATACAGATTATTAACATAGGAATTATTTTATCGGAAATTTGTCAAATGTATAATTCATTCATTTATTTAATTTAATTCTACTCTATTGAAATAACTATTATAAACGGTTGTATTATATTTAACTATTTGTGTATATTACATATATGGTATATAGGTATCTTTGAAAATATATTTATAATCAAACATTTTCCCTGGGTATATATTCCATATGCTAGATTACAAATTAGAGTTTAATTTAAAAACAAAAACATATATAAAATATATCACACAATATAAAAGTAGAACAACATCAGTAAAAGATATTTTATATATTTGTTGTTTTAAAACTAGACTCTAATTTGTAATCCATGTATGTAGTGATTAAATTATATTATTATTGGTAGTGTGTCGATACTTTGATTGGATAATAAATTTATAAGTTTAAGTGAAGTACACTTCACTAATATATTATCATCGCAAAATATTTTATTTCTAGAGAATACTATATAGAGCTAGTTTCACAAGAAGATAATATGAAAATATATGTTAAAATATTAAAATAATAGTTACCTATTACTGAAAATGAATGTGACACAATAGATCGATGGCGACATCACTTTCTATAAGTAATCACATCATCAATACAAGAAAACATCGCACTTAATGACGTGCACGTCCCCCGATAATTCATGACGGTCATTTAATATGTCAACGCAACACGGTGCTGTCATTTCAATGCGGTAGATTTGTATATGATTAACTACCGTAATGTGATGTTATTATCAATTAAAACACGCTTATATGAGTAGTTATATATGAGTAGGTATATATGAGTAGGTATATATGAGTAGGTATATATGAGTAGGTGTATGTGCGTAGGTATAGGAGGAGGAGGAGGAGGAGGAGGAGGAGGAGGAGGAGGAGGAGGAGGAGGAGGAGGAGGAGGAGGAGGAGGAGGAGGAGGAGGAGGAGGAGGAGGAGGAGGAGGAGGAGGAGGAGGAGGAGGAGGAGGAGGAGGAGGAGGAGGAGGAGGAGGAGGAGGAGGAGGAGGAGGAGGAGGAGGAGGAGGAGGAGGAGGAGGAGGAGGAGGAGGAGGAGGAGGAGGAGGAGGAGGAGGAGGAGGAGGAGGAGGAGGAGGAGGAGGAGGAGGAGGAGGAGGAGGAGGAGGAGGAGGAGGAGGAGGAGGAGGAGGAGGAGGAGGAGGAGGAGGAGGAGGAGGAGGAGGAGGAGGAGGAGGAGGAGGAGGAGGAGGAGGAGGAGGAGGAGGAGGAGGATGAGATACTAACATCATTAGATTACACCTGTGTATATATCACATCACCGACGGTAGTGATTTCATGTATTCTATTCAAGTATGCTATTTAAGTATGCTATTTATTTATGCTCATTGAAATTGTTGCCTATCAACTGCTAGGTTACATTTCATATATCTGCCATGTTAAAATGTCAGCGGTTTGTGTGTCTCCAATAATTAATATTAAAAACAAAAAAAAAGCAATGCTTTACTTATATCCGAGTCTTAATACTGTATTTGTCACCATGTAATTACTTTTACTTGCGATGATATTACTCCACCTTAACAACCGATAACTGTAATAATACATTGTGCAGGTAGAGAATACGCTGTAAGAGCGCTGGTTGGTAAGGTACAACTTGTAGAATACAATACCACCGTAAATTTTAAATATATATATAATTTTATATGAATATATTTACTAAAATGTATGTATAACATTTATCAGAACGTTTAATACTAGTCACCTAACGTACCTATACAAAGGTGTTATCATATCACTTACCAATCACTTTATACGTCACGAAGTATTACAATGCACATATACAGGGGGATCGAATAATAATGATGTTATTTCTGACTAAATATACTAATATAACTATATATATTTACCTACATTTCTTTTAAATCTCAATAATATTTTAATATGTGAATTAATAATATCTGATTTGTATAACTGAATAATTAAGATTGAATTTAGATTAAATTATAGATATTTAATATATGTGACAAATATGACTACGTTATTTTTATTCTCGATTTCTATTCAACATTTTTTTTAAATTGATAATTAATTTAATTAATCAATACAACAATTATATATAATTTAGTTTTCCTGTCTTTTTAAATATATCAATTTATTTTATTTATAAAAAATATATATCATATAAGATACATTTCTAATATCGTAAATATATTTATTATTTAAAATAATATATATATATAATTATTATATTATACAATTGTATTTTACAAGGTGTGTACCTTAGTAAGTTATTATAACGACCAGCTTACGTATAATTAGCGCATTCTTCTCCCACATATTGTATTATTAACGTATGTGTGTGTGTGTGTGTGTGTGTGTGTGTGTGTGTGATATAGTATCAATAAGTTAATGTATCCTTTTCCTCGGCACACACACACCTACTCATATAAACGCACAATACGTGTGTTTTAATTGACAATAACAACACGGTTAATCATATACAAATAGACCGCGTTTAAATGTCAGCACCATGTTGTGTTGTCATCTTAAATGACAGTCATGACTTATCGCAGAAAGTGAAGTGCGATGTTTTGTGTTCGTGTCCTTTAAGATGATGTTATTACTTTTTAGCGATATTGTCATCGATCAAATATGTCGCATTCTTTTTCAGTAATAGGTAACTATATATTTCATATATATATTTTCATATTATCTAAATATTCTTGTGAAACTCGCTCTATATATATAAATAATTAAAATAATATATATTATTATTAAAATAATAATATATTCTAATATTTTAATATGTAATAGCCATGACTTTGCTGTTAAAAAAACGTGTATACATATCCTAAAGGATATTCCACATCGACACAAAAAGCAGATCGACACAAGTACCCTATATATGATGATAGGATTTACTTATAGATTCCCAACAAGTATAGTGATGAGTCTTCAATGATGAGTTTATAATAGTATGGTGCACGCGGTGTGAATATACTCATATGTATGTACTCTATATAGTAGTATATAGTTTATATTATATATAGTATATATATATATATATTATATATACTATATATATATATATATAAATGTCAGTGTAGCTCATTTGACAAAGGCGTCAGACACACAAGCAGTAGGACGCGGGTTCAAGACCCGTCTGACCATTAAAATGGGTCTTAAAATAATATTTAAATGTGATCTTATATAATTGTGTATAAATAAATAATCGGCTCTCGTTAAAACCATGGATGCATTAACACGAGAGCTGCTTCGAAGGGACATTAGAGCCATATATGGTTATAAGTGAAAACTTCATCTATTTTCCTGGATGGGATGAAATTACTCCACCGAAATAACAATAACAATAATAATAACAATATACATATATATATATATATATATATATATATATATTTATATATATATATATACAATGCTATGTATGATATATAACATGTATATGAATGCGTGTGTATGCGCGTAAGTCATATTACAAGATACAAAGGGGCATATTTTAGAAAAGGGGTGTATCGCCTGGTAATAGTAGAGATATGCATGATAAACTGTCACTTTCTGTTGAATAGTCATTTCAACGGCTAATCTGTCGGTGTAATGTCTAGTAGGTGACCCGTTCAGTATAGGGAAGATGTGAGCAAATACTGATGTTCTCAAATGTACAACTATTATCTAAACCGGTCGCTAAATACACCTTAATAACAATACTAATTATATGTAATGATATAAGTATGTAATTACTATAGATATTTAAATTTAATATTTATTATAATCGAATATTAAATTAAATTAAATAATAAACATTATTTTATCTATTAAAAGTAGTACAAATTAACCGTATACCCATTATAATGGGTCAGAATCGTATAGTATCATATTAGTAGATCCACGTTTGGGTATTCATTATGTTGTGACATGTAATGAGTAGAATGTTTAGATCTTTATATTATTATGAATTTGTTTAGTTTTAGATTATTCTTTGTATACGGATTTAAATGAGGGTTCCATTATTATTTATAGTTTATTAGTGTTTTATACCTTATTTATATCATATTTCTTTACAGTATCCATATATGTATATATAAATCTATATAAATTACACATAGGTGTGAAAATATAAAATGTAAGTTGTTCATTGCATAAAGCTAAACAATATCGGATAAAATAGCCTAGTATATATATATATATATATATATATATATATATCTACATATTATACATACTATATATTATATAGTATATGGAGTAGAAATGTCAATATCATAGGTATATCTACACATATATATATATGTATAAAAAACATATAAAACATATAAATATATATATTCGATCGAATGATGCTAAATTAAGCAATTGTTATGAGAGTTTTTAGAGACTTTTAGAGGAAGTAATCGAGCGATACAAAATATGTTTTTATTTTATTGACCTTATATGATCATATATATATATATACATATATACATGATGTCATCGTATTTACCAATGATATGAGTGCGGCGCAAAAGAGAAATTATCATGTTATGTAATGCATGCATCATTTCACATACAAGGACATACTTAGTCACCGCAAGGACATCTTTACAAGCCCTCGATTACTGCGGACAGTACTGACCACTAGGGTCCTAGGCAGGTGTGCGCATGCGTGATCAATGTGACTCATCTATAGTACCCTGTATATAAGATTAAAGTATGACTTATCAACATTTATATATATTTATATGTATAATTTACATATATTTATATATATATATATATATATATATATGTTTTGATTACTCTATAAACAATTTAATAAAATAATAATAATACTAATAGTAATAATAGTATCCTTGTACTTAATGTATTATGTAATAATACGTCTGCGTAGTTAGGCGCGCACACACACATACATACAGTGATCTTTTTTTCCTGAATCGTCGATCCTGATCCTGATCATCTATTTATTCTAGTATTTCGGTATGTATAATACCTATACATATATGTATTATAAATTGTTAATAATTGTAAATAATATTTATTATTAATATATTGTATTATATTTCAATAATAAATCCATTGAATTAAATGCATATAGGGGAAAATATCCTAACACGGACAATTTAACAATAAATAGTATTAATATTTTATGACTATATATTTTTATTACAAAATTACAATATCTTAATATTATATGATTATAGATATTATTGTGATTTTTAAATTTTATTTCATCTTTTTATTCAATAGATAATGTGGTTGTCCGTATTCGGTACCCATGTCCGAATACGGACACCCTGTGTTATAATAGGACACCACATATACCACATGATAACATATATATAATTGATGATAAATTACAAATACATTATTTATAATTAATTTTATGAATAATTTAATATAATTTAATTAGTTAATAATTTATTTATTTTTATTATTTTTCTAGATATATGCTTATAACTTAATGAATATTTGAATACAAATATAGCAATTATGCATATAATGTTTAGAATGCTTTAGTTTTTAATAATATATTGCTATATTTTATATCGATACATTTTTATATTTTTGAAAAGGTTTTAAGTTGACATTTTTTTTCATAAATTTAAAAACGTAATAAAAAATCAGTTTATTGGATATATCTGCACTATTCTGAATAATTAAAAAATACTTATGTAGACTATTTATATAATTATGAATATTTTATTAATTACTT
Source organism: Osedax fenrisi (assembly GCA_964019155.1). Classification (NCBI taxonomy): domain Eukaryota; kingdom Metazoa; phylum Annelida; class Polychaeta; order Sabellida; family Siboglinidae; genus Osedax; species Osedax fenrisi. The sequence goes on from OZ025239.1 coordinate 78,073,593, forward strand.
ATTCTAAACTTCGAATTTTTTTTGTAGGAATTATAGTTTCTGAAAAAATGAGAGAGTCCGTATTCGGGCACTTTTCCCTAGGAATTTATATACATATTTAATGTATATCATATAGACAATATGGTATAGTGAATTAAATATAATTTATTTATATAAATGCATTTATTGGATACAAATATCTACTTATTGTACGACGTGCAATGTACGTTGAGTCAAAGTCGGTGGTTTACTTATATGATATCGATTGATTAAATTCTATTATGGTAAAAATAACAATTATTATTTAAATGCTGCGTAGTCTTACAATACCTTGGAAAACATTACAAAATAATGATTAATACAATACCATATCAATGTAATAATACAATACTAAAATGTTGTTAATATTCTTATAAATAAATATAATAATATTAGAGTATCGTAGAGTATCCTATATGCAATGATGGGCACCGATCCTTTTTTTATGGATCGAGATCGGGATCGCCGATCCCTATCCTTTTCCCGATCATGATCCCGATCCTCCATTGGTTACCGATATTTTTCCGATCCCGATCCCGATCCTCTCTTTCTTACCAGATCCCGATCCCGATCCGGTTCGGATCACCGATCAATGATCGCGATCTGTCCTATCACTGCCTACACACACACCTACACACATACCTACACACATACCTACACACATACCTACACACATACCCACACACCTACACACATAACTACACACATACCCACACATACACCCACACACACCCACACACATACCTACACACCTACCTACACACACACCCACACACATACCTACACACCCACCTACACACCTACCTACACACCTACCTACACACCTACCTACACACACACCCACACACATACCTACACATATACCTACACACACATACCCACACATACCTACACACACACCTACACACATACCTACACACATACCTACACACCTACCTACACACACACCCACACACATACCTATACACATACCCACACACACACCCACACACACACATACCTACACACACATACCTACACACACAGGTAATATAATGTCGGCGTTAGTGTGGAGCGAGCGTCGAACCCGTCGTGTGAACTCGTCTGCCATCTACTTGACCACACTGGCTATCACGGACACTCTGGTACTGGCGTTACACTCGCTGGTCGAGCTGGAGTTCGCGTGGGGCGTACCCCTACTGGGTCACGTGGTGATATGCGAGCTCTACTTCGTGTTCAGTTTCGTTAGTATACTATAGTCTACAATGTAGTGTTATAGGGTGTTTTGTGTATTGTGCTGTAGCGTATACTCTACCCCTGGTGGTTTACCTTGACATTATATCGCGATATACTATATTAGTCATGTACTATAACGTACTATAGTACTATAGTATATATACTATACTCGTGATGTACGTAGAGCTATACTTTAGTAACACGTGTATTTAATACGTTAATTATTTACTCCAGTAATCTGAGTTATATTTACGTAAGTATATAGATATAATAACTAAATATACTGTATCAGTTAGACACCCTTATATATATATTTTATTTTTTATTTGGTGAAGTCCTTTCACCCATCCAGGAATTTAGATGAAGTTTTCACTTATAACCATATAAGGCTCTAATGTCCCTTCGAAGCCGCTCCCATGTTAAGGCATATATTGTTTTAACGATAGCCGATTATTTATTTATACACAATTATATAATATCACTTCTAAATATTATTGTAAGACCTATTTAAATGGCCCGGATTAGTCTTGAACTCGCGTCCTACTGCTTGTGTATCTGACGCATATATATATATATATATATATATAAATGTATTTATCAATATTTATGTAATGGATACAAATATAAATAGTCAATATAGCCTTCGCTGATTAGGGTATACTACTGATTATGATGCATCAGCATGTTTATTTACTTGTTGCATAATATCTATTAATAGTTAATAACTAACTGCATCCCAACGTATTCAATAACGTTGCGTAATTGTTTCCTAATAATAACGACTAGGTAGCTATTATGTGGAATGTATGTGAACTTTAGGTATATTGTAGATATACAATAAGTAGACTATAGGTAGGCTTTATATGGACATTAGGTGGAATTTATATAGACTTTAGGTATACTTTAAGGTAAAATGTAGGTGGACTTTAGATATACATTAAGTAGACTTTAGGAAAAATGTAGGTAGACACTAGGTGGAATTTAGGTGGACTTTGAGTTGAGATTAGGTGGACTTTTTGTATATTTTAGGTGGACTTGTATTGTATACATGTTATCATTCACTAAACGTATACGTATATCCTATAGGGGAAACTAGGCAAATTTCATATTCTAATCGAGCTTCGTGATTTGTATTATCTAAATATCAGTAGGTCCTCTAGAACAATTTTACATATGAAAATATGATATAGACTCTATATTAAATAAATTAATATATATATATATATATATATATATATATATATATATAAATTAAATATATCTTCATATTTTAATAAATCAATAATCAATAATGTTTGCATTATTAATTTATTTATGGGTGGTAGAATTTATTTAGTTTTCATATTCGGGAGAATGCTGATTAAAAAAGAATTAAATTATATTTATTATATCTTAATATTGAATAACGTATTTTATATGTTAACAAATTATGTATTGAATTTCAGAATGATAGGTTAAATGGATAACATATCAGAAGTGCTTGCTTGGAACTACAATTAAGTTTGGAAATTCACCGATAAATGGACCTTTTATAAACAAATATTCGAATATAAAATATATTTATAAACGAATTCGTTTCGAATTCGACCTTAGGTATAAATGTATATGTTATGTAAATAAATATATAACAAAATATTAGATTATTAAATAAGTTCATATTTATTTTACTCATTTTATCCCTTACAAAAAACCCATGGATTTCGGATAGTTTCTCCCTGGTTTCTCCTAATATAGTAATGTAAGGAACTGTTTAGGTCGCATATCATGAATGTATTGTAATACCACTCTATGTCATGCATTATAGTTAGAATATATATATATATATATATATATATATATATATATATTTGTAGATGTTTTAAGTATTAAATGTGAATATAGAGGATGACTATACGATAGATATATGATATCATTTATTATATCTTCAAAACGGGTAATTAATAATTATTAATTATATATTTTAATATGTTATGATACATTTTAAATATCATTACAAACAACACAGGATAATACTGAAATAAAATCAAATAATACTCACAATTACTAATAAAATACTTATTATTTTAAAATCTTAAATAATAGAAAATATTAATTTATATTTAATAAAATTTGACAAATATATATAAAAATTAATAATTTTAAAACATGTGTACAAATACATTCTAATGTAAATAATGTGTATATTTTATCTTTAATTATAATTAAAAATATTATAATATAAAATATTATGTTAATTATAATTTAATAAATAAAATAGCTAATATTAAACATAATATGTAAATTGTATGTATTAATAAATATGTTGAATGATAATATTAATTAATATGGTTTAAACGGCGAAATAGTTATCGATAACATTATTTAATATTATTTAATAATTAAATTAAATGTAATTTAATAAAATAGCCTAGGACTTATTATGCCAAAGCAATCAAGGTTCAAACTAAAAACAAATGTAAATATGAAACGCGACCAGTAATATGGAACATATAGATAAACATGATTAATTATAAAGAATTATAAAAAAGAAAAAATTGTATAATACCTCAATAAATATTGATAAATAGAAATACATAGTCATCAGGGTAAATCATATCAATATATATATTAATATGAAGTGAAATATTATAATATATATATATATATAAATATATCTATATATATATATATATATATATAAAAGTATTAATATATGTAGTAAAACTTTATGTTATTACTATAATATTATCTGACATAACACCCGCTTGATTTTTAATGAAATATGAGGCTTCCTGATATACAACCCAATTAAGAAATAACTCTTTAATCGTAAACATATGTACTCTATATTGTATATATGTATGCGTGTATGCGTATTTAATATATATTTATAGTAAACAAAATACAAATGAATGCAATTCTAGTTGTATGATTTATATTTTAAATTATATTACATAATATTCAACTGATGTTATAACATATTATCTATCGTGTACACGTATGCTATTCTATAGGTGTTACGCAATATATCGATATCATGTAGCGCAACAAAATATATATATATATATATATATATATATATATATATATTGATCGGTACCATATGTACCCATAAATATATATTTATAAATAACTTGAATGCGACTACTTTGATGGATTGTTGTTGTGTTATAAATCATAATAAATAAATAAATCATATTTATTATTTCATGTTGTAAAGCATGACATAATGTAGAAGTTAATAAACAACTGTATTTGTTTTTTTTTGCGAGAACTATGCCATAACATCTTCATTATAATTAAAACAATTCATGCATCATATCATATAGGAAATCTATATATTTGTAAATGTAGCGATACATTTAATAAGTATACTAACTTATAATTATTTAATTATAAATATATATATGATATTTATAAGTTATGATAAATATAATAAATGTATACAATATTTTATTATTTCTTAAATACTTATATGTATATATGTGTGTATAATAGTGTATAACTAAGTTTCAGGGGTATAAACGGTACATCGTCGCGCTAGTGACCCCGCAGACTCTTAGTAATTAACGGTTGAACTCTGACCCCTCAGACGTTCCAGTACAGTTCCCCGCTGCTGGTGCTCGTATTCACAGTAGAGCGGTGGATAGCCGTGTGTTGGCCGTTCAAGAAGGAGAAGTACTGCAGGTTAGTTGTGGGGTAGGCGCTGGGTTGGGTTAGTTGTGGGGTAGGCGTAGGGTGGGCATGGGGTTAGACATTGGATAGCTGTGGGTTAGTCATAAGTCAATCATGGGGTAGTCATTGGGTTAGGCGGGGTTAGTCTGGGTTAGTGTGTTTTAGATGTTAGTTAGGCACGGGTTAGACATGGTTTAGTAGTGGGTTAGTCGTGGGGTAATGGTGGATTAATCGTGAGTTAGTCGTGGGTTAACCTACATGCATATGCATGCGTATGAGAATAAAGTTCCATAGGTCGTGTTCAGATGTTAACAGTGTTGATATGTATTATTGATTCAACTTTAAACACACTCTACTAACTATATTATATGTATAAGTACAACATCATTATGCCATGTGATGTATTCAATAACTAGGAAGTTATAGCGGCCGAATTAGGTCATAGTCGAGTAGCGCTAGTATCAGTATATCAGGAATACTATACCGAAATGGAGAGATGATTATTCGGGCCGAAGTACACACGATTATGTACGTTATGCGACGATTGTTCGATGTTAACGTCAAATGTAATTTATGTATTTAATAAATAATGAAGCGATATTTCATCGGTACCGTCTATAATTGTAGGGTATAGTTAACCCAGCTTGAAGATTTGTATCCTATGTGGGTCGGTATATCGGTCGCTAGGTTACTAGCGCGTTACTATAGTTACGCGCTAGTACCCTATAGGGTAAACAATACGACGTCGTGTATTCAGAAACATCCTATTACAGCGATTCTAAATATATATTTAACAAGGAATGCATACTTATATATAATTCATAACGACGTCATACTATATAAAGCTACATCCACTATATGTATATATATATATATATATATATATATATTGCATATTATAATACTAGGAAAAACAATATTTCTTCATTATCGGCCAGCGGTATCCAACATTAAACTTAAACTAAATTACATTTATGTAAATTGTACTTGCACACTTACACATATATATATATATATATATATATATATATATATATATATATATATATACATATATATAATCTAGATTAATGTGGTGATAGATGCGACGTTATGTGAAGCAAACATTACATAATAGTCATGTGTCCTATATATTATGTAAAACGTCGTGTTCGTCATCCTATAATGTATCTCTCCCACTGAAGTCTCCCTTAATGCTGAACTATTCGCACCGCGGTTCACTAGACTCATCGCATCACGTGACGTCATCCGCGTGATCGATGAATCACGATCGACGCCTGATCAATCATATCGCGTGAATTCGTGTCAACCACACTCGCGCGCGGCGTACTTGTGTTTAAAAAGCTGTTTTCGGCGTACTTGTGTTTAAAAAGCTGTTTTCGGCGTACTTGTGTTTAAAAAGCAGTGTACAGCTGTATTATTAACCACACCGCTAATACGCTGCTATTCATTATTCACCGACAGATATAGCTCTAGCATATATAGACTCAGACATGTCGCGGAATAACGGTGAGGTTTATGTCCGTGTTCGGGGGGAGGGAACGGATAACTCGCTTTATTCGACATAGTAATTCGCTCACGATCGCATGCGTACATGTAATCTTTATTAACAATATATTAATGTGGCATAGGGTTAACATAGGGTTAACATGGGGTTAACAAGTGATATTAATATGCGCGATATCGTATCGCATTGAAAATCAGCATACATATATATATATATATATATATATATATAGTAAGACAATATATATATACTTATAAGTATCATATAATTATAATAAGATTACCAATATTAAGTACAATAATAGCAATAATAACGACCCTCCCCCTACACAAACAGTGAGCGGCGGGCTAAAAGGGTGGTGGTCGTTTGCATATGTTCGATATTCGCTATATGTCTGATGCAAGTTAGTGCACTACAGTACGGTGCTAGACAGCCACGTTATCTCGCACCATCTCATGCCTTATGGTCTTTGCCAGCTTCTCTATCTATAAATACTAGAGTGGTCTATAAATAGACATCTTTGCCGACGAAATTTATAGAATACGCAATAATAGTAAGCACATTTCCGACGTGTATACATCATATGAAATGTTAGCTATAGTATTATAATTAGTAGCATCCCTATATGTATGTATCCATACATATATTGGTGTTATATATATATATATATATATATATATATATATATATATATATATATATATATACTGAAGGTGCATACCTAAATATTAAATATTCATATTGCCTGGAATAACTAATATTTATTTTTAAATTTTTCTTAATGATATATTTATTAAAATAAAAGAAAATCAATAAATTAATAATAATAATATTAATTATAATAATGATAATATTAAAATTAATAATAATTTATTTATTTATTACGATTATTTTATAATTTTATATATAACAATATTTTAATTATGTATAATTACATATACTTATATATAAATATATATAATTAAGAATACTTTAATCTATATATCAAGTTTTTGTGTTATAAATCGTAATAAACATGTAATTGTGATATAATCTTGTATGTTTTAATATAGTGAATCATTAATAGGAATTTCATTTTTAAATTCATATTATCGGATTAATTATGATGTTTTTATTAATATAATATTATATATATTGATCACAATCTTTAAATTTAGTAATATTATCAACTAGAATCATTTATTTCATTGTATATAAGATGTATACATTTAAAGTATACAATTAGAAATAATCCCAAAGTAATAATAATATGTATTACATTTAAGACGAATACCAGCATTTAAATTAGTAAGAAATTAATTTTAACTTTTTGTAAATAATTCTAAAATATAAAAATAAGTTTATTATTGAGATTTATAGTATTCAACGTTATTGTTATCAATGATATGTTACATAACATGTATAATATACGTCACTCTCGTGATTTTTATTTAAATGTATCATATTTTCATAATTAAAATGTTAATTATATAATTAATTACAATAATAATTAAATATAATAATATATTACAAACTTTTTTATATCTACATCGCCACCGTATACGAAATATTAAATGTATTATATTATATTATAATATATATATATATATATATATATATATATATATATATATATATATATACATAAAAGTATATATATAATAAGCTATACAAGTGTACATAACATTATTTACATATTAACTATAGTTAGGTATACCTAGTAGACTATTGATTACTAATTGTATAACATAACATAGCATGTTTTGCATAACAACACACGTGCGGAGAATGTGGTAATTATGCAGTGATTACACGTTACATAAAGTTTACATAATTTACGTATTTCACACTATTAAATTGCAGCATTTCATTAAGTGTTTACAATATTATAATGAGTGTATTGAATTATGTATACTTGTTAGTCTAATGCAATTATTAATGTAAATATATTGCATTAATGCATGATTCTTATCTTACCAAATTTACACAAAACACATAAAGATTAATATAAAAATTCATAATTATTTTTTTATTGTATACGTTTGACGCAATGCATTATCAAAATTAACATTAAAATCATTTGTATCATTCCTCGCCAACAGGATAAAAATGGTAAAATTAATAAACAATTTAAAAAATTTCCTGATTACTCTCATCATATGTAGGATAATCTATATCATAAAATAAATATATTATCACAAATTAAAAATTACTTTAAAAAATATAAAATATGATATAAAGAATACATTTTTACAAATAAAAATTGAGTTTCAGCAGAATACCGAACAGAAAATAAAACTATTGGTCCTAAAAATATAATTAAGTATAATATTTTAGATATAATATAGGATAATAAGATAATAAAGTTATGTATTATTAAACAATAAAGTTGATTTGGATACATTAAGAAGTTTATTTTATTTATTATCACAAATTAAATTCAAAAATGCAAGTTACAAAATTAGTTTATATTATTTATATTATATTATTTGATTAACTATATTTAATTAACTATCATAAACTATTATCATAATAAGTATAATGATAATTCATTACATTTAAATACAAATAAGTAAAATTCTTTATTAATGTGTATTATTATCGATATCATGATCACTAATCGATAACTGATCATGCTTACGTAATAGTTAGTAACATATTAAGACATGCAGTCATCCATTACTGTGAGCATATCATATGATGTAATCACAATTAAACTGCGAGTTTACTATGCCTGGTGCTTGACACTTTAGAATATTCCAGATAGAGTTTACAGGCACATTATTACAAGTGGTATTCCAGTATATCTTCAATAACATTATTCCATATACATTTTGATATATATATATATATTTATTTATATACTTCTATATACTCCTATAAATATATAGCAGTGTTTCCGTATATACCCCGATGCATATCGCTACCCCTTCTATAATACCCCCTACCTCAACCCGTTAATAACCCTCCACCACCCCCCTTAGTCGTACTTCTGGCTTCCGCACGACGGACGTTGCATGCTAAGGGTGGGCAGTGACCGGTTCTACCTGATCTGGACGTGGTGTATGGAGATGGCAGTGTTCCTGTGCATCCCGTGTGTTAACCTCGCTTTCAACGTGCTCGTTATCAAGGAGATGTGCCGTATCTCTAAACGTACGACCACCGATCTGCACTCAGAGGTAAGAGGGATAGTAACGAGAGATAGTAACGACAGAGTAACGCGATAGTAACGCGATAGTAACGCGATAGTAACGCGATAGTAACGTGATAGTAACGCGATAGTAACGCGATAGTAACGCGATAGTAACGCGATAGTAACGCGATAGTAACGCGATAGTAACGCGATAGTAACGCGATAGTAACGAGAGATAGTAACGCGATAGTAATGAGATATAGTAACGCGATAGTAACGAGAGATAGTAACGCGATAGTAACGAGATATAGTAACGCGATAGTAACGCGATAGTAACGCGATAGTAACGTGATAGTAACGTGATAGTAACGCGATAGTAACGCGATTGTAACGTGATAGTAACGCGATAGTAACGCGATAGTAACGTGATAGTAACGCGATTGTAACGCGATAGTAACGTGATAGTAACGAGAGATAGTAACGCGATAGTAACGCGATAGTAACGAGAGATAGTAACGCGATAGTAACGAGAGATAGTAACGCGATAGTAACGCGATAGTAACGAGATATAGTAACGCGATAGTAACGCGATAGTAACGCGATAGTAACGTGATAGTAACGCGATAGTAACGCGATAGTAACGCGATAGTAACGCGATTGTAACGTGATAGTAACGCGATAGTAACGCGATAGTAACGCGATAGTAACGCGATTGTAACGCGATAGTAACGTGATAGTAACGAGAGATAGTAACGCGATAGTAACGCGATAGTAACGCGATAGTAACGTGATAGTAACGCGATAGTAACGCGATAGTAACGCGATAGTAACGCGATAGTAACGAGAGATAGTAACGCGATAGTAACGAGAGATAGTAACGCGATAGTAACGCGATAGTAACGAGAGATAGTAACGCGATAGTAACGCGATAGTAACGAGATAGTAACACGATAGTAACGCGATAGTAACGAGAGATAGTAACGCGATAGTAACGTGATAGTAACGAGAGATAGTAACGCGATAGTAACGAGAGATAGTAACGCGATAGTAACGCGATAGTAACGAGAGATAGTAACGCGATAGTAACGCGATAGTAACGCGATAGTAACGTGATAGTAACGCGATAGTAACGCGATAGTAACGCGATAGTAACGAGAGATAGTAACGCGATAGTAACGAGAGATAGTAACGCGATAGTAACGCGATAGTAACGCGATAGTAACGAGAGATAGTAACGAGAGATAGTAACGCGATAGTAACGCGATAGTAACGAGAGAGAGTAACGAGAGATAGTAACGCGATAGTAACGCGATAGTAACGAGAGATAGTAACGCGATAGTAACGAGAGATAGTAACGCGATAGTAACGAGAGATAGTAACGCGATAGTAACGCGATAGTAACGCGATAGTAACGCGATAGTAACGCGATAGTAACCCGATAGTAACGCGATAGTAACGTGATAGTAACGTGATAGTAACGCGATAATAACGCGATAGTAACGCGATAGTAACGCGATAGTAACGCGATAGTAACGCGATAGTAACGTGATAGTAACGCGATAGTAATGCCATAGTAACGCGATAGTAACGCGATAATAACGCGATTGTAACGCGATAGTAACGCGATAGTAACGCGATAGTAACGAGAGATAGTAACGCGATAGTAACGAGAGATAGTAACGCGATAGTAACGCGATAGTAACGCGATAGTAACGAGAGATAGTAACGAGAGATAGTAACGCGATAGTAACGCGATAGTAACGAGAGAGAGTAACGAGAGATAGTAACGCGATAGTAACGCGATAGTAACGAGAGATAGTAACGCGATAGTAACGAGAGATAGTAACGCGATAGTAACGAGAGATAGTAACGCGATAGTAACGCGATAGTAACGCGATAGTAACGCGATAGTAACCCGATAGTAACGCGATAGTAACGCGATAGTAACGCGATAGTAACGCGAGATAGTAACGCGATAGTAACGCGATAGTAACGCGATAGTAACGTGATAGTAACCCGATAGTAACGCGATAGTAACGTGATAGTAACGAGAGATAGTAACGCGATAGTAATGAGATATAGTGACGAAACTGAATAACGATAGAGAGTAACGCGATAGTAACGTGATAGTAACGCGATAGTAACGCGATAGTAACGTGATAGTAACGTGATAGTAACGCGATAATAACGCGATAGTAACGCGATAGTAACGCGATAGTAACGCGATAGTAACGCGATAGTAACGTGATAGTAACGCGATAGTAACGCCATAGTAACGCGATAGTAACGCGATAATAACGCGATTGTAACGCGATAGTAACGAGAGATAGTAACGCGATAGTAACGAGAGATAGTAACGCGATAGTAATGAGATATAGTAACGCGATAGTAACGCGATAGTAACGCGATAGTAACGAGAGATAGTAACGCGATAGTAACGAGAGATAGTAACGCGATAGTAACGCGATAGTAACGTGATAGTAACCCGATAGTAACGTGATAGTAACGTGATAGTAACGAGAGATTGTAACGCGATAGTAACGCGATAATAACGCGATAGTAACGCGATAGTAACGCGATAGTAACGTGATAGTAACCCGATAGTAACGAGAGATAGTAACGCGATAGTAACGCGATAGTAACGTGATAGTAACCCGATAGTAACGCGATAGTAACGTGATAGTAACGAGAGATAGTAACGCGATAGTAATGAGATATAGTGACGAAACTGAATAACGATAGAGAGTAACGCGATAGTAACGTGATAGTAACGCGATAGTAACGCGATAGTAACGAGAGATAGTAACGCGATAGTAACGTGATAGTAACGCGATAGTAACGAGAGATAGTAACGCGATAGTAACGCGATAGTAACGCGATAGTAACGCGATAGTAACGCGATAGTAACGCGATAATAACGCGATAGTAACGCGATAGTAACGCGATAGTAACGCGATAGTAACGCGATAGTAACGCGATAATAACGCGATTGTAACGCGATAGTAACGAGAGATAGTAACGCGATAGTAATGAGATATAGTAACGCGATAGTAAAGAGAGATAATAACGCGATAGTAACGCGATAGTAACGCGATAGTAACCCGATAGTAACGCGATAGTAACGCGATAGTAACGCGATAGTAACGAGAGGTAGTAACGCGATAGTAACGCGATAATAACGCGATTGTAACGCGATAGTAACGCGATAGTAACGAGAGATAGTAACGCGATAGTAACGAGAGATAGTAACGCGATAGTAACGCGATAGTAACGCGATAGTAACCCGATAGTAACGCGATAGTAACGCGATAGTAACGCGATAGTAACGCGATAGTAACGAGAGATAGTAACGCGATAGTAACGCGATAATAACGCGATAATAACGCGATTGTAACGCGATAGTAACGAGAGATAGTAACGCGATAGTAACGAGAGATAGTAACGCGATAGTAACGAGAGATAGTAACGCGATAGTAACGCGATAGTAACGCGATAGTAACCCGATAGTAACGCGATAGTAACGCGATAGTAACGCGATAGTAACGCGATAGTAACGAGAGATAGTAACGCGATAGTAACGCGATAGTAACGTGATAGTAACGCGATAGTAACGCGATAGTAACGAGAGATAGTAACGCGATAGTAACGCGATAGTAACGCGATAGTAACGCGATAGTAACGCGATAGTAACGTGATAGTAACGCGATAGTAACGCGATAGTAACGAGAGATAGTAACGCGATAGTAACGCGATAGTAACGCGATAGTAACGTGATAGTAACGAGAGATAGTAACGCGATAGTAACGCGATAGTAACGCGATAGTAACGAGAGATAGTAACGCGATAGTAACGCGATAGTAACGCGATATTAACGCGATAGTAACGTGATAGTAACGAGAGATAGTAACGCGATAGTAATGAGATATAGTAACGCGATAGTAACGCGATAGTAACGTGATAGTAACGAGAGATAGTAACGCGATAGTAACGTGATAGTAACGCGATAGTAACGCGATAGTAACGCGATAGTAACGCGATAGTAACGAGAGATAGTAACGCGATAGTAACGCGATAGTAATGCGATATTAACGCGATAGTAACGTGATAGTAACGAGAGATAGTAACGCGATAGTAACGAGAGATAGTAACGCGATAGTAACGAGAGATAGTAACGCGATAGTAACGCGATAGTAACGCGATAGTAACCCGATAGTAACGCGATAGTAACGCGATAGTAACGCGATAGTAACGCGATAGTAACGCGATAGTAACGTGATAGTAACGCGATAGTAACGCGATAGTAACGAGAGATAGTAACGCGATAGTAACGCGATAGTAACGCGATAGTAACGCGATAGTAACGCGATAGTAACGAGAGATAGTAACGCGATAGTAACGCGATAGTAACGCGATAGTAACGCGATAGTAACGCGATAGTAACGTGATAGTAACGCGATAGTAACGCGATAGTAACGAGAGATAGTAACGCGATAGTAACGAGAGATAGTAACGCGATAGTAACGTGATAGTAACGCGATAGTAACGCGATAGTAACGCGATAGTAACGCGATAGTAACGCGATAGTAACGAGAGATAGTAACGCGATAGTAACGCGATAGTAACGCGATATTAACGCGATAGTAACGTGATAGTAACGAGAGATAGTAACGCGATAGTAATGAGATATAGTAACGCGATAGTAACGCGATAGTAACGCGATAGTAACGTGATAGTAACGAGAGATAGTAACGCGATAGTAACGTGATAGTAACGCGATAGTAACGCGATAGTAACGCGATAGTAACGCGATAGTAACGCGATAGTAACGAGAGATAGTAACGCGATAGTAACGCGATAGTAATGCGATATTAACGCGATAGTAACGTGATAGTAACGAGAGATAGTAACGCGATAGTAACGCGATAGTAACGCGATAGTAACGCGATAGTAACGCGATAGTAACCCGATAGTAACGCGATAGTAACGCGATAGTAACGCGATAGTAACGCGATAGTAACGCGATAGTAACGTGATAGTAACGCGATAGTAACGCGATAGTAACGAGAGATAGTAACGCGATAGTAACGCGATAGTAACGCGATAGTAACGCGATAGTAACGCGATAGTAACGCGATAGTAACGTGATAGTAACGCGATAGTAACGCGATAGTAACGAGAGATAGTAACGCGATAGTAACGCGATAGTAACGCGATAGTAACCCGATAGTAACGCGATAGTAACGAGAGATAGTAACGCGATAGTAACGCGATAGTAACGAGATAGTAACCCGATAATAACGCGATAGTAACGAGAGATAGTAACGAGAGATAGTAACGCGATAGTAACGCGATAGTAACGCGATAATAACGCGATTGTAACGCGATAGTAACGTGATAGTAACGCGATAGTAACGCGATAGTAACGCGATAGTAACGCGATTGTAACGTGATAGTAACGCGATAGTAACGCGATAGTAACGCGATAGTAACGCGATAGTAACGCGATAGTAACGCGATAGTAACGCGATAGTAACGAGAGATAGTAACGCGATAGTAATGAGATATAGTAACGCGATAGTAATGAGATATAGTAACGACAAGGTAATAACAGAGTAACAACAGAGTAACGACAGAGTAACGACAGAGTAACGACAGAGTAACGACAGAGTAATGCGAGAAAAATAAATAAGTAAATTGATAGTATATAACGCTATAGGTAAACGCTATAGCAACACTCGTGTAACGAGATATATGTTAACGCGCGAAATTTCTAATATTCGTCACTATTACCGAATAATAATCGCGCTTTTTATCGATTAATTATTCGGTAATATGTTTTCGAATATAGATAATCGCAGGCGTTTCAAGCGGGTATTCACAACGATGGTCTACCGAGTAACATTCCTAACACTACTATTACTACGCAGAAAACGAAGATGAATGAGTCACGCAAGTCGGTCCAGCGGTCTGAGAAGAGAAGGGAAGCTCACGCCCGCGTGGTCACGACTTGCACCCTATTGTGCGTGTCGTTCTACGTAATAGTTAGCACCCTGCCCGCCACCCTCGTCTATCTGATACGACTGAAGCAAGGCGACCCTCTCATGTCGGACGCGCAGATGGATAAAGATCCCGTTTGGATCAAATATTTCAGGTATTATGAGTCACCGTGTACCGATATCGTGAGTCACTGTTGCATTCGAATGTGTTTCTCTTTAGATGCGAATTCTCATTCTTTTATTTTTCAATTTTACTATCACATTTCATATTGCTAAGAAAACATATAAGTTAATTTGTATTTTGTATCTCGAGGAATACATTAATTATATATATAATTAAATCTATATATCTGAAAATTAATCTATATAATGTCCCAATAAATGTATACACTGAAAGCCAGCTTAAATATAAACCAATGTATTTATCAACATCCTCTTTGTCCACCTCATTACTATTATATCCGCGCCCTTAATACACACACGCGCGCGAACACACGTTATTACACGCGTCCATACACGCGGCCATCTCTCCCACGTGATCACAACAACAACAACAACAACATCCGGTCCAACAGATCGCTGACCATCCGTAAGGTGATAGAGGAGGCGTGCATGTCTCACTACGCCTGTAACTTCTTCTTGTACGCGATCACTGGCAGCCATTTCCGCACTAGAGCCTGGCAGGTTAGGCTTATACTGTTATTGATACCGGTAACCTGTGTGTTTAATCATCAGTGTACAGTTTACACGGTACAGTTTAACAAATATAAATGATATGTATATATATATATATATATATATATATATATAATAATCATTTATTAGAAGATGTAATTTAAACTACATAATTTGATTTAACATTATTTAAAATTATTTTAATCAAATTTATTAGAATAAAATATGAACTTCTAAACCTTTCTAGATGGCTCCACATTAAGATGTTACTCTTTTACAGCGTTTTCTCCCATCACATACTATATGCGCACGCGTCTATGTGTACATGTGTATGTGTGTGTCTATGTGTGTGTGTGTATCTATAGACACATATATGTGCGTGTATGTGTTTATGGTATACTATGCAGAAATAATCTATATGTTATCAGGTATGCATTCTTTAAAGTTAACAGACATTTATTTACTAATTATATTTTAATACATATACATATGATTTATACTAATATATTTAACTACATTTAACTAATAGCACCCATTTTAATGTTAGTATGTAAGGGTTTCGCTTACACCGCGTGTCACCTGACTTAGTAACTACGTAACACGTGATATGACGTAAGTTATAACCACAGTCACGTGTCCTATAGGTGCTGATAGGTAAGAGAAACGATAGGGAAGCCGAGAGAAGGCTGTCAACCGGTTACTCGAGGTACGACCGCAAATCCGTCTGTCTGAAAACTACGCCCCTCGTGGAAAACTCCCTATAGGGGGCGTCACCCCCCGATACAATCACGTGACTTAGGCTGTGTATGAGCATGGAAAGTTTGACAGTTGTATACACTGGTATACACGGTGGACTGTCAGGTGATATTTCGCCTAGAGACAACTCGGTAGCCTATACATATGTATACATATGGATAGGCTACCGAGTTTTATCCAGGCGATATATCACCTGACAGTCCACCTGTCCACGTGACCAACTTCCCTGCCCCGAAACCACGTGACTTGTCTCGTTATCGTTATCGTTACGTAGGCGTATTGATATCGTGCCACGCGTGTGTGTTGTACGTTATCATCGCGTGGTCAACGTATCGTATGACCTTGACCTGTGGTCGCATGCATTACCCACGTGATGTCCGTCCGCTTTCGTCGACCGTACCGGAAATAGGCGAATAAAGCTGTGCTTCGTCAATAAACCTTACTGTCATACGACTCGTGTTCAATGTGTACTCATAAGTTATATTATTCTCCTAATTAGAAATAAGTAATATAATATCCGGTTATTAGAACATTGCATATATACATACAAACATATATACGCGCGCATACACACATATACCATATATAAACACACACATATATATATATATATATTATTATTATTATTATCAGATTTAGGTACAAGTACCTGGGTAATTGTAGAAGCATTGCTGCTTGTCGAGACAATTACCCTATTATATATATATAGTAGTGTACAGTTAAAACGTATACGAAATATATATGATTGCATAACCCCATGTATTACTTAGCGACTCTATTATCTCGAGGTAATTCATTCGTTACACACGATATCGTTATATCCGAGCTTATCATCGCGGAAGTAAGGGGTATACCTATAGGTATAGCGATACACGGCCTAGATTAAAGCCCCGCCGGTAAATATCACCGTGACCTATAGGTATCACATGATCTATCTACTTCCGTTCGCTATTAAGTTAGTGTTGTACTTATAGATGTATGTAAATAATAGTTTCCGTGGTACACAATAATCATCATAACAATAATTATATATATATATATATGTATGATGATTATTGTATATATATATATATATATATATATAGGTGTGTGTGTATAAATAATATCATTTACATTGCGGCTAGATACTACATATAGATTTCACTAATGTGAATTATGTGATTATTCTAGAATGATTCAACTAATATCCTATAGTCCTATATATATATGTATATATTATACGCTGTAAATACACCACGATTCAAAAATGTTACATGCTTATTTTAAGATTACGCATTTCACTATAAAATGTACCTTAATAATGATCAATTAATATGTATTTTAATGTTGATCAATTGACCTTGATATTGATCTTAAGAATCGTTAATATTTATAACAAAACATAATAAAAATTTCTAATTCTAGGTATAAATATATTTAAATATATAGACATAAATATATTTATATATTCATATATGTATATGGCATATGTAAATCAATAATGGTAATACATTTATTTATTTTTTATTATTAGTTTTGTCTCCTGTTTTATGTCATTTTGAATATCTATTTTCTATATTCAATAAATTATATTATTATATTATTATATATATAAATACATGAAAAGTATACTACATCATATACAACATACATGTATACTATTCATGTATTAACCTCGCGTTATACACTTGTGTACACATAAGGAATAGTATCGAATACTATAGTATTATTATTGTTAGAAATGTTTGTAGACTTTTTAGTACAGATAAATATAGTACAAAGTTTAAAGTTTAAGATAATATAAATAGAAATATAAAGTGGATATAAGTAAGAGATCATGTGTATGTAATTTCATGTAATCAATATAATAAACTAATATAATTGAATACCAACGATATATTTTTGGTAAAATAGTATTATATATATATATATATTATAATTTATTATTGAATAGAAATAAAAATATTATAATTATTGATCACTGATAATAAAATACCGTATACAAATTTTTATTAGGTACAATTTTTATATATTCGAAATTAGCGATAACTACGTCATTAAATGTTTAGTTAATCATCGTCATCAGCGACTAATCAGCGATCATCTTCACTTGTACCTTAAGTACGCCCCTTTTGGAGGCGTGGCTTATGGCCTCTTGGATGTCATCGAAGTCGTAGGTATGACTAATCAATGACGTCAGATCGAGACGGGTCAACGTATCCATAGCTGCTCGCATATCTCCACATCGCGATCCTGTCGTACGGTGGTATTACATAACTTTCGTTATATAAAAACTACAATAATGATGATAATAACTATTTATCACGAGTATAATAATGAATATTGTGCGTATTTATCATAGATTTATAGTTTATTGTAAACTATAAATCTATGGTATTTATATTATATCGAAATTGTAATTATCTTATAATTTAGCGTATAGTTTAATAGTATAATAAGTTCTTTATTTGTATTAAAGGATATTATAAATATAAGTGAATGCGTAGCTACCGAATATGTTATAGCATACGTATACGTTTATTATCTTCAAATACATTGGGACATACATTCTATATCTATCTACTCTTAGGGTGTGATATGTGTAGCATGGAAAGTTGAACAGGTTGACAGATGTTGACAGTCTATCGCTGTATCTACACAACTTATCAACTGATAAACTGTCTGTTTATCTTACCTGCTTTCCGGCTACAAAAAGCACACCCTTATGTATAATGAGAGATTCGTTAATCGGATATTGTAACCTAAACATTACGTAATCAGTGCTACCTAGTCATAGTTACGTCGTGGTTATGTCATAGGTACCTATTATCCGGAGTTCCTTGACGACGAAGGGCGTGGCGTTGAACTCGTGACCGGTGACGCAAGTGGTCTTCAGTACGAGGCGACCCAGCGGTCTCGTCAGCTGACCGGCCACACTGAGACCAGAGCTTGACCCCGTCGCCTCTATCACTGCGGAGAATGCACTACGGACGGCGGACAGTGGTCAATAGTGACCAGTGGAGTGTGGGTACACGTGTGTGTGATGGTATCGGTCGCTTATTAACATAACAAACAATCTACTTCAATACTATATATTAATATATATATATATATATATATATATATATATATATATTTATATATATATGTATGTATATATGTGTGAATGTAATTTTGAATATTATATATATTATCTTGAGTTATAGTACATAAACATGATATGGCCTATAAGTAATGTAATCTGATAGTATATACTTTTATAATATAAGTTATTGACGATTGTGTATGTTAATATGTATCTCTCAACGCTTGATGGAATAGTATGTATATGTATACTTATATATTACATAGTGGTGTATTAATGTTTATGAATAATAGATAGAATGAAATAATAATTCCAAAGTTGTATATACATACTATAGTATACCAGAGGACTAATATTATAATATAAAAATGTTATATAACATGTCCGCGGGGTTTACATCAAGACTGTTACATCACCGTGTTGACTTTACGACTTAAGCTAACCTAGCTAGGTGATGTATTGTCACGATAGCATTGTTTCACTTACGTGTGAATAATCATTAACCTTTCGTATGTGTTAGCGATATCCCCGTCTTCTATGATAACAGTTATGCCTACCTTCTTTAGAATATCTATTGGCGGTTTTAAATAGTTTATATTCGTAGTTGAAGATGATTAATAATAATAACTAAAATAATCATTCAAATAATGTGAACAATGGTAATAGTAATGATAACAGTAAGTGTGCTGATACTAGTATATCAATAGTAATAATTATTATTATAATATGTTATTTAAATCCCCTTATTTCATATCCTATATTAATATCTGTATTGGAAATAAACCTTAATATAAGACACCATCACAAAATGATCTAGATAGAATCTCTAATTTAAATCCATCATTAAACATAGGCAATTAATAATAATAATATCAATTATTATCATAAATTAATATAATAAATTGTTTACACTATAAACAATATAAAAATAGTCATTAATTTCTATTAGTGAATAATAAATACCAAGTTTCTCTTTGTGGTGTCCGAATACCGTTAGATGTCTACACTTGTCGTGAATTGCCAATGCGATGATGAGACCTAGTTTACCATCTCCTATGATGGCGACATCGTCATCTTTAGTCACGGCACCCTACATGTATTTAGTAATCGTAATTTGGCATCGAGTATAATTATTATAGTTAAATAATATATTATTTAACTAAGTATACTTAACTATATATATATATATAGATAAACATTAATATTTAATTTTTTTAAATTAATAATTATAATTATTCTATAGCATGCTAGTTGAATGAACTAATTATCTACTAGTATCTAATTATTGAGAAGTAATATATTCGATGTAAACATAATAGTAATATATTACTAACAATTACAGTTTAAATAAATATTAATATGTATTAATATATAAAAATTATATATAGTATATATTCCAAAATCTGGCAACATAGAAGAAGTTGGTAACTATAGAGGAATATCATTATCTGCAGTCATCGCAAAAATAATAAACAATATGATATTAAATCGTATTAAACCATATATTGACCCTTTATTAAGACCTAAACAAAACGAGTTCATATCCGGTAGATCTACAATTGCACACACCAGTGCACTGAGAAGATTAATTTAAGGAATTAAAAGCCATGTCCTAAATGCAGTTATAATTTTTGTTGACTTCAAAAAAGCATTCGATAGTATTGATGGCAGAAAATTGCTAGAAATGTTAGCGGCATATGGTATATCATCTACCATAATTAATGCAATATAACTATTCTATGAAAACACTGCAGTGTTTTCATGAGGCCAGAAGTATAGCACCTAATGGCGAAACTGAATTCTTCAAAATATCGAAGGTCTACTACAGAGAGACACAATAGCACCTTTATTATGTATCATAACTCTAGACTACGTAATGCGTCAATTAATTGGAGAATATTATTAAAATCTCGGTGTCAATATAACAGAGAGAATAACAAGAAGTTATTATAACCGATTTAAGCTATTCTGACGATATAGCATTGATATCTCAAGAAATATACTAAGCTCAATAACTGCTACATAGAGTTGACATAGAATCTGGAAAAATAGGTATCACGCTAAAACTATACACTGTTAAAAATTAGGGTACAGCGAATGCCTTTTTTAGGGTGTAAGTATTGTCCCAATAGCCGTACCCTAATTAGGGTACAATTTGAATAAATACGATCAGTACCCTAAAAATGAACAAACTGTACCATAAATAATTGTAGCTGGTTGTACCCTAAGTATATGATACCGGGTACCCTAGTGCAATTGTATGGCATGTACCATAATAGAACTTCATGATATGTTATTTTAATAGTCACGTACCCTAATATTTAACATAGCTGTACCCTAATAAATATATAGAGTGTACCCTAGTGTATTTAACAGTAATGTACCCTAATATTTAACATATATGTACTTTAAAAATAGAGGCCTTAAAGCTACTGTTGAAACCGTTCTATTATATGGTAATCAATACTGGACCTTAGACAATATGCTGACAAAACGGATAGATGGATGCTATACGCTTACTACGTATGGCTCAAAATATCTCTTGGAAAAACAAAACAAGCAACGAAAACAATATAATGGATCAATCATCACCTAAAACAACAGATATAGTCGATGAAAGAATGTTAAATCTTGCCAGACACTGTATATATATACAGTATACGTCACAAATAAGAAATGACACATAACCTAAGTATATGGACACCCACACGAGGAAAAAGAGAACCGGTCGTCAACAGTTTACGTTTATAGATCTATAGCCTCGAGGCTCTAAAACTTCATACAGGTCTCGAGGACAACGATGAAATACGATATGTGGTACTGGATCGTGGTGAATGGAAGAAACTGTCGAGAGCTCGACGAAAGTAAGTAGTATACATATATGTGTATATCAGTATACTGCACGAAAACATAAGTATTGTACATTGTATATAATGGACGATAATATGATGATATGTGAATTATCGTATGTGTAACTATAGTTATGGTATAACATAAACTATTATTATATATATATTCTTTTTCTCAGTGTTTTCGTATTATTTCATATCCTATTGATTCAATAGAACATGTATGTATTTATCATATAACCAGGGAGACCTAGCTGCTATAATATATATCACCCACATACAACGCGAACCACAACAAGATACCGCCTTCCTAACTTGTTCTAGAATGCGGAGAGAGGCTGCCAGGGGTTCACAGAACGTAGCGTTCTCATCTGATACTCTGTCGGGTACGGGTATCAGGTTCTCTTGGGGTATGGTCATGTAGTCAGCGAATGTACCGTCCTGGTAAGGGAGGGTGGGGTGAAGATGAGGATGAAGCGGGTATTAAATAGCGGTACATTTCCCATATCTAGGCATGCGCTATAATTGCGTGGCACCTTTTTGATGATTCCTAGAACCGTCCTATTCAAACAATGATTACGTTGGACAGCTCCACCTTCGCCGCAACTCCTGTCATAAGATCACGTGTTAAGTCGGTGACGTCATATGTGGCGGGCTATATATTAGATGGGGGTCACATAGAGGGTACTTTTATAGCGTGTGAAGTTGGTAAGATGGGCAGATACATAGCGGTGATACAACGGGAGTCTGTGCATCTGTGCAATATTTTATGGAACGCGATGCAAACCTAAATCTTTATCGTGTCTACGCTATCAACTTCCGGTAAGTGGGATGTCAGATGAGCGTATCAATATCCCGCATAGCTTAAGCATAATATCCACGATATACATGTTTTTGTTATTGTTATGTTTGTGGAGTCCTTTCATCCCATCCAGGAACTTATATGAAGTTTTCACTTATAACCATATGGATCTAATGTCCCTTCGAAGCCGTTCTCGTCTTAATGTATCCATGGTTTTAACGAGAGCCGATAATTTGTGTATACATAATTATATAAGATCACTTCTAACTATTATGTTAAGACCTATTTAAATGGTCCTAATTAAAACCACGTCTTAATACATGTGTGTCTGACGCCTTAGCCAACTGAGCCACACAGCCAGTTACATATATACCGCAGTAACTATGCGTCACTAGCATCCTCTACACCTAATCTCGGTATGATCTTACACGTGTTTAGAATAATCTGGCTCGGCTTACTTTGAAATAATCCTAAACGTGTAAGTTGAAGCGCGTGACCGGATGTGCGATAGTCTCGAGACTATAGCACTAAGTCGAGGACACTCCCCCTCGCTAAGGATACGACCTACACGTGCAGCCTTGTAGAGGTCGACAGTTGATCTCGCCTACCACTCGTTGACCTTCCTTCAGTCGGTCCTGTTCCGTGGTCAACTGTTCTATCGTGCCTAGAAACTCGTGTCCCAGTATTCCTAGAACACACAATAGGTGAAGTAAACGGGGTCTGCTATGACGTACGACGTACATTACACGAAGTGCACGTCATGCACTACCATGGTAGTCAATAAACTCTCTAAATTACAACAACTATTATACATCATATATATATATATATATATAATGTGAATATTATGATATATTCATTACCATTAAAGCTAAATACATGCATATTATAATCTATTTAATTAACCAATTCAACTAGAATAGTATACTATATATGTGTGTGTATGTGAGTTTAAGTTATATTTAAATTTTAATATAACAACGATCATTAAAAACTTTTATTTGTTATCAATTAGATATTTTCTGCGTGAAAAGTTAACCAAATTAAATATTTCATAAATTATTTTATGAATACATAAATGTATCATACATATTATGTAGCTGTATATACATATATGATCTACAGATTCTTGATGATTTATATTTGTTAACATCTTTGGTATACCTATATGTTAACACCTTTGGTATATATATATATATACACAAGTTTTTAAATGTGTTTATTTTCGCGTTTATGTTGCGAAATGAATTACTAATTACTAATGACTAATGAATAATGACTAATTATAATTAGTAGATATCTATAGATATCAATGATGCTTACAGATTACTTACATAACTATTACACGGCACCACTATCACTACGATCTTCAACAATAGACTGAATAATAATTATAAAACTATCAATTTTCTAAAATGCTGAATATGTATTAACTATTATTCATGTGAAACATATATATATATATATTATATAATATATATAATATATATAATATAATATATATAATATATATATATAAGAAATAAACTAACATAAATAGGTTGAAATAAATAAAAATCTAAAAAATACCTCATAATTAGCTCATCATGTAAATAAAAAAATGTAAACTAAAGTAATGTGACATTAGAGTAATGTATGACTATATGCTAATAATAAAGATAATATATTAATGTATATATATATATATATATATATATATATATATATATATATATATATATATATATATATATATATATATATATATATATATATGAATGAATTACATTATTTTCCGTAAAAGGGTTCACATAACAGAGATGTTACTAGATAAGAGGCGAAGTTATCAATTAATAGTTTGATTGACAGGTACCCGCTAAGCGTATTATATAATACAAATAGTATCGTAGATAATAAGGAGAATAATACAAATGCATTATTTTAAGTTTAAATTAAAATTATTTTAAATAAAAATATCATAATTATAATCCTTAATGTAATGATTATAATCTTTAATGATTATATCAAATTAGTAGGTGAATAATAGTGGTAACAATCTATGATATATATTAAATATGTATTAAATAAACGTCAATACTCAGATAGTTGTATTAAACTTAACTGAATGTTAAACCTTGTATATACAACCTATATATATATATATATATATATATATATATCACTAAGGGTATATATACAGATGATTAACCACCTTAAAAACATGAATATTAAATATCCTATATATAGGAAACCTGTAAATCCACCTTTATACCCTTTCAGCAGCTCGAGGTCCGTCTTACATATGCCTATCCGTGTGATCCTTACGAGGGCTTCACCCATGGAAGGTGAGGGTCGAGGTATGTCCTTCAAGAGATGTCCTCCGTCCGGTAATGATACGTCTACTATATAAGCTCGCATTGCTGGTGCGATGAGATACCTGTCGATGTGTATGTTTTAGTTTTATATTTTATATGTTAACGTTAGTTATTTATGTATGCATATATATGTATGTATACATTAATGTATATATATAGTATACGACGCAGTATATTTTAGATTTTGATCACATTTTATATATTTGAATTTTATATAGTTTTACTAAAATATATACATTTATATTTTATTCTTTATATAATATATTTTAATTTATTGACAAATAAATAACTCATACGTATATAAAATGAAACTTATATCTTTATTTGATCTTTTGTTCTCGATAAATCTAGTTTATTTATTTGGAAATATTTTTAATTAAATTATTATAAAATAAATAAATAGTTCATATTCATTAATAATTTCTCTAGACTTCAAGAATATAATACAAATTCATAAATTATTAATATTACATTTTAAAAGCAGTTTAAAAAAAACTAATATTAACAGATTCTGAAAAATGATAACAAATGATTTTTCAAAGCAAAATTATGTCACTTTTGAAGATAGGTAATACAATTGATGATTATACAAATTCCCGGCTATAAATTATATAATCCACGGAAAAATAAGTGTATACTATACTAGCGATAAAATAATTCAAATAAACATAAATATAGCAAGGTAACACGGGATAAGCCGGGCCCCAGTCACCTAGTATATATATCGCGAAATTGAGTATAATTTTATATTTTCATAATTATTATTTATTATTATTCATATATATAATTATACCAAATATTTTTCTAAGGTACTTCGGTGTTAAGGTGATAAGGTGCTTCGCATAATATTTGATTATACTCTATAAAACATACAATATAATATATATATATATATATATATATATATATATATATATATATTTATACAATATGAGTAGAATTATTCTATAAACAGAATAACTTGTATTTTAATATTACGTAACAAAACCTATGTATTGTATTTTGAACTAGTTATTATAATACTTTATCATTAGGTTAATGTTTCTATGTATGAGTCATTTAATAACATTCTTATTTTAAATGTTGGTATATATATTTATATATTAATACCAGTGAGGGTATTATAATATACAATATATTGTACTGCATTGGTGTTTTAAATAAACGATCCTATCCTATAGTATGTATATCATATATATATAGACGTATTAAAATAATTAATAATTAATAATTAGTTACTATTTAAGTATATATATAGTATAGTATAGTACCAGGGGTCGCGCTAATGTGCAGTCAACGCAAAAATGGGAAGTCAATAATTTATTTGTGCAGTCAATTTTTCAATTTTGTGCAGTCAATTTATCAATTTTGAGCAACATTATTTTTATTATTCTAATTAATTTTTGGAGGCATTATGTAAGATGCAACCATGCGGGAAGTTTCCCGATATTGTTACATTACTGAGCACAAGAAGATCACCAAAAAAAACAGATTGTGGTGTATAATAATATATGGAAAATATACCATTATGAAGTATCAAAGTTCTGAATATCATAAAAAATGTATTATTACTTATCATAAAAATATTGAAGGGATAAAACAATCAGATAAGACACCACTAGAAAACTATATATCAAAGGCATGCCTTGTTGCAAATAGTGATGTAGCTTATACGATAGGATCGTTATTGATCATGGTGTATTATGATGCAAATAAGTTGGTTTTACCTGAATATTATTTCCCTGCTAGAGAAGTTGTGAATATGATGGCATCACAATTTAAATATAATTCTGATGATAATATTATTACGAATACCGATTTACAATATATCAAGCCACATACGCATAAAGAATTATTATCCATTATAATAGATACATATATGAAATATTACAAAAAAAATCAAAAATGCTACTGCAATATCTCTTCGGTCAGACGGTAGTGTAGACAGGACATAGGTTTGTTAATAAGATATGCACACTTGAGAAATTAATTGATAACGTGGAATCGAATCGCTTATATTTTCAGGTGTAGGAGAACCTTTGAAACGTGGATCTGAATATTGTGATATTTAACATAATGATTAAATCAATGGAAAATTTTCTTGGATGTAAAGTAACAAATTTTATAATGAAAGAGGTTTCGACGTTAGTGATAGATGGTATATCTGTAAATACAGGAAATAATAAGGGTGTATGGAAGATATTTCAAGATTATAGATTGGAGAAGTTCAGCGAGCCCGTAGCTCCGCCTACTTACAATATGGTGTTGTGCACAAAAGTCAAGTATGGCATGGAAGGCAGCAAATAATGAAATACCAGAAATTAAAAATATGCTTATGACATTAAGTGGTATTTCATCATATTTCGCTATAACTGGAGTCAGATGCAGAGAGTTAAAAATATTGTAAAGTAAAAAAACCTTATTGTTTGCTTTTCCAAAAAATATTTGAAATACGATGGAGTGAATTCACTCATCAACTAGTTGAAGTCATATTAAAATCATGGAATGCATTAATAATGTATTTTAATTATTCATTATGCTTTGTGGCCGATGTAGCCTACTAATTATATTCTCTCGATATCAAAAAAAGATATAATCCGATTCGACTACGATATGTGATATTAATCAACAACTTAATAATATGGAGGTTTATCATATTTATATATTTAATATTGCAGAATACAATGCCTATAGCCCCTGCTATTCAGAGTAAAATAAAGAATGTTTCATAATATTTCATAATATTTAAAAATACAATTGTAACTTTAATAGATTATACTGAATAAATTATAAAAAACCGATTTAATTAGTGGATGGGTTACTAAGTTAATCGATTCAATTGAAAAAACCAATGCTACTCATTACTTGAAAGGTATTTATTGGAGAGAAAAAATAAGCGTGAAGTAAAACATAATTTATATGTATCTGAAATGAGATATATATCTGCAATAAAAGTAGAAATTATAAAAACTTTAGTAAATAATCTTAAGGAGCGATTTACAATAGATGAAAATATATTTTCAAATCTTGAACATTTTATTAAATTAAAAGAATAGGTACACATAAAGCAAGTACATACTTTGATAAGTGCTGATTTAAACTTAAGAGATTTATCTTTACAATATAACGATTTATTATTGCATTCAGAAATTAATATATTCAGAAAATACAATCTTCTTGAACTTGTTATAAAGCTATAAAAGTATGTATGAAATAGATATAAAATATACCTAATATAAATGTATTATTTTCTAGCATGGAAGAAATGTCAGCATTATGTTGTACATATAGTTGAATTATGTGCGCTAAAACACACAGTGCCGAAGTGGAAAGAATTATATCTGCAAAAAATGTGCTTAAGAAAAGCACAAAGAAATAGAATTAAAATAGAAACTAAGAATAATCAATTATTTATTCATTATAATATGCCGGATCTTGAAAATTGGGATCTAAGACCTACGTTATTAGCTTGTTTAGTTATTTAAATAAAAGTCATTAATAATATTTTAGCCATCGTTTAATGAAATCGTTCAATGATAAATATACGAAATCATAGACAACACAATAGAGAGCATGGTAAAACACAAGAGTATTTCAAGGAATTTTTGCTGGTGCAGGAAAACATAAAGGAGAAGAAGAAAATAAATCCCTTTTAAAACAATAAAATTCTAAATATAGCACAATAAAAAATAAACATAAACACTTTATCTTTAAAATATATTTTGTAGGCATACGTTTTTGCTGTAATTATCAATATTTCAGCTTACATGCATATATTACCTACCTATGATTTATAATAATTATATATATATATAACTATTAAAACTATACAATATTAATTGATACATAATTATTAATAATTATATATTTGTGTGCAGTCAATATTATTCCTTAATGCGACCCCTGTATAGTACCTACTAGTGATGTAAATGATGCTAAAATCTAAAGCATGGTGCATTTCAGTCTCAGTTACCTAAAGTCTCAACTCGGCTCGGGCTAGTTTTGTTAGAGTCTCGGCTCGTCTCGGGCTCGATTGGCTAGAGTCTCGGCTCGGCTCGGGCTCGTTTTTTTCCGAAAATGAAAGTCTCGGCTCGGCATTAATAAACAAAAGTCTCGGCTCGGCATCAAAAAGCTCGGTATTATTTACACCACTAGATGAAATTTACACTATTATTCACGCGAAGTTGGCGCAGATTTTTTTTTTAAATTGATGTAAATGTGAAATATATATATAAATTAGTATTAACATGTAATTTCAAAAGAGCATCATTTCGACTCGGTAATGTTTTGTAAAGTCTCAACTCGGCTCGGGTTCGTTTTGTTAGATTCTCGGGTCATCTCGGGCTCGTTTGTTTAGAGTCTCGGATCGCTTGGGCTCGTTATTTTTTCCTAAAATGAAAGTCTCTTCTCGGCATTAAAAACCAAAAGTCTCCGCTCGGCATCAAAAGCTCGGCATCATTTACATCACTAATACCTACTACATACTCTATTTATTGAAAGTATGTATAAGTATACTTATACGTACTTTCAATACATAGAGTAGGAATGAATATGAATATTACATGTAGTATACTATAATATATATATATATATATATATATATATATATATATATTTATACTTTATATACTATGTATATTAACATTTATATAACTGATTACATATATAATTAACTAATAAATGTAACTATGTATAGTTATATACTAGAATATATATATACGGTGTCCATAACAATTATTTAATTAATTTACATTAGAATATTTAATATCATATATTATAATGCATTATTTATTATAGGTATATAATATATACTATTTATATATATACTATATATACTATATATACTATATACTATATTTATATACCAACCTATAATACCTATAACAATAATATTTGTTTTATAATATTATATAATACCACATCGTAGTATTTTAGTATGGTGTAGTTTCTATAGCGATAGTAGTAAACATTAAACCATAGTAATACTATAGTGTTATGACGTAATAGTTACCTAATATGTATACACTAGTTATGCAATATTACCTACCTCGGTATTGAAACGAAACGATGAAGCGAAATATCGATAGCTTATATATGTATGTGTGTATTCTATACGTTAACGTTGATGTTGATACACGCACACATGAGCGAGGCAATACACGTAATGAACGAGTGTAATGGGGAACTAATATTGTAGTGTATATATTGTTATTTTTATATATGTATATTATAGAGTATATCTAGTATTGTAGTTATTTGTTTATTTAAACATAAACCGCGTTGTATTTACAACTTTAGTGTAA
This sequence comes from Osedax fenrisi, assembly GCA_964019155.1. NCBI lineage: Eukaryota > Metazoa > Annelida > Polychaeta > Sabellida > Siboglinidae > Osedax > Osedax fenrisi. The sequence goes on from OZ025239.1 coordinate 78,104,898, forward strand.
ATAGTGTATATATTGTAATATAATATAGTACTATATACTATAGTACTATATATATAGTGTATGACAGCTTCTACAGCGACCAATGATATAACATTTTTTATACAATTAGTATACCTTGCAATATAAAATATCACATACACACACATATATATATTATATATACTTATATTTCTTTAACATTCATTATTGTATATTTCCTCCATATTTGAACTCATACATATTGTAAGTAAGTAATCGGGGTTAAATCCGCTACTTCTTTACTGCCAAACTTAAAATACACTTCTCCTCTAGCTATTAGTTATATTTATTTCCTTTCTCCTATTATTATTGTAATATCATTCCATTATTAAGTATCTTGTTTTGTTGTTGTTATAATTCATATTTATTTATGCGCACTATAGTGCACTATAGGGTGGTATATACCTACTACCTTTGTTCTCGCTTGACCGTTGGGTCTAATACATGTATTGCATCATTGAAATATATATATATATATATATATGTGTGTGTGTGTATGTGTGTATTTGTGTGTATGTGTATGTGTGGTTAACTGGAAATGTATATGAATAAGAGTAAATAGAGAATTATACCAGTTCGAATCCGATTAAACAGTGTTAAACTATTATTTACAATATTATTAGTTCTCTCGTCGATGGAATAATGTTGATATATTTACTAAATATTATTAAGTATATCTGGTTTTTAATTTATAACACGATTTCATAATATTAACATTTCCACTCGTGAGATGGTGCACTTACCAAACACCGTACTTAGGAGTTACTTACAAGACCTCCTATAACCTCGAGGTTATAGGAGGTCTTGGTACTTACCGTTTCATAATAAACTCTCGTACACGTGTCCCCTATTGAGCCCCTATTACATATAATTCTTGAATGTTGATGAACTAAATATAAACCATGAATTATTGAAAACATACATCCAAATATAACTCAAATTGTATTGTTATCTATATCGATCTCTTCTTGTAAATTTAAGAAACCCTACTACGGTAGCATGTTATTGATACAGCAAATTTAATGTAAAAAAACTCAACAAACTCTATGTTTAATTAGTTAAGAATATTGTCTCGAATTAAATTATCCCGTAATAATAATTACCCATAATCATCAGTATTTAAATATTTCGTTTTACCAAAGTTCTCATCATAATAAACGTACTCCCGATTCCCATCAATATCCGAGTTAACATCCCTTCTTATTATGTTACCTCTAATACATTATTGACCTACCTACCGCTCCACCACACGTTCAGCGATCGTTGTTATCGAGTTATAATCTGCCTCCTTCATATTCGATCACATGATTATCATTACCCGAGTAGTCCTCTATTGACATCGACAATGTATATACCATGTCTACATAGTTATCGTATTCTTTATATCATAGCTATCCGACCGTTAAACATTACTTCACTTATGTTATTATAACATTGTTATATATATATATATATATATATATATATATCTAAACCTCGTAAAAACCTTATGGGTACCCCGATGATGTTATCTTAGACTATCCTATTCAGTATAAACCTACCTCCTTTATTTAAAATAAACTTTATCAATTTGGCTTTTACTTATTTCCTATAGGAATATCTATAGATATTTATATTAACTCAACATTGAAAGAATCAATGTGAAAAAACCACCAAATACATTCTTCACATCATATTTTTAAATTTATAACAATCCTATTAATTTCTCATGCTGAATAAATATACTGCTAATATTTAATGAACACAGTTTTTATATATTGGTTATATCTTATTTTTTAAATAAGTATAAGTTAGCTATAGGTGTACCTATGCATTGTTTTAGAAGAGAATACATTGATAGAAACAAGATATAACATTTTTATTAATAAATTATATTATTCAAATTGTTTACATCTATGCATATATTTGTTATCTAAATATAATGAGAATTTCAATTATTTTATATAGATGAATAAAAAGTTATGGACTTTAATTATGGACTAAATAGATTAAAATTCATAAAATTAAAATACTGAGAAAATAGCTGCCAAAGTTAGGTACATACTTTGATTATTTTATAATGGATGTTTATTTTTAATAGTAGATGTTATAAAATATAATGTATATAAACTTATTAATATAAATAATTTAGGTACACATTTTGATTGAAATGATAGATAAATTAATTATTATAATTAAAATGAATATGAAAAATATGAAATTAAAGATAATCGATGCTATTTAATTATTTATTTAATCGAATTCACATCATAAAGTATAAAAGCAAGACTTCCTATAACCTCAGAGATTATAGTAGGTATTGCCAATACCGTATTGGTAAGATGGACATTGCAGGAGTAATCATTGCCTCATTTAGCTTCAAGCTAAAGGAGGCTATGGACGAACATTGAACATAAAGTTTATAATCCTGCGTCTATGGGTCTAAAAAATATCTGTATAATATATTTAACGTCTTTGGTGAAATAATTTCTTATTATTATTGGTAAATATAAAATTTAAATATTTTATCAGCTATGATTTGTAATTTGTAACATTATTTTATAAATAAATCAATAAATATTAAAATTATATTTATGAAGACTAGATTAATTTATATTAATAATGTATATTAATAAAAGACTATTACATAACATAATTAAAAATAATGAGGCTGAAAATAAGGTTTAATTATTATAATAATAATTTTAAATTAAATTAAATTATTATCCTGATGATTAATATGATTATTATATTATTATAATAATAACTATATGATAATTTTAAATTATAAATTATATTAATTTAATTAATTAATGGTTTAGAATCCTTATTTTTATCAAAGGGTGTGTTCGACGACAAGGACATGGAGTATTATAATAATAATAATTATAATCCATGTCTACTCAGTATATTTTCAGATATTTTTGTTATGAAGAGTACGTTATTTAAGGGGAGGTACGACGGTCCTGATACGTTACATACCGTATATTATTCACCAGCAAAATGTAAATAGATAAGCATTTTTACTTTACAGTAAATTCAATTACACACATTTAATAATTATTATTAAATTTGTAATTACAATAACTTATTGTATAACGTATACATAAATAATCACATTTTTTTTTCTTACGTTTAATAATATATCTCTATTATGAAATAGTTTTTATTACATATCCATTCATTCAAATATTTATTATATATGTTTATAAATATTATATTTAATATATCATATATTTACATATATTTAATATATAATATATAATTATTATATTATAATAATAATAATATAATATAATATAATATATTATATAATATAATATTATTTAATTTTCATATATTTTTTATTTATCATTAATAAACAAAGAAAAATTAAAATTAATAATTGTTAGTAAAAAAAAAGTATTACATTACAGCCTATTGTATTGTCTACTTATATTGAAAATTTCAATTCATTATTCCCATTATTCAATGTCTCATTGAATGAGATATTGAATTTTGAGTGAGAGTAATACATGAAAACATTATTTTGTGTAAATAGCTTTTAAAGTTTATTACAATAAAATTTTGAATTACCATTTAGAAAATGATATTACATACATATATGACATATATGACATATATTATATATATATTATATATATATATATATATTATATATATATATATATTATATATACTTGTATAATATAGAATACGTAAAATATTTATATATATAGTAAGATTATATGTATTATTGTATGTGGGAAACGATCAAAAAGGACGAGTTGAGGGTTAAATGTTACATTTGAAATACGAGTTAATAGTATATACATATATTTTGTATAGATATTTGTAGGTTATTTGGTTTAGTTGGTTTAATTTTGTCCTGTTGGGTTTTTTTTAGCTGCATTACATCCCAAAGTGAGCCTATACAAATTTATTTCGCATAAATTACAAAGTTATACAGTATTTAGTAATTATTACTAGTAATTTAAATTATATATTCAATTGGAACTTCCAATAAAATACTCTTTTTATGTACTTATATGATTATTTGATATATACTTTTTAGAACAAATGATAGATAAATATTTGATTATTTTATTTCTAAGATAATAATAAAAATTATTTTCTTCAAGAAAATAATAATTCCGAAGGAATACTGACATCGACCTCCAATAAGTCACGTGTCTAATCGAGAGTTTAAATAAATATTTCGCGGTGGGTGTTATATTTCTCAGTAAATTAATCACCTGGTAGTGAAGTTGTGTTCTATATATACATAAATAAACATATAATAAATATTATGCAATATAGTGCAATATTGCATGCTAATATATTAATATAATATTATATACGCCCCACACGTATTGTTTACTTGAATTCTTGGTTAGATACATGACATGTTGGGGGCCGATGTCAGTCTAACTCGTTATTTAATATGTTAAATTAATAACTTTTTACATTTAATCGAGCGTGTTATATTATTTATTTATATTTAAACTATACACAATGTGTATTACATGAACATAGATATAGGAAAATATATATATTATTTAAAAAATGATTTTTTTTTTAATGTTTTATCCATTATGTCATAATAGACATATACACAATGTACGAATTTAATAAAGCACCCCTAATAGTATTGTGAGGCACTTCATGAAGTGTATTGTGCTATATACGGTGTTTATTATTGTGTAGTCAATGACTGCTGCCAGTCTTACGGTATGCACGTGATGCATCAAGAAACATCATTTACTAAAGAAATGCATTATTTACTAAACACATAACGCAGTTATACTTTGTCGCGAACTTAACACTTATAACACACTCGACTACTATACATAGTACTATTACTTATAATAAGGGGTTTACGCCAGTGCCAGTGCCTTTGTTAACGATTTAAAAGTGGGGGGAAAATTCCAAAAATAGGTTTATACGAAAATTTCATATATATAAAAAACTATCTAATAAATAAATAGGACTATAAAATAATAGATTATGAAAATATTTAATTATGTGTGTGTGCAAAAAATAATTTGTGGGCCAGTTGCCCAAAAAAAACCTCTATAAGCACTGTATACGCCGTTTGCCTTTTACGGACGACGGGCACATCTAATGAGAAATACTCATCACCAGATAGTGGGCCATGTATTAAGATTTGCAATGATGAGCGAATTCATTGAAATGAATCGAATAGTTTACTTTTGTGAATGGTCACTTTGGCAGTAGTAATATAGAGGCATGATTAATCATTATAATTAATTATACAGTGGACTAATGTATTAATATTGGGCGTGTGTTCAACTTATAATGATGATGATGATATATATATATATATATTTATAATAAACTAATATATGTCACTTTATTTATCTTGAATACATATTTCAGAGCTTTTTTAGGACATATGTCATATTTTAAATATGATATTTATATTATTGTATTTCATATTTTTAAAAAACTTATCTAAATTTGAAAACAACAATTTATAATATATCGTTTATCATGTAAAGTATATGACAAATTTCATTAAATTATAAATATATAATTAAAAATTAATGTACCTTTCTTAATATTTATTCTAATTTATTATAATGAAATTAATTATTTAATGTGGATATCAGATTTATGAATTTAAAATTATGTTCGTAATAATATGAATGCAATCGATAATAATAAGTACAAATATTTACATTCACTTCACGCTGCAGTTTCACCAAGAGGAGGACATGTGGAGACGTCGCAAACAACAAGGAGACGAGGGAGACGAGATTCATGTCCGCCGCAAGATGAAGAAGATGAAACGTAACCGAGAGTTTGAACAACAACGTAAACTAGACATGAAATACACTGCAGCCACCACCACTACCGGGGATAAAGGGTTTAGTACATATCCGGGGGGGAGGGGCTATGTTATAGTAGCGTAGGTGTATCGCGTTCTACGTGGAACCTAATCTAGTGTCTTATCTGCTTCTATTCGATTTAAATGAATGAATTAAATCACTTTATTGACAATATCTATGCAGAATCAGTGAAAGCGATTACTTTATTAATTCGATATCTTATTCAACCAGTAGTGTAATTACACTACTGGTTGAATAAGATATCGAATTAATAAAGTAATCGCAACATTAATGTCCGTATTATATTTAAAATGTATCGCAAATTATAAGAAATAGTTGAATTACACTAATAGGGTATTCATGTTACATTATTATAATTGATCGCAGTGTGAATGTTTTACCACGCGGCAAAACACAGATTTCGTATGAGTAAAACAAAAATAGAGAACAAATTCTATGTTTGCGAAACCAGAATTTGTCACAGTAACATTTCACAGATCGTGCCGACAACTCTATACATCATCGGCTAATGTTCGCTTGCGGATAGGTCAAGGCGTACGTAATTAATGGTCTCCGCGATGTATACATTAAAGTATTACACCCGATAGTATCAGTAGTACTGATTCAGTACTATCGGGCCGATATCTGCGCTAATGCCCACTCTGATAATAATCGTATGCGTTATGAGACATGCTTAATACATATCTCCATGTAACCATGTTGTATCTATGTGCTAACTATGGCATTTATATCATCGTTAACATTATAGGGGGTAGTGGTATATAGAGGGGCGAGATATATAGACACTACTAAGAGTGGTGATATATAGGCAATATATAGAAGATATATCCATATTGCATACACATCTATATTCAGTGTTTAATACGCTGTTATTAACCACTAGGAGCTGGGGTCACGATGGGTTCGCGCAGTTAATGAACGAAAATGATGACACGAAACGCAGGTTTTAGTGTACAACCATTAGGCATCAAATTTGTTTTAATACTTTGAATAAATATATATATATATAAATAACTAACTAGACACTGAATTAACGAGTGAAATTATTATAAACATAATTATGTATACATAAATAACATTTTAGATAAATCAAATAACATTTTAGATAAATCAAATAATAATTTACATTTGAAATGATAAAATATTATGTATTCAGGGGCCTCTGAAATTGAGAAAAAAAATTATGTTTCACATTTTTTTTATATAATATTAAAATATTAAATATTATATTTAAAATGATAGGTAAATTATATTTTTACGTTAAATATAATTATAAAGTAAACACTTATAAGTATATCATTTAAAAAAAATTAATTAAATTTAATAATCTTCATAATTTAATGAATATAAGATCATTATTAGAATTTTATAAGTTAAATAAAGAATATTATTTAAATAATCAATATGATAAGTTATCGTCTGTATATATATTTCATACATTTTTTATAATTATTTTGTAAATATTTAGAATGAATTGAAATGTTCAGACAATTTAGAATATATATAACTACATAAGTTTTCTTTTTTTTTAATTTAATAATTAGTCAATTTTAAAATATTCATAATTATATCTTTTATTTTTTAAATTATTATAATTTATTAGTTAAACATAATTTTATATTAAATATTTCTTTTATATTATATAAAAAATGCAATTATTCTATATAATATCTATCATTATGTTAAATATTGTATTTAATAAATAAATTAAAAAAAAGTTAATACACTTTTATTAGACCACTATTTTTCATATTAAAATACATGTACAAATCTATTTATAGAATAGAAGCTCGTACCTACCCTTAATAAACACAAATAAAATTCATTGTATTTAGTAAAAACTAATTATCATTCTTACCTCCATTTAAATATTTGATATAAAATATATATTAAATAAATTAACCTAATAGTTATACACCAACAATAATTCTTAATTTCTATTTAATTAAATTACACGATTATTACCTAAAGCATTACCTACTGCAAGCGAATCACTACCGCAGTAGAGGATTGCATCAGTAGAACCACTAGGATCATCACTAACATCTGCTTATTTACATTACACAGGGGCAGAGATACCGATCCACCGAACACCTCCTCCTCCGCCATTGTTACCGAGTTCCTGAGGAAAAGAAAACACCGCCATAGTAACTCCGACAGGTTATAGGCGCACCTAAATCTGGTGACTTCAAACCTCGTACGATGATCTTAAGGGGACACGTGACGTTCGCGAATTTACATGTATAAGATAGGAAAAAGAAAAAACTATACAATTTTTATTTATGATTATTTTTTTATAATTTTGTTTGTTATATATCAATAATACTTAGGCTTACATTATAGTTACTATTGATTATTTTGTAGTATCTATATTTGTTTACAATTGTCCTATATATACATTTTTTTCAAGTGTTTTTTTAAATAATTAAAAAAATTATATATATAGGAAAATTGTATACAAATATATATATATTACAAAATAATCAATAGTAAATATTACTAAGTATTATTGATATATGCCAAGAATAATCATAAATAAGAGTGTATAGTATAGTATAAACAGTTGAATCGAATCGAATTAATATTTTTATAATCATTAAATCACTATTGAATATTTTAATTGATTATATTTAGGATTTTATTATCTGTAGATAGTGAAATATTGTCAACATTTAAATCATTTGTAATATTGATTTATAATATATTCTAATCGTTATATATTAATAAATAGTTTAAAAGAATATATTTTAATTAAAATCTCATATTTTGCTATTAATAAATCATTTCAATTTGTATCGATACAATTATTTATAGTTTAGAATATGTATGATAAAATAAAAGTGGATTCATTTGAAACACTAATATAGTACTACTTAATATAACACTACTTAGAATTTTACATTTATTTTATTAATATATGTTTGTAAACTTAAATACTCTCTATGTTCTCCCATGTTCCTTACATTTTTAATTTAAAGCGGAACTCGTATTTAACATACAAGAATCATAAGTTACTGAAATGTTTACCATGAGGTGGCAGCACTATTAACAGTAGTATTAAGCTGCTTCCACACAGCCCCATATCAGTCTTTAATTATAGCACATCAAAACTGCCCGAATTTGATGTTGTGGCTGTATTTGTTGGTGTGAGCGCAGCTTTATTTTTCCAAATCTAGAGATTTTATTTCTTGTTATATATATATATATTCATTAACAGATAATTGAGAAGTTCCAATTTTGTATAATAACTTTGTGTTATTTTTAACATGTGCTTATTAAATCTGATATGAAATATTATTATTGTAATTACATTTCAAAACCCAATAAATTCAAATTATAAATAAAACTAATATTTATTTATTGTAACTCAATATATAAACATCTATTGGGTACAATAAAAAAACAAAAATTTCTATTGAAATGATATTATAATTATTACTTAATTAATTTATTGAGTTAACTAATTAGATAATTATTTATAATGTATATTATACACCTTTATGAATATGCGAAATTCTAATCATTTGTAGTAACCCTATTTCATTAATTTCATACTATTTATTAGATTATAATTATTTACTATTAATTTTTAAATACTTTATTCAAATTACTAATTTATAGCTCTATTTTATTTATTGTATTTGTTTATTATAAAGTTTATCTTCTTAGTAAGTTTCATAGAAAGTTTGTTCTAAGATGAACTGGTATCAACAAAATTAGTATATATACATGTCATATTTTACAATTTTTATAAATATAATTAAAATATTATTATTCTATATTACATTAAATGATATCTTTATTTCATGCATCTATTATGTATCTTATTTATTTCATTTGTAAATATAACTTAGGGCATTCTCATATATTAATTATTTTTAAATTTAAAATTATCCTATTTATTAGGTTGTCCATTATTACATAATCACTACTATATGTTCCCTTGTTATATAGACAGAAGTGTACTACTATTTTTTTAATTATTATATTTATTGATATTTTATTTAATCAAATATATAGTCGAAAGTATAAATATTTGCTAACTATAACATACGTTATTGAAATTAATCAAATGTCACGCCTATATATGAATAATGATTCGTTATTTTTGAACCATGTTACCTAAATATTCTTTATTAAAGTATATATCTATAAAAACTATATAACCTATTCTAAACTGGAATCATACTTTTTTGTAACTTTATTTAATTTATTCCTAATAGTGAAGGTGATTGTACCAGTAAAAAAGAGAAAAAGAAGAAAAAAAAGAAGAACAAAAAAAGTAAAAAGCACAAGAGGGATAAAGCGAGCAAGGACTAATAGTATTATTATTATTGGAAATCTGTATATACTATTATTAGTGGGAACCACCTGTATATAGAAACAACCATAACATTACAATATTGTATATAAACTGAATATCAACATTAATGATTTATAATTAATTTTATTATAAAGTTATACAAAAATAAGCTTAACAACATTAATAGGATTAACTATACTAATCAATTGCTGATAATATATATATATATATATATATATATATATATATATGAATATGATTTATAACGTAAAACCATGTAAAGCACAGAGATTCTTAACAAATAGTATTATTTTTTAAGTGTAATAATAATTATAATATATTAATTACTAAGTAAGATCGATAACAATATTTTGTAATAATAAAAAGAATAACAATAGTAGAATAATGTAATATTATTAGCAAAATATATTGTTAACTTTTTATTAAATGTGTTTGCAGTGCATAACTAAAGAGACAGCTATGTAACTTGTATTGTAACTAGATGAACGAGGGATCTTTATTAGTGGTCCTGATTGTATTTTAGGTCAATGTATTATGTAAATAATAAGATATTTTTCTATTTACCACCTTCTATACTTAAACATAATAATATTTATATATATTAAAAAACTGCCTGTGTGGCTCATGAGCCTGCATTACAGTGGCTAAGGCGTCAGACACACAAGCAGTAGGACACCGGTTCGAGGCTCGTCCGGACCATTAATTAATTTTATAAAATGGGTCTTAAAATATTATTTAGAAGTGATCTTATATAATTGTGTATAATTATGTATAAATAAATGATCGGTTCTCGTTAAAACCATAGATGCCTTAACATGCGAGCCATATAAATGGTTATAAGTGAAAACTTCATCTAAGGGATGAATTCCTGGATGGGATGAAAGGACTCCACCAAATAAAAATAACAACATAACATATAGTAATTGTATTATATTCAAATAAAATCATAACTGATACTATAAATAAAGTATAATTAATTATATTAAAATCACAATTAATATATTTAAAATTTATTTTTAATACAGATTTATATTTATTTCAAAAAAATAAAGAAAATTGTAATATGTAATAAATACAAGCTTATTTCTACAATATATACACGAATAATGTTATACATTTGTGAACCTGTGTTTAATATCTCCCACCCTAATATAAATAATGAGAGTGGGCTGTTTGCATACAACTAATAATCATGCTCAGGTGTATTATTATTAAGTGACCTAAATATCTATTACCGTTCAATTTTTTGGCCTACATAATCATTACATAGAAATGTGTATATGTATTGAAATAAGTGTATTTTATATATATACATATATTTAGAAAATATTTATCACATTTCATTTCTCAAAGATATGTATTTTATCACCTACTCGAATAATTCATATTTCATTAAAATTCATCTAAAGTGGTTTTCTTTTAATTTGTGGCATTAGTTTTTTTCTAAATTGTAGGTATAAATCTTATGTATATAGGCTTAACAATTCATAAGATAACAATTACTGTAGAATATGGGATACTATAATTTCAAATAATAATATCATTTATCCCTATATTGTAAAATATTGATAAAATCTAGATTTGTGATTGTGTGGAATTATGAACTTAATGAATATGTATATTGCAACTATTCACTATATATTCGTAATATTTTTATTATTAGTTTAACTCAAATCACAATAATCATTATAACACTTATTTCCTAAATCTAATAATGTTGTATATCATAGTTAAAATAGTAAAACTACTAATTTCTAGTTCAGGTTTAATTAGTTTGTCTACAATCACCTGTAGTGCATACATACATCATGTATGATACATGTATAGCCTTTAGTTCAGATGAATCTGATACTAATCTTCAAACAAATTAACTAATTTCCCCTTATTTACTCACTACTAATGTGTATTCTAATGATATTCATATGATTCTTACCTATGTATATTCAGGTTATGATCGTTACACAATCATAGCCTCAGATAATTCTCGTCTAGTAAGTTGTTAACCAATCGCATAGCTTTCTATTCAACTCAAGGAGTCTATCACTAAGCTTAATTCATAAATTAAAGATACATAATACACATGAATTATTTTGAATATCAAGTGCTTAGTATGTAACATGCGTTTTAGTATTTATACTCATAATGCATATATATATATATTAGTTTATAAATGTTCTAAATTTAATATCTAATCCATTTAAAAATACTTTTTTATTTCTGTTATATATATATACATTTCTCACACAAAAACTAATAAACTATCATTCTATGATTTTAAATTACTAAATTCAACAATTTAATTTAAAGAATATTATTTTTTCTTTCTGTTTACAATGGGATAAAGACAAATATTGACATTAACAACTATTTCGTAAGGATATCTTTATAATAATTTAAAGACAATGATTTCTATTTTACTGGATAAGTGTATAATTAGGAAAGGTATCTTAAACAAAATGAATAGTTGATGTCATTCTAAATTAATCACAAGTTAGTTTCATAATTGCTGTATTGGTACATTTATCTATCTATTTAAATGGGTGCATTTTTACATTCATGCAATTTACAATGTCTACTTTAATAAAACTTGCTTTTTTTCTAAAAATATTTCTCGATACGAAGGAATAGATAAATAATTTATGTAATTTTATTATTTGTAGGTTATTGTAAATATTTATTATTTTTAACAAAATAACTTATTAGTAATACAATTTTAATATCTACGAGTAATGTGTAACAGAAATTATAGTGAGACTTCTAACAATATGTAAATTAGTTAATAAGAAATATATTTTCTCATAGAATTAGTAAATTATAATACAAATTTCTACTATTTTAAATGTTATAATTCCCCTAAATAATTATCAGACTAGGATTAATTTATATATATAATAGCCATTATTTAAATATATAATTAATGTATTAATTATTAAAGTTTTCAATGAATTTTCGTGCAATTATAATTCTCTTATCAAAAGATTTATTTTTAAATTAATTAAAATATATTTGTAACTTTAAATGTTAAATTCTTTATTTTATTTCAATAATATATATTGTTATAAAATATGTTTGCTAAGTTAATTATAAAATCAATCATATAACCGATTTAAAAAAGTAATTCATTGTAATTTTAGCAGGGTATCTTATTTTAATATTATAATTAGAGCACATAATACCATGAGTTATTGTACTAAGTACAATTTTATTATACTTTATTGTTAAAGTAACTAATAAATACTTTGTTAAATACTAAATAATTCTAAATTATTATATAGAAAACACGATTCATAAATATGTTATTTTATTAGAAGACATTTCTTCGATACTTTGGTAACAATTGGGTTTGATAGAGATTAAAGATATCTAATCCTGTTCAGGAATGACACCACCTGGTTTCACAGATTGGAAGATTCCCAAATCACGCATTTTCAAGAATTCAGCGTTTACATCCAAATTCCTTAAAAATTATTATTTTAAAATTAAAGGATATATAATATTAAAATAATGAATTAATTAAACATCAAATTATATTATTAAATACATTCTTAAATATAATTTAAAAATAGTATTACTTATTAGTAATCTTATATTAGAAATATAACTTATTTGTATTATAAATATATATTTATGTCATTAATACAAACTTATAGTATTCAGCATATTTCTCCTCATGAGGTGTCTTGTAGAACACACGGAAAGAAGCGGTAGTTATAAACATCAATCCACAAGAAATGAGGAAATCCCTCTGCAATTGTGACTTCAATAATCCTCTAAGCTGGGGTTTGGCCAACATACTGCATACAATAATTAACATTATTAATGTATAATATATGATTATTCAATGTAGTAAATAAATTATAATAGTTACAATATTAAACATTAATTAATTATACATTAATCCATAAAAATTATATATTATTTTAATTTTAATCAAAATAAAATTTTATTATAATTTATTATTATTAATAAACACTATTATTTATTATGAATATATATTTGTTATAACTATTTTATGATCAAACAAAATACACTTGTTCCAATTTAAATTCTTTGAATGTTCCATAATGTTAATTTAAAATAGTCGATATAGATAATAAAATATTATATAAATAAGCTAGTTTAATTATAAAAAATACATCAGTAACTACTAGTTACTAACTAGTAATGGTATAATAATGAAAATAGATTATCAATATAGAATATAAATTATATTATGTATATTATGTTATGTAATATACATGGTATTTAAATTTAATCATATCATTTTGATTTAGTTTTAACGATAAATCATTAGATATAAATACCTAACAATCTTGCCAAATAAAAGTATATTTATTTAATGTTTATTTTACTAATAGATACAAATATTAATAACTTATATTACCATTATAGTGTATAATGTATAATCAATGTATAAATGTATAATTAATTATAACATGTATAATTAATTATATATTTAATTTTATTATGATTATAAACTAACTTATTTTAAGGAATACATTTATTTATTTTTCTATTAAATGCTTTATATTTATATCTACTATTTTCAAAATTTGTTAAAAACTACTATAGAGGTCTCTAAAGATATTGAAATAATATCGGAATATATAGTAAGAGATCATGGTTTAACACGAATGAATATGAATTACTGCATGTGTATAGTGAATAAAACTTGCATGTTTATAATGTATAATGAAAGAGTTTATATACAAAGTAGTCAATTAAAGAGTAGGTAGGTATATAGTAGTATAATACATTTATATCAACAAACACCTCTGTAGTTATAGTTTCTGAACTATAGTTGATTGTAACTTTTATTTTACATATATATTTATAAATGTATTGAGTTGAGTATTTCTAAAACTTGTGTGAAAAAAGAAAATAAAGTTTATAAATTATAGCCTATAATAGATAAATTTTAATTGAATACGAAATCAACTGTTACCAAGGATTTTGTTAGGGTGCTTAGTGTGTATTCATATTAGTAACAATTATTAATTGTATATAATAGCATGATACTTTAGGGACGAGAATGAGATTTTTTATATTGATGCTATAATAACAAAATTGGTATCATTGGAAAGCTTATTAAATTCTAGAATAGAAGTCATATCTTAGTTTTTTTTTATTTTTATTAAAAAAAAAGTTATGATCAAAAATATTCAAAAAAATGTGGGAAATTTTTTACATGGTGTAGATAGGAATTATGCATGTTTTAATATATTTATAATACATATTTGACCATAACTCATTAAATAATGTATATTTTGTAATGAAATTAACAGTATATCTTCATTATATATGTATCTATATATATGTACATTTGTAAAAAAAATGATCAGCATTCTTAACTAATATAGGAAAAATAGAGATTTTTTTTTATAATATTTTTTTTTTAATCTAAAATTAATATAATTTATATTTTTACAAAGCTCTTAAAGATAACATAAGTTGTATTTTAGTTTTTTTAAATTTACAAAAGAAAAAAAATTATAGTTAAAAATAATATTTAATAATTTATACGAAAATTTCAATACCTACTTTATTGATTTACTATTTAAAGTTAAATTATAAATCTTACACATTTCAAATAACAGTATAATACATATAATTTATTATAACAATCGAGTACATATATTATATGTATATATATAATAAAATAATAATGGATACATAATATATATTCATAACAATACGTAAATCATAATACAATTTATTTTAAAGTTTACATATTTAATTATTATAATATATATAAATATTTCTCTAAGGAAAGATATAACATATATAAATCATGTAATTCTATTTTATATATAAACATTTTTACAGCGCAAGCTATATAGGGTTAATTTTAGGAACTATGTCACATAGTATGTGATGTTTATAATTTGAATCAAACTACTTTTAAAATAAATTTAAAATATTATTTATATGAAAAAAAGTATGTTAATTGCTATTAAAATCTAATTTATAATGCATTGAAAACATTGTTATATAGAAACTGCACCAAACCTAAATCTATTTCAGTGATCCAATACTACTGATAGCAGCATCAGGTAGTAGTTATTAATGATTAGTTTAATTACATTGCATATATAGTGTTAGATCTTTGCTTTACAAAATCTTTAATATATATATATATTACAATTCATATTAAATAAAATCTTCTCTCTTCTCTTTAGTCCTCAAGGTCTTATAGTTTGCATCACGCACTTCTAAGCCGGCTATATAAATTAATAAATTAATGATTCTTACATATACATTTAATTAAAGATTACTAAACATTATTCATGTCTATTTCACGAATTTCTGTAGTCATCAAGACGTCCCACTAATAACAATGTTAATACATTAATACATTAATTATTGGATAAATATTATAATAATAAAATATACTAGTCTTTAGTCCATTTAGTTTGATGTAATTCAATTTTCAGTATATTGTATTCAGCAAATGATAATATTCCAATTCACATCTTCATAGGGTTTAATGCTATAAATATTTAAAATGACATATAATATTATTAAATATATGAAATTTTGATAAATTACTCATCATATATGAAATTTTGATATAATTATTTAACTTTCTATATTTTACTAACTTTAATTTTCACTTGATTCCTTATTACATCAGATTTAAGCTCATCGGATTCTGGGTTTTCGACACTACATGATTAATTGGAAATTAGTATATTATTAAATGATATACAATAGTTACTAACTCATATCAGCAAATGATCCCACATTGTTACTTCTCAAGCTCATCATCGGATTCTGGGTTTTCGACACTACATGATTAATTGGAAATTAGTATATTATTAAATGATATATAATATTCACTAACTTATATCGGCAAATGATACCACATTGATACTTCTCAAGCTCATCATCGGATTCTGGGTTTTCGACACTACATGATTAATTGGAAATTAGTATATTATTAAATGATATACAATAGTTACTAACTCATATCAGCAAATGATCCCACATTGTTACTTCTCAAGCTCATCATCGGATTCTGGGTTTTCGACACTACATGATTAATTGGAAATTAGTATATTATTAAAAGATATATAATATTCACTAACTTATATCGGCAAATGATACCACATTGATACTTCTCAAGCTCATCATCGGATTCTGGGTTTTCAACACTACATGATTAATTGGAAATTAGTATATTATTAAATGATATATAATATTCACTAACTTATATCGGCAAATGATACCACATTGATACTTCTCAAGCTCATCATCGGATTCTGGGTTTTCAACACTACATGATTAATTGGAAATTAATATATTATTAAATGATATATAATATTCACTAACTTATATCGGCAAATGATACCACATTGATACTTCTCAAGCTCATCATCGGATTCTGGGTTTTCAACACTACATGATTAATTGGAAATTAGTATATTATTAAATGATATATAATATTCACTAACTTATATCGGCAAATGATACCACATTGATACTTCTCAAGCTCATCATCGGATTCTGGGTTTTCAACACTACATGATTAATTGGAAATTAGTATATTATTAAATGATATATAATATTCACTAACTTATATCGGCAAATGATACCACATTGATACTTCTCAAGCTCATCATCGGATTCTGGGTTTTCAACACTACATGATTAATTGGAAATTAATATATAAAGTATAAATCTTAAGGCATGCTGTTAATTAATTTAATGTATAGATTGAATACTAGTCGGTTCTACTTGTGTATTATAGTACTTAATTAATTGTTAGTAAATGCTCATATTTAGTTATTAGGTTAATATACAAATAAATGTTACTATTTATAAGGCATAGACAGTAACATTTATTACAACAAATTTAACAAATAATAAACATCCTATACTTATCGATACTGTAGTTTGTCACTAAGTCTACAAGTGTAATGAATATATATGATATACAATATCATATGACATATCTCTATACAAATTATTATAATGATTATTATAATCATATTATAATCAGTATATACAACATGTCATAATGATAAAATATTTCACATGACTCTTATTCTGAGCTGTAAAAAAAGCATATAGTAATTAATTATGCTAGTAATTAAATATTAAATAACTAGTATTATACTATTATACTAAGTATACTATAATAGTTCATGTGAAAAAACATGACTTGATGAATGTATATAATAATAACTAATATATATATATATTATTATAGATTATTATAGATTAAATATACTACATAAAGCATAAGAGTATACTATAAAAATGTATATGAAGAAATATACCTAATAAATTAAATTTGTTGGTGAAATTTAATATATTTGATCGTGATAATTAGGTTGCATATAAAATGTATGATTTTGATAACAATAATATAATGACAATGTTACTATTAGAAATGTCTACTAAAATGTTCTATTATTTATAAAATTAAAGTCTTATGACCCGCAAAACATGTATATTTACATGGTGGAGATATGAGATTTTTTAAATAAGGTTTACTTTTAAATTACGATAACTCTGCAATAAATAAGAGAATGATTAAATTGTGTTAAGCATTATTAATTACATTTAAATCTATGTATATATTAAGTTATATAATTGTATGACGATGAGAATAATATCTACAACATTATTTTGAAAATACTACAATAAAATAACACAATTTCCAGTAAATAACTTGGTTACTAAGTAATACTTTTAGCTCATAATTGTTATATATATATATACTATAATATATTATATATTAATTATATATGTAATGTAATATTACAAATATTATAATATATAATATTTAAATAATAATTATTTATTGAAACTAGTATATTTAAAAAACAATGTGATAGCACATGTTTTAAATTTTATATTATATTTAATATAATATTATAATAATTATATATCATATATCATATATAATATGTAATGTATTATTACAAATACTATTTGAAATAGTATATGTGTATGAGTTAAATGTATATTTATTATTAAATACAGAGTTAATTGAGATGATATAAAATATTATTTATTGAAAATAATATATTTAAAAAAAAATGTGATAGCACATGTTTTAACTTTTATACAAGTGTCCAGTTAATTATGAAGGTGTTATTATAATAATTATATATATAATATATTTATAGCATATAAATCAATACTTAAGTACATTCAAAAATAACTAATTTATATAGCATTTATGACTTTTAAATTATAATAAATTATTATAAAATAATCATCTAAACATCATTTATTCTATAAATTATAGCTCAATAAAAATGTAATATTATAGTAAATATAGTACATATTTGAATAATAATAAGTATATATATTCATTGTTATAATATATATTTATAAATAACAAAAATAATATTATATATGTAATTCAGGAATTAAATAAATGATTTATTAAGTTGATATTGAATATTATTAATTGACAAATTATTTTTCAAATACTATTTTTAATAAATCTAACATTTTGAAAATTATTTTCAAACAATATTTTGATAATACATTTTTTCAATATTTATATAAATTGATGTAGTCTTTTATGAAGTTATTATAAATGATATACAATATATTTATAGGTACTTTTATAGATAAAACGTTCATAATTACACAGCAAGTAAAATTATTTAAAAAAAATATATATTTGTTATTACATTTTTAATCTAAAATTATATTAAATCGTTATAAATGATTTATAATCTAAAATTTATTTATATGATATTTCTATTAAAGTATTATTTTTTTATGTATATCAATACTAATATTATATATGTATATATATTTTTATAATATATATATTTATAAATAATTACTAAATATTATATATGTAAATAAGTATTCAATAAATGATTTATCGAGTATTATTAATTGACAAATTTGATATTTGCCTCCATTTTAATTTTGAATATTTTCAATATTTATGTAAATTGGATTAGTATTTTATGAAGTTATTATTAAGTATATAATATATATTTAATGACACATTTATGGATAAAACGTTCATAATGACGCAGCAATTAAAATTATTTTTCAAAAATAATTATTTATTATCGTATTTTTAATTTTAACAATACACATGTTTACTAACCAAACTCGCGCGAAGCAATGAAAGCAAGCTTGTTGCTGATTGGACATATTCAAAGGGGATGTTTACTTTATAATTTGACAGTTCAATTTTTAAAATCGGTTAATAAATAAGTGTTTTATGAACAAAATAAAACTTATGCTTACAAAAAAAATCTGTGTAATGTTTTTCTCAACCTCGGAAAATTAGACCCTGTAAAATAGGCCATTTTGAATCTCATTCTCGTCCCTAGATACTTACTAATATTAAATAGTATATAATTATAAAATAAGTTTACTTTGATATATGATTGAATAATATGACATTATTTAAATCATATAAAACGAATTGAATATATATAAATATAAAAGAAAAACATTTGAACACATATCCAATAAACATGCTAGTATTTAATGTTACATAATGGTCATATTAATATATAGTATCAGTGTGATATTGGTTAAAAAAAGGTATGAATACAATCAAATTAATGTTATATTGCATTGATTTTTACATGATAATATATTAGCTCGTATTTGTTAATATCTTCCACATAGTATTTAAAATACACTAGATTTTCTCTCTAATCTATATTATCATGTATATATATTATCTGTGTATTTAAACATTTTATATATTGCATATCCTATATTAATATTTAATGTACATAAAGATATTTATTTATATAAATAAAATTATTACAAATGCCATTATGTGCCAAATGCCATATAATTATTATAATAATTATAATACCATTTGAAATGGTATTATATTTTATAGTGATGCGGTTAAGTCAATAACTAGATATAAACTTACATTGTAAACATACAGTTTTACATAGTAAAACTTAGTAAGAACATAATACAAAGTTAAATTAATATTATTAATTAAATATTCATTTAGTGGTATTATTACAAATAGATTAATTATAATAATATGAAGTGTATTAGATCTGATCTAAATTAGACTAATTTAGATCATAATCAATTAATTTCACTTATTGATTAAAATTACATTTAACAGTTTTAAAAAGGGTAACATTTATGAAATTATATATTACTATAATTAGAATACTTATAACATATGTAATAGTAAAATGTGAATGATGTTTTATCATTCCTAATAACGATAATTGGAACACATTAAATAATTCATTTAGCTTGTTTTACAAAGTATTCGAACACTTATCTTATAAATTTAGCTGAAATATCTAATAATATATTATTTAAAATTGCTATTCTACTTATATGTATAATTTAAATATATAAAACGATATAAAGATGATAAATACAAACTTGTAAGCGAAAAAGTGATCGACCTTTAATAAATACAATGGCAATAAATTTGTAAATAAATATTAGAGGTCATGAACCATAATATAATTATTAAAATACAGTAGCATTACAAATGTATACAAGCGAATACTTTTTTAATTTAAGAAATAATATACAATGTATATTATACATCATATATTTTAAATTTAATGCCATTTATACCCAGTGATGGCGATCATTGATCGGCGATCCGATCTGGATCGAGATCGGGATCGGGTCAGAAAGAGAGGATAGGGATCGGCAAAGGATCGGGATAAGTATAACGATCGGCATTCCTGATCCCGATCCATAAAAAAAGATCGGTGCCAGCATTGCATATACGATACCAACGATTTTCCAAAAGAAAGATTGTTCACTCTACCGATTTATTGAAATAAAAACGACACTAGCGCAAATGCGACGGGTGAAAGAATTAAAATCTATTTTTGGATTCGTATCTGTTTACATGTAAATTCGAAAAATAATACCCTAATATAATCTTAAATTAAGATATGTAATTCGATACCTATACAAATTCGATAAATATCGAAAAGTAAGTGTTTCGCAAACATATTTGGAGATATCAAAAGTGAATTCATACAAATTTTACCGAATTTGTATAGGTCAAAAGTAGATCGATTCAAGCATTGTTATTTACATGTAAACTTTCAATGCCGTGAAAATGTCGTAATTTAAAAATATATTTAAAAAAATATAATTCGCATATATATTATAATATTAAAAGTATTTTAGTTTGATAATTATATTAATTACCTTATGAATTAATAATAGTAAACATAACTTAAAATAATACATGTGTATCCATCTAGTAAAAGACTATATTAAAATAATGACATATCTTAGATAGGGAGTGAACCATCTTTGCTTCGCAAAATCGTTGACGATACTCTAATATTATTATATTTATTTATAAGAATATTAAAAACATTTTAGTATTATATTATTACATTGATATGATATTGTACTAAAATATTGTTAATATTCTTATAAATAAATATAATAATATTATACGTATTGCAAGACTAGGTAAATGTAAGTAATATTTAAATAATAATTGTTATTTTTACCATAATATAATGTAATCAATTGATATCATATAGGTAAACCTAAGTAAACCACTTTGACTCAACGTATATTGTACGTCGTATAATTTCGACCATTCGCTTGATATGAAAAAAATTATTTCACACAAAATACGCAGCATAAACCACCAACTTTATTGTATAAAAAAAATTAGGAAAAGTCTTAACTTTTTTTCTTGTAAAATTTTAGTGACAAGTCTAGTTCTTTCGGTTTTTGATTATTGTAATTCACTTCTATGCCATTCATCTATATCTACACTCAAGCCGCTTATAGCACTACATCGTTATGCCGTCCGTATCATTTACGACATACCACACAGAGCTGATAATAACCACATCAGCATCACATCATTAATGTGTGATCTACACTGGCTACCGGTAAAGAAACGAATCGTGTACAAATTATGCACACTCATGCATGCGGCTATCCACTATGGAACACCTGATTATTTATGCCTGTTAATATCCGTAATTCAGCAACATAGGAGTCTCCGTTCTCGTCACATATTCCGAGTAAAGGCTATATAAGTTTCAGCATACAGCAATACTGGCTCATTCGTCGAATATGGAGTAAAGGCATGGAACGAACTTCCCGATATTCTGCGGTGCACCACATCAAGAACTGAATTCAAGAGAGAATTAAAAACTCACCTTTTCTCACCTTATGAATGATACATGTAACCCTTATTTATTTTCCATCGTTTATATAATCCATGTAATCACATATTTGTTATGAATGTGTACACACCTTTGTTAACGTTTATTTTATGTTTAAAAAGTGTTTAAATAAAATTTAATAATAATAATAATAATGAGTATATATTTGTATCCAATTCAATGCATTTATATAAATAAATTATATTTAATTAACTATATCATATAGTCTATATGATATATATTAATAGGTGCATTTAATTTAATTGAATTATTATTGAAATATAATAAAATATATTAATAATACATATTTTTATAATTAACAATTATAATTGTATTATAGGTAGGTATATTATACCTACCTATTAACAATTTATATTACATAGGTATTAAACCTACATATATATTGTTTCGAATTATGAAATAAAATCGTATTAATTAAATATAAATTCAATATATAGGGGAAATTCACCGATTACCGACCCCTAAATGATTAGTTGTAATAACTTATTCAATAGTAAATATATTTATTTGAAATTTTGTAATTTGAGTAATATTATGGCAATGAATAATGTAGCTATTTTACATTTTTGATAAAATATATTTACAAGAATAAACAGGGGGGTCTGTAATCGGATACATGTGCCTAATACCGACCCCTTCCCCTATTACCGACCCCCTACAATAATCGTGGTATAAATAATGTTAGTATTATAATATCCAATCAACATAGTAGATAATCATTAATATAATTAATTATAGGCCTTATTAATTATATATCCTAAATGCACGCAATTATTTTGTATTGAATTTATGTTTTAATAGTGATATTAAATTTAAATTTAAACTTTAATTATATTAAAATAGTATATATTATTATTTAATATTTAGTTATTAATCAGTATGTATATAATCAACTGGAATCATGAATCCGTAGTCTATATCAATGATACACAAATAACTTATGACATATTTTAAAGTAAAATACTGATCTATTTTGATTGGATATTATAAATCACATGGGGTCGGTAATAGGGTAATTTAGGGGGTCGGTATTAGGAAAATCATATGGATTGCTATAATTAAGATATTTTGGTTAATATTTATTCAATTGAATTATTTTTATAATAGTTATAAACATTTTATTGATCTACAATATTATGCGCAGTATTAAGTTTTCTTGTAATTAATAAAGTATTTACAATGATTTAAAAAAAGTAATTATTCAAATATTTAAAAAGTAAAAACAGAATATTACATTTTATCAAATAACAATTGTAGGATTAAATATTTTTTTAAACAAAATACTTAGGTGAGAGTGGGGTTGTATGAACAGGTGTCTTGCATGAGCCACTGGAGATAACAATTGTTTGCTACAGCAGACATTTGATTTAACTGAACTAGTATCGTCATATTATATTAATACAGTTGCGGAAGTATAATTTTTAATAAAAAAAATAAAAATAGTAACATTTTAATCACATTTTTAACTAAAGTACGCTCAAAAGTAAAAATTTCAGACAAGGTAATATATGTTATAACTTCTATAATAATTATTTGATTATTTTCATATTATATATATGATTTTAATATATAATTAACTTAATATTAATATAAAAATATATTTTAAATTTTAAATAAAATAGTTAAATGTTATCAATTAATAAAAAAAATTGATATGGGTGAACCTCTAAAAATGGGGTATATGAACATTGTTAAATCAACCCCATATCATATGTTAATATTTATAATATAATATTATAATATTATAATATTATTATAATATATATTCAATGATCCGAATATAAATAAGTAATGATTAAATAGAAATAGATATAATTAATTAATAAACCTAATATAATTAATTATATATCAATATAATTAATTAATTTAATTTTAATGAGGGTCAATTACTAATTTCATAATAATTATTTAAATATTATTTCTAGGAATCAAAAATGAGAAACTATACTCAACAAACTGATAGAATACATGATAAAATTCTCATGACAAGAGCAATTAAAGAAGTAAAACAGGGTATGTTCATTCAACCCCGCCTTTGGGGTTGAATGAACTTTTTTATTTTTTTTTATTAATTGTAATTATGAAATCTTATAAGTATTCCTTATATCTAAAAATGTTATATTAGTTAACTAATATTATATATTATGCAATACAATTTAAATAATTAAGAAACATTTATTACCACAATGATAGCACTTTATACAAAAACATGGTCATACAACCCCATCCTCCCCTATTCATATTATTCATTAAATTACTAACAGTTTATGTATATATAATTTTTTAATAACACTTATATTTACTGAGATACGAGAGGGGGTCGGTATTAGGAGGGGGTCGGTAATCGGGGACTTTCCCCTATATATAAATAATATCGTGATCGTGATGGGGATCGGGATCGGGTAAGAAACGTATGATCGGGATCGGGAAAAGGATAGCATAAGAGAATAAATAGAGGATCAGGATCGGGATCGGTGCCCATCACTGTTTATACCATTATTTATATCATACTAAAGTTTCTTTAAAATTTAATTATAAATTTTAAAGAAGCATGTTAAATACTTAATTAATTACATGATACTTATTATAAATACTTATTATAAATTTACCTATTATGAAGTTATGGGTCGGATTCCTATAGAACATTCCTCGATGAGGGAGTATTGTACGCTACCTTAAATGCCTGGGATAGGTTAATAATTGTAATATATCGATAACAATTAATTTGTATTATTTAATATGTTTTTATTATATAAATCATATATATCCTAGCTATTTGAATTTAAATTTAATAGTATTTCATAATTTTCTAGTATTAATAATGTTATTTAAATTATAAAAAATAACGTTAAAATAGTGCAAGAAGAGAATGATAGTAGGAATACTATTTACTAAATAGTAGCAAATGAATACATAGTTTTGCTAATAGTATCGAGTAAATACATTATTTAATATATAATTACTCATATGAAATATAACACATTTTATAATTATAGGATATAAATAGCCTAATAACTATAATGTAGGTATATGTGATACAAGTTGCATAATGCAACTTAATATATTAATTATGATTTTTCTAAATCGTTTTTAATATATTAGTAGTTCTATAATTATTAGAAATGTTAATGATTAATATGGATATAATGATATCTGTATAATTATTTGTAATTTTAAAATATATGATTAGGTATATTTTTAATATTCTAAGTTCAAGTTGTTATAATATCCTATATAGTCTATATTTATGGAATGTAGTTTCAAAAATCTAAATTAACATCGTAATCAGTCAATGATCGCAAATACAGGTGTGTTTACTGAGAAATCATCGTTTCTATGCATACTATAAATTTAAAAATTAAATTCAAAAAATGTAATTTCGGTACACCTTAATGTGTGGTCTTCTTATGAATTTATTTTCAAAAGTTGAACACAGCCATGTTAGTCTTAGTGAACGCGCTAATACGCTCTTTTCTTTTCACAATTTCACTTGTTATATACAAATACACACACATACCTATATATATATATATATATATATATATATATATATATATATATATACAAATAAACTTTACTTTATATTGGTACACAATAGATATATATATATTTTTATTTGTATTATATTTCAAACTGTTATATATTCTAAATATTATAAATGTAGGTTTTTAAATAAACACATTTATCAACTAGTTACCATCTTCATATTAACAACTATCACGCCATTATCAGCTGACGACGCCCGATTGACTTCACTTGCAACTACAACCACAACTACCAGTACCATTATCACTACCAGTAACATTATCACTACCAGTACCATTATCACCACCTACTAATACTACCACTAGTAGGTACCAGTAACATTACCACTACCATTACCACCAGCTCTATCACTAACACTATATCAACCAGTACCACCATCACTAGGTACCAGTACTACCAGCCCCACCAGCCTCACAAGCCCCACAAACCCCACAAACCCCAAAAGTACTATAAAACCATTGTTATCAGTATCGTCATAGGCAAAATTTAACTTAATTTATTAGTGACATATATTTGTATTTATATAAATATATATATATATATATATATATATATATTTTCGATAACTATAGTTTGATATATTTTAATTAATTATATACATATTATGTACATTATATAATATATAAACATACATACTATATATTTCTTTGAACTATATAAATATACCTATATATTATTTTCAAGTAGAAATAGTTTCATCTGTATCTCATTTAATATAATAGAATATAATATACATATGTATACAAACAATCTATTGATTATATATGTATATATAATATATTATATATCTAATTTAATATGTTATTTGATACACGAATTCATAATTAAACCAACAAAATAACAATAGATAATATATTATAATTCCGACTACACTTGGACGTTGATGGTATATGTGTACAGTGTACGACGTACAGTCAATATACGTAGTACAGTGTGCGTATAGGATACCGTATAGTATACGCACTATACGTATATATATAGGTATATAGATATATATATATATATATATATATATAGGTATATATAGATATATATATATATATATATATATATAGGTATATATATACCCATACAATTCCTATATGTATCATTCTACAAGGTGTAATATATATTGAGTTATTCTACTAATTAATTATCACATGATACGTGTAATGATTGCATAACATGATTGCTTAATACAGCTTAATGGTATACATACTTATTACGTAATACATCGAATGGCGACAACAAGTAATGTTTTCTATTTATTATATATAATATTAATTCTAAAACCTATAAGATGTGTAGGTCCTGTAGTTTGTAAAATATATAGTTAGACATAATTTATTATATTAAACACATTATGTAAAATATTCGTGTATTCAATTCATTATATATATTAATTTAATTAATTAGCTTAATTCATTAAATTAATATTAACCTAATATATTAACCTATATTGTTAACTTAGTTTTTCCTACTGCCGAGGACCCCTAATAGTTTGTTTGATTCATATCAATAAATGTAGAGAAGAGTTGTGATACTTGAGCCAACGTATACCACATCTATTATACTATAACATATATATATAACACATCTATTATAGATATAACAATAATACAGCGTCATACAAAATGATTTAATAAAAGAAGAAGTATCCGGGATATGAGATTACTAATTTGTTCTGCCTAGGAAAACACTGTAAATGCAGGACATGGAGGAATTGGAATGTTAATTCATTGAGATATATATAATACCTTACCTAGGACAGAGAAGATATCTCCACGTATAATTATGTCAACTTACCAAGGAAATTCACAACAAAATAAAAATAACCTGTTATAATCAGAAAAAAGTAAGTGATGCAATTGAAACAGAAAGATTTTGCATATCTAATGAAAAATAGAGCAAACACTGCAGAGTCAATAACTCATTTGTAAGTGTGGCATCTGATTATCGCATTGTATCGGCCATTATAAGATTGAGCCTCATAGCAAATAAAACAGGACAATCAATCGTAAGAACTTTGACTATAGTGAACTGAAAAATAACTTCGCGATCTTTTTTTTATAACAAAAGTACAAAATCGATTTGAATCTTTACAAAACACTGCATTCTTACCTACAGAAAACAGTTTTTACTCAAATTTTGAAATTGCTTGCAAGGAAACAGCAGCTGATATTTGTCCCACGAAACCCAAGATAAAGAGAAGAATATCATGGGAAAATCTGAATATCAGTAAAAAACGCAAAATATTAAATGAAGAGGATAGAAAAAAGATATCAAGCCACAACAGAAAATATTAGAAAAATCTAAACTAACGGCTAATAATGATGAGGAATGAGTCATACTATGGCATACATATTTTCAGCAACTACTAAACAAACCTAATAATTCTACAAGGAATGATAACGATCATTTAAAAACCTATACTTCATGAATACGATTTTTCACAAAGAACGAAATGTATATAGCCATCACAAATATCAAAAACGGGAATTCTACATGACTGGATGAAATATCATCTGCAATATGGAAGATAAAGGAATTCCAAGACATATTATTAAAATCGTGTAATAGCGTGTATATTATACACTGTATATTATACAGTGTATAACCAATATCCACTAGAGATATTTACAGAAGGTTGCATTCTACCTTTTACTAAAATAGTAAATATTACCATAACAGATAACTATAGAGGAATAACTCTCATACCAATTATTGCAAAAATCTACTATCTGATGATACTAAACTGGATAATACCACAAGTTGATCATATTATGAGAACAAATCAAAATGATTTTTGGACTAATCGATCAACCTCAGTACAAATATAGCCATCATACGGATAATAGAAGGTGTTAAGGCCAAACATATTCATGCAATATTGCTATGTATTGACTTTTCATAGGCATTTGACTCAATTTATAGAATAAATATGAAATCAAAAGAATCAATTCTAATTCATTATGGAATGCCTGTAGAAACGATGGATGGTATCATGATGCTCTATAAAAATAAACATTCAATGATTATATCACCCTTTCTCCCAAATAACAATAGGTAAACCAAGCATAGGCCTATATGCTTCTAGTAGACAAAATTGCACCCTTTTTAATTTATAATTTGCCTCGATAATTTACTGAGAAATTCACTAAAGGATATTGAAAATGTTGGACTGATAACCACAGAACGCAAAGTAGAAGATATCCGGCTACACGTATAACATATACCTATATATCATTCTGATGATATTGCTATTACCACAAACTCCATCGAAGAGGCAAACAAGATTCTACAGAAAATAGAAGAAATCTCCAAAGATCTATGCATTTATGTCGGTAAAACGGTATATATGTTCTTGAATCAAGAACCGTCTGTGAGTGTGAGTATACACATTTTAAATGGAGAATCAATCAAAAATGAATCAGCTTTTAAATACATTGGTAGTTATATCGCTTCCACCGAGAATAGCACGTTATCATCCGAATAGGCAAAGCATTGGAAGTACTGAATAACCTAATCAAAATAGGGAAATCAAATCTGTCAATAAGACTCAAGAGGAACTTTTTCAGAGCCATGACTGTGTACACCGTACAGTTGAATCTTTATTGGTATATGTCGTTATAACCTGGACACTGGCAGCAACATGGATCTTACACCAGAACGTTACGGGCTCCGCTAAATATGGAGAGAACATATGTCTAATAAGAACATAAGTCCAATAAATACCTTTATGGTAAGATACTAAATATTACAGTAACAATACGTGAACAAAGGCTGCCCTATCAGGCCACTGCTGGAGAAGTAAGAACTAGGTTGTTAGCGATGTGCTGCTAGGGTTCCCATACATGGACGACGATATCGAGGGCGCCCTGCCAAAACCTTCGTAGATCAGCTACTAGCAAACTCGACCTGTAAATGTAAATTAATACCACATATAAAATACTAAAAGTAAACATAATTGTAAACATAACTATGTTTAGTATATTATAAATAATAAGTAGAAATAATACGTTTTTTTTCAAAATTATGTCAGAAAAATTGAATTGAACAATTAAAAAATTAAAATGGCTCGTGTCTCCCCGAAAATGGCGAGTTCTCCCATTTATATTTCCCCATTACCAACATGATAAACATCATATACTAGATTATTTAATATATAATATAATCGTATATCGTATAGAATATAATCCTACTATTATAATATAGTAAATATAAATTAACAGACGTATAACACGCCCCCAAATCCCGCCCACTTTCTGATACGACACACATCGCTATAGTAAAACTACCGTGCGCGTCTACGTGTCGATGTGTAGACGCATTACCGTACGTGAGCGTGTCCTCACGTACGTAGGCGCGCGTGTACGTAGTGATAGATCTGCACAAGCATTATCTGATTGCATATTAAATACGCTTAGCTCACACAATCACATACACTATGTAACTTATAGGTTCTATAGGTTCTGTATACAAACCTCTGTAGAGGTTGTTGTCGTATACTACTTATAAATAAAGTCACGTACAGCAAACAATAATGTATATATAACATCTATATTTAACTTACTTTTACATTATGACCTATATATGATTTATATATCATGTATATATATATATATATATATATATATATATATAGAAATGACAAGAGTGTTTCACTTCTATTATTTCATACATTTCACAATATTCTATTTTTTTATAAATTAAGAATATTAGAATATTCTTTAAAACATCTATCCGGTATTAGAACCAATATAAGTTGAAATGGAATTTACGCGAAACTATATTATAATTTACTACTCGATCAATGAATTTATAATCGAATTAATATATAATATATAGATTAATTACTCTAAATATATCAATGTATTGAATTTAATTTGAATATACGTATAGATATACCTCATAAGATTAATTATTTTGTTTTCTAATGTAAACATTGCATTTTACATTCGTTATAAATGAATAAACAAAATAACTTAGAATATTTGATGTCGAAGGTCTTAAAAAACATTAATCCTTTTAATCCTTTAAGCTCTAACACAAATGTCTTGCTTCAACATAAATGTCACTCTTGTTCCGTCGTAACAATAACAAACATATATTTCATTTTTTAGTACATCTTCGTATACGAATTCTCACATTTTAATAAATGAATGCATTACTAATATACAGGCGTAATGTAGTAGGCGTATATGCCTATGTGTACATCTATATGTATGTATAAATATACAATTCTGTTATATATATATATATATATATATATATATATTAGAGTAAATCATCTATTTATCTGCATTCATTATAAATCATAAGCATAGATTATTATAAGAAATGATAAGTAGGTAATTATTAATTATTACGAAATTATAACCATGGTATGCACAAATATTATCGTTTTTATTATATATATACACACACATCTGTAATCCTATATACAATTATAGTTATAGCAACACAAATAGATTATGGCAATGTGTAGAAGCTAGAGCTATAGTATACATGCACATAGTTAAACCCCGGCGTTATGTTATTACAAAAACGTCAGTGATGTATAGCGTATAGCTAGCTGATATATCTGAAACAGGTATGCTCACAATATACACACCGTTTCACGGTGATTATTCAAATACCACTGCATTGTATCATGTACATTGTACCCCTCCAAATAACAAAAAACTATGCTTATATATATACAATAAATGTATACGAATGAAATAACATTAAATAAAAATATCTTATTTATTTAAATTGTAAATTAAAATGTATAATGTATATATATATATATATATATATATATATATATTACCTTATTAGGTATACCTTACCAGGTCGGTAATTCATGACACGTGGTTTCCATTAATCTATATTTTCCATCGCGGTTCTTAATTCGTCAGAGGTACAGTCGGTTTCTTCGATAAGTTGTGTGATATAATATGTTGGTGGTCGCACGGGTGTTTTTCTTACATGGGTTGCTTTCCAGAGTAGAACATATCTGACTGATTCATTTTAGCTATGCCGCGAGTGTCCGCAATGTATCAGTATTTGTTCTCTTATTGAATCACTAGTCTTCGGTATATTGCTGTAGAGATCTTTGTTTGTCAGGTGATTTCTCCATGTTTCATTAATTTCTGCGCCTAGCATTCTTGTGTATACGCCCCATCAATCTTTTTTCTAGAGATACAGTTAACGTCCATGTGATTGAGCGATATACCATAACTGATTTAACTACATCTCTGAAGAAGATTTTCTTCAGTTTGTCTTTGAGATTTGACTTCCATTTCGTATTCATTATATTTAGAGCTGCCATTGCTTTACGTATTCGAATGTTCACGTCATGTTCAGTATATCCGATGTAACTTCCGAGTTACTTAAAATCATTGACTGACTTTATATTGTCGCTATTTAAACTTATTATTATTTCTGATATTTTTCTGATATATTGACATTCCTACATAACACCTACATTCGGTTTTATCTATGTTAACTTATAGTCCTATATCTTTTGCTACCATTTATATATTGTGAAACATTGGTTTTACATCTTTATTGTTGTTTGATGTAATAGCGAGGTCGTCAGAATAATCAACAACAGTAATACAAGTTTCAGGATATCTGCCACTCTTTCAGTTTTCTGTGGTTAGTCCAAGGTGTTTATCATTATCAAGTGCTTTCCGCAGTACAAAATCCAGACATATTATGAATATGAAAGAGGCAATAGTATATCTATGAAGTACACTTGTTATAATATCGACATGTGGAATATCTCCATCTCGTGACCTGGCCATGGAACGGGTATTTTAATATAGCATCATAATAGCATTTACTGTCTCAGTAGGTATTCCATATGCAGTAAGAATCTCATTCTCATTCGTTCACGATGTCTAGAATCACATGCTTATATATATAATACAATTTATAATGTATACATATATATATATACTCTTTTCTATTTATATCCGCCCTATTGCTGATCTAATTAATAACTTTCCAAATATACACTACCATATTTTTGTTGATGATATTCAACTGTTTACCTTTTTCCCTATAAATTCTCATAATAATCAACTCTGAATTAATCGAATGAGCTAACTGCATAAGTTTATGGCTCCTCTCCAATAAACTAATAATCAAATACTATAAGACTAATGTACTTAACATATCTACTTCTGATACTTCCTTTCCAAATTTTATTCTAAATAATATGATTATTTCTCCTTACATTTCCTCCAAAAAAGGATTAGTATTTGATGAAAAATGATCATTTAAGAATCAAATATCATCCATTACAAAATCCTCCAACTTTCATTTCTTCAG
This sequence comes from Osedax fenrisi, assembly GCA_964019155.1. Lineage (NCBI taxonomy): Eukaryota > Metazoa > Annelida > Polychaeta > Sabellida > Siboglinidae > Osedax > Osedax fenrisi. The sequence goes on from OZ025239.1 coordinate 78,139,076, forward strand.
AATTAGCAAAATACGGATATCACTTTCCAGAAACCTTACTAAAACTCTAATAAATGCTCTTATACTTTCCCGACTTGACTACTGTTCTTCCCTACTGAAGTTACTTCCTGCTAAAGCTACTGCTCCACTAAATAGGATTATCCATTCTTCAATACATACTACTTACTGTTTAACTCGACTGGATCACTCTACTGCAACATCTCATCGATCATCTCGTATGTGGCTACCATTCTCCCTCAGGTGTAAATTACGTATACTATCTATAATCCATAAATCAACATATTCTTTCACCCCTATATGGGTCTATAGATATATCTCTGATCTAATTAAAAAACGTACACTATTATCTTCTCTTCGTTACACAAATGATCATCTACTTATATCCCAGAACTCTAGTAAAACTTCCCTAAATTCAAGAGCTTTTAAAAATGCCGGTCTCACCCTATGTAATTCCCTCCCTCCTAATATTCGTTCTATTAGATCCCACAAAAGATTTATAAATCTTACTTCTTCTTTTCTCTCTACCTCTAATCATTAAATCATCCAACTTATTATTTTGTTCGGTGTAATATTCAACGTATAGATATTATTAAATTGTTATCGTATTATTATCTTATTATTATATAACACTACCCTATATCAATGCAGTCTGTAGTATATAATACTACTATATATCAATGCCGTTGTAGTATATAACACTCTACTACACCACTGCAGACTGTAGTATATAACACTCCTCTATATCACTTATTATTTTTGTCCGTGTTATATTCAATGTATATTATTATTAAATCGTATTACTATTATCTTATTATTATTTTCTTCCCGCATGAGCGAAGATACGTCTACATTACCCTATTTTAGTGCTTAATAAAACTTATATCATCATCATCATATATATATATATATGTATACATTATAAATATTAAAATACAATTTAAATAGATATGATATTTTTAATATAATGTTATCGTATACGATATATATATATATATATATATATATATATATATATTTATGATTAGAATTTGTCTATAGAATTAACAAATTAATAAGATAAGAACATATAATAAAATAATATAAAACGAATGTATTGTTCTTAATTTTCTTTACAGATTAAGTAAGGATAACCTATACTTTGGTTGTGATCATTGTTGATGCTTTATAAATATATTGTATTAACAACTATGTAGTCGATTACAACTTGATACAGGGTTTACAAATGTAAAACAGGGTTTATAATATCCCTTTTTGTTTACGCTAGATCCTGAGTATAGCTTTATAATACTAATGTATACAATGTATACTAATGTATGAAATATACTATAGTGTTATAATATAAATCTATACTATTACTCAATTATTCTATTTGTATATATATATACACAAACATATATACACATTGTATATATATATATATATATACACAAACATATATACACATTGTATATATATATATATATATATATATATATATATATATATATAAGTTTAACGTATAATGTATAAGTAATTATTCTAGGTAATTTCTAGTCATACTTATGATGTTTCGAATGTACAACGTACTATGTACAAATACATATATGACCCCTCAAGTATGGGTTATATATTAGTTCAAAATTAGTTATGTATTATTTATGAATGTATAACATCATTATTATCTGTACACATATATCCTTACTTACTCGTGAGTATATCTCTATCATAATTATATCATCAACTCTACATATTTACTTATAAGTATTATCATGGCTTACTTGAAGCTAAAGGAGGCCATGGTATTATACTATAGTATATTATTAGTATACTAATAATTAACCTAATATTCATATGTATTATATAAACATGATTATTTGTCTTTTGTTTTAACTTATTTATTTTCACAATTTATCAACATATTTATATGAACAATTATATAATAATCTATTGTGATTTGTGTACTTATTTAAGTGATGACGTACTAATCACGTGGTAAAGATCACATTGACACACTAACACATGTTTACTGATTTTTGAAAACAAAATAAACTTCCTATTCCATTATCCAAGTTGTATCTCCTTTATATATTATATGAATTACGATATAGAATATACCTATATTATAGTATTTATATATATACATAATTGATACAGCATTCTATTTCTGTATTCTCAGCCGGAAGCGACATTTATTTTCTTATAGTAGCTATGTACGATAGCAATATGTTGCATCATTAGACGTGTTTCTAATAAAAAGTTATTATACTATTAGTTTTCATTGATGCCTTACATTAATCGATATAGTACGCAAATAATTCTATTGCGTTATGATTATAATAATAATAATAAACAAATCGCTGTTTAACTATAGTTAACTAAAGCTATATCTTTATATACTCTATATAATGCAGGTATATTAATATAGTATACCTATATTTTATAATGTATATAGAGAAGTACATGTAAACTATATTCTATTCATGTAGTACTATTTATGATACCTATTAGTTATATAATTAGATGATAGCTACCTAATTATTGATGGTTTCAACGGATTACAATTACTATCTTTGATAACTAGATAATTATCGAGACCATAGTAAGCCATTGTAGACCATAGTTCATCAATGTACATCATAGTACACCATAGTACACCATAGTTCATCATCATTATAATTAATGGTGAATAATGACGATGTTAAATGTTGTACTATGGTCTATAATGGTATACTATGGTCTACAATGGTCTACAATTGTTAACAATAGTTTAATGTAGTGTAATATGGTTTAAAATGACGTAGTTAACCGTCTACAGCGAACATATCTCCGTAACAATGGTATTGTTAAATGATTACGAAACTAAACTGTAGATCATAAGATATGAATCATAACCAATAAATGCGTGTGTTGCATGCATTCATGCATAAGTAATTTTATATTCCTCTTAACATATTATAACAGTAAGTATTATATATTTTAACATGCTATATATATTCTATAATGTGTATTATTTAATTTCCATTACATGATTATAATACGTATACACCTTTTTTTTATTTTATCAATAATATTGTCTAAAACTATAGTTTTAAATATCCATAGAATATGCAAAATTCGAAGGCTATATATATCTATAAATATATACATTTATAACTAGAATTGAATGAATTCTCTGGTTATGAGATACAGAACATATATGTAATGATGATTACATGATATATTGGTGTTAATCAATGTTTGCTTACCTTGCGCAACAACAAGAGTTATATACGGGTGACGTCATTCTCAACCGTGTCTCTATCGCTGTTAATTCTACTTGGTTCTATATTAGTTGTTGCACCAATAATCAGCTTGATCTGGAATCGTGTAGGTAAGATACACACGATAGTTAGCTGATAAGATCGTGAATAATTACACCTTGAAAAGCCTCGCACGATATTACAAATAAAACATTGTAAATTACAATTTAGACGACGAAATAGTTTAAATAATGCATCAAAGAACTCAGAAGTGTAGGATATGTGATTGAATATAATATGAATTTAGTAGATTTCCCAAATAAAGAATAATTAAATAGAAATAACAATAGTAATTGAAAAGAATTATTCAAAAGTAAACTGATAATAAATCAACTATAATTGCTAAATTATAGTAGTTAATTGCTACTTATATAAGTTTTCCTAAATTATAAATATATAAAGCTGTCAAATAGGATAATCCTATATATATAACATAATGATACTTTATTTAAGAACAAATGATATATATATTTATTAATATAAAATAAAATTGTTTAGAATGCAAAATTACTTTAAAGAATAAATATATTAAAATATGTTAGACATTTTATTAATATAATTATAATGATATATAATTTAATTTACATAAACTGAAAACAATACTGAATCAACGAATTAAAAAAAATATTATAAAATACTCATTTTTTGAAGTTATATAAATATCATAGATTTTTAATCTGGTAAAGTATATTCATTATTTAACATACGTGTTAATTAATACATCTACATATTTGAGTAAATATTAAGGTTAACTTGATTTAATGTTTAGTTATAAGTTACAATTAAATTATTCATATATTTGAATGAGAATAATAATAATAGCATGTATTAAAATATATTTTATTATTTTGTTTATTTATTTTTCATTTATCTATTATATTTATCTATGTATTATTCTCGTTCATTATTATCTATATTATAATGTTATTTACATCCACGAGAAGTGGAAAACCCATGATAAGTCTAAACAAAGCTAATCAAGGTTAGTTAGATGAATCATCATACCATAAATATATATATATATATATATATATATACATATATAACACGGAATCTATAATAATTATCGAACACTATTATAATATATTCACTAAAACACACACCGCACCACACACACGTACGCACACACATACGCACACACGCACACACACACGCACACACACGCACATACGCACACGCACACACGTATACCCAAGGATACGCGTGTGTACGGCGTGTACTGTACGGCGCCAGTAGAGTAGTTTGTAGGCTGACTGATTGATTGATGAGCTAACATCAATAATTCGATATTAATATGTTAATTACGGCTTATTATGTATTGAAATACTGACGATTCTAACTGTCGATAGGAATGCGATTGTGTGACCCCCCGACGACCCCTACTGATCACCCATTGGTCATTATGTAATGGACAATATTCCGTACGGAATACTTTTGCATATATGGATATTTTCGTTAATTTTAAACATTCGTTTAACGATAACATTAAACAACGTATACAAAATAGAGGTTGCATATATTATACGTTAAACACCTTAGATGTATTATTAAGATACTCTAAACAGAAAATGACTACAACAAAAATCTATGTCATATTACCGGTATAGTATGTTGCAGGGTTCCATTATTTTCGGTAAAAACCTGTTTTTACCGAGCAAAACCTGTAATAACCGGTAATAACCGGTAATTACCGGTAAAAACCTAGTACTCATAAAATATAATACCTTTAAAAAAAATTTATATTGAAATTTAAAGTAATATTGATTCATTTATATATAAATGTTATGGCTAATTAATCTAGCAGATTTAATTGAAAATTTGTCAACATTTGTCTGCTTTATTATGCCATTTATAGTACATTTATTATTTTAAATTCAACTGGATTTTGAGGTCTGCCACCCTTATATTGTAAAATTAACAAGTTGATGTAATTGGATATATTTTATAAATGAAATAAAATCATACTGTGTTATATATTCATAAAATTACACAATGAAAATATTACTAAATAGTTATACAGTATTGTAAAAAATATTTGTAAAAACTATATTTAATTTCATATATATAAAAATAAATATTCTATTCAGTATATATATATATATATATATATAATTAACAATATATATAGATATATTTAATATATTTAATTAAATATCATGGTATAAAATCAAATAATGAATATATTCAAATAATTTCTCAATGAAAATATTATTAGTTCTATTGTTTAATATATATATTATTTTTTACAATATTAAGTCCCTGTCACACCGAAAAAGTTGGCCGATTTTTCACCAATATCGTACGGATTTTTCTCTCTCTCTCTGTGCTACACCCCTACCGATATAGCACCAATATATCATCGATATCGTGAAAATATCACTATTCATCATTTCGAGATATCTCTAAATATTTAACTATTTCTCGACGATTTCGTTACTGCGCATATCGGTGAAAAATCGCTCGCTTTATTTGGTGTGAATGGGATATCCTTTTACTAATGCAAAAATAAATATATTATTATATTCAATATTTTATATATATATATATATATATTGACTTATTTACTCATTTATTTCAATATCATATTATTTATTTTAAAAATGTTTTCTTTACATAAAGTCAAAATTAATAAAGTTTTTTTTTTAATATACAAAATCTTATAATATTGATTTTAATGTAGTATTATTTAACTTTATAATTGTATATTATCTATTAAATATAAAATCTATAAATAATATACAATTGTAAATTATATAGACACTAATAGGTTTAATATAATATAGATAATATTATATTTAATTATATAGACAACACTAGGTTTTTACCATGGTAAAAACCTGTTTTTACCGGACAGGTTATTACTGGACAGGTTATTACCGGTTATTACCATAGGCGGTAATAACCTATGGAACACTGGTATGTTGTCATTAAAACATACATACCACTCTATAGATTACCGATAGCGTTATATTCGCACTATTATGATGTACTATTACGGCATAATCTGAAGATGTAGCCGATATGTAGCAGATATATTGATTGTGAAATTGTTTATTTAATAACTCATTTTAAATAGATCAATTCGTCTTCGTAAACTCATATAGTTAATTAAAACCACATACACACATACACACACACACACATACACACACACATATTCATTATATATACGCGGTATACCTGGTTTAGATAATAGTGAACCATTGTCATCGATAACTTATCTCTGAAGTCGGTAGGTAGGTAGAGGTAATAGCCATCGGTATCATCTCTAACATGATGTATGTATATAGTGATAACTATAGTGATAGTATATCATATAGACACTATATCAGTGGTCAGAGAGTCAGTGGTCAGAGAGATAGTGCCGATGATTGTAATCTCGACATACTAGTGATAAGTTATCGATACATGACTAATTATTGCGTACATAATGTTGTTATTAAAATCATAAACGATAGCTATAAGGCGTAATATATATATATATATATATATATATATATATATGTATATATATATAATTATTATTATTTATTATACATTGTGTTGTTGTCTTTAATAAAATAAATATGAACATTTGGTTTCTCGTTTCTTCTATTCGGCTTCAAAATAATACGTTAATATTTACTATTTTGTCATCCAATATCATATATACATATATATATATATATATATATATATATATATATATATATATATATATATATATATATATATATACAGTATATATACTGTCTATTATATAACTAACATATACAAAAGAATCATAACAAATTTATAATTTTATAGATATATAATTTATCATAGATATACTTCATGTTTATACTATACACATACTTTATTTCGCCTGCCTCGCTTGCCTACGATTATCTCCTGTCACGTGACCTATTATTAAGATTATTACGTAATGCTCATGATCTACATGCACACATACCACGTGACCATGACGAGTTACATAACTGTACCCGCTTAACATATACATATAATGTAGATTTTTATATAAATATAAACTATAGAATATAAAGGGTATTTTTATATCGAATAATTGTGTATTTATTTTAAATTATATGTTAACAATATACTAATTAATTTAAATTTTTGATAACATACAACATGCCGTAATACATATAATGTACCTTATTATCACATTTACATTATAAAATACAAGGTACAAGTTATAATCTGCATATTTATCAAACTTGTATAGGCCTATAGGCCTGTATACAGCAACATAACATATACGTTATTCGTGTTATAAATCGCGTATTTTGTTCCTTAATTCCATTTGTCGGGTGTTTAAGTTAGTTCAAGATGGTTGTGTACATTATGAGTTCAACAATATGGAGCTAAACTATGTGATGGGACATGTGACACATAGGTTCGTCGTTGTGAACTTCACGTATCATTGGGTCGAACACGAAATGTTAGAGCTAACGATGCATATTTATATATATATTTATATGTATCATGTGCCGATGACCGAAACACATATAGATGCGGCCTACCTATAGATGCGGCTTTGTTAACGAGGCAAGGAATACCGCTTATCCAAATCAAATTACTGTATATTGTACACCGCTTGGTTCATATATACAGCGCGAGTTAATACATGATTGTGAAGCCCTTCGTATCGTTAACATCAGACTAATAGACACAAAGATGTGTGCTAAGCTAAGATATAACACACGCGAAATAGTGCAATTCGAATTTGTACAAAAAACACGAACAGCGACTATACAGATTGAATTTTCGGATAAATGTATTGTTTTTAATGTAAATTAGTATTTAACTATATACTGTTAAATGTAAAAAGGTGTTTTAAATTATTATGTATATGTTGTAAACTAAGGTTCATTACTAATATGAATAAATACGATAGGTTGATTTTAAATGTTATACATATCTATGCATATGTGGTGAGTAAAAGCTAACTTAATGGCATGTAATCTAATAGAATAATTATATACACTATTTCATGAAAACCGCGTCAAATCTAAACCTATGTCAGTGATTTTACACTTTAACAATAAATGGTCTTAACATTTTATGACTCATTATTTTTATTCAATAATTACATTATATTAATATTATATGATTATAGATATTATTGTGATTTTAAAATTTTATTTAATATTTTTATTCAATAGATAACGGGGGTGTCCATATTCGGTACCCATGTCCGAATACGGACACACTGTATTATACTACGGACACATTATATATCACTAGATAACATATATATTATTGATGAATCAATCAGATAAATTACAATTATATTATTTATGATTAATTTTATGGGGTGTCCGACATTGTCCGTATTAAGACATATATAGTGTCCGTATTAGGGACTTACATGACCTATTGATATATGCTTATAACTTAATGAATATTTGATAAAAAATATAGAAATTATATATATAAATTTATAATAATTTATTTTTTAATAATATAGTATTATTAAAATATAATATATATCGATACATTTGTATATTATTGAGAAGGTTTAAGTTGACATTTTTTTTCATAAATTTAAAAACGTAATTAAAAAAATCAGTTTATTGGATATATCAACAATATTTTGAATAATTAAAAAATTAAAAATACTTTTTTTAGAATTGTTATATAAGTATGAATATTACTTTGGTTACTTTCCCCTGTTAATATTGTGATATATAGATTTTATTTAAACTACATATATGTTGTAATTATGTATAATAAATAAACAATATTAATTATATTTGTATTTTTATTATTTCTATATATTTATTTATGATCGGCGATCATGATATATAACTATAGTCTATAGATATTGTTATCGGGATATGATCAGTGATCTTTTTACCGTTAATCTAAATTCTAACGATCACGATTCTTTATTTGAAGCCGATACTTTTACGATCACGATCTAGCCTATTTCAAAGATCCGATGATCGTGATCGACGATCATGCCCATCACTGTTTGACCCATATAACGGACATACTGATTAACTCGAAACTCATCATCATCACGTATAGAAAACTAATGGTCAGTAGATTAACGTATAGTCCACGATGTTTTCATAAGTTTAAAACTTCAGTTTATAAGTACGTAATAGAATGTATTACATAACACACTAACCATCTAATGTGGTATAATTCCTGTAGGTGGTATACAACCCGGTATCCTTCCTAAATAAACAAACTATATATATATATATATATATATATATATATGTATATATATATATATTTTTAAATAAGTCAACTATAATTATAATTATAATTAATTAGTTTTACATCTGATTAGATATAAATATTATGTATTTTAAAAATAATAATTAAAATTGACTTGAACAGTGATGAGAAATATCACGCGGTTATAACTATGCCTAATTAACTATAGTTATATAATTAACTATAGTTAATAGGTTAGCTATATTAATAGGTTAGCTATAATAACAGCTTTATATATATATACTAGCCGTACCCGACCCGGCGTTGCTCGGTTTTGATTATTTTCCTATATATTATATATTAATTATAGCTATTCCTGATTCTTAATTGATATATTTAATAAAATAAATGTTAGCTGACATACAAAACAAAGTAGAAAACATTTTCAAATAATATGTTAAAAAATACAACAAATATTTCAAATATTACAAAATATGTTTTAAAAAAATGTCTAAAACCCAAACCTAAACCAAACACAAACCGTACACTACCCTGCGTTGCTAGGTTTTTGATTATTTGCCTATTAATTGTAGCTATTCCTGATTATACTTAATATTTATATTTATAGCTAATATTTAATTTTTTTCTTCTAACTAATATTTACTAATTCTAACTGTATCCGATGTAGACCCAGCGTTGTTCGTTTTTAAGATTATTTGTAAAATATTTGGTAAGATTACAAATAATAATTTAAAATATTACAAAATATATTTTTTAAAAGTGTCTAAAAATATTTTAAGAAATATAAAAAATATTTCAACATATTAGAAGCCATACCTGATTTTGAATGCCTATTTATTTTTTATTAATTATAGCTATTCCTGATTATTCTAAAATATATAATTGCTAAAAATTGCAAAAAAATATATAAAATATTACAAAATATGTTTTAAAAACAAACCATACCCGACCCGGCATTTCTTGGTTTTTGTTTGTTTGCCTATCTATTATTTATTATTTATTAATTAGGGCAATTTCTGATTCTATATTTCTAGTATATACAATTAAATAAAGTTTACTTAAAATACAAACAAATATAGAAAAATATTGTTTATAATATTTAAAAAATTAGTGAACAAATATTTCAAAAACTATTTTAAAAAATACAACAAATATTTCAAATATTACAAAATATGTTGAAAACCCAAACCCAAACCGTCCCAAAACGGCGTTGATCGGTTTTTAATTATATGCCTATCTATACTTTATTAATTATAACTATTCCTGATTTAGAATTGTTTGCCGAACCCAACCCGACGTTGCTCGTTTTTTTATTATTTGCCTATCAATTATTAATTATAGTTATTCCTAATTATGCATAGCTAATCTTTAATTGTTGTCTTCTAACTAATATTTAATAAATCTAACTGTATCCGATGTAGACCTAGCGTTGTTCTTTTTAAGATTTATTCGTAAAATATTTTGTAAAAATACAAAAATACAAAAATAATTTAAAATATTATAAAATATATTTTTAAAAAGTGTCTAAAAATATTTTTTAAATATAAAAAATATTTCAACATATTAGTAGTCATACCCTACCCGGCGTTGCTAGGTTTTTGATTGTTTGACTATTTATTTTTATTAATTATAGCTATTCCTGATTATTCTAAAATATATAATTGCTAACAAATACAAAAAATATTTAAAATATTACAAAATATGTTTTAAAAAAATGTCGAAAACTCAAACCTAAACCCAAATCCAAACAGTACTCGACTCGACATTTATCGGTTTTTGATTGTTTGCCTATTTATTATTTATTAATTAGAGCTATTCCTGATCCTACATTTCTAGTATATACAATTAAATAAAATTAAACATATTTTTTTTAATATTTAAAAAATTAGATAAAAAATATTTCAAAAAACAACAGATATTTCAAATATTCCAAAATATGTTGAAAACCTAAACCTAAACAGTTCCAAATCGGCGTTGCTCGGTTTTTTATTATTTGCCTATTTATCATTTATTAATTATAACTATTCCTGATTTGGAATTTCTTGCCGTACCCAACTTTGCTTTACTCGTTGTTTGATAGCTTACCTATCTATTATTTATTATTTATGGCTATTATGGATTCTGCTTTTCATATACAATAACATAAATTGTTGCTAAAATTCAAACAAATTTATACAAATATTAATATCTCAAAAATTAGTGGAAAAATATTTCAAAAATATTTCAAATAATATTTAAAAAAATACAACACATATTTCCAATATTACAAAATATTACTTAACAAATTTCGAAAACCCCAACCACCCTGCGTTGTTCGATTTTTTATTGTTGTTGCCTATCTATTATTTATTAATTATAGCTATTCCTGATTCTGTATTCCTAGTATACAACACATATTTCTAAATATTACAAAATATATTTTTTATAAATGTTCTACAAATATTTAAAAAAGTATATTATTATATCTTATAATATTTATATATTTATTATATAATTATAATATTTTAATTATATCTTAAAATAATAATATTTCAACGAATAGTTGAAAAATATAAAAAAATATTTCAAATAATATTTTTTAAAATACAAAAAATATAAATAATATTACAAAATATATTTTTTAAAAATTTCAAAAAAATCTTTAAAAATATTTCAAAAAATTTCAAAAATATTTCAAAAAATGTCAAAAATATTTCAAAAATATTTCAAAAAATTTCCAAAATATCCAAAAATTTCAAAAAAAAATCAAAAAAAATTCAAAAAAATAGTTCGAAAAAATGTAAAAAAAATATTTCAAAAAAGCGACGCCGAAGATTTTGGATGACAAAAAATCATTTTAATGGCAAAAAGTCAATTTTTCAGGTTTTTCTGGGGTACGCGGTAAAAAATTCAAAAAATTTTCCGGACCAAGACCATACTGTTGCAAATTTATTAAGATCGGTTATAAAATATTTTCGCGACGTAACCCGGTTCTCGAGTTACCTCACCAGATACACACACACACACACACATATATATATATATATATAATTAAATAGACTTTCTTTTATATAATAGATATATATATATATATATATGTATGCACGGATATGACTCCTAGAATGTATTATTCAAACAGAATGAAATCGTTCGTAAGTTACGTATTACGTAATGATAACAAACATTATAGATAATAGATAATAGACAATAGATAGTATCGAGGTGTCAACGATTACATAATATACTTAGTGTACACAATCATAATAGTGAAGATGTGACGATCACATTCACAACGTCCGATAAAGAGTTAATTGAGATAACGGGCGCAATAAAGTGACACTCGCCGATAATGACACACGCGAATAGTGACACACGCGAATAAGTGACAGACCGCGGACGCAGCGTACACGTCGTCGGGCGTATACGAGTGGCGGGCGTCACTTATCAACCCGACTCCGTTTCGGTGACGGTTCTCCGCTCGCTAATGTTGGCGTCGGTTTCAGTAGTGATACAGACACGACCCGTACTTCATCGGACACCCACGTAGACACCCCTATTGTAGACAACGGGTTAAACCACCATAACAGTAACACCGCAGTATTAATATAAGTAACGGAACGAGTTAACTAAACTATTGAATCAGTAGTCGCATTCGAGCCATCGAGTCAATTATAAATAATAAATATCGAATTTAACAAAGTTACCGATAATTACGTCACGCGCCGTTACATAATCACCGTTATGACGTAACCGACGACCGAGTGATGCTGAACGAGACGGAGTTGTTATTGTTAGGCCACCTAGTGGGCTCGGGTAACGCCTCCTTCCTTACCGAGGACGACATAGAACGGGCGCTGAACAGTAACGGCGGCTTCGGAGGTAGTAACTTTACACCGCTCGTACAGTGTCTGTTCATATTCGCGTTCGCCGTACTTATAGGTTAGTCATAGACCTAGTCATAGCCTTAGTCATCGCCTTAGTCATCGACTTAGTCATAATAATAATATTAGTCTTAGTTATCGTACTAATCATCGCCCTAGTCACAGTATTAATTTATTGGTCATAGTCATATTATCAGTGGTCATATTAGTTATAACTTATAATATCAGTATTATTTAACTAATTAGTCATGTTAATTGTCTTAGTCATAAAGTTAGTCATATACTAATTCATCGCCCTATTCATGGTATTGGTCGTAATATTAGTATTATTATTATTCATAATATTAGTAATAATAGTAATAATTGTCCTATCCTATTTCATAGTGTAGTCATATTATTAGTCATATTCGTAGTATTAGTCATATTCGTATTAGTATTCGTAATCATATACTTAGTAATATTCATTATCTTATTAATCTTCTTAGTCGATTCATCGTCATAATTTTCGTCATAGGAATAATCATACAATTAGTCATAGTTTTAATCATAATAATCATCTTAGTTATATGTATAGTCTTAATCTTATTACTAATATCATTATTAGTCTCAGTCGTAGTCGTTATCATATATTAGTCATAGTCATATTTTAGTCATAGTCATAGAC
>OZ025239.1:78155548-78168048 GCA_964019155.1 Osedax fenrisi
CAATGGGCCACAATATGTGCATTGTTTATATCAACAGTGGCAGCACTGGTACTGCATTAGTAGTACAATACGCATGCTCGCCGGTCACGCGATCGCTAATAGGCTTTCTACAACCTTGAATATCAATGTAATAGTTATAGTATACGTTATATATACTATATATATAGTGTTGTTATTGAATTGGTGGAGTCCGTTCATCCCATCCAGGAACTTAGATGACGTTTTTACTTATAACAAAACGGTTATAATGTTCCTTCGAAGCCGCTCTCATGTTAAGGCATCCATGGTTTTAACGAGAGCCGGTCATTTATGTATACACAATTATATAAGAATACTTCTACATTTATTTTTAGACCTATTTTAATGATCCGGATGGGGCTTTAACCAGTGTCATATAATATAAAAGCATGCTTGTGTGCCTGACGCCTTAGCCACTGAGCCACACAGTCAGTTTAATTTTAATATATATATATATATATATATATATATATATATATATATATATATATATATATATATATATATATATATATATATATATATATGCACTATATACAGTTTTGATGTTGCCTATTTAAAAATTCGGATGAAAATTGTGTAAACATATTTAAATGTTATTTAAAGTGAAAGTGCGAGTGCTATTGTGCTATAGAGAGCTGGTGTAAGTGCACGTGGAGATTATATTTAATAGTTTAACAACACTGAAGATATGCTATATATACTATATATATACCATGCATGTTTACATTTACACAATATCGACTTAGAAGGGGTAGTATATACTATATAGAAATATGGTTATAAGTTAAAACATCATATAAGTCCGTGGATGGATGAAAGGACTCCAGAAAAATACAATAACAATAACAAAGTGTCTATAGTTTAGGCTCGATAGCTTACATCAATAGATAACAGTTAATCACTAAGGCGAATGTGATGACACGAAGGTAACTCATCTTATCTCGCCAGGGGTAACACGTGTTAGTATTTAGTTATAGCGTTGTTCTCCGGGAGGGACACCCCCCATAGGTGTCGCCATCTACCCCAGCCCTCTTTTTTATGATTCATCTCCTCCTCGTGATATATCCTACTATCGCGAGTAATATCATTAAGCTGGGTTTCGTTATATCATCTCATAGTTATGCGATATTATCATATCGTATTATATATATATATATATATATATATATATATATAGTTATGTGTGTATAACCATAGGTACAAATAAACATACATATACGCATGGAAACACCTGTATATTTGTCCTGTTTTCGACACTGCATATCCATGCATATAAAATAGTATATAGTATATATATATTCACTATTATTGTATTGATATTTTAAACAAATTATTGATTAAAAATTACAAATATTATTTTATATAATATATTCATATATATATACATATATATTATAAATACATAATACTTTATATAATACTTACCTAACGAACACTAATAGCATGTCATGATACACATATAGTAATGCACAATTATTGTTATAAAATAATATTGATTATATGTTGTTAATAATTTCTATCATTACTATTTGATATATAACTATATTATTGACCTATATACTGTGCCATATACCTATATAACATAGTTAATTGTGCTTATTTACATTCATGTAACTATACTATTTATTATCATCATCAGCATTATAATCTCCTTTACCATCATTATAATCTTCTTTATTATCATCATCATCATTATCATCATCATCATAATCATCATCATCATCATCATCATCATCATTATCCTCATCATCATAATCATCATCATCATCATCATCATCACCATCATCATCATCATCAACATCATCATCATAATAATTATTTTATATATATACATTGAATCTCACCGAGCAATACACATACACTCATGTGTACGTATTTGTATACGAACGTACAACTAGACATCTAGATAATCACATAAATAAAACACACACACACACTAATTAGGTCGCGCATCTAATGTACCATATATGGTATTACAACCTACACTATACATACACACATATATATTATGTAATGAATTAGTTATGTGTACTGAATCACGTTATTATAATTGTATAAACAAAGGTTTACAGAGTGTACGCAGTAGGCTAGGTTAGTCTACAGGTTAGGCTAGGCTATATGCTGGGTTATAGTCTATAGGCTAGGCTAGGTTAGGTTATGCTATAGGCTGGGTTATAAGCTAGGATAGGCTAGGCTAGGTATATATACGCTAGCTAATTGTAATATTCATTCATAATTAGTAATGTATTCTAGTTTCATGTACACTTATTTGTATAGCTATGATGTAATACCTGTACCGGGTATAATAAGGTCGATACATATATAGGGTGGATTAGGGCAGACATTCGAGTTGCGGAGTATTCGTTACACCGCTATATAATCAGGTAGGCGTTTGTCGCTGTATACAGCCTGCGCAATGTAACGATACATCTCTGTCGGCCATCTTGTGAGTAGGGATCACGTGACATATATATATACATACGTATTATATAATTCACTATTACGTTATTATAATCAGTATATGTTTATATATGAGATGATTCTGATTTAATTTGCAATAACATCTGACATACCGATATTTCTCTGTAAACTACCGACTTCCGTGTGTAAATAAGAATAACAATCGCAGTCACATGGTACATACACAAAAGATGGCGGACATTATATGGTACACTAAATATTGGCGAATACATGTCTACCTAATTATATATCTGTGATTCTATAGATAATAATACTATGAATTCATATTTGATTTTGTTTTATTTTTAAACGGGTATTAATATATTTACTTGTATTTTTTGAATTATTTATAGTCTATATATATATATATCTTCTCTCTACGCCTATTATCCGTCCTTCAAAAACGAATACTCGGGCCCTGAGTTATATTTGTCCTATACGACAATAGGCTATGGAATTCACTCATACCCATGTATATATATATATATATATATATATATATTAGATCTACAAAATCATATACCACATTAAAGAAATATATAATACTATTGATCTCAGATAGCAATCTGTAATACTAATATTGTTAGTCATTATTATTACACTATTTATTAACTATCTTCTGGTTTATTCTATTTAATTTAATTTAATAATTTTAAATGTATTTATTGTATTACCTATTTTTATTATTTGTATTTCTATATACATATACATTTTTGAGAGATCGTTTATGATTTATTTAAATTCAATTCAATTACATTACATATATATATGTAATGTAGAATTCTATAGAATATATATTTAATAAAACAACTGCTCTTCACGCTTTCGTTACATGATACAAATGTCATCGATGTTTATAATGTGTATAATGTGTATATACAATGTGTATATACACATATTCACATACTTAATGTTACTTTATATAAAGTGATTTCAAAGTAAAGGTTTGCCGTAACTTAATGTTTAGGTTTACTACCTAAAGATACACGAGAATTGACAGAAAATATCATTTCATAAATCTACATAAACTAACAAAATTCTATATATTTGTGAAGTTATGATTATATATATATATATATTTGTAAAACTGTTAAGATAAACTTTGTTTTTTAAATACACAAGTGTTTGTAGTATAATATAGTTTGTATAGTATAATATAATAAATATATATATGTATATATATATCTATAAATATATACGATATATATGTATTAAATATATCTACCTATAGGTATATGCACTATGTACACTTGTGTACACTGTATATAAACCGTATACGGTACCTACAATAGTGCCAACAACAGTAGAGCTAGTAGTAGTAGTATAGGTTATAAGATATATATATATATATATATATATATATATATATATATAATATATATATATATAAATATCTGGTATAGGCGACATAAGTAATATATCCTATGATAGACTTTAGACATATCTCACGAGAAATCGCGATAATCTCGTGTAAGCGATATCGCCCTATAGAGAGCGTATAGAGGTGTAGTGTATACAACCTACACCACCGCTTACATCGCGTTACTATACTATAGTACGGTATACCGTAGAGATACTGTGTGCACGTGATGCACTCGGTGTACGCGGTTGACACGTGACGGTAACAAAGTAGCCTACTTAATAACATCGTAGCGATGAACGCTGGTAACCGTAGAGCGCGAGTGATAACAATAGAGACGACGGCTGCTGGTCACGTGGTTATATCACGTTGTATTGCCTTTGTTGTAGACGGTGACGGTGGTATCGTTTACCGTTATTAATTGTTTCCTATGGCGGCGGCGGTCGACGGTCGACGTTTAGCGTGAGACGGTCACATCTTAGGTAATAGGTCGACATCCGGTGTTGCGTAATTGTGGTGGTGCACGTGATTTCTAAGGCGACATATTCACCTAGTACTATCACATTTATATATATTATTAAATATACATATATATATATATATATATATATATATATATTCGACTTACAAACGTAAGATCGCAACGGTATTCAATTGCACACACACACATACACACACACATACACACCCAACCACACACACATACACACAAACACACACACACACACACATATATATATACGATTAAATATCGTCGCGATCGAATGTTAAATATTAGAATCTCGGTTAGCGGTGAGCGTTATTATTGCGAAGAGAGAGAGCGATGTTAGGGGGGGGGTCACGTTAGGGGGGGGTCACGTTAGGGTGGGGGTCACGTTAGGGGGGGGTCACGTTAGGGGGGGGGGGTCACGTTAGGGGGGGGGTCACGTTAGGGGGGGGGTCACGTTAGGGGGGGGGTCACGTTAGGGGGGGTGGGTCACGTTAGGGGGGGGGGGTCACGTTAGGGGGGTCACGTTAGGGGGGGGGGTCACGTTAAGGGGGGGGTCACGTTATGGGGGGGGGTCACGTTAGGGGGGGGGTCACGTTAGGGGGGGGTCACGTTAGGGGGGGGGTCACGTTATGGGGGGGGTCACGTTAGGGGGGGGTCACGTTAGGGGGGGGTCACGTTAGGGGGGGTCACGTTAGGGGGGTCACGTTAGGGGGGGGGGGTCACGTTAGGGGGGGGGTCACGTTAGGGGGGGTCACGTTAGGGGGGGGGTCACGTTAGGGGGGGGGGTCACGTTAGGGGGGGGGGTCACGTTAGGAGGGGGGTCACGTTAGGGGGGGGTTACGTTAGGGGGGGGGGGTCACGTTAGGGAGGGGGGGTCACGTTAGGGGGGGGGTCACGTTAGGGGGGTCACGTTAGGGGGGTCAACAACCGACGCGCAGGTATCGAGTATCACCCTCAAGTAGAGGAGACTAACCGCTCGTGTACACACTCGCTATTGTTATCGTATATCGTACATTACGTAAGGGTGTCTGCGTTGAAACAATGGCCGACTCTTCAGATGCCGCCATCAGCCTCTCTCGTGAAGCGGTTCTTATCGAATTAGTGGTGAGAGGCGAATGTGCAGAGCAAACACCACGTAGGATACACTAGGATTTATTGGGCGGCTAACCACCTACACGGAAATACTATACACGATGACGATATAGTTAGGCTAACCTATAGGCTTACTGTAGTAGGTGCACTATAGTAGGTGTACTATAGTAGGTGCACTATAGTAGATGCACTATAGTAGATTCACTATAGTAGGTGTACTAGAGTAACGCTATTTGCGCGTGTCAATATTGCGATACGTCGTCTGGTATTGATTAACAACAAGTAAATGCATATAAAAAATAAATGTATACATTTACTATATGTAGTATTGAATACATTCAATATGTTGTATTGCATACACATATACACGTATATACACGCATATACATTTAATATACACACATTTAATAAAAATATATATATGGCATACTATTTTCTACAGTATAATATATATATATATATATATATATATATATATATATACATTGTATATACTACACTGATTTGAGGTATAAATGTAAATTCACGTGGATGCATACATATTTTTAATAGTTAACTATTAACAACCTATATATGTTGTATCCTTTCGTATGCTTGTGATAACGATCATTGACTAATTCGTCCTTAATATTGTGAAAAGTATTAATTAACCAACCACACGTATATATATATATATACATGCATATGAATAAATATGAATAATAATGAATACATATGTTATTATATAATAGTATTTATATATAACCAATATCTTTGTAGATTTTGTAGATGATTATAAAGCTTTTGATAAACCTAATCACAATATTTCATAAATTAAAAGATAATAATGTTCTATCTTATATAATACATTTTTAAAGTATTGGTACATAAATCAGAGAATCTACATTAAGTGGGGTGATAACACATCAGATAGCTTCCCAGTTTCAAATGGTGTCCGTCAAGGAGGAATTATTTCACCTTTGCTATTTAATATTTATACCAATCATATAGGATCATATATGATTGTAAAATTAAATCAAATAAAGTCATGATCTTGTTTAAATGGGAATAAAATTAATATTCTCTGCTATGCTGACCATATAGCTTTATTTTCACTATCACTTAAAGGTCTGTAATTATTAATAACTTGTTGTGAATAGTTTGCAAGCCATAACTTCATAACATATAACATTGGTAAATCTGTATTTTGCCTATCTACTATAGTTCATCTAGACACAATCCAGTAAAGTTATACATAGATGATAAACTTTTAAATTATGTTAAAGCGTATAAATATCTTGGAAATTGGATATCAGAGGACTTGGTTGATGATATTGATATATATATATAGTAATATACAACAGCTATACAAACAAATCTATATGAATTTTTTTATGATTTTTTCTTCAACTTTATTATTATAAGATCATGTGCCTATCTATTTACCTTATGGTATACATCTTTATTTAGATACTATTTTAGATTTCGTTTTCGTTTAATAGTTATTGTTCCTTTTAATTATATGTATACTCTATGGACCTATGTTATGCATGTCTGATTAAATTAAAATAAATAAATAAATAGCAAATAATTATTATAATTATTAACGTAAGTTTAATTAAGAATAAGAATATAAAAATGGATCGAGACAAATAATTAGAATATTATGTAGACTATAGTACTACTTATTATCGCGCAACGTTAACTAAACAGCGATGATGCAATACGCGCACATCTAACGCCTGTGACGCAACAGTCGCGCGCGGCAGCTAACTCGATTGAGCAATAGCGTGACATTACGCAACAATAAGTCACGTGATCGCGACTCTAACCACGTGACACACACAAGAGAGGACACGATGTCCACGATGATAGGTCCACGGTGAATGTGTCTGATGATGCGTTAGAAATGGCGTCGGACACGTGACTTGGTGCTGATGGGTGCCACTTTTTTATTATTCAATCCATCTGACAAATCGTGATTGACATTTGATATATGACCAAATATATCATACGTTTATATGTATATATATACATATATATATATATATATATATATATATATATATATATATATATATATATACACATTATATATAATATATATATGGTGGCATTTAAAAAATGATGCTGACTATTATTAATAAGGAATGCCATAAACTGTAATGCCTACAGCGATGTCCTACATGTACATACACATCTATCGCGTGTGTGTGTACACATAGGTACACACATAGGTACACGCATAGGTACACACATAGGTACACATAGGTACACGCATAGGTACACACACAGGTACACACACAGGTACACGCATAGGTACACACACAGGTACACATAGGTACACGCATAGGTACACACACAGGTACACACACAGGTACACGCATAGGTACACACACAGGTACACACACAGGTACACGCATAGGTACACACATAGGTACACACACAGGTACACGCATAGGTACACGCTATCTGTTCAATGTATACATATGTTATAAAAATAGTAAATCATTATCGTCTGAATTCAGCGTAATTCTACGTATGCTTCGGTTTACACACTCAACATTGCGTGACGAACATTGCATAACATTCTATGTTATGTTCAGACTATAACTGCAACACATAACTAACACGAATATAACTAACTTATTAATTATTACATATTATTAATTCTAAATGAAACTGCGAAGAGTGACAACGTTATTGTCGAGCTGGAGAATGTTGCTATTCGTTGTATTCGGTAGCGATCTGTCAATACTAGGGGCGTTGCAACAGGGGGGGGGGGCGGGGGGATATGTCCCCCAACTTTAAAATCTAGGGGGATCTCCTACGTATTGTCCCCGCCCCACTTTTACCACAACATTTATTTGAATGGTTGGTTTCCCCCTACATACAAAATCGTTCCAGCGCCTCTAGTCAATACACATATATACTTAGACGAATTGTCTATACACACACATATATATATATAGATAAATTTCCTTTTTATAATATTTTTAAATATTCCCCTTATACATCAATATTATAGATACTTACTCATCCACAAGTCTACGTCACTCGGCAAATATAAATATTAGTTACATAACACTAACCGGAGTGGTATAATATAGACGTATAATGATTAGGGGCTCTGCAACAGGGAGGGGGGGGGGGTGGGGGGATATATCCCCCACTTTAAAATCTAGGGGGACCTCCTATGTATTGGTCTACCTCACTTCTACAACAAAATATAGTTTGATTGGTTGGTCCCCCTACATATAAAATCGTTCCAGCGCCCCTAATAATGTAGCGTGTTGTAAGTGAAACGTTTCATCGAGTCTATCTCTACAACAGTACAGGGTATTTGATCGCAATCCCGTGTGATACGCGCTTTATTTATTATCATCTCGAAGTAAGGCGCACGTCAACACACGGATAAAGTGTGTGCGCATTACGTACGCTGTACTTCGGCCTACTTGTCACCGATATCTCACACTTGTGCGTCACGCGGTACGGGATGCTGTATCGCCGGTCACATCGCGTCATCAGCAACGCGGACGACCTTGAACGCGGACGACCTTCAAAGCGGACGACCTTCACGTCGAGCCGTGTATACTATATACATACGTAACCACGTGGTTCGGGTGTCAATCAATGAGCGCGCGCACACCCCACGTGACTATTTCATCGTAGGCGCGTTACGTAACCGTTACGTAATCGATAGTGTCACGTGACAGACTAATTAGTTATTAATTATCGTAGCGTACTTCGGTCTAGTTCGCACACTACACCACACACACACACACGTGCGCGCGTATTGTGAGTCATAATGAGATGTTTAGTTGCGATCTAGTGTTTTGTCTATATATCAGAATATAATTAACATCTTTATCTTTATTACCATTATAATATGCATATAAATCCACACATACACACGCGCGCACATGCACACATATATACAAATAAACGTATATATATATTATATTGCGTTACACAACATATATTCTAAAAATTAAGAATTATGCTTTATAATAAAGTTAAAAAAGTAATGAATTAGTAGAATTTGTAATTCATATTGTAATAATTATTTTGCATTGTTATTGTTATTTTGGTGGAGTCCTTTCATCCAGAACTTAGATGAAGTTTTCACTTATAACCAGATGTCTCTAATGTTCATTCGAAACCGCTCTCATATTAAGGCATCCATGATTTTAACGAGAGCCTATAGGCTCAACATTTTTGATCATTTTGTATACACACTTATATAAGATCACTTTTAAATATTATTTTAAGACCTATTGTATAAATAACAAAGTTCAATAACAAATGTTCAAACCCCCGGACGGGGTTTGAACCCGCGTCCAATACCTGCAGGTACGCATGTGTGACTGATACCTTAACCAACATAGTAATTCAATCAGTTGGATATATATACTATACGTATACTATATAATAAATACTACCCGAAGATAGCTCTTAGCTCCTATTCGATATGCCCATTGCGTTGTTGATATTTAGATTATCGCGATTCAGATATTGTTTAATATTTTATGATCGATATATAATTCAGTTTCATCAAGTGAAATATTTAAAATATATGTCAGAGGTTATTTTTAAAAATTGTTTTATACGACTTATAAATATATTAATATAATTATTGTGATCGCATATTAGCCATTAACATTTCCATTGGATATAAATTCATGTATAATAAACTATAGTTTACTGTATAATAAACTATAATGTATTATACTTGTGTATGGTAATACAAAATAATGTGGAAACTACAGAACAATCGCCTTAATAATATTAAGTTAATATCACATGCAAGTAAGATACTTCTGAGAATATTGCAGAAAATACTTGAGACCTTTCTCATCCCTGAACTACTAATAAAACAAACCGGGTATCGAATATGTAGAGGAACTAGATACCACATTGATAACTTGAGATGGATGATGGAAAAAGCTAGAGATCATCAAAGAGAAATCTTAGCGTGCTTCATTGACTACAAAAAGTCATTCGACTGTGTAGATCATCAAATACTATGGTTCCTCTCAAAGACATGGGAGTACCCGAGAATCTGATAGTAGTGCTGATAAATCTATACACAAATCAAGAATCGACTCTAAGGACAGAGTATGGTGAAACAAGCAAAATCCCGATCGGTAAAGGAGTACGGCAAGGATGTATCCTATTCCATTGCTATTCAATATCTATACAGAAAGAATAATGCGAGATGTCCTGGAAAAATGAGAAAAAGGCATTAGTATAGGTGGACGATAAGTTACGAACTTTAGATATGCTGATGACACTACATTTATAGCAGGAACAAAATATGATATCACAGAGCTAATTACAAAAGTCAAAAGAGCAAACGAAGAAGCCGGATTATATTTAAATGTCAAGAAAACAAAGGTGATGACTACAGGTAAATTGAACCATATAAGAGTAGATGATAACAATATCGAAATCGTTGATAAATTTATCTTCCTGGGAGTTCGAATTATAAATGATGGATATACCGATAAGGAGCTACGAAGAAAGCTGGCAATGGGAAAATGTGCCATGGGAAGTTTGAAACGTATATTCAAAGACAGAGGCATTAGACTAACGAAAAAAATAATGATTGTTTACACACTGGTATTTCCAATTATCCTTTATGGAGCAGAAACCTGGACTATCAAAAAGGCAGATAGGAAAACAATTGATGCTTTTGAACTATGGTGCTAGAGGAAACTGCTCTGAGTTACCTACTTAGATAGGAAGAGAAATACTGAGATAATTTACATAATACAACCTAAAAGAACGCTCGAATCCAGAATTTCCAAGGCTATAGCCTTGGTATACCCTATATTTTTTCGGACACGTTGTTAGATCATATATGATGGAATTGAAAATGATGCTTTGAATAATGGAAGGTCGGCGAGGAAGAGGCAGACCACATTGCAAACAAATATCTCTCTAAAGATATTATGAATCTGCGATTAGATGCTAGAGACAGTGCGGGATGGAGAATAGTTACCGTGGATGTCGCCAGGGGTCGGTTTCTACTCGACGGAACAAAGTAACAACGTATGGTAATAAAGGTGGGTGCCTTACCTCTGGTATACTAGGGTGTGTACAAGCATACGAAAATGTAGTTGTACCTTACTAAGGACAGCATACAGCTAGACGTATGCCAGCTATTTAGAGAGGTGTTTATATACGGGATGGTGGACTATAGTCACGAGTCTGGTGGACTACCCACCACCACTATGACCTTTGAACTTTACCTTCTTGTTAATGACCTTTCACACTTCTTATATAATATCCTTATATTTCAGCCCACCCTCTCCCCTATCTCCTCCATACCTCGCTCCCTCCCTCGCTATCGCTTTCCAACCTCCCCTTCTATTTGTGTATATTATATGACACCTTCTTTTACTCTACCCCCGTAACACCATTAATCACATGACCTCCCTTTATACAAACTTACATCCCGGTACCCCTTACCACACACCTCACCGCGCCCCTACCACCCCGCTTTCCCTCAACATATCAGAGCTACAGTACATTATCGTCGTGCGTGCGTGTGTGCGTGTGTTCATGCGCGCGGTTGTGCGCTAATGCGACACGCGCACCACTTAGTGTGCGACGCACCGGTGTGCGGTTGATCACGTGTCAAATAGGATACTACAGAGAGCGCTACAGACCGTGTGTGTGTGTGCTTATCGTCAAGTCATGAATTATAAATACAAAGAACTGTAGCGTGTGTTTACGTCTCACAGTTGTGTGTGTATGTGTGTTTGTTACGTGATCTATGTTAGTATATATACTATATCGTATACGATATCATACCACATCACTGCCTGTAGGACAGAGAGGTTAACATGTTAATGTAACATGCAGCAGCACTAGCTACCACCATCACCACCTCCACCTCCATCACCTCCAACTCCACCACCCCCCACCTCCACCAATATACCAAAGCCCTTTGAAAAGGGCTTTGAATATACTACGTAGCAAGTTACATAGCATTACTACCACCCACGTGATATCGCCGCCCCCTGGTTTGCGCTGAACTAAGTAGACCGACTGTCTAATTAATTAAACTGCATCACATCGTGTGTGTTTGGG
>OZ025239.1:78170548-78475548 GCA_964019155.1 Osedax fenrisi
ATATATATATACATATATATATATATATATATATATTATATTATATGTATTACATATTATAATTAAATATATATGAATAATAGATTATTATAATGAATAATAATTATGAAAATATAAAATGTATACTCAATTTCGCGATCTATATATAGAATTGTCACTTTCGTTATTTAGAGCGCTCGCTTAGTTTTATTTTAAATATATGCGGCTATAACTCTGATTTCAGACATTATTAATATGATTATCATAATAATAACAAGTATTTAAAATATAATACTAACATCGGAATTACTAATTTCTGAAGACATGTTATTATTTTAATAATGTATATACATATGATATAAAATGTGAGTATAAGTGTAAATATTTTATATAAATATAGATATATGAATTATTTGTTAGGATATATTTTCTCGAGGATTAGTTACTCATGTGTATACATTTATTTTACAACCATGATTATATAACTCCATAATATAAAATAAATATGAAGATCCAAAATATAATATTAAACAAATAGTAGTCCAAAATTTGAGTATAGTATCAGTTCGAAATAGTCGAGTATAAGTTCGAGTCCGAGTTCGAAATTTTATAATTATTGAGTATCAGTATCAGTTCGAAATGCTTGAGTATCAATTCGAAGTTCGAAGTCCGAAGTTCGATTGCTTATATATATATATATATATATATATATATATATACTCTTATTAATTCTACGACAGTGTACTTTAATGATATTCTATCTACGTGTTAAGTATATGTACACAAAAGTACACCTACATGTGTCTACCTAAATGGTCGCGGTTACCCTATACATGCCCTATAGGTTATACATTCCCTATAACCTATACTTGCCCTATAAGCATGCTTATTGTAATGCATGTCCATCAGTCCGTCCTATTTCGTTTTATAATTCCACATTTTTTATTATGTTTTCAATGAACTTTAGAAAGTATATCTTCAATTGTTATGTTGTCGACTCGCGTTTCTACCCAATACACTGACTATTCAAGATTGCAATTATATATATATACTAAATAGTATAACAATAGTTAAATATGTGAATATATGCTTGATATTTGCATCTCCGCGAACATCTCATAAGTTTCCATAACTTCCAACTACCATCTCTTTAATATACATTGTATTCGTAAATATATTACTCAATTATTATGTTAATCCACCGATATCCATGTCCTTGGTTATGTATCGTATTAAGTGGAACTTCTTTTAATTCTACAACATTCCTACTTCATACCTTAAATATAACTATGCATTAATATAACAGATACAACATTCAACTCGTAGACAACTATAGTTTACTTATCTTATCAGCTACTGCCGAAATAGCTATCAATCTATCAACACATTACTAGCAGTTAAACTGTTTACTATTACTGCATTCCCTGTTGCATACATCGGGCTAACCTTCCCTGTTATCATTACATCTCTCAGTTACCGTAATTCCCTTCATCCGTACAGCCTACTATTCCTAAGTAGTATTATATATATAGTACTATAATAGTGTATATATTAGTGATATATAGTAGTGTATGTAGTAGTCATATATAGTATGAAATAACGTGAATTCTACGGCTCTTTAATAATAGATTTTTATCCAACCTGACATTTTTAATTGAACTATTTTTCGATTATATGGTTTATTTTTATTTTTATTTTTATTTTATACATATATATTGTGTACACGTATTGCATATACACATATATGTTCAATTAATATTAGATACTGATATGCGTACCAGAATGTTTCTAATATATCAATATGTATCTACTACATTCATAATAATCATTATTTTCATCATCATCATCATATATATATATGTATATTAATGAATGAAAAAATAACATTATTGTAAATCGAATAGAATGGAATAGGAGATATTTAATTATACCACTTTAAAGACAACCACTTATTAGTATAGATTTATCATTTATTATGATTGTCACGCTTCTAAGAATTTCGTCACCACTTATTATTGATGTTACGCTAATTAATAATAAGAAATATGAATTGCACGTTGTGTGTGGGCAGTAAGATGTTATATTTAGAAACTTAACTTAATTATTGTTATTAATAATTCAATTATATAACTGTATCTATATATATAGACAATAATTGTAAATTATTGTCAATAATAATGTAGAAATATTATAGTATACTATGGTATACCATTACGCAAATTATAACTAATAATTCCTATCCATAAAAACACATATGTTATGTACAATTTTTGATTAAGAAGTAAAGGTAAACCTTATATATACTAATAATTAAAAAATGTACTATACAATTTAATATATTATTAACCCTTAATAGCGATCACAGTTATAACTGCGCTGTCAGCACAATCACAGTTCTGTTCGCCCTCTATGGGGTTTCTAGCGCATATTGTATGGCGGTATTCATATACTTATTGATCATTCAAAGCAATACCATCAATGCTAATACATCACCAGTGACATCATTGTATCAGCAAAGCCATTCGGCAGTTTTAGTAACCATTTGCGAAGTAAAATAAAATACTTAAAAAGCAAAAATTTATTTTTCCGGAAATCTTCGATAGTAGTATACTATTACTATAGTATACTATGAGTATATATATATATATATATATATACGCATACTATTAATAAAAATATAAAAAAATATAATTTAAACTTTTTATATTAAGTTCTATAATCTCTTGAAATATGCGGAGGAAATCTGTGTGCGATTTCCAGTCGTCAACTATAGGAGGTGCGCGCACACAACGGAGGGCGCACTTCGGTGCGTGAGCGATAATCGGATTAATTAAACGCGGTGCCGCGAATGAGATTATGCCCGCGTGGCGTCGCCTCGGTTGCTTTGATGAATGCGTATCGTTAACGAACAATGACTTGTTTGTTTGTTTGTTTGTGGTGTGCACGGTGGCGCGGGTGCTGGTCAACAATGGTATTCGTTATGGTCACACGTGCATGGGTGGGTGTGTGTATGTGAAGGACACGTGTCCGGCGCTGCGGTCATGTCCTTGCGAAGATTGATCGTCCTTCTCTCTCACCCGTCGATATCGCTTTAATTTCGATTTGCGCATTTAAATGCTAATATAATAATTTGTACGACCTATTATATTTATATTTGTAATCATATATATATATATATATATATATATATATATATATATATATATATATATATACGCGAATACACACATACATATACAAACAAACAAATATATATTGTTATTGTTATTGTTATTTGGGTAAACCATCTATAGAGTCCTTTCATCCCATTCAGTAACTTAGATGAAGTTTTCACTTATAATCATATGGCTCTAATATCCCTTCGAAACAGCTCTCATGTTAAGGCATGCATAGTGTTAACGAAAGTCGATCATTATATTTATATATATATATATATTTATATATTACACAATTATATAATATCACTTCCAAATATTATTTTAAGACCTACTTTAAAGGTCCGGACGGGGCTTGAACCCGTGCCCTACATTGTGTGTGTCTGAAGCCTTGCCAACTGAGCCACATGGGGAGCGTTGTATATATTTACGATAATTATGAATATCATAATTATATCAATTTAAACATGTATTCATAAACATAGATAATGTGATATTTTATATATATATATATAAATATATATATATATATATATATATATGTACTATTTATATATTTATATATACTATATAGATATATATATATATATATATATATATATATATATATATATATATATGTGTATACATTTGTAGCGTAACGGAGTAATTAATGTGATAATTATTATGTAGGTATTCTATTGCATACAATTATAATTAAAATTATCCTAATTGATTTCTATGAAATATATACAATATTTATAACCTAGAAGTTATATATGTATATAAATATATAAATATATATATATATATATTATTAATAGTATTTCAGTACATGTTATTGATATTACAACGCAAGCGATATTAATAAAGCCGCCGTACTTAATGTGCGTGCGTTAACTCAGCTGTTGCACACGGACGGCACTACAGTAAAGCACTCGTATCAGACGCGATGAAAAAGATAAATCGTATGCGTCTGTGCCTATGTTTACGTTAGTATGTACAGTTTATAGTGTACACGTATAGTATACTAGTGATGTAAATGTGGCTCACATCTAAGGCATCGATGCGGTCTCGGTCTCAGTTACCTAAAGTCTCAACTCGGCTCGTTTGGCTAGAGTTTCGACTCGGCTCGGGCTCGTTTGTTTTTTCCGAAAATAAATGTTTCGGTTCGGCATCAATAACATAATCTCGGCTCGACATTAAATAGCTCGGTATCATTTACATCACTAGTATACACCCATGTGCAAGCGGTGCGTATTTACCGCCACATCGAGCTGTTAACAATTCAGGCGAATATTAGCGACAACGCTCAAGAAAATCTGTATTTTCGACTATTCGTTAACATAACGCGTTTTATCTATTACAATGCGCGTGAAGTATCGTTAATTCCCGAACAAATTGCTCTTATATCGAATCGGTTATAACACATATATATATATATATATATATATATATATATATATATAGGGTATAACCTATAGGACGAAACCAGCGCGATCGACGGGTTTTAGTTCCACGATATCATAGTGCCTACATTCTCATCACGTGACGATGGCTCCACCCCCTCGAGAAGGAGGCGGAAGTACCCGATGTATCACGTGTTAACGTAGTATTCAGTGTACTATTATTCGTCTCATTAGCCGTGTATATATTGCTACATGTAATACAAAGTCACCGTCGTTATTATTAGTCGTATTAGTAGTATAGGTATATCTAGCGGGAAGGTATATCGGGACTAACGACTTATTTATAGAACTCATTTTCGTTACATACATTTGATCGACATTGATTTATATAAATATATTTATTATTTAATTGAATATCAATACAAATTAAAACATATTGTGAAAGGGTCAGCGTCTAATTATGTGATCTCTAGTACTATAGTACTATAGTGCTATAGCACATTCATATGTACGAATATAAGGAATTTATCTTGGAGAACAACAAGTATACTAGAATCTATTTTTGTTATACTTTACTTGGTTTGATGAGTAATTTTTGTATTTGTTATTAATTTATACATACATATTTAATTAGTTTTAATTATTTTAATTATAAATGATTATAAATCGACATACATTAATATTATAATGAGTATTTTAAACAACTTAATACCCTAATCTAATACAATATTATAATTATATTTAACTAACGTATGTTATTTACATAATTAATATTAAATTGTATATTATAGTTGATATTAATCGATATCAATAATACAATAGTTTATTATATTTTATTATGGGTAAAATAAGCATTTCGTTGTATTTTATTTTTTTACAAAATAAATTATATTTAGAAGATAAAATGAAGTACAAAATAAATGTTATTAAATTTGGTATAAGTAAACATGATAAACACAATTAATAATATATATGATGATGATGATGATGATATTGAGTTTATTAGCACTAAAATAGGGTCATGTAGACCCCTTCGCTCGTGCGGGAAGAAAATAATAATAAAATAATAGTAATACGATAATAATTTGATAATAATATACATTCAATATACAACGGAAAAACAATAATAAACAATATAAAGGACTATTATATACTACAGTCTGCATTGATATGGTGTAGTTGTATATACTACAGACTGCATTGATATAGTATAGTGTTATATAATAATAAGATAATAATAATACAATAACGATTTAATAATGATATAAATTTAATATAACACGGATACAAATAATAAGTTGGATGATTTAATGATTATGGGTAGAGAGAAAAGAAGAAGTAAGATTTATAAATCTTTTGTGGGATCTAATAGAACGAATGGTAGGAGGGAGGGAATTCCATAGGGTTGGACCGGAATTTTTAAAAGCTCTAGAATTTAGGGAAGTTTTACTAGAGTTCTGGGAGATAAGTAGAGGAGCATTTTGGTAACGAAGAGAAGATAATATAGTACGTTTTTTAATTAGATCAGAGATATAGCTAGGGGTAAAAGAATATATTGATTTATGGATTATAGATAGTATACGTAATTTACACCTGAGGGAGAAGGGTAGCCACATACGAGATGATTGATGAGATGTTGTAGTAGAGTGATCCAGTCGAGTTAAACAGTAAGTAGTACGTATTGAGGAACGGATAATCCGATTAAGTGGAGCAGTAGCTTTAGCAGGAAGTAAATTCAGTAGGGAAGAACAGTAGTCAATACGTGAAAGTACAAGAGCATTAATTAGAGTTTTAGTAAGGTTTCTGGAAAGTGATGTCCGTATTTTTTTTAATTCTGAAGAGATGAAAGTTGGATGATTTTGTAATGGATGATATGTGATTCTTAAATGATAATTTGTCATCAAATACTAATCCTAGGTTTTTGGAGGAATGAGAAGGAGAAATAATCATGTTATTTAGAGTAAAGTTTGGAAAGGAAGTTTCAGAAGTAGATATGTTAAGTACAGTAGTCTTAGAGGAATTAATTAGTAGTTTATTGGAGAGGAGCCATAATCTTATGGAGTTAGCACACTCGATTAATTCAGAGTTAATGGTATTATGAGAATTTATAGGGAAAAAGGTAAACAGTTGGATATCATCAGCAAAAATATGGTAGTGGATATTTGGAAATTTCTTAATTAGATCAGCAATAGGGCGGATATAAATAGAAAAGAGGGATGGACCTAGAACAGATCCTTGGGGAATACCGTGGTTAAGAGGAGAAAGAGGCGAGTAAGATTTGTCAATCATAATAGAGATATTCCTGTTAGTGAGATATGAAGTAAACCATTTTAATGCTAAGCCAGATATACCCATTAAAGTAAGTCGCGAGATTAATATGTTATGGTCCAGGGTATCAAAAGCAGATGATAGATCAAGTAGGATTAGCTGGCAACACGTGTTGCTATTTAGGGTAGATAATATAGTGTCAGTAATACGTAGGAGAGCTGTTTCGGTTGAATGACCCTTACGAAAAGCGCTTTGAAACGGGTCGAAAAGATTATTTTTATTTACATGGGCTATGAGTTGTTTGGAAACAATTCTTTCTAATATTTTACTTAATAAGGGTAGGTGGGAGATCGGGCGATAATTGCTAAATGAGTTTGGGTCTAAGTTTTGTTTTTTTAGAATAGGGGATATTATGGCAGTCTTGAGACAGGGTGAAACTTGGCCAGAGTTTAGTGAGTTCGCAATAATATCCAAGAAAATAGGAGAAAATAAGGGTGAAAGTTTGTGATATAATGATAAAGGTAGGGGATCAGTGGGGGAGGTACAGTGAGATTTCATGAGTAGGTCATTTACTTCATACAGTGAAGGAATAGTGAATGTACTTAATGAGTCAATATGACGGGTAATATATATGGTAGGATTGAGTATGGGTTGAGTAGATGCGCAAATAATATTATTAATGCTTGCAATTTTATGGTTAAAGAATTTTTCAAAAAGAGAACACAGTTGAAAATTTGACGTGTTAGGTAAAATGGGGAGGATTTTTTCATCTGGAGGAGAGAGAATTTTATTTGCTATTTTAAATAATTTGCGAGGATTGGAGGATATCAATGCTATATTTTTGTTATAATAGATAGATTTTGAACGAGATATAGTAGATTTGTAATTTTTTCTAGCTAGTGATAGTGCTAATTTAGTTTCAGTAGAAGGATTTTTAAGAAATTTCTTCTCAAATTTTCGAACACTCTTCTTGAAGATGAAAAGTTCGTGGGAGAACCAGGGAGAAAAAGGGCGGTCGGTAATTAATGTAGTTTTTGTAGGTGCATGTATATTGATAATATTTAGGAGAGTGGAGTTTAGGAGTACCGGACAGAGGGAAGTTGAAGAAGAGATCTCAGTTTTGATATTGTTTACAAATCTTGGTAGGTCGATAGACTTAAAATCTCTATATGTAATACGTTTTCGTTTAATATTTGTGAATTTTAGATTTATAGAGAATTCAATAATAAAATGATCAGTTAGTAGTTCAATTTTTTGAAAGGAGTTAGGGTTTATACATCTAATAAGAGGACTGGATAGGGGTGTAAATATCATATCAAGTGTATTGCCACTAGAATGGGTAGGAAATGATATATGTTGGCACAAGGAAAGAGACTCAGTTAGGAGTTTAAAGTCACCATGGGGATAGATGGGAGAATTATAGTGATAGTTTAAGTCACCAAGAACTATTGGTAGATAGGATGAAGATGAAGGAAGTTTATGGATAAAATCATGAAATTCATCAAAGAATAAACTGGTTTCAGGTTTTGGGGGACGATAGATAACGGTAAGATGTAGAGTTAAGTTAGGAAGCTTGAGGGTCAGCGAAATACAATCACTATATGAAAAGGGGGGGAATGAAATGGATGGAGATAGGTAAAAATCATTACGTATCATAAATCCTACCCCACCACCACGGCCCATTTGTCGTGGAGCGAGATAGAGTGTATATCCAAAGTCCAAGATGGAGGCAAATATATCAGAGTCATTATTAGAAATCCAGGTCTCAGTTAATGCGATTATAATAAATTTTTGTAATTTAAGGTATGGGAACAGAAGGGATATATTTGATCTCAAGGAGCGAATATTGATCAAGGCTATATTAGAGGATAGTCAGGCTTGAGAGGAAGAATTATTTATAAATGATTTCTTATAGTGATCAAAAGAATCAAACCATTTTGTTAGATCAGATTCAGGGATGAGAAAAGGGGGATATGAAAGAGGATTTTTTTTATCCCTAAGTTCAAATGTTTGGGAACGATTATTAAAAAATACTTTATACAAAATGGGCGTGAGTTTTTGTTTTAGGGCATGATATAGTACCTTACCAAGAAGTCTAGTAGAGTCAGGTAAATAATGACGAATAAATATATGCTTAAAATTACTATGTGGTGAGATTTTTAGAAGGGAGGAGAAACATATATCACGAGCAGAAATATTAGTGAAACGTAATATAGCAGTACTGGTAAGAAATGAGGCAGAAGTAATATAAGAATGTGGAAGTTTTATATAGTCAATTAATGATACTATGAAATTATAGTTAACTTCATAAGGAAGAAGGTGTTCAAGTACTAGTATGAGGGAATTATCTATGGAGCGTATGGATGAAGACTTTGAGGAAGTTCAACTAGATAATATAGGGGTTGGTGTGTGATTTGAGGAAAATTTTAAGTCCATTAGCTTTGGAATTTTTCTAGAAGTATTATCATTGGGCTGGGTATTAGCATTATGCTTGGGATGGATATTAATAGTCGTAGTAGAAGAATATATATCAGATGTTATATTTGGCGTTACCTTGGAACAAGTATTATGTATAGATTTGTCAGTTAAAGTAGAAGGTGAATATGGCATAGTAGTGGGTGGAGTAGTTGTATGATTAGTCGAAGGAAACTTATTTAAGGCTAGGCATGAGGAACATGAGAAGATGAAGTTAGGTGAATTAAATATAGCAATAGCATAAGCGGGAGGGGGGTTTTTAGAATGAAACCAGGATTTAGAAATAATAGCTGCGGGGTATAAACAATTATAATGTAAAATAGATGGACATGTTTTACATTTGAGATAATATTCGCATGCGGGAAGGTTACAATGTGAACAATTTGAGGACATGGTATACTTGAGATTGTGGGATTAAATTGAATGAAATAGATAATAATAAATATAATAATAAATGTATAAAAACTGGTCGTAACAGGGATATTTTTGAAGAAGTTTGGTATTCAGTCCGTTTTGCTATATGACGAGTTGACTTGACAAGCACCGGTTGACTTTAGTAGGCTCCTGGTATGCTTGGTGGCAGCCGGGCAATGATGGTCCGATTGTCTGAGATGTAAGGCAGTGTATCGTCCGAGGTAGAATTGATGGATCTTTATGTAAGTAAATACAGCAGTAGACTATCTAGGTGTAAGTTGGTAGCTAACCTCAAATGAAGGTTGGTAGATCCGACTACCAAAAGCAAATTCCCAAGGGAGATCCACGGGAGAATATCAGTTATAATATTATTATAAACTACTAGTTAATTAATTTTATAAATAGTAAATAATGTAGCTAAGTATGAATATACATAAACAGTATGTAATATATATTTGAATTTAATTAATTTATCGAATTTATAATTCTATTATCTTTGTGATTATTATTTATTTGTTAGAATTTTTATTTTGTTATAATAAAATGTAAACAAATACTAAATATAATTATATCTAAATAAGATATGATTATAATTTAAAGACAACTATTATATATTTCAAATAAGTTGGATATTAATATTAATATATATTAATATAATAGATAATATAAAAAATAAATGAATACGTACTTATCTTTATAATAATAATACAATTAAAAGATATTTAAAAGCTAAGCAGTTATTAACACAACTATATATTGGTTGCTATGTAAACAAAGTGATATATAATATATAAAATTAAGATAGTATATATATATATACATAATTATATTATATAATATAATATATAAGAGAAATAAAATATATACATAATTTAAATTAAGATAAAATAATATATATAAATATATATAATACAATTGTCAGTATTTTTTAGTTTTTTAATTTTTAAATATATTTACGAGAGTTAAAACTGTTATTTTTATGTTAAGTATTATATTAAGGTAAATAATGTCTATATAAATGTATATATGTTGGTACTCGGTTTTTTATTAAAGGTAAACTACCAAATGCAATTTAGAATTTATTACGCGTTTTTATGTTCATAGTATTATATATTAATATAGATTTAATAGAAATATTGATATAAATAATATTTAAATGTAAACAGAAATAAAACAAATCAGTTGAGCATGCGCGAGTTTATTATTTGAATTTAAAATAACAAGTAACCATAACTAATCAAATGGTTAATTAGGTTTTTGTAATTCTAAATAATGTTATCAATATTATATATTATAATATATATACGTTGATTTTATACATGAAAATAGCTCCTTCATGTACAATGTACATTCTTCATAGTACATCCTACAATGTACGTCCTTCATTGTATATCATTCGAAGCTTACCGCTAATTAATATATACTATTACCGTAGATTAGTTCTAGGAATATTTAAACGAATAAAATAAATACATAATAGAAATGACTTATAATATACTATAACCTATAGATTATAGTCAATCTATAGATATTATATATTTAACTTAAATGTAACCTTAACAATTGTTAATAAATATACTTACTAACTATAGGTATTATAAGTATATATTTTATGTAGTTTATGATATAAACGACATCTGCCCTTACTCGTGCCACTTCCCTAATATACATCGCACACCTCCTCGCCCCCTCATCGCCTCCTCACCCCTTCCAACCTTACCTAACCCCTGCCACCCCTCCCACAGTATTCGGCACGGTGGGTAACGGTCTCGTATGTTACGCCGTGATACGAAACCCTCAGATGAGGTCGCCCCGTAACATCTTCATCATCAACCTCGCCATCTCGGACATGACGCTCTGTCTGTTCACTCAACCGTTCAATCTCATGAAGGTTAGCCACTATAGAGGTCACGACTAGAGGTCACGCCTCGCGCGTTATTCACGTATTCGTCGTGTTCTAATCATTTATATCGAGGATTTATTTTCTATTTAGTTAAGACTATAGTCTTAAGTATAGTGATGCACATGATGCCGATCATTTTAATTCCGAGCCGAGACTTTCATTTTCGGAAAAAAAACGAGCCCGAACCGAGCCAAGACTCTAGCCAAACGATCCCGAGCCGAGTTGAGACTTTAGATAACTGAGATTGATACTGCGTCGATGCTTTAGATTTGAGCATCATTTACTGCATCACTATAGTTAATAGTCTTAACTTAACACTAAACACGTAAAGTTTCGTAAATTAACGAAACAATGTTAGCGCAATGTAATATATCTGACATAATATATCTGACATAATATATATGACATAATATATATCTGACATAATATATATATCTGACATAAATATAATATATATCTCATAATATATAAACACAATCGACTTACGTAACACTAGTGAACAGTGTACACGATAGCCCGGTAACATCGGGGACAACAGACTAATTAACCTTTCAATGATTGCTATTAGTGAGCGTCGTTATACGCCGATCTCATTGGTTCATTAGTATCACGTGTATATCATTAGTATCACGTGTGATACGTAATGTGCACGTGATCACCGGTACGTGCATGCAATCTCCGCGCATGCGTACAGGAATATCTCTAATATCACGCGTGTAGACACCATCAGTGTATACATAAACTTTCATATATATATTTTAAATTAAATTAAATATATATATATATATATATATATATATAATTATATATATATATATATATATGACACTGCATACACTCGGTATAATAAACTTATCTATATAGGGTATACCCTTTACCCCTAGACATATTAATATATTAACATTGTATTCTCTTTGCAATAAGACGGCGGTTGGTTCACCACGTGATACTATCATTATACCACGTGATACCACCAGTATACCACGTGATACTACCATTATACCACGTGATACTACCACGGTAGAGATAACTATCGGCAACCATGTGACATTTAATTACTAGCACGTGACGCCTACGATTATCGTTAAATAAGATAATTAATATCGTACTTCGTTCTACCCGACCCGAAGTAAACATAGATTAGGTTCGGGTTCCTTCGGTTCGGCCGCAGCCTGATCGATACGAGCGGCGCGCGGGCTAGAGGCACCTAGCGGAGGCCTAACTAACCGTTTGACGTAACGATACGTAATTATCTAGATTACGCAACACCCGGTAAACATACGCATGCGTTTGTTTACACGCGCGCGTAGCGATGCCGCCGGAATAGCGATATGTTAGGCCCCGGCACGAGAAACATCGCGATACGGCGAGAGAGAGAGAGAGATTCGGCGGTCGGCTATAATTAGCGACCAGCGTCGCATTTCAATTATAATTATACTCCGCCGTGCGTCGCCTCGTACGCCGCGTTAGGATACCTGCGCGCATATGTGCGTGTATATGTGTGTGTGTGTGTGTACGCATGCGTAGATCGATGAAAGTACACACACAGATTATACGCCACCGATTTGTAACGAAATGTTATATTTATCGTAAACAAGGTATATATATATAACCTATAAATATCGGTATGTAACAAAGTATACATGTATTGATACCGATGATAGGACAGCATCCCGAGGTCTGTGTTGTTTAAACTTTGACCTCGGCTAATGGTTAATTAACTAATGACGTCACGATGTTATGAATATATCCGCATGAACCTAAGTCGCCCGTCCGTTAATAGAGAACAATAGACTACAACAAGTGCACTATAGAGATACAGATATATGGGTGTATATGTTGTATAATGTACATAGGGGGGGGAGTGGAGCGGGGTTTGTGACTCGAACTACTTTACTATAGTGATGACTATACATATAGGCTATATATAGGCATTCGAGAATTAAAATACAGTGAATATACTTATATATATATAAATATTATTTAATAGTAGAATAGTATAATAGTGTATTATTAACCAGTATTCTATTTATAATGTATACTATTACTCTTATATTATTAATAGATAATATATATATATATATATATATATATATATATATATAATATTGCGCATGAGTATTTAGTTAATATTAGCATTATTATGTGTTAACAGTGTTAACAGATATAAATGAACACATTAATGCACGTATGCATGTTCACATGTATGTTTACATTGTATGTGGCTGTACACACGTGTGTTTGTTTATGTTTATCCGCACACATGTGTGCTATGCATTACACATACGTATAGTATTACCAATACGTGTATGTAGATATCTCGGGGTATCGCAGTTCTATTGATAATTTGATAACATATTATATTAAGTATTATTATATAATATTAAATTATTACACGTTAGTATATGTAAATAATTAGATATTGATTTGTCTATAAATACTATAAAAAGCATATTTTATAACACAATATTATAAAATAAATTATTTATTTTGTATAGTTCACTAACTTATATATATTATCGATGTCAAATCTATAAAAACATATGTGTTTGATTGTACATGATTTATATATTCATTGGGATCACCTGATATAGTATATTTAATATATCATGTGATCATATAAACCAATGAAATAGATGGAAACAGATGATATACGTTAATGTATCTGTTAATAGTAGTAACTCCCTACGCATATTATTAGTACAATTTACGTTATTATGTTTACATCTATTACATTATTTACATTAATATACAGTTATCAGATATTATATACATTAGTTTTAGTGTAAGTTTTTCATATATATATATATATATATATATATACGTTTTATTTGATATTATAATATTTATATTAGTTTTATATGATTTTATAATTGTATTTAGATATAAATACAACTTTTTGTCAGTTTAGAATATACGTTTAAATCATAATATATTATTTTTCGTTACCTATAAGATATGACATATCAGGTGCCACTATTAATTTTATCCTACTAATTTATTGATATATATATATATATTGTTATTTTTATTTGGTGGAGTCCTTTCATCCCATCCAGGAACTTAGATGAAGTTTTCACTTATAACCATATATGGCTCTAATGTCCCTTTGAAGCCGCTCTCATGTTAAGGCATCCATGGTTTTAACGAGAGCCGATCATTTATTTATACACAATTATATAAGATCACTTCTAAATAATATTTTAAGACCCATTTTATACAATTAATGTATGGTCCGGACGAAGTTCGAATCCGTGTCCTACTGCTTGTGTGTCTGATGCCTTAGCCACTGAGCCATACAGGCAGTATATATATATATATATATATATATATATATAAACAACATATATATAAACAACATATGAATAAACAAAATAATATGTTTATATATGTATAAATATAGTTATAAATAAGTGATACAAATAAATTTATGAAGAAATATCATATTAAATAAAATTTCATATTTTATTCTATATTTATACATGAAATAAACTATATATATATATATATATATATATATATATATATATATATATATATATATATATATATACTATATTGGTTTGAAGCATTATCAATACTCTCTATAATACAAAAATAAATATTTAAATCGATTAAGTGCTTTTACCTATATTAGCGACTGTAATCAACACTATATGGTGTACATTGAACACTATATACTTTGAAAAGGACTAGGTATATATATATATATATATATATATATATCTATTAATACATCTATTAATATGCGTGAAATCCAGTGTAAATAATTATGTACTATAGTATAGTATATATATATGACATTTATTACATAATTAATAAGGTATATTTAATTAATGTATTAATATAAATGTACATTACATTTTTTAATTAATAAAAATGTACTACGCTAGTAAATAATTTATGAATTCTGTATGTTTGCTATATATTTTCTTATATTTTTTATATTTTATCGGTACGATAATTAGTATGGTTTTATTCATATTATTCATAGTAAAAACTGTTTACTACCGACAGAACAATAACACGACAAACGTGAATAAATTTAAATAATAAATGCTACTATAGTACTATATATAGTCGCTTACACAATAAGAAAGCTTATTGGATGATTGGATGATATTGATATTTTCAAAATTAATATATAGATCTACATGTGTATCGCATCCTCTCCGCGTCGTATACAAGTATACTTGTATTACGATGCATTTAGA
Source organism: Osedax fenrisi (assembly GCA_964019155.1). Taxonomy (NCBI): domain Eukaryota; kingdom Metazoa; phylum Annelida; class Polychaeta; order Sabellida; family Siboglinidae; genus Osedax; species Osedax fenrisi. Next base: position 78,186,345 of record OZ025239.1, read on the forward strand.
TGCACTTACGAACGCTTAATAATGTATTATAACTACAACAATGAGGTATTAATAATAACCGAACGGACAGGCTTATATATGTAATAAGATATCGTACATAACTATAACAATTATTGATTAGCAGTACATTATTATTAATAACTGGAGTCTGCGAGCGTGGATAGTGATGAATGTATCGACAGTAAGTGGAGAAGCAATAGTATTATGCATAATATACATGTATGTATAAATTCAGTGCATATATTCATCGACTTTCTCTGTGTATACGAGAAAGTTAAGAATTATTCGTAGCGCTAAGAAGCTATTTACGATCGTAAAAAAACTACAAATATATTTGTACTATAGTATATATATTTAAAAGACGTTAAAGCTGCTAAACAAAAATATGTTCATGTTTTTTAAAAGTCGAACGCGGCGTTTTCACGTCGTTTTACGATCGATTACGCAAAAACGCGGCGGAATGACGCCTGCTTTCTGCGCGTATACATCCCCACGGGCGTTGTTCACTATCACTAGACGACATCGTACATAGCACACCGCCGTGGTGATGTACAGACACGTATCGTGTGTTACGTTGCAATGGAACACACGACATATCATGTATATATATACTCACGAAGCGGTCTGACTTGCGATATACACTCTATTACAAGAGAGGTCGGGTTACATCTCTATAGGTCGTAGTCATCATCTATTGATGTGTACAGTGTACACTGTATACAGTGTATACATTGTACATTATACACTGTACAATGTACACATGTGTATATACACACATACGGATCATATCTACACGAACAACGTACCACAACACATGGAGGATCAGCACAAACCTCTCGCCTCCTCCTCATCCTATTGAAGAGAGACACAAACCTCTCGCCTCCTCATCATCCTATTGAAGAGAGACACAAACCTCTCGCCTCCTCCTCATCCTATTGAAGAGAGACACAAACCTCTCGCCTCCTCATCATCCTATTGAAGGGAGACACAAACCTCTCTCCTCCTCATCATCCTATTGAAGAGAGACACAATACGATACGACTAGTGTATACGATGACTGTACACACGGTTAAGCACGGTTGCCGTGGTAACCGTGCAGGGTAACATCAGTTTGAGCGACGCACCAGTGAACGTACTCGCGTCACCGACCTAAGTACGCCAACTTCTACCGGCGATAATTAGGAAATACGATAGAATGTATGTTTTAAGTGTTGGGAGATGATTTTTTGGGAGATCTTTTAAGTGTTTTAAGAGCACGTAATAATTACTTTTCACGTCTTTTATTTAATTCGAACTTTTCATTCTATTCTTTATTCAAATTAAGATAATAGCGTTATAGTGATATCAATGTCACCCGTAATTATAACTGCATACAGGGTAAGCCATACGTGTACATGTATGTATGTATGTATATACAGTTAAGTATACATACAAATACTAGTAAATATATAGTATAAATAAATAGTAATATATATATACGGTATTGCGTGTGATAAGTACTGTGTGTGTGTAATTATTAGCTACAAAGCACGTCACAAGCTTATGAAGCGCGATGATTGGCGGAATTAACGATGATATCAAGGGTAGACAAGGTCACGAACACGCTCGTCATGAATACCCTGATAATCGCGCATGCGTTACGTAGCATAACGGTCACGTGATGTTGTATTGTTAAATTAGGCACCGCTATTTCACCTCTCAATATATCTCTCTATATATCAGTCTCTGTCTCTCTCTCGGCTTTGATAACTATTTATCGAGTTAGCTCTCTCTTCATATTACTATATCACCGTCTCTCTCTCTATCTCCCTCCTCTTCTCTATCCTTCTCTATAGCTATATCTAGATTTCTACCCCCCTATCAATCCCCACGTCTCTCTAACTATTTCTGTCCTCGTCTCTGTATAACTACGTCACTATATATATAGCTATTTAGCTCCGTCTCTTTATATCTCCATGGAGATGTGTCAGACCACGTAGTGTGATCACCAATGCCTACACTAGTATATGTACACGCTACTATTGTATACTATAGTATACGTACACTCACACGAGATACGCGTATCACATGTATGTGTACACGCATATCTGTAGATGTACAACTTAGTATGTAACCTATAGGTTATGTGTATGCGTATGTTAATTAGACGAGTGAAAAGAAATGTTAAAAAAAATGATTTATAATAACTAATCTGATTTTAAATGAGGCCTAGTATATACAATATATATATATATATATATATATATATATATATATATATTTATATAAACATGTTCGAATGTAATTGATGATTCAGATTTACGATGTACTCGCATTGATAACTCGATTATTACACAATGTTATATAACGAACAATTTATGGATATAACAAACGATTATATATGTATAGTATACTATAAGTGAATTTCATTATTTCGACCAGTACACTATAATATATGGTTTTATAGTAGACTGGTATAGTAAGCATATACTATAGCAGTATTATTAATTTTCTTGAACCCCTATATAACACATATATACCTATAGGTATTATATATAATTACCAATCTCTTACCTATATTTTAACCCCATATATATGTTCCAAACACGTCTATCGGCTTTATAAGCTATGCTATTTCATAGCTAACGTTACGGGTTCTACTGCAGCTATGTGCTACCACCCATTGTTAGTATATCGAATACATATGTTATTCAGTTATCAACTATATTATAAAGATAATTAAACTGTAATTCATTATATACATTAATATATATATACATGTGTATCATTTATGATTACTAAATACATAGTATATTGTGTTATACGACATTATACTATATCAATGTAATAATAGACATTATAGCCGATTCAAGTTATTTATAAATTGAATTTATTTACTCTAAACATTAATTTCATCTTATTATATTTAATAATGTCATAACATTTCAAAAACAACATCCTTTCTACGAATAAATTTTAAAGCTCTTCTTCGTAAATTTGTTATATATAACTTAATATATTATGTATATTATATATACATAATTACCATAGTTCTATAACTAATATAATAACTATAACTACAAGTTTATAGACTTAAATATAGTACATGTAATGTAGTATACGCGTGTAACGTGCATCATATGTGAGCACGATGATTTCAATGGAAATATACAAATAATGATATAGTACTACTAATATGCCTGGGGTCTATGGTTCAGTGTGTCAGTAACTTGCAGGAAAGCGATCGCCTTCATGCACCTCTCGAGAGGTTCCAGATTAGATTCTAGGTAGTTCAACTGTTTGTCTCTTGTGTTTATCAAGAATGTATTACACAATTAAAAAAAACATAATAACAAACTCATTTTACATATTTGTTTTGTATTTTTTTGGGCCCCTCAACTATAGTTATGTATAACATGTGTAAGTCTATTATTTCTTGATGGATCCATTTGTATCCGCTATTTTTATGATTACATGATTCAATACATACATATTACTATAATTATGATATTATAACATTATATTTCACTTTAAAGTTGAAATCAATCTGCATAATTTTCCACAAACATAATATATTTGTTTTTCATATCTAATTTTTCATTTATAAAATTTCTAAAAATTATAATTTTATATCAATATATTTATTTATATTCCTTATATAGAAAGTAGAATACTCGTTTTATCAATATTTGTAGCCTATTTATGTTTAGCCAATCAAATTGCTTATTAATATTATAATTAATACCATTTTTAAAATAAATAATTTAACTCCAAACAAAATCAAATTAGTGTAATTAACAAATAAAATTTGTTTAACATAATTAGTTATTCTATGTAAATCATTAATGTATAATACTAATAATGGTGGTCCCACAAATGAGACTTATGGAACACCACATTTGCTATCATCGTTTACAATATAATATAATTATGTATACCTCCATATATCTGATAATAACTTGTTAATAAGTTTAATATTTTGCCTCTTATTCCATAGACGTCAAGTTTTGTTAATTAAAATTGAATTAAGCAACGTCTCAAATACCTATTTTAATATAATTGATAAAATTGTAAATTTTCTGTGAACTCCAAAATAGTGGTTAATGATTCGACTATATCAATACATTCTATGTGTGTATATTGGCCCATTTTATGGAAGTTGTTCAACATAATAGTAATTGAAATCGTAATATTTACTCATATTTAATTAAATACCATATATGTATATAACAATACAAATATATATGAATAATAATTATAGAAACATAACTAAAATAAGGGAAAGTAAAATAATACGGACAGTGCCCGAATACGGACACTATCAATATCTCAGAAATCATAAATCCTACAAAAAATGTTTAATGAATAAAATATTCATAATTATATAAATAGTCTAAAATTTTTTTATTTTTTAATAATTCAAAATATTGCTGATATATCCAATAAACTGATTTTTTTATTACGTTTTTAAATTTATTAAAAAAAATTTCAACTTAAAACCTTCTCAATAATATACAAATGTATCGATATAAAATATAACACTATATCATTAAAAAATAAAGCATTCTAAAATAATATTTATAATTCCTATGTTTTTTATCAAATATTCATTAAGTTATAAGCATATATAGAGGTCATATAAGTCCCTAATACGGACACTCTAGATGTCTTAATACGGATACCCTATAACCAATCAGCGCGCAGCGTATGAACTATTCTGATATTCATAAAAATCGCATGAGTTATAATATTAATACCACCAATAAAGCTAAATCTAAAAATATTATTATTTAGATACTTAAATTGTATTATCAATTAAAAAATATTAAAAATAAATAAATTATTAACTAATTAAATTTGAATAAATTGTTCATAAAATTAATTATAAATAATGTAATTGTAATTTGTCTGATTGATTCATCAATAATATATAGTTTATCTAGTGGTATATAGGGTGTCCGACGGACACTGTCCATATTATAACACAGGGTGTTCGAATACGGACATGGGTACCGAATACGGACACTCCCGTTATCTATGGAATTAAAATATTAAATACAATTTTAAAATCATAATAATATCTATAATCATATAATATTAATATTTTGTAATTTTTGAATACAAATAATGAGCCATAAAATGTTAAGACCATTTATTATTAAAGTGTCCGTATTAGGTTACTTTCCCCTATACCACGGTATTCATACCTAAGATAAGTTGAAATATATGTATGCATATAATATAATATATGACAATATATTTTGAATATTATCAGGTAATTATAACATCAAGCATATTAAATAAATATATAAATATTAATTATATAAAATATAAAATTACCACATGTATAAAATACTAAATATCTATAAAAAGTAACATTTAGTAAGCATAAGCTAAAGAAGAAATAACTAAACAAAATTAATAGATATAACACCTTGAAATTGTTATATGTATATAAATAACCCCTATGTTTTATAAATATTTATATATAAATAAATGAATGCATATGTCTATGTTTATATATATATATAAACATATAAATATATATATATAACACTAACTGCAACTATATATATATATATATATATATATATATATATTAATTGATGTATGTCATCACTGAGATATTATGTCCAGTTGGATGAACATAGAGTAATATATAGATATATATATTTAATTATACATAGACACATATACACATACATATCATTTTTAATTGGTTTATACACATCCATTATATATATTCACATGTTAGTGCGCTCGTACGCGTCGCTCAGTGCGCACACACATACGCACACACATACGCACACACATGCGCACACACAAGCGCTTCTCTGTCGTCAAGTACAACTACATCATTACTATAGTTGTAACTATAGTAATGTATATATTGTAGCGATAAGTTATCTCTATGTACATCTTCAACCACGCACCGATATCTCATTTAGTATATGTCAATTAGTTATTGTCGACACACATGTTTACATATATATCTTCTTTCATGTAAACTGTTTCTTAAAACATCAACATCTTCCCTGTTGCTGCTCCTCCTCCTCCTCCTCCTCCTCCTCCTCCTACTCCTCCTCCTCCTCCTCCTCCTCCTCCTCCTCCTCCTCCTCCTCCTCACATCCAACGCTCACTGTTGTTACCGTCTGTCTCTAAAGTATTCGTATTACTCTACATTATGATAAATTATCCATTTATGCACATACCGCTACTATATATATATATATATATGATAACTAAGCTAAATGTCACCTCTTTATAATACGTCGCATAAGGAAGGATCAGATTCACCCTACTATAATATATTATAACCACTATAGTGGTTTACCACTATATTCTCAAATAATCTGTCCTTTCTCGTATTATTACTTCTCCTCCATATTATATAATCTTCATAAAATTTCACTTTCGTCTTTTAAACCACATTATTCATGTATCTATATATCCATTAATCGATTTGATCATTCTATAGAGTGTAGTGTACTGCCGACTTCAGCCAACTCATCCCAAACTGGTTCCTTTAAAAAGTGTCCCTACTATATATCGGCTCACTAACCATTACATTCATATAGATATCATCCTCATCCTCCTCCTCCTTATATTACAGCCTTACTACCACTAAGATATCCACTAAACTTATTACGTTCCAATGCCGATATTTCCCTATCTTTCCCCATTTATCATGTCTGAATTATCGAAAATGTGCTCTCACTTATTTCGTTTCATCATTAGGTAACCCACCCACCCTACTTCCATTATATTTAACCTATCTCATCTTTCTTTCATCAAATACATAAAGGCCGTCTTTCCTTAATTTAATATTAATACTATTCACTTATATAATTAATGCTATCAATAGTAAATGATGTATGTAACATGATTGAATAGTTTATTTATATTAAATTTATAAATTTATATATATATATATATGTTTGTTGTTTCTTTAGTACATTGTATAAAATATTTATCACAGCAGGCGGTCAAGGGTTGACCACCGACATCAAATAAAGGTTCTATTTAACCACAAAAGAAAACATCACACGTATTACTATAGAACGCGACGATGTGATATACGTGTTTGGGCGTTATGACGTCACCACGATGACGTAATCTCCGTGTTACGTAACAACTGCTGCGGTTATCGATCTGTCACGTGTTTATGGCATAACTCTCGCACATTTCTATCGCTAGGAGACGCTACCGAGCTCGGGCCGCTTATGTCCTCGATCTCGAAGTGGTTAATCATGTTGCCTAGATCCGTGAATCACGCGGCATATATGCCAGCTATATCAGTTATATCAGCAAATAATTGCATTATCGGTATCTTTTAAATAGGATTTCAAAGTAGGGGGTGGGGGAATATACTAAAAAGAATTATTTTGTTTTCAAAAATAATTCAAAATTATTTTGTATATGAAAATAAATCTAATGAAATACATCTACTAATTTATAATAAATAAATAGGATTATGATATAATTGATAATGACAACATATTTTTTTTTGTAGGCACACATTTAAAATGAGGGAGGGGGTTAAAACATAATAGTAGGGGCGGGGAAATTGCCTACAAAATATCCCTTAAAAGGGACGGCCATCTATAGCAGGAATACCGTGGCTAAGATAAGATAAGATAAGATAAGATACATTTTATTATTGTAATAATTATAAAAGAAAAACAATAAATGTACAAATAAAATACTTTCGAGGTATTTGACCTTAATAATGCCATATGCATAATATATTATATAACAATTTTTTAAAGATATTCAAACATTTTTTTTTAATAATAATATTAGCCATCACATCGAACTAACTAAATATATGTAACCGTACGAAACGCTATACGAATTATCTATGATGTATGGTATGTCATATCGTACACTTGTCAGTTAATTACCTTACAATTAATTATGATTTCGCTAAATTGAAAACAATATTATATCTATCATACAATTTAATAATAATAATGTACCTTATCAATTAATATATAATACAAATATAATATTATATAGAGTAATTTATATGGTTATTAGTAACTTATATATATATATATATATATCATAGATTATCTTTCATTATTTGTATATCTATTATTACTTTATATATATATTCCATATTGAATATATATATATATATATATATATATATAAATTCAAAGTTCAAAGCTATTTCCTCTAGTAAATCCTATAGGAATACTCCTTACATAAGTAAGATGATGATAATGGGAGATTAGGTCGTACAGAGAATACTAGTATTTCATTGAATCTCACCGAATCTCGCCGAATAATAGAATAACATTTATTGCGATATACATTGATAATAGATAGACAATATAAGTGTATGTCTATGATATTGGTAACACGAGCATAGTTAGTGTAATATATTCTGCAGACAGGCACACAGATAGCATATTAGTTATGCATATGTATATATATACACACATATACTTGAATATATACGAAGATATATACATGTATATATGGATATATATATATATATATATATATATATATATATATATATATATGGATCTATACATATACATGGACACATGTATGGACATATATATCATGTCCTCGTGCATGTACCGACACATTCAGTGATATATATGAAATGATTGATTATAATGATATTAACGAATTCTATAGAATAATATATATAGACTAATATATTAGTAGGTGTTTTCCAGAATATTCTGAACGACTAATTTAATTTTAAATCTATTAATAGATATATATATATATATATATATATAAATAATTAAATAAATCAGATTTATTATTTCATATATATATATATAGACTAATATCGGAAATAATATCGGCACTAATATTAAGTTAATATTACTATTATTAACCCATTATTAGATAAAATCACTTTAACTACTAAATTATATATTAATAGTTATTTACAGTTCTTATTTATATTCACATTAGTGTAAAAAATAGAAAATGGTAAAATATAAAAAAAATCGAGAATCATAACATCCAGCAAGAATAACATGTGGAATACTAAATTCGTATTATTAAAAAAGGGACAAGTACGATATCCTCTAGTCTTTGTACGACACATGGGTAGATTCATAGACATCTAAGGGGCGAAGCCTTATATATAAATATATAACATATTTGGGTAGAGTCAAGATTTATGGTTTACCGTAAAATAAAAATCTATGTGTAGAGTAAACGTAAGGGACTTAGGCATTACTATATACGTGTGTTTTATAGTGACTGACGTAACTAACGAAATGTCACGTGACGCCAGTATTGTCACGTGACGCGATTATTGAACTTATATTTGGTACAACACTATATCTTATACAATAACCGGTGTATATACATAAAATATATATTGAATTGGTATCCAGTCACTTAGATGAAGTTTTCACTTATAACCATATATGGCTATAGTGTCACTTCGAAGCCGCTCTCATGTTAAGGTAGCCATGGTTTTAACGAGAGCCGATCATTTATTTATACACAAATAAAAATATCACTTCTAAATATTTTAAGACCCATTTTAATGGGCTATATGGGTAATAGAGCCATATGGTTATAAGTCAACACTTCATCTAAGTGGTTCCTGGAAGGGATGGAAGCACTCCACTACTATACAATACAATAATAATAACAAGGTATATAAATTAATAACATGATAATATGTGATATAATCTGTCTATCTAATTATAATTCTTAAATAATTTAAATTTTAATTATTGACTAATAACTCATAACTAATAATAACGTGTTATACATGTTATACCTCATTTGTTAATTAATGTATTTATTTAATCGATAATGACCGATATAATATACCTTGCGAATATAGGCGTAGTTTTGTTAACACTCGTTTAACCCGGGTTTAAACTAGCATGTTAAGTGGCATAGGAAATACTCTAATTATGTATAATTAATATCAGTAAATAGATAATCCCATTGTTAATGCGTATATGGTGTAATTGCGACACTCTCAATATGTATAACAATACAATAGTACCACATTATTAGTTAAAGTACGTAACTTAATACAATAACACTAATAATGTAATATAAAATGCAATTTAAATCATAATCGTATAAGATTATATATATATATATATATATATAATTATAAATAAGAATATAAATTAATAGCAGACGAACGCGGCGCTGTGTGAAAAACTTCAATATATTATAATCGTATGTTATGTCATTTAAATTCGATAGTTTATATATATAATATATAATATATATATATATATATATATATATATATATATATATATATATATATATATATATGTGTAATAATATACAGGACTGTAATTCGATGTATATCACGAGTGCACGCAACACACTGTGCGCATGTAATCGATAATATACTGAATGACACACGTGTATATAGTGTACCTATTACGTATGCCATTGTACACGTGACATGTACACAATGGGGTACGTAATTAGGTAATCATGCTTGCTAGGCTATCGCATTCAAATATGAATACACATCAAACAAGTTGATTAATTAAGCGGAGGGATTTATTAAAGAATTACGTACCGATATTGTCTTTATATAAACGTATTCCTAGTGGTAATGTATACTACGAAAGTCCTGCTACTATACTTTATATTAATTTACTGCGATATATATATATATATATATATTGCATATTGGATATCTGTAATGCGAAACATATTATTTCAATACTGGCGATTACCAGACCGTGAGACTCACAACGTACATAACGCCGCGTATATCGTGTGAACACACTCGATGAGTGTCTCACATAATGTATCCGTTGATAGGCTAACGGATTGAAATATTGATTTATTTATGAAAAAAGTGAGTTATCCACATCTCATTAATGCGCGCATATATATATATATATATATATATCACAGAGTATCGTGATGACATAATCAATGTAGTGGTGGTCTATTATATGATTTTGTAAAAGAATATAAATACGGATTAACGTTTAACTATGATTGTTATATAGTGTGTGAATGTGTGCATGTGTGTGTGTGTATGTATGTGTGTGTATGTGTGTATGTGTGTGTATATATGTGTGTGTTGATTATTAATAATGAAAATAATATGAAATAATAATGTTATAGTAAACAGTAATATTGCTAATACGTAATATATTAACTCTAGCTTATTATAATGAGAGGTAGTAGGTGTAAGGTTATTAAATGGACAAACGTATAGGTGTAATGGATGTGAAGTAAGTGTAGTGGTTGGTAAGGGGGTAGTATATAAATGTATAGGTAGGTAGGAAGGGAATTATAAATTATATAACCATGTGATATAGGGAACTTGATATTTGTGGTGTCGGAGCTCCATAATCTCGATGGAGGCAATATACATATGCATTAGAACATCACAACATCCGGTTCGTATAGTAGTAACAAACCACGGTGTAGTCGGTACACCCCATAGGGTGAAGGGGGGGAGAGAGGAAATATCATTGAAAATGGGGATAAGAAATTTTAGATTAAGAACATTTACATTTAATTACGATTTAATTCGAGTAACTGCGAATGTTAACATATGTAAAGTACTTAAACGATATAATTGCCTGCATTTCTCGGTTGGCAAGTCGTCAGACATAGAAGCAATAGGATGCGGGTTCGAGTCCCATCCGGACCTATAGAATATGTGTTAAAATATTATTTAGAAGTGATCTTATATAGGTATTCCTAATTGTGTATAAATAAATGATCGGCTTTCATTAAAACCATGAATGCTTTTACATGATAGCGGCTTCGAAGGGACATTAGAGTCACATGGATATAAGTGAAAACGTCATCTAAGTTCCTGTTGTGGGATGAAAGGACTCAACTGAAATACATTTTTTTTAAAGTGGTTCTGCGAAGAAATCAAGTTCATTATTTACGTTATAACACATTCATATGTTTAGTATGAAACAATGACCTTCTCGATGTCTAGATTCCCGAAGTCACTAAGAATTATATATATATATATATATATATATATATATATATTACGATATAATAATATTTCGAACTATATATCGTTATCACGTGATAAATCAAGGATCATTAGTAAACAGTTAGAATATACGGTAGCAGAAGCATACATCTATATCGTCTATTAATTGAAATACACGAGTTACGTGGTGTTGACGGGGCGATAGTGGGAGACAGTGGGGGTATAGTATACTATAGTATATACAATATGTATAATAATCACATGTTATAGTGTACACATCGATAATCTTCGTTACAATTGAAGCATTATTAGTATTCATCTATATTTATATAAAACTAATCCACAATATATTTTACGATCATTTTTTAAATTACCATATATATATTTTATATTTTAACAATAATATATATATATATATATATATATATAAGTATATATATATGTATATATATAAAACAATATTCATCAATAGTCATCTGCGTTAGTACTCTACTACATACGTATACGAATATGTTCTAATGGATATACATACATATATATATATATGCATTTTTGTATGCGTGCATGTTTGTGTGTGCGTGTAGCAGTGTGTATCTATGTGTATAATTATAATGTACTATATTATAATAACGATTTCAGATCCATCGTGAGCTACTTACTAATATATATGTGTGTGTGTATGTGTGTGCGACGCACACTGTGCGTGTATGTTTGTGTGTGTGTGTGCTAGGATTATTAATGCATTACTGTTACGAATATGTCCTGAAGGACATTTGCTCTTACGTCATCACCATACGAATATCAACACACACACGTTACGTAATTGCATAGATTGGTAGTCACGTGTGTTTTCTTCAACAGTCCCGGATACTCGATGTATGTGTCCTAAGATGGCCGACCATCACATATGATTTATTAATAAACTTAAACGTTCACTTATATTTTAGAATAAATATATATATATATATAATAAATTAATATAAATGTTTATTTTGTTATAATTGAAAGTCACTTTATAAGTGTATATAAAAAAGATCAAATGTATTTAAATATCAATATTAGTTGTGTTCATATGTGTTATTAACTATATGTGTCACGTGAATCATCATACCATACATCGAGGCACCAGGCCAGATGACGAATTTGACATTAACGAGATATAGCAATACCGATCAAGGTACAAATACAAATATATGCGTAATTTACAGAATATCTCTATATCAATCTCACTCTGTCTATATATCTTTATATAATTCTCAGTCTCTCTCTATCTATCATTCTGTTTCCTATATATATATACTATTCTCTCTCGGTCTTTCTCACTATGTTTCTTTCCGTCTATGTATGTGCCTCTTTCTCTTTCTCTATATCTCTATATCTCTCTCCCAAATTATATCTCTATCAGTATATCTCTGCATCTCTTTATCACGCTACATCACTCTATCGCACTCTACCTAGCTCTATCTCTCCGCGTGCATCCGTAATCAATAGATAACGACCGATTTCATAACTCGCGTCACGTGACCGTTAGCCTCATCGCGTGTCACGTGACGTAAACAACACGAACACACACACGTGACCGGTAACGGTAACATTAAAGGTTGTGTGCTCCGTCGTTAATGTACCACCGGGTACCTGGATACCTCTGTTGTAGGCGTAACGCGGAAACAATGCGCGGCGCGGTTATGTCACCTGCATTATTACGTAATCTGATAGAGTTACGTAATAACTAGTGTTCCCGTATCCCGCTGGGGGGCGATATATCGGCTATATTAGTGGCAGGATATAGACTCCCCCTATAGGGCAAACCGATTCCAACTAATACGAACACAATAATATTATACTCCATTGAGTGTATGAAGTTCATATATATCTACATATATCTACAATGTAGATTCTACATATATATATATATATATATATATATATATATATATCTAACATTAATAGATTTGACAACGAGTTAGCAATAATTCGAATTTTAAACTGGGTATATTTATTTATGTCAATTTTTATAATTATAGTTATATATATACAGATGAAATTAATAAAATAGAGTTTAGCAAGATATAGGCTATTATATTCATGGTTATGGGCATAATCGTTATAGGTAAGTTACAAAACTATATACGTTCAGTATATATATATATATACATACATATATATATATATTTATATATATATATATATGTATACTATATTTATTACGTAATTGCAACATTATATTACGTTATATCGACTACTTGTAGTATTCGTAATCCCCGATATTTCGTAATAACACTTATAAGCACACACGCATGCGTGTAATCACCAATGATATTAGATCTAGTTATAACTATAGGTATGAATAACACAATTGAGATTGCGTCATTTAATTGTTTGAGTTTAATAATGCCAAGACGTAGTCATATATGTATATATATATATATATATATATATATATATATATATATCGCCAGATATGTATCAAGCTATCGCTAACATATTGAAAGATGATTTTAATCTATAAATAGTATTATTCTATATTCATAAATGTACAATAATTACTATTATAAATAATGATAGTGATTTCACTTTTAAATCCATGTCAACAATTATATTATACTCTATCAGCCACCCTAATAGTACATCGTATATTTATTATAAAATATATGCGGACGACACTTTCCAAAAACCTTACGAAGTCATTAATAAATTCTCTTGTCCCCTCCCGACTTAATTACTCTTTTTATCTAATGAATCTACTTCCTGCTAAGTCTACTATTGCACTAATAAAGCAGATTATCCGTTCCGCAACACGTACAACTTATCGTGTATACGTGACTGGACCATACGGTTACAACACATCATCAACGTGGCTACCCTTCTCCCTCATAAGTAAACTGTTATCTAATAATGTGGTATCTCCGTAATCTTGAATCTATATATTCTTTTAACACTAGATATATCTCAGAACTAATTCCTAAACGTAGCATATTTCCTTCTCATCTTTAGAAAAATGCTCATTAATTATATATTAGTATATACATACTTATTTAAGCGAAATAGATGTTAAATTATGAAATCAAATACATATTATATATTCAAATATATGTTAAGAATTTAAAATCATCTTCTCAAATATATCAAATTATATTTGTATTTTCAAAATTAAAATCTTAAATAACGATTTAATATATATGTATATATACATTGTATACAGTGAAAGCCGTTTATATCAGCTGACATTTAGAATATAGTGACATTTATTGAAATATTTATTATTAACATCCATTTATACCACAGGCCGACTATATATACTTTATTCACATTCCATATATATATATATTCAATGTAATATTTGTAATTCGCTTATAACGACTTTTATAACATATTTTATAATTTTGATAAAACTCTATAAAATATTTAATAATATTTTAAAACATATTATTATAATTAATAATTATTAATCATTATGATTGATGGTATTACGTGAATTAAATAAATCTATAGATTACATTAAATAACATTATCGAGATTCACTCGTGATTAAATTTTAAAATATCGGTACTACATAATATACACGTATCGGTACAACAACACATGTATGTATGTAAACATGTCGGTCACGTGGTTCCATCACGTGACCGAAGGCAAGTTTAAAATGCAATCATAATACAATACATGATATCGCCGCGCGTGCAATATAAAATCGATCATCTCGTTAATATATATATATATATATATCTCTCTCAATTGGTTATAAGAAGAAATAACAACACATTGACCGACATAAGCGCGGCTAAATGGCTTCGCTTAATATACTGCAGTACCATGGTAGAGCGAACCACTCGATCGATATGTTTACGCATGCGCAGAACGTGTGTTTATGCGCATGCGATGATTTCTCAATTAACGCTGATACCAGCTGAGGACGTAACACATATGTGTGTCCTTTACTTTGGTTACCAATCGACGATCTCTAATGCAATAATGTTAATATTAATTATAGTATTAAATGATACGTACATGATGCCTTATATATATATATATATATATATATATATATATATATATATATATGTATAATAATATACATATACTTATAATACATCGTTACCTGGTTTGTCACACCGTCAGCACACATCCGCTGATAACGATGACGTCATCGGCGTTAATTAATACGCGCGCGGATTACGTAACACCTCGTCACGTGACCGAGTGTTAAGAACGAGTCTAGAACGTTCTATCCGTCGTCACAACACTCTATCGCGGTCTAGATAAGTATCACGCTGGTGGAAAGTGCTACACTGGACCGTCACCGCTATATACACATGTATACATATATGTATTATATATATATATATATATATATATATAATATACATATAGTATATATATATATATATAATATACATATAGTATATATATATATATATATATATATATATATATATATATATATAATATACATATAGTATATATATATATATATATATATATATATATATATATATATATATATATAATATATACTATATCCTATATATATATATATATATATATATATATATATATAGGATATATACGGTTACTTCGGCTATAGATAGAAACAACCTAGCGAGTCACGCGGTCGTCATATAGTGCTAGATGATGTGCTAGCGTAGCGATGGGGGAGGGGTATCGTACACTAGCGGTTGGGGAGGGGTATCGTACAGTAGCGGTTGGGGAGGGGTATCGTACAGTAGCAGCTGTAGCGGTAGAGGCGGCAACACTTCACGCGAATATTCGCTCTGAAAACTGCGTTCGGAAATATTCGCGAATATCTAACATGTTCTATTTATACAATGGCGATATTAGCGTGAATTTTTGCCCCTCAGATGTGACTACATATCGTAGTACTGAGATAGTGACCGCCGTACCGAGCTTAATCACGTCATTATTAAGATGAGTGTATACAGTGTATACATACATATAATATATATATATATATATATATATATATATATATATAAGTAAACATACCTATAATATCATACATACACACGTGCAAATAACTCGATCATCTTATTTAGATCATGTGGTTAATGTTCAATGTAAAATATTAGTCTATATTTTTTTACTATTATTATAAATACATATAAGCACATATGTAATATTAAATATGCATGATATACACATATATATATCATGAATATTATGTATAAAGGTTAATATTATAATTAATTTTACATTAATTGGTTTTAATAATAATACCAAGCGAAAATATAACATTCCGCTGTTTATTTTTACAAACAAAATAAAAATCCATGCACTGTTTAAATTGTTATATATACAGTCAACTCTCAGTAAGTCGGACATATTTAGTTGGTTTGGTTGGATTTTTATCTAGTTCCATGTTAAATTAATCGGGTAAGTCGGATAAGTTGGATTGGATAAGTCGGACTTTTCTATAAGTCCAACACATATTATAGTCATTTTTATGATTTGTATACTGGATAAGTCGGACTTTTTTATAAATTGTCAGAAATGTTTACTTTAAATAATGAATATTATAATTTTAGTAAGTATATTATAATTGAATACCACATTTTATGTTGCTGATTGTTGCATAATTCCATATTTCGGTAACCATTTAACTCGCGCTGCGCATTTCATGTCATATACGATATATATTTGCATGATATTCTTAATATCGGATAAGTCGGACATCTCGCTAATTCGGACACTTTTCCCGGTCCCTTGCGAGTCCGACTTATCGGGAGTTTACTATATATATATATATATATATATAGGTACCTATAGGTACCTATAGTATAAGTAGAATGCTGCGCATGCGGACTTGTTCCACGCATGCGCACATCCATTAACTGAAATAAAAGTAACGCATGCGTGGTACCGAAATATGCATCGGAATCCGTATTATAACATTGATATCTATATCATATTTATATCATTAAATCTATTCACGAAGTCATTTATTTATCATCGAATAAGAGTCGGGTCACGTCTCGTTCGAATATATTTCTGTGATTCCGTTTTTGTTTCGGAAAAATAGATATTTAAAATTTAGAACTGAAACTACCCTTCTAATTCGCGTCTATCCTTATAGATACGCGTGATTGCGTAATCTCTAAAGAAGCGTAATCATCTCAGACATGCGCTTACAGTGATGTAGTATTTTCGGTAGCGTGCTTTGTTTTACGTTAATACACGCGGGTGTATGTACATAATATATATATATATATATACATATATATATATATATATAATACGTTCTATAGAGGTGGTCCGTAGTCTTAAAAAACTGTTTATTATAAATAAATATGCGAAGATATTTGAGTGTTGAGAATAATACAAATATATGTTGTATATATATACACATATATCACGTGACATTAATCATGTGACTTCTGCGCAGTGCACCCGTTCGGCAATTAGTCAATTTGTATACATATGTAGAGCCCCAGTGTATACACGAATACGTATACACGCATATTATATTATTAATATGTTATTACGATAGTTTGATATTCATAATATGCACGAGTGTGTGTGTGAGTGTGTGTGTGAGTGTGTGTGTGAGTGTGTGTGTGAATTAACCAATGCTCTGTATACGTATATATACGTTGCACGATTATCAAAACATTATTTGAAATAACCAATAAATATAGAAATTCATATTGTACAGCCCAGATATTTTATTTAGCCCAGATTATTTAATAACAAATATATTCATATTCGATATTATTGTACATTATTTTTTATTTAGTCCAATTATTATTATGCAAATTAGCAATTGATAATACATAGCATTATTTCTAATAATAATACAAAAAATGTATGAATAATAATTTATAATTTATTTGGATTTATAGAAATGTACTCATTCTATAAAAAATAGATGTATATATCATCATGTTCGATGTAACATATTTATAGATATTAATTACGAATGATTATTAATAGACGCGAAAGAGAATATATTGCAAATTTTATATTATATATTGTTAATAATACTATTATCAATATTAATTATTAATACTTTATATTACATATAAGAATATAGAAATATTATCCATATAGAATTTATATTCTATATGTATGTTCATAATACCATATATAATCAATATATAGGCATTATAAATTAATTATAATTATAATAAATATATTAGTTATTCATAGATATTATTTAATTTAAACATATACACATATCGAGGAATCATAGCTATCATAGATAATATAGTAGTAACGATTTATACCAAATATCTTAGACAAATACTGCCTATACTATAAATACACTATAGTATAATGTTATACTATTTTATATTTTATATTGTGAATGTATTTAATGTCGACATATTTTATAACAATGGAAATATAATAATCATTCTATAGATATCTATATTAGGAGTGGGGTTTTGGTTCATTTCTTGTGAGCCTGAGTCTGGCCGATAGACTTTTATCCGTTTTTGGTTACATCTATTTAACACACCACTGCCGTATAATATACGGCGTATATGATATGTATACATATCTAAAAATAGAGATTCACCTATATAATAGGCGTATCGAAATATTGTGACGTATTTTTGCGGTGCGTTATTCGACTTTATTCGACCTAGAAAAAATATCGCTCATCGGTGGGCGTTCCCAAGTTATTCGACTTGACTCGGCTCTAACTCGACCAAATAAAAGTTGGTCTAGCGATTGAAATAATTACCTTGCGTAGATACAGATATACATTAGATTGCCTAGATTCCTGTTAACTCGAATGCAATTAAAACCACACCCTTAGACTAAGGATTATAATCTATGCTTGTTATCCCCTATATCGAACATCCTTATAATGTCCGATAATGATGAGTCATATAGAGATAGAACTACGTATATTAATAAGATAGATAATTATCTATATTATAATATATCTCAATAATCATCAATATTATTTTCTAATTACTATCATTTATTCAATCTATAAATATTTATTCTCCATAATTGATTAATTATAAACACTATTATTTAATCTTTAATCGCACTATTTCTTGTAAATATTCTATATGGACTAAATATTCACTAAACAAAAAAAGTAATCGCTCTACATAGCATCACTTTCTACCGCTAGGTGGGACTAATATATCTCGATGGTAGGCTAAGCTAACTCGATATCTTTCAACCACTATATGCAGGTATACAATATCAACCTATACTCCGTCGGTAGTCTATAAATAGATCCGCTACAAAGAGTCACGTGATAAATATATGTATAGGATATTATATTGTGGTGACGGCGACTGTGGTTCATAAGAAGGTTATAGATATGGGTTAATGACCTTAAGGTTAATGTTCTCTTTTCTAATATAATTATAATTGAGATAAATAAATTATCATACTAATTTATAATCGATCATGTTAACATATTTACTGTTTATTTCTAACCCAGCTAATTTATTAATTTATAACTTTGATTTAGAAATTTTCAATTTATATTAGTAACAACAAATTAATGTATTCGATATCCTATACATGATACATATGTATTAGTATGCATTTATCTATAATCAATAATCAATAATCAATATATCGCATGTTATGTTCATATACTTTCCATTATTATATATATATATATATATATAGTTATATATTAATTATGCGAGTATCTAATTATGCAAGAAATTAATTAACATAACTTAAGTATGAATCATGATAAGGTACGACACACACCTACACACGCGCACACACGTACATCTACACCTATACATACACCTATACATACACCTATGCACACACATACGCTGGAACGTACTAAGCGCGGGCTTTAGCGTTCGTTGAACTGCACGAGAGACGCACAAGACATGCACGTGCGAGACATTGTACAACATGTACAACATGCCACTGATATTTAGGATATATAGAATAATATTCAATAACGCATCCTGTATTTAACATCGAACACATTCGTTATTTATGTTAACACTCACTTATATATAAATATATATATATATATATATATATATATATATATATATATATATAAATAAGTATAGAAATATGAGTTTATCAAAGTACAATGATGTATTACGCGGGTGCTGACATATTTATACAAAGAGATGCGAATGGTAATAAATACCCGCGCTTCCCAATATAATAATGACTCATACCCGACAACTCCCCTATGTTTACATTTTATCCCATTGATACAATCTCCAGTTTCCGACGAATTCAATTAAATCTCGTAAGTTTATCGATACGATATATACACATATATATATATATATATATATATTAAATTATATATTTATAAATACATAAATATATACATTATATATAGTATAAGATAACGATTATGTATTATAAATTATATAACGAGTACAGCACAGTTCGGTACTATAGAATGTACTTTAATGTGTACTAGTGTACTATAATGTGTACTAGTGTAATAACTATTATCAGTCTACTATCACGATCAGTGTGAATTCGCTCTAATCTCGGGCCTATTTCTCGGGGGAATAATTGCTCTCTCGTATTCCGCTAGGTTTCTCTACTGTACTCCGGTTATAATTACCCGCAGTAGTAGTAGTAGAAGTAGTAGTAGTAGTAGTAGTAGTAGTAGTAGTAGTAGTAGTAGTAGTAGTAGTAGTAGTAGTAGTAGTAGTAGTAGTAGTAGTAGTAGTAGTAGTAGTAGTGGTAGTGGTAGTAGTAGTAGTAATAGTAGTAGTAGTAGTAGTAGTAGTAGTAGTAGTAGTAGTAGTAGTAGTAGTAGTAGTAGTAGTAGTAGTAGTAGTAGTAGTAGTAGTAGTAGTAGTAGTAGTAGTAGTAGTAGTAGTAGTAGTAGTAGTGGTGGTGGTGGTGGTGGTGGTGGTGGTGGTGGTGGTGGTGGTGGTGGTGGTGGTGGTGGTGGTGGAGGTGGTGGTGGTGGTGGTAGTGGTAGTAGTAGTAGTAGTAGTAGTAGTAGTAGTAGTAGTAGTAGTAGTAGTAGTAGTAGTAGTAGTAGTAGTAGTAGTAGTAGTAGTAGTAGTAGTAGTAGTAGTAGTAGTAGTAGTAGTAGTAGTAGTAGTAGTAGTAGTAGTAGTAGTAGTAGTAGTAGTAGTAGTAGTAGTAGTAGTAGTAGTAGTAGTAGTAGTAGTAGTAGTAGTAGTAGTAGTAGTAGTAGTAGTAGTAGTAGTAGTAGTAGTAGTAGTAGTAGTAGTAGTAGTAGTAGTAGTAGTAGTAGTAGTAGTAGTAGTAGTAGTAGTAGTAGTAGTAGTAGTAGTAGTAGTAGTAGTAGTAGTAGTAGTAGTAGTAGTAGTAGTAGTAGTAGTAGTAGTAGTAGTAGTAGTAGTAGTAGTAGTAGTAGTAGTAGTAGTAGTAGTAGTGGTATGTACTGGGAATACGTGTATACATGTATACGTGTACGCGCATGACCATTATATTATACATCATGCAATCAAGGACATATCCTTGGACACAAAATTAATAATCTCCATGTCCCGCTTCTATAGAAGTGAATGAAATGTAGGTTTGCCGCGATTTTCATATAACAATGTTTTCATTATTCTATTAAATCACATAAAGTTATCTTTTTCTCACCTCAAAGATATGTATCACATTTAAAACCAAACTATCATATTGATTTTATATATATATATATATATATATATATATATATATATATATATTATTAATGAACACTTAGTTTCCATCATATAAATAATAATTTAAAATGCATGTTTGTACATTTCAAGTGCATAGATAGATACGATTGTACATCACGAGTAAACAACACATTTATCCTCAAAGTCACTTACACATGTATTGTGACGATATTAGAGGTTAGGGTTACACAATCTAATTACACTTTTCTAGTAATCGTTATATGTTTGCTTGGAATAATGTGCTGATACCGCTGTCAACAGAAGCATGAAAATGTATTCGAGTTTACGTTAAGAGCAGCGTATCTATTTTTGTGTGTGCGTGTGTATATGTGTGTGTATTCATGTATATATATATATATATATATATATGTATTTTTTTTCTTTAGTGTTTTTTATACATTACTATATTATGTGATATACAGAATTAAATATGATGTATGACATAAGCATTTTATAGTAAACATACTTGTCTCGATGCACGAGTTATATACATATAACAATACATATGAATATATTAATATATATCCACACTATCACATACATACAAACATACACACACACATACATATGCATTATTATATGTATATAACTCGTGCATCGAGACAAGTATGTTTACTATAAAATGCGTATGTCATACATCATATTTAATTCTGTAAAGCACATAATATAGTAATGTATAAAAAATACTAAAGCAAATATATATATATATATATATATATATATATATATATATATATAATATTATAATGGAATGACATGATATCATCTTAAAATAAACGGTCTCCTTTATTCTCGATAACTGTTATCAAATGATTGGTAACCATGGAAATAAATCTACTCGATTATCGAACCGCCCCCTCTCCTAGCGTTGCGCACACACATACGTACATACACATACGATTCGGTCGTTAGTTCTCCTCTACGCCACCAGTCACCGCTGTGATCTGTAGTGTCATTATTACACGGCGAACATCTCTGTTATCTATTGACGAGCACTTTACGAACGGTCTGATGATCACGTGCTTCTTGATAACGTGCTTCCTACCTCCATCCCTATCTCCCTGCATCAATCCACCCCTTCCTACCTCCATCCCTATCTCCCTGCATCAATCCACCCCTTCCTACCTCCACCCCTATCTCCCTGCACCAATCCACCCCTTCCTACCTCCATATCTATCTCCCTGCTACAATCCACCCCTTCCTACCTCCATCCCTATCTCCCTGCATCAATCCACCCCTTCCTACCTCCATCCCTATCTCCCTGCATCAATCCACCCCTTCCTACCTCCACCCCTATCTCCCTGCACCAATCCACCCCTTCCTACCTCCATATCTATCTCCCTGCTACAATCCACCCCTTCCTACCTCCATCCCTATCTCCCTGTATCAATCCACCCCCTTCCTACATCCATCCTTATCTCCCTGTATCAATCCACCCCTTCCTGACTCCATCCCTATCTCCCTGCATCAATCCACCCCCTTCCTACCTCCATCCTTATCTCCCTGTATCAATCCACCCCCTTCCTGACTCCATCCCTATCTCACTGCATCAATTCACCCCTTCCTACCTCCATCCCTATCTCCCTGTATCAATACACCCCCTTCCTACCTCCATCCATATCTCCCTGCTCCAATCCACCCCTTCCTACCTCCATATCTATTTCCATGTATCAATCCACCCCCTTCCTACCACCATATATATCTCCCTGCATCAATCCACCCCCTTTCTACCTCCATCCCTATATCCTGTATCAATCCACCCCTTCCTACCTCCATCCCTATCTATCTGTATCCATCCACTCCTTTCCTACCTCCATCCCTATCTCCCTGTATCAATCCACCCCCGTCCTACCTCCATCCCTATCTCCCTGCACCAATCCACCCCTTCCTACCTCCATATCTATCTCCCTGCTACAATCCACCCCCTTCCTACCTCTATCCCTATCTCCCTGCACCAATCCCGCCTCCCATATATGTATATCCCATATTTCCCATATATCTATAGACCAATCACTATCACCATTACCCACGCCACGGTTGCAATGCATGCAATACTCTAATTAGGTCATACGTGATCGCTATCATCGGCTTCGTCGTTAGGTCACCATTAACGGGCAGTAGCGGATAGAGGTCGCTAGTAGTAATGGCCGCCGTTACCGTACCAGCGTGACCGGAAGTTAAGCTAGATCACGTGGGGTCGTCGTAATGCCTACAAGCGGCGGCCTAGTAACACGAACGTACGCACGCGTGTGTGGCATACACGGCAACACACACACACACATAGGTGACTTACTACCCGCGCATGAGCATTTCATCGGGTGCGCGTGTGTATAGTATCGTGCGCGCGCTCGACGATGCGTTCGTTACTGCACCGAACGCGCGTGCATTCACGTGTCTGCGTGCTTTTACTGCGTGTCATTTGAAATCGTGTAATTTGATTTTTTTGCACCCAAAATGCACAGCGCTACCTATATATATATAGGTTGCATTTTAGATAAATGTATTGTTTATAATGTACATTACTAAACACTTTTGTAATTTCAATAGGATAGTTTGGTTTTAAATTCTATACATATATATGAGGTAACTAAAATCTAATTTATATTGCTTGTAATTTAATAGAACAATGAAAACATTGTTGTATGCAAATCGCTTAAAACTAAATCTATTTCAGTGATTTCGATACTACTGCTAGCAGCGGGACGGGTAATATTAATTAAGTTACGTACATAGGTAGTGTTATATCTGTACGTGCTGTATATTACATATATATAGTATACTTAATATACTAACTTAGTATGTATATCGTATATATATATATATATATATATATATATATATATATATATATATGTATACTATACAGTATAGTCTATACTATACTCTACTACATACGGTATTTGTATGAGTTATAATTTATATTATTAATTGAATTATTGCATAATATGAAAAGAGTTTATCGATAATATTTTCTAGAAAGGTTATTTGCTTGAAAGATTACAAATTAAGATGTTACATTTTAACATCTAAGTAAATTTACTAAATAAATATATATATATATATATATATATATATATATATATATATGCTATACTATATATATTATAAAAAATAATTATTTTTTTTATAATTATTTATACATTCAATGCATACTAGTGTTATCCTATCTAATATACGTACTATTATATAATATTCGCGGACAATAGAGTTGACCGAGTTGTTTAAAAAGAGGTATTACATAACATAGCAATATTTGATTAAATAAATGGTTACTAGAAAGGTTGTGATATCACAACGTTATCATATATGATATATATATATATATATATATATATATCATATATATATATATATATATATATATATATATATATATATATATATATATCCATATATTAATATACATATATTTATATACATATGAATGAATGAATGAATGAATACATATATATACATATATTTACATATATATCAAAAAATATGAGATTTGATGTACTACTATTAATAATACACTAGTACAATGGCCTACATATATTGTAGGCTGTTGTCTGTTGTAAACAATTTCATAATTGCCTTCGTTGACTTCCATTATATGGTATACCAGTAATATAACGTATCTATTAGATGGCATATAATAGACGGATTATATAAAAGATGGATCATGCGAGCTAAACGTGCATGTATGTAATCTGCATTATATAATGCACAAATATTGTATATTATTTCTTATTTCACGTTATATATATATTCTACAATATTTCCATATTGTATTTAATGTGTAGATTAATAATGATACGATTCCATGTGTACCATTTAGTATGCTTTTTGACCTATTCCTCAACATTCCTTAACATTCCTTAACATTCCTTAATAGTATGATAATTTACTAATGCATACAAATCAATGCCGATGTAATAAGCACACATTATATATTAATAACAATACGCCACACATTGTATGGCATTACAATAGGTTATGACGGCTGAATTCCCGCGATACTATAGTAGGTAGCTATACCTAAGCCTATACCTATACATATAGTAGGTATACCTACAGCTATAGCTGTACCTGCTAAACATATATCTCGTAATTGCCCTATCGAAGAGATACCAAACAAATATATCGTCAGCTTGTTCAATATATATATATGATTTACTAATAATAATTTGTATAGGCCACATAGTATATATATATATATAGTATACTATCTACAGTAGCCTGTCGATATGTATATGGTGTATAATTCTGTACCTATATGACTTTTAATCATACATAGATGTACGTATTATCAGAGAATAGAATTACGGGTATTATTACCTGCAGGTACTAAGTCAATATTGTAAATAATCATTGCTATCTAATCATATATTCATGATACATATATATATATATATATATATATATATATATATATTTATTTATAACTCTACTTATAAAGTATAAAAAGAGAATTATATTTTATCAATATTTGTATATGAAATAAGTCACATTTTTATCCTATCCAATATATATATATATATATATATATAAATATGCGTTGTGTTTTCGTAAGGGTTTTATTATTATTTTGTAATACACCAGGTAGAATGGGTATATCATTAATTACACTGTGTATAAATAAATATGATATAAAGTAACACCGGGGTAGTAAATATCCAGTTCTTTCTAACAACATCCTACTTAACTATTCAAAACAGCACTCCTCAATATATTTCTACGTCTTCTTCTTTTCATGCTATCATTATCAATAGTCAGGTAATAAGATCTTCCTATTTTATCCTTGATCATGGCGTTAGTCTTAACTACCTGCTACCTCTTAAGCTACCCTATATTACGAATATTACCACAACTGATCACCTTCATCTTTTCCCAACCACCGCAACATTATAAACCATATTAGCCATTCACTGTTGTCATCATTAATTACTTGGTCCTATAGGATGGTATATACGGTATATATATACTAGTGATGTAAATGATGCCGAGCCGAGACTTTTGGTTTTTGATACCGAGCCTAGACTTTCATTTTCGGGAAAAAACGAGCCTGAGCCGAGCCGAGACTCTAGCCAAACGAGCCCGAGCCGAAACGAGACTCTAGCTAAACGATCCCGAGCCGAATTGAGACCTTTACAAAATAATACCGAGCCGAAATGATGTTTTTTGAAATTACATTTTAATAATAATTTTTATATATTTCACATTTACATCAATTTACAAAACATAATCTGCGCTAACTTCGCGATTCAGTGAATAATAATGTAAATTTCATCTATTGGTATACATAATACCGAGCTTTTTGATGACGAGCTGAGACTTTCATTTTCGGAAAAAAATGAGCCCGAGCCGAGCCGAGACTCTAGCCAAACGAGCCGGAGCCGATCCGAGACTCTAGCTAAACGAGCCCGAGCCGAGTTGAGACTTTAGGTAACTGAGACTGAGACTGCATCATGCTTTAGATTTGAGCATAATTTACATCACTAATATATACTATATGAGGAATACTGTTTATCCCTCCTCATTTACTCGTACATTACACTAGTACCCCTTTGAACCGTAGTTACCCATTAGGTACCCATTAGGTACCCATTAGTGGTTCGCACTGTTTCTTAATAATTTCTAAACTAAATTCCATCGATTTCTTTCAATCTGGTTCCATTTTTAAATTTGTTTTAGCTTTTTTGACTCTAGAAGATTATATCATTCACTCTTAAATAGAGTTATATGTGTATATGAAGTACTTCATCACCCTATTATATAACTTATCTACTACACATAAAATACTCTTTAACTTCCCTTCAACCAAAGTGACATATGTATATGACATATGATATGTGTCACTATTACCCGATAAATGCTTTTATTTCAGTAAACATGAAATTAGTGTTCCCCCATCGCGGTTACCATTAAACCAATATCTACCCCCCACCCTATTCTAGAACTTAATATCCATGCATCTTAAGTTAAGGTGCAACTTAAGTCACAACTCTGGCTAATGATATCATGACACTATTAGACGTATTGTCCTTTATTTTTATTTTATTTTTGTGTATATATTTGTTCTCTTTATCATTGTAATATATTATCTGTGTATACATATGTGAACACAGATTAACCTACATAGATATACATATTAGGTTTGTTATTCTCACACCTATATCAATTAACATAATTATCAGTATTCTATATATATATATATATATATATATATATATATATATATATATATATATAGGCTACTATAACTACCCTGGCAATGCATACATCTGATAATATATAGAGAGAGAATGTAGGTGTTGAGATATATAAATAAAATTGTATTATATTTATAGACACATATCCAGGTATACTGATATTGTACTCAATTGCTGTGCTAATTACTATAATAATAATAACTCCAAATACCATAGTGTTACTATTATATATATATAGTGTACAAAAAAACAATGATAATAATGTTGATAATAATAATATAATGCGAACACTTTAAAAACCATGAAACGTACTCATACTACCATATATATATACATTATTTCACCTAAATTATAACACAAAATTGTATAATATGATAACATATATTGCAATATAAATCATATATATATATTGAATAATGCTTATAATTAAATAAGTTAGTAAGGTTATGTAGTAGTGTATTATCATGTTGTGCTAAGTAGTATTTGTTTTGTTACGTATATGGTATACCCATATGGTATATAAACTCCCCTATAGGGAACTCCCCAACTTAGAGAAGGGGCAATGTATTCACAGTGTAGTTTTGGGGAGATTACACGGATTGCAAGAGTTGTGGCAGAGAGTTATATTAGTAGTGTTCTGTTTATATGTATGGAGGCAAGATATGATATATATATATATATATATATATATATATATATATGTAACTGCCTGTGTGGCTCAGTGGCTAAGGCGTCAGACACACAAGCAGTAGGACATGGGTTCTACCCTCGTCCGGACCATTAATTAATTTTATAAAATGGGTCTTAAAATATTATTTAGAAGTGATCTTATATAATTGTGTATAAATAAATGATCGGCTCTATTTAAAACCATGGATGCCTTAACATGAGAGCGGCTTCGAAGGGACATTAGAGCTATATATTAGACCATATATGGTTATAAGTGAAAACTTCATCTAAGTTCCTGGATGGGATGAAAGGACTCCACCAAATAAAAAAAATAATAATAATAATAATAATATATAAATGTATATTATAGTAAAACCTTTTATGAGTATTATTGAAACTTTAAGTGAAGCTATGGATGTAAAAGGAACCCATAAAAGTTTGATTAACTAAATGGAATGTAGGTATTATTTAGAAAGTCTATAAGTGATTCTATATAATATATACGGGATGCGAATGTTTTATTGAGTTTTTTCGTTTGATTTCGATAGTGAATAGAGTCAGCCGTCGCAATATTGAAGTTTAATAAATACTGAACGTGATATATCTATAGTATATTAATATTGGTAATATATTTGCTAGATTATATTAGTACATGGTTTTGATTAGTTGTTCGTGTGTCTGTACGAATACGTGTGTGCGTGTGTGTCCGCGCAATGTACGTTAATATAGTCATAGTTACGATAGGGAGACTATCGGATACTTTAGGAGGGTTACGCAACATCGATATCATTACGTCATACCGTGATCACGTGCTAGATAACGTTATCACGTGATATATATATATATATATATATATACCACGTATATATACTATAGTATGCATTGGTTATAACGTATATATATACTACAAACTAAATCACATATACACACACGTATATGTGTATGTGTGCCTGGCACACTGTGCTAGGTGTATACTAATTTAACCGTATATTCATTAATAAAACTATACGTATGCATTAATGCCTAATTATGGATAGCATTACCTAACTTTTCACTGTATTTAATGTTGCTAATGTATCTATCGCAACTCGATATAATACAGAGGTACACTATGCACTTTACACTCGCCCGTGTATTGTGCATACGCCCCTCACGTGTTCTGTTTTTATTTTAAATAGTACATAGAGAACATTTTAGACTACCATTGTATAGTATTAAACCTAGAACTGAAAAATAATAACTTCTGTCGATTCAGAATTTTCTAAATATTAATTTATTGTCGTTTAATCTGGTATTATTAAAACCATCTATGTTCTACTATATATAATTGTGCATTACTTTCTTCTAATGCAGAATTAGAAGTTGATTTTTCCAAATTTGTTTATATATATATATATTAGTTATATGTGGTTTAAATTTTAAGCGAATCGTATGTGTATTTAGTGAAATATCATCGATTTTTTAGTGACAATCGGGACGATTTTGAGTTTGGGGACGAATTATTATATGACACCGGCACAACATGGGATTTATTTACATGGTAACATAGGAGATTTATCCATAATTATTGTTTTACTAAAAACTCCATAACTTTAGAAATACATAAAGGAATTATCTAACTTTTGTATGTATCTTTACAATATATTTAGAGCTATATATATATAGTTGAAATTAAAAATGTCTTGTTAAGTATAAGACTAAGAGAATGTGACCTACACTATTAATATATAAATTAATACCAATCTGTTATCATTATTTGTAATTTCTTATCGTTTATGAATGCATATTTATGGCACTTATATTTACTTTTGTGCATCATATCATCTACCATTTTAAAGGGAATTAATCAAATGTTATGGTCCTTATCAAATATAATTTATAATAAATAATATATTTGTGTTCTCAAAAATCCATTGTAGTGCCCTTAAGGTTAACAAATACAACTAAAATATAACTATAATACAACTAAAATATAACTTAAATACAATTAAAATACTACTAAAATATAACTAAAAGTAAATTAAATTAAACTAAAATACAACTAATACAACTAAATTACTACTAATAATATCGCCTAATGTAAAGTTACACATAAAACAGTTCCACGTATATTTGCTACATTGCATAGTAATATGTGTGTAAGGTTATTTGTACATGAGTAACTATTCTACTTGCGTTGCGTATATTCTATTATCGTACACTACTATTACAATATCTTGTACCTTGGGCTACATTTGAAATAAATAAATACCATAATTCGTAACGTATAAACAACAACAACAATAGAGGTTCCGATGTTCACAACTTGATTACGCGGCATACACATGTATTACGTCATGCGCTGGTCGAATAAGGGGTATTCGTAGAGGACAATACGTATACTATAGTATGTATTGATAAGTGGTGTGTGTGTGCGTGTGCGTGTGTGCGAGTGTAGCATTAGAACCACACACGTACTGCCGTAACGAACGTATTCAATATCAATTACAGTTTGTTACATTGTATTGATGATATCTAATGATGCACACACGCGCACACGAGCGCACGCACGCACACACGCATGCTGATATCGATGTAGCTACATCTCCACTGTACACAGTGTGTGTCATTGTTGGTTATGAACAACGCACAGTTAAGGACAGTTAAGGGACATATATTATTTAGATACTACATATCATAAATGATTAAAGTTCAACCAAATAATGGACAATTCATATTGTATATATACGTTATATAACGTATACGTTATTACGAGACAATTATATATATAAATAAATAAATATAATAAAAATATCATATATGAAAAATCGCTTAGTATACAATTATAACTATAAATAATACAATACAGCGGTGGTCATATAACAAAGACGGTTTTTTGTGGTTATCATGTATCGAATTTAGATTACTGCTGCCGGTAACAGCGAATCGCCATCGTGTAATTAATCTCGATTTAGCAATAATCCCCCCCCATCATCCTCCTCCTCCTCCTCCTCCTCCTCTATCTAATAATCTCCTCATCTCCTTAATCTGAAAACGATTCACTGTATAACGGATATATCCGCCGGTTTTTCTGCGCGTCCTGTACGTATATCGGCTTGCATGGCTACCTCCGCCCGTATTTCGGCCCGTACACGCCCCCCCCCCCACTCGACACGCCCCACTAATAAGCCCCGCCCTCCTCAGGTTTCCATGGCGGTATGGAAGTTAGGCCCCACCATGTGTAAACTGGTACCGATGTTCTCGGGTACCAATGTGTTCGTATCTACTATCAGCATCACGGCCATAGCCCTCGACAGGTTCCAGGTTAGTTTACTACTTCCAGGCACGCGTGTGCACGTATGTAGACATATGCGTACGTATATAAACATATATATATATATATATATATATATGTTTATATAAAAATACAAGATGAATTTTCTACAATTTACTTAATATATATATATATATATATATATATATATATATATATATAATCAGCATGCTTTGATGTAGCAAGTCACACGACCACACATATGTGTCACGATGCGTATGTACGTATGTTGTAGGCGCCTGTGAACGCATCGCCTGTCCATAACCTATGAGCGGGCTGGGGTGGGGACTTATAGTATAGTCGGGCACGTTTATTCGAGAGTAGATTAGATTAGATTAGATTGATAATCATTAATAATAATCATTGTACTTAGGTTACCGTTATTCGCATATAGACGTGCGTGTGTGCGTGCGTTCGTGCGTGTGTGCGTGCGTTCGACACACCGCGCGACGTTCTCTCGATTATGTCATCTTGCGTATACGACTGAAGTGTAAATAATTCATGCGCAATAGTGGTGGTAGTATACGATGCCCTCCTCCTCCTTCTACTCTTCCAAATTACATACCGAGTAACACATGACATATATAAGTGTGTATATATATATTTATATTTATATATATATATATATATATATATTATGGTATATCAATCACCATTACGTATATCTAACAATTTATTAAGTCTTACATGCATAGTATACCATGTACATATATGTGCGTGTTTGTGTATGTAATACATACACAAACACACACACATATATATATATATAATATATATATATATATTAATATATATTAATATATTAATATAATATCTATATTATATATATATATATTTATATTATTTTTGTGGATTTCTTTCATTCCATCCAGGAAATTAGATGAAGTTTTAACTTATAACTATATGGTTCTAATGTCCCTTCGAAGCCGATCTCGTATTAAAGCATCCATAGTTTTAATGATTACGATAATTTTTTACATAATTAAATATGATGACTTCTAATTATTATTTTAATATTTATTGTATTGGTCAGGGCCGGGATCGTACCCGCCCCTTAATACCTGTGTAGCTGACGGCTTGACCTGCTGAACTATCTACTTGGTACATGTAGTTTACCTATACTATATATTATATCACTTTTCTTATTAAATCATCATCATCATAATCTTGTATATTATTTAGTGTTCGCTATTTCAAACTATATTTTAATATTTAATATTTCGATAAATCCAATAGGTTTATATTGTCGACTCTGATATTATATATATATATATATATAATTAACGAGAAAGCGGTAAGCTTCAAAGGGAATTTAGAGCAATTTAATAGATATAAGTGAACTATATTCCATGATGGAATTAAAGGGATGCACAAAAATACCAAATAACAAATTCTATATATATATATATATATATATATATATATCTTATTAATCTTACTAAATATATATTAATATGGCGCATACTATTACTACACATATATTGATAATGCATATAGTTGAAACCTAATAATGTATATACTCTCTATATTATAGAGATTCGATAGTATTCACTTATCAATACTAGAAAGTGAAACTTATGATTATATAGCAGATCTTGAATTCGGCGATTTTATTAACTGTATTATATATCTCAAAATAGGAAAACCATTACTTCCATTCGAACTATATAGTATATTATAAAGCATATATAATATACTATAGAATATTAATATTAATATAACACATATATATATATATATTATATATATATCATTTGAATACATACCACTGGATGGATGCAGCCTTATTATATGTTAATCCCCACTCGTCTCGACATTTCTATCGTTCCCATAACCCCTGACCCTTAAGTATCAGGCAATAAATAAAACATACTGCCATAATACTACTAATAAAAACAAATATATATTTTCATTTTTAATTACGCTATATGCATAACCGACATGCATATTAAATACATTATAATTATGATATATATATGGTTAAGAAAATAAATTATCTTTCCGGTCTAAATAATTATTTATTAAAATTATCATTTAATAATTTAATTAAATAAATTAGATTGATATATAAGATATACTTAATAAAATATCATATTTATATTAATTAAAAATCGTCAAACTGTAATATTTTATTTGTAATATACAAATTTGGCAAATAATCAAAAAAGTAATGTCAAAATGTGGTAATAAAATTAATAAATATAACTTTATATGTTTTATTGTAATAAACTATATAATTATTAATACTACACAACCTACTATTAATACTAGTTTAATTAATTTATTATGTTATTAAAATACACTAATATAAGTATAGAACTGATGAAGGTATACCTATAGTTATAGTTATAGCTATATTGTTTAATTCAAACACTAACAAATATTCTTGGATTTTTAACATATAAATGTATAAAATACAAGATGTATAAGATAGTCGGTACTTAGTTAAAGGGTTAACGGGTATTAAAGAGTTAAATTATTATCAAAATGTAACGTTTTAAATATTTAAATTATCAATTAATTTATAGTCTCCCCACAAGTACACAAATATGAGGGTTGTTTGTTACCAAGTGGAGTAATAATTGTATAACCCAATCTCTATTAAAACAGAGATCATCTCAAATATGCGAGAGTGATATCTAGGCACGCTAATGTATACACATTATATGTTAATAATAATCGATTGTATAATGTATAATACCATTTAGTTTTACGATTTAAATTTGTGTTGACATATGTGTTAGTGTATAATATGAACGGTATAATATGTGTGTATGTATGTACATGTGTATATGTGTGTATATGTACATGTTTTAAAGACGGTTATATACATGTACGATGTACGACTAGGGTGCTGCTACAGGGGGGACGGGGGGATATGCCCCCCCACTTTAAAATCTAGGGCGATCTCCTATGTATTGATCCCCCCCCCCCACTTTTACCACAACATTTATTTTTATTGGTTGGCCCCCCCCTACATACACACCATCGTTCCAGCGCCCCTATGTACGACACTACAGTACACTAACACTAACTGATGTACGCATCAGTAATACATCAGTAACATGAAGTACACACACACATACACACACACACACGCACACACATTCACTGGCTGAGTAACCATGGCAACAACTACTGCACACGTGACAATCTACGAGTTACGTAATAGAGCGTTGCATTAATAATCAGCAGCAGTAGGTTAACACGGACCGAATTGCCCATCGGGACCGCCGGGAAATGATGACGTCATCATGCCGGTGACGTCAGGCGGAGTTACGTAACGTAATCAACGTGGGGGGTCCCTCTATATGGTGGGGTTTATTACGCGGCAGGTGCTGCTATCTACGTACTAGTACTACTCTCGCAGCATCGCTACGTATATCGCTACAATATATATATATATATATATTATTATTATTATTATTATTATTATTATTATTATCAGATGTAGGCAATGCCAGGGTACTTATAAAAGCAGTGTTGCTTATCAAGACAATTACCCCTATATATATATATTAATATATATATATATATATATATATATATATATATATATAAACTATAGCGTAAATCTTTATTAAAAATATAGTATGCTACCTTTCATTACAATCTATATTATTGTTCCTTCCTTAATATGGTGAGATATACATATACAAGTAACATTACATGTATATCCACTGTACAATACTTTCACTCAGTGTGTAATAATGTACCCAATACATTACATTGTGGTTATTAAATAAGTTGTAAAATAAATATATTAAATTTTAGTGATATTATTAAGGTATACACGCATATATGTATTCTGAAATACATGTATAAATCATGGTTTGATTATGTAATGTTTAATTATATTTACGTTCTAAGATCGCTTTATTTTAAATATCATATTTATTATTATGTAATTTGATTGGGTTTTTCATATTGTTGAGAATATTATGTATTACTATTATATTATCTGTATATCTAATATTTCGATGTACGTTTATTATAAATTGTTTTAGTTTATTTTATATTTACATAGTTTATATTCGTTCATTTACTGACATGTTGATTTATCAATAATACCAGTATGTCTTCTATACCAAGCTGTGATTTAACACCTCATCTTATATTACAGTATGATATACCATTATATATCTATATATCAGTGTGTATATGCATTCAAATTCATATTCATCTGTTTTATCTGAAATTCGTGAGTAACTTCAAAGATCGAGTATTGTATTCGAGTATTCTCTATAGTAATATAATATTATATAAATAGTCAACCAGTTTAATATCAACATCTTCGTATTAAAACTCGATTCCTGATTCATCAATAGACAATATACTATATACAAATATAGTTCAAAGATTAGACGCTTATATATGCACACACACATATATACATATATATATATATATGTATACGTAAACGTACAAGTTATCTTAGGTGATATTAATACTGTCCTTGAATGGGATGAGGCATGTTAACGAGATGATCACGGTATCTATATAGGCGTATTCACTCATGTGTGACGAGCTGATCATACATATAACTTTACCGCATCACGCACACACAAGTACATATACATATATTATATATATATATATATATATATATATATTATGTGAATATATTATGTATATATGACAAACATAACAAATATAAATACACACTTGTTATGATGGAGTAGAGGTTCATGAATAATGAGTGACATTTACAGAATATATATATATATATATATATATATATATATATATATATAATATATATATATATACTATAGAATATTGTAAATTGTACATTATGATACTGATGTTGGTGTTGACAGGTGAGTGTCTATTATCGTTATTAAACATATTAACCTTGACATCGCAACAATATCGATTACAGGTATCACATGACACACGATCACGTGATACACTGTGATACTATGCGCATGCGTAGTACAGCTAAACATGAATATTCATATTGATAGATAGTAGATAATGATAGTAGTATAACTGATTTATGATGATACTATTCAGGGTATTCCTCTTGTGTTATTTCTATAAAATGTTATATATATAATAATTTATAGACGTTTTATAGAGGACATATATTTTAAATATATCACTATTAACAATATAATATTCATATTTGTAGATAATGTAATTCATATATAGACCATAGATTTGCAATATAGAATGTATGAATTATTTAAATATAACATCATTTAATTATAAATATTTTACATATCGATGAAATAAAAAAATCCGTCTTATATAACTAATATTCAATTGAATTTGGTAATTGGTTTAAATTAGTAAAATTCGAAAATTTTAAATAATTGATTATATGTGAAATAATGCGAATATGTCTCACAATCGATACAGTAATATAAAGAACCGCTACTAGGGGGTGCCGGTAGACATGTATACATATACACATATTCACATATATATGTATGTATATATATATATATATATATATATATATATATATGTATGTATATATATATATATATATATATATATATATATATATGATTGTGTGTGTAATTGTAGAATAATTATATATACACATTACAATATGTATCTATGTATATGTATGCGTGTATGTATATGTGTGTATGTGTGTATGCATGTGTGTGTGTTAAACGTGCAACTCCTTTAAATGTCATTAATTATATATGAAGTTATATTTGCAAATATTCTCGCGAATTTGCGAATATTAACCTTGCGAATTTGCGAATAATAATGATTTTTTTTATAAATCAAACATGTTTTATGTATGCGATTATTTGATCTAATATGTAAACGTATATTAACTGTAAGTATTGCTTCATCTTAAGGCTGCAATAATGAACTCCAATAGCAAACACACAAACTCGTATTAATTATATTGAGATACTTAATTGCAGAATTATATAATTCTACGCTTACACTCACCCACACACCACACACCGCACACCCACACCCGCACACACTCACACACCCGCACACCGCACACAGGTGATCGTGTACCCGACCCAGGACAGTATGAAGAAGTACGGCACAATGGTGGCTCTGCTCAGCATCTGGTTGACCTCTCTGCTGATGGCTAGCCCTCTGCTGATCTTCAATAAGATACAGGTGAGTCACCAACCCACACGTGATATCCCACGTGATAGCCCACGAGACACCACGTGGTATATATACCACGTGGTATATAGTATACTAGTCAGCTAGGAATAGCGAATAGGAATCGAGGCATAGTAGCATGTTATTTATTCTATCGGGTTCATCAATTTATAAGTATACACTGTAGTGTATTTAAAGTAATCAGGTTAACTTAAATACTTATTTCAATTTATTAATATATATATATATATATAATGTGTTAATATATATATATATGTGTGTATGTATGTTTGTTACCAAGTACACTGGTTAAAGTGATTTTTGAGATTTGGATTTCATTAATGTTTTCTAGACTAGTCGTTTGCACTGATTATAAATAATAAATATGTAATTAGTTTTTTTCAAATCAGATCAAGTTTTTTTTAGTTAATTTGAAAATTTGTGAATTTTTTTTTCATAATTTTAAAATAATGTATATATTACTATTTAATATAGATGTATACATGTTAATATACATGTATAATTATTACTATATACTCAATATATATATTATATACAATATATATATATATATTATATATTATACATTATATATATAATAAGTATATTCATGTATATATAATATATTGAAATATGCGAATATGCTATCTACATTATGACAAGTACCTCATAGTAATGATATTCCAATTTCAATATTCCGACAAGACTATTTCATTTAATATCTCAAATGTATTGTCTCCAGTCTCTACCTTTACCTTATACTGTCATCGTGAGTGAGTTTCACCAAAGCATCACTGATTTAATGCTTTAAAGCTTTAACAAAACAAGGTTCATTGATATATTGACATAATATAAATAGAGTAGTTATATAAATAATCATATCCTGTGAACCATAATAATAAAGTAATTCATAGTCTCATCAAATAAAAGTTTAAAAGCTGTATTGCTCTATAATGGTAATATTGTTGGATTTCTTCCCCTGTGATATTCGCTACAATTAAATGAAAGCTAAAGCAACACGTATATTATACCTGATTAATTAACATACAATGATGATATATTGAAGATACGTGGAGACTTAAAGGTTATATCTGTACTTTTGGGACGACAAGCAGGATACACAAGATATCCATGCTTTCCATGTTTGAGAGATAGTCGTACCGATGATGATCATTGTACATTTTACATTGTACACTGTACAATGTACATTGTACACATCATTATACTCATTATACACATCATTATACATAACGTGATTTTCCATTTATAAATCTCTATGGAGAGTATTTACAGCCTGTGTACCACAATATTAAGTTACAATAGCCATATGGCTTGTTGATACATATACTATTCTATTACCTCTATTACACTTTATTCTTAGATTAATGACGAATTTAATAAAAATCAATGGATTTACACTATTTACAACTAAGATTTCCCCATACCAGTGATGCTAAATAAAGCCGGAATTTAAAATGGAACAACAATTATGAAGTTAATGAGTAACACTAATTTTTATTTATTTATTACCATTATATGTTAAATTATACCAAATACTATTGAAATAAATGCATTACATTTCAGAAAAGAATATTTATTTTTCCTATTTTTGTAATTTTTTCATAAATTTTCAAAATTAATAAAAAACTTTATCTGATCTGAAAAAAATAATTACATATTTAAAATCTGTGCAAAAAAACTAGTCTCTAATCAGTTAACAGACTTCAGAGAATTTTATTTCCAAATGTTAACCAGTGTTACTATTAATATCTGTAGATAAACCCAACATATGTTTCTTCTTTAAAAATAAATAAAAGTATACAATATAAAGTAATATATTACTATACTTATGTATACTACACCATTATATATAACGATTACATATATGAATTCTGTGATATTTCTTTAGT
This sequence comes from Osedax fenrisi, assembly GCA_964019155.1. Classification (NCBI taxonomy): domain Eukaryota; kingdom Metazoa; phylum Annelida; class Polychaeta; order Sabellida; family Siboglinidae; genus Osedax; species Osedax fenrisi. The sequence goes on from OZ025239.1 coordinate 78,227,051, forward strand.
TTTTAATAACAAATTGTACTCTTTATTGAAATTATGAGTATATTCGATTATAAAATAAATATATTTATACATAATGAAAGGTGAAGGTCAATGGTTACTACGGTTACCGATAGTTACGCAACGAGATTATCGTAATACGAGGATGACGCAACACGAGATAATGACGCAACACGATAGAATGACGTAACACAACGATACGCGTGCCTGGTAATCGTAATCGCTTACGTCATATACAGCCGTGTATATATATAGGCTCTAGCCTATACTATAGTCGACGTATAAGCCTAGAAATAGACATGCATATCCACACAATAACCACACGCGTGCATTGTTCTCGTGTGTGCATCACGTGACCCTCAGTTATTACGTAATCATTGAAGCTGGTGTTACGCAACCCAACGAAGTAGTGACCTTGAGCATCAGTATATCCCCGCTCTCAACCTCCCGTATAGCAGCGATGTCTTATGTTAAAGAGACCACAAGTGACATGTGTCACAACAAAATACATTCCAGAAAATCTCTATATTTATGTTGTACTTTCTTCTGATGCATTATAATAAAGATGCGTGCATACTTTTGAGTTAAGATGTATCTAATATATCTATCTAATATATCTATCTAATATATCTATCTAATATATCTATCTAATATATCTATCTAATATATCTATCTAATATATCTATATAATATATCTATCTAATATATCTATCTAATATATCTATCTAATATATCTATCTAATATATCTATCTAATATATCTATCTAATATATCTATCTAATATATCTATCTAATATATCTATCTAATATATCTATCTAATATATCTATCTAATATATCTATCTAATATATCTATCTAATATATCTATCTAATATATCTATCTAATATATCTATCTAATATATCTATCTAATATATCTATCTAATATATCTATCTAATATATCTATCTAATATATCTATCTAATATATCTATCTAATATATCTATCTAATATATCTATCTAATATATCTATCTAATATATCTATCTAATATATCTATCTAATATATCTATCTAATATATCTATCTAATATATCTATCTAATATATCTATCTAATATATCTATCTAATATATCTATCTAATATATCTATTTAATATATCTATCTAATATATCTATCTAATATATCTATCTAATATATCTATCTAATATATCTATCTAATATATCTATCTAATATATCTATCTAATATATCTAGCTAATATATCTATCTAATATATCTATCTAATATATCTATCTAATATATCTATCTAATATATCTATCTAATATATCTATCTAATATATCTAGCTAATATATCTATCTAATATATCTATCTAATATATCTATCTAATATATCTATCTAATATATGTATATAGTGTATGTATAGAGTATATATATATATATATATATATATATACTAGTAATGTGACTCAAATTTAAAGCGATTCTTATGTGCAGTTAGTAATAACGTCAATGTTGTTATAGCACGTGATATTTGTGATCTTTGTATTATACAGAATCATACGACATCGCTGATACATGGGAGGCTGAGTGCGGATATATACCGCGGATGCTCAAGGTCACTACTTCGTGATAGTTGGGTTACGTAACTTCAGCTTCTGTGATTACGTAATAACTGAGGGTCACGTGGTGTACACACGAGAACATCGCGTGTGGTCTATCTATCGAGCGTGACACGAAGAACCTTTTCATAATGAACCTAACTATAGTCGATATATACGTACACAATTATCATAATTAAAACGAATTAAATACATATTACTTCTTATACATACACATATATATATATTATATAATTATACATTTGTATATACATATTATTTTAGGTATGTATACATGATTATTATGACTGCGGGTACACGGCATGAAAGCGGTGTGTGTACCACTACGACATAAGTGTGCGGCGCACTGTGTGCTGACGATGTTAATTACACACCGCCACCGCTAGGGCTGCTACTCCTGCTGCTATACGCGTCTTTGTATGCATGTGTGTGTGCGTGTGTGTGTGCGCGTGTACTTTGTATCAACTATGAGCCGCACCTCTCCATTAATATGCGCATATGAGTGTATGTGTGTGCGCATGTTCGTGTACGGCTGTGCGAGTGTGTGAGTGTACGTGTGCAATTATTCCGAGAAAGTTTATGCTATTATATGTTTATATATATGTATATATTAAAATATCTATTGATATCATAACTGAAACTGGGAATGTAATTGTAAACGAATACCGTATCTTACAGCGATTATCAGCAGCGATATTAAGTTATAACAAATAGTACATTGTTACATTTGCAAGTGTGTAGTGATGATGGTGGTGGTATGTTCGTCGGTTTAATACAACAGCGTGTACGACGTACACTGTACGTGAAAATATATTTTAATAAAACACACGCAAACAATAAAACGCACGCAAACAACTTTCTATCTGAAATCAGATAAAGTTTAAATACACGTACAGTGTACGTCGTACACTGTACCGTACAGTCTGTACGACGTACACGCTGTTGTATTAAACCGATGAACATACCACCACCATCATCACTACACACTTGCAAATGTAACAATATACTATTTGTTATAACTTAATATCGCTGCTGATAATCGCTGTAAGATACGGTATTCTTTTATAATTACATTCCCAGTTTCACTTGTGATAGATATTTTAATATATACATACATATATATATATATATATATATATAAATATATAATAACATAAACTTGCTCGGAATACACTTTGCTAATATACGTATACGTATATTAGCAAAATATTTTAATTAATAACAACCTACTACGCTGCTTCCTAACTCGTAAATAACGTATCGTGTCTCTAGTAAATAGTCATGATTTGTGTTAATTCATTAATCAGGTTTATTAAACGTATATTTAGTAAGGAATATGGAAATTCCATATTTTATATAAATATATATTTTATATTTTTATAGAATTGTATACAATATACTTATATGCATATAGTAGACAGTATACCTAAAAGTATACAGTAGTGAACAATACAACTGACTCACTATGTTATATACCTCTACATTAACTTCATATTTATTTTAGTTTGTTTACATGCTCAATTAATTGACTAGTGTTCTATTTGACCTCGCCTAGAATCCACCCTCATCCACCCTCCTCCACCATATATGGTATATAGAGGTATACCTCTACCCCGCTAAACTTCTTGACCTAGATCAATAGCTATATCATCATGAAGAATGACTAATTATACCGAATCATTCTACCCGCTCTCTTATTCTCCTAACTTCGTGTCATAGCCCCCCCCCCCTTCCACCCCCGCCGCGTAATGCCCAAGTCATATGCACAAACATCCCATTCTCCTCTATCTTCCCTAGCACCGTAATTTATATGTTTATTATGATTGAACGGTAATCCGAAATCTCGAGTAATACTCGTCTCTGTATATATCCGTCACCGATACAAAAGTAGGCGTGACAGGAGTAAAGTAGGCGTGACAGGCTATATTTAGACATGTCGCACGCGGACGTATAATGATCATTGAACATCCCAGTATAATATATTAGCAGGGTGTACTATCATATATGGTAGTGTTATAATACTATACAAATGTAGATGTCATCGTATACCCGTTTTGTGTGAACAGAAAAACTAAGTTTTCCGACTTATCTAGATATTGTATCTATTGGTATCTCCCGCATTTGAAAACACTCATTCGTAATTATGTCACTAGCGATAATTGATTATTTTTCGGAATGGAATGTTATTTGAATACATTTAACTCTTTTCTAATAATATTAACGTCTATCCGTATGTACTATAACATGAATAAACATATTAATTGTAAAGCTCTTAATATGCATAGACCCGATCTTGAAAAATTACATATTTCAATTGGTGTTATATACTACGGTATATACAAAGATTTGCCGAAGGAAAGATATAACACTTACGCGAAATCGTGTAATTCGAATTTGTATACAAAATACCCTGGTGCCACCTATAGCGGGTTACTTTTAGGAACTATGCGTTGTTTATAATGTAAATTCGTATTTAACTATACACTTTTAAAATGTTAAATAATATGCTTTAAATTAATATTTATATGATGAAAACTAAGTGTTCATTACTAATATATAACAAACAAATATGATATTTATGTTTTAAATGCTATAAGTATATATTTAGTAAGTAAAAGTTAATTTATATTGCATGTAATTTAATAGAGCAATGAAAACATTGTTGTATGCAAACAGAGCCGAACCTAAATATATTTCAGTGATTTCGATACTGCTGCTAGCAGCGGCTGAGGATATTACTAAATTACGTTGCATGCATAGGGAGTGTTATATCTTTGCTTCGCAAAATCGTTGGTATATATATATATAAAATATGTTATAATTTATAAATCTAATATTAAAATAATTAAATCATGTTATTACAAATAAATCCAATATTGGTATACTTTTCAGTGTATATATTTTATAGTGGATAACACACACGTCCTGGATGAAGATAATCATCGTGTAAGTTACATGATGATACCTTGTCACAACATCCACACGTCACATGTCACATGTCACATGTCACACTTCTCCCACCCTATTATGAAATAATCGCACTTATCCGTCCGTATATTAGCAAGCAACGCATTACATTTTAGCGCATTTACAACGGGTATATCGATATACTAAATACACGATCGTGTGCAAGTATTGTAGTTGCTATATATGTGTTTAGTATACATTGTATACGTGTTTAGTATACAATGTATACTTGTACAGTGTACATTGTATACCGAGAAAGGTATACCTGGTAGGAAGCATGAATTAAGTATTGAATATGCCGATAATGTTTCAATTTACCCCTTTTTCGTCGGATAGATAACAAACACACTAAATCCGATATCAGCCGTGTCGGTTTTAAATCTAGATCGTTCTCCCCGGCTAACACACACACGAACACACGACTATATAATTAGTAGGCGCCGCGCGTTACTGACACGAATTAATAACCGATTAGGTGTTGACCTTTAGTGACCTTTAGGGTCATCAGTTATGACTCATCACTAATAAGTCACCAACTGGTTAGTGAACTTCCATGTTCACGATGTACATCTATAATTAACCGCTGTACCGCCGCACTCGTCATGAACGTACGTTATCTTATCGTGTTATCATGTCGTGTTATCACGTGCGCTTGAAGCAAGTGTACGATGGCCTACATTGTACTATAGCCTACAAAACACGTAAACAAACTTAATTATTTAACGCTCGCCGTACATTGTTGTTTAACCTACCCTCGTCCGCAACTGTACACCTTCGCCAGAATGTAGGTAAGGGACCTATAGGTAAGGACGCAGGTATAATATAGGAGAATTGTCATATATGACAATATTTAGCTATTTCCGTAGTGTTAAATATTATCCCAGATTACTTTTATTTAACGCAGCAACCGACCCCTGCTTGTATACCTATATATATATAGATAGAATAATAGATAACAATAGATAACAATATGATATCTCGCGGCTAGACAATAGGTATAATAGGTAAAGAAGCGAGGCCGCGTGTGTGTGTGTGTGTGTGTGTGTGTGTGTGTGTGTGTGTAAAGTACGTATCGGGGAAACCGCTCACGATCGTTCTGTAGAGGAACTGTTCATCGTAGAACTGATGGTACCATTGAACGTAGCACTGGACATAGCACTGAACGTAGCACTGAACGTAGCACTGAGCGTATTGCCGATAGCATGAATGAGCGTATCACTAATCGTATGACTGAGCATAGCACTGTGCATAGCACTGAGCATAGCACTGATCATAGCAATGAGCGTATTACTGCGTGTGTGCGGTTACGTATTAAGCTACAGCATTGCGAATAACGCTTCTAAGGGGCGACGTCTCCTAACTCATGTTAAGCCATTTCACTGAAGATGTATCGCTCGTATTGGTATTCTACTAGAGTTTCGTAGGATGGTGTGTACCTTGGTCTCGATCACACAGCGATTAAAGTGGTAAATGATAGCTTAGCTTAGGTGTGCTATCTATAAGATAGCTACAACCTTAGCTACGTCCTACATATATTGCGTAGTATACAGGGAGTATACAGTCATCGATGTGTCTGTATGATGTCACGTGATATACTTCGTCATGTGATATTGTAACAGTGCCCTACCGGATATTATATGCAATAGAACAGTATAATATCACACATATATATAACCTATATTTAGACAATACTAGAGTGTATAGAACGAAATATATAGTGTGTACACTATAGTATTTTATAAAACATAAATATAAGTAATATTTATTATCTGGTATATATTTGGTATCTCTATCCATATTATGTAAACTCATTTTACTAAATATTTCTAGTGCTTTATATTGTTTTTGATTGTCATACTATTATCTCATCTAGGTTTGAAATGATTTGTTTACGTGGAAGAATTTAAATTTTGAAAACTAAATTGGTTTTCTATATACATATTGAATAGAACTATGCCAGCTATGTCCTCTTCTTTGTGGAGTTACACGAGGCCTTTCACCTAGCCTCTTTTATTTACAATCTATATTACCCCCCTACAGCGATAGTATTGCCCAATTATCTAGACCGTCTACTATTATATATTCTGACGGTATACAATTATATTATTTTCTTTCATCAAATACTAATATCCTACCCTATAATTCCAAAGTAGGTATGTAGGTAGTCCTATGTTCTTGTGCTTCGATAATAACGAGAGGCTTCTTTCGAACATCCTTTTTCTAAATTCATCAAAAATAGCTATTTTAATAACCATTCTAATTCTTTCTATCTTCATCCTATTATTATTGGTTATCACACTATTATATAACTTTGCAATAGAGCTTGGAGTTACTCGTGATATAGATATATATCTTAAATATAAAAAAACATAACCAATATAAAAAACTTCAAATGGCATTATTTGTAAACGATTCTTTTTAACCAATAAACTTCTACGCATTAGTATATATATATTAACTGTATTAACATACTGCAGTATGTACTACATGTATCGTATAGGATACTGTTCCTATACGTTATGACAACTTCCCAGTATGTATCCATCTTATTTAAACTATATCATATGTACTTCAATTCTTATTCCCTTCTTAATTGATCGATAGATCATTCATATGACTGCCTTCAACGTATCACACACTTTGTTATGAAAAAATGTCCCCTTCTCCGAATAATTACACTATAGTGGCAGCTGATTTATAGATCTATATATAGATAATATACTGTTTACCGCCGCTTATGTAACTATCCTAATCGTCTATCCTTACGACATATCTTAAGGGGTAGACTATTAGGTTAGTTACATAAGAGGTGGCACACAGTATATTCTCTCGTAATTATGAGTCCATTACACTCTGTTTGGTCTAACACTCACATTATATACCTACAGTGTATGTCCTATAGGAGGTGTATACACCTCTCCCTCCCCCCAATGTCATATATTATATATCACAAACGAGCGTTTAGCTATAGTGTTCCTTTCTTCTGGAAGTGTATGCCGTCTAATTACAGATATATACGTTAATATGCCTTTATAACCCATACCTACCTCTATAACCCATACCTACCTCTATAACCCATACCTACCTCTATAACCCACATCTACCTCTATAACCCATATCTACCTCTATAACCCATACCTACCTCTATAACCCATACCTACCTCTATAACCCATACCTACCTCTATAACCCATACCTACCTCTATAACCCATACCTACCTCTATAACCCATACCTACCTCTATAACCCATACCTACCTCTATAACCCATACCTACCTCTATAACCCATACCTACCTCTATAACCCATACCTACCTCTATAACCCATACATACCTCTATAACCCATACCTACCTCTATAACCCATACCTACCTCTATAACCCATACCTACCTCTATAACCCATACCTACCTCTATAACCCATACCTACCTCTATAACCCATACCTACCTCTATAACCCATACCTACCTCTATAACCCATACCTACCTCTATAACCCATACCTACCTCTATAACCCATACCTACCTCTATAACCCATACCTACCTCTATAACCCATACCTACCTCTATAACCCATACCTACCTCTATAACCCATACCTACCTCTATAACCCATACCTACCTCTATAACCCATACCTACCTCTATAACCCATACCTACCTCTATAACCCATACCTACCTCTATAACCCATACCTACCTCTATAACCCATACCTACCTCTATAACCCATATCTACCTCTATAACCCATACCTACCTCTATAACCCATATCTACCTCTATAACCCATATCTACCTCTATAACCCATACCTACCTCTATAACCCATACCTACCTCTATAACCCATACCTACCTCTATAACCCATACCTACCTCTATAACCCATACCTACCTCTATAACCCATACCTACCTCTATAACCCATACCTACCTATATAACCCATACCTACCTCTATAACCCATACCTACCTCTATAACCCATACCTACCTCTATAACCCATACCTACCTCTATAACCCATACCTACCTCTATAACCCATACCTACCTCTATAACCCACACCTACCTCTATAACCCATACCTACCTCTATAACCCATACCTACCTCTATAACCCATACCTACCTCTATAACCCATACCTACCTCTATAACCCATACCTACCTCTATAACCCATACCTACCTCTATAACCCATACCTACCTCTATAACCCATACCTACCTCTATAACCCATACCTACCTCTATAACCCATACCTACCTCTATAACCCACACCTACCTCTATAACCCATACCTACCTCTATAACCCATACCTACCTCTATAACCCATACCTACCTCTATAACCCATACCTACCTCTATAACCCATACCTACCTCTATAACCAATACCTACCTCTATAACCCACATCTACCTCTATAACCCATACCTACCTCTATAACCCATACCTACCTCTATAACCCACATCTACCTCTATAACCCATACCTACCTCTATAACCCATACCTACCTCTATAACCCATACCTACCTCTATAACCCATACCTACCTCTATAACCCATACCTACCTCTATAACCCATATCTACCTCTATAACCCATATCTACCTCTATAACCCATATCTACCTCTATAACCCATACCTACCTCTATAACCCATACCTACCTCTATAACCCATATCTACCTCTATAACCCATATCTACCTCTATAACCCATACCTACCTCTATAACCCATACCTACCTCTATAACCCGTATCTACCTCTATAACCCATACCTACCTCTATAACCCATACCTACCTCTATAACCCATACCTACCTCTATAACCCATACCTACCTCTATAACCCATACCTACCTCTATAACCCATATCTACCTCTATAAACCATATCTACCTCTATAACCCATATCTACCTCTATAACCCATATCTACCTCTATAACCCATATCTACCTCTATAACCCATACCTACCTCTATAACCCATACCTACCTCTATAACCCATATCTACCTCTATAACCCATACCTACCTCTATAACCCGTATCTACCTCTATAAACCATATCTACCTCTATATCCCATATCTACCTCTATAACCCGTATCTACCTCTATAACCCATATCTACCTCTATAACCCATATCTACCTCTATAAACCATATCTACCTCTATAACCCGTATCTACCTCTATAACCCGTATCTACCTCTATAAACCATATCTACCTCTATATCCCATATCTACCTCTATAACCCGTATCTACCTCTATAACCCATATCTACCTCTATAACCCATACCTACCTCTATAACCCGTACCTACCTCTATAACCCGTATCTACCTCTATAACCCATACCTACCTCTATAACCCATACCTACCTCTATATCCCATACTTACCTCTATAACCCATACCTACCTCTATAACCCATACCTACCTCTATAACCCATATCTACCTCTATAACCCATACCTACCTCTATAACCCATACCTACCTCTATAACCCATATCTACCTCTATAACCCACATCTACCTCTATAACCCATATCTACCTCTATAACCCATACCTACCTTTATAACCCGTATCTACCTCTATAACCCGTATCTACCTCTATAGCCCATATTAACCTATATAACCCGTATCTACCTCTATAACCCATATCTACCTCTATAACCCATAGCTACCTCTATAGCCCATACCTACCTTTATAACCCGTATCTACCTCTATAACCCATATCTACTATATAACCCATAGCTACCTCTATAGCCCATACCTACCTATATAACCTCGGCGCTATCCAATGCTAGCATGTAATACACACTATTATAGTGTTATCGTTTGGGTGTGGTTTATTGTTCTCGTATTGTTCTCGTACGCTAACCCTACGGTGAGTGAACTTACGGGGGGTGGCCCTATAGGTATATCTATTATAAGTGCTTAATAACCCTAATTCACTATATCTAGTTATTTATATACATACATATGTGTTTATACATACATACATACATATAATAAGTATAATTAATAAAAAAATAATTATAATCATTATAAATTACATAAACACGGAAGCCTAATGGTAATAATATAAGCCTCACAATAGTATCACAATTACGATTACGATATGCTAATGGCTCGTAGCATAGTCGTCTATAGTATACATAATAGTAGGCAGAATAGTAATACTATGCGTCATGTAGTATATGAAGTACTACATAAGACGGGTGTTGTGATAATGTTAGCTATATCGAGAGTAATACTGTCATATTGGTATAGGGATATCGCAATCGTATTGGTAGTCCTAATACTATTGGTCAATATAAATAGTTAGCAAATATTTAAATGTAGTAAAGCACCGAATATATTAAACATTCATTTACAAAATTGTTTAGTAATATTTGTTTGCATTAAGACGATATCTCACGCACCCACATATTGCATTCTATACTTATCATTCCATCGACAAATTCCGAAACTCATCAGAGTTCTCGAGACTGAAAACCTTTAATAAAACGTTAAAGCCCCATAGAGAACCGAATGTATTGGGCTATATACCCCTATTTCGTCTACCTATCTGTCGTAGAACTAAATAATGCGCTAGCTTTCGTCATCCTCATCTTCATGTAGAATGCATTCTTATACGCCTACAAGTATTATTATATAATCATATATTATTAATTAACTAGGTTATACTAGATATAATATAATTATATGTATATACCATATATATTTAGATGTATTAATTACGTAATCATTTGGTTAAATATATATATATATATATATATATATATATATATATATATATATATATATATATATATATATATATATCTGAATATAAATTATCAAATACATCTGTAGTTAAATTTAATACAATGAAAAACGTAAACAATTATTTCCAATGACTCATTATTCGGATCAACTAAAGCTTAACTTTACTACATAATTTACTAGATGTATCAAGGAATGACTAGTATTAGTAACTATAGTTACTATCGTATACGATTACGGTATACATAGGTACATATTAATATCAATATGTAAATAAGAATTGTAATAACACTTGTATAAACTAAAAGCGTTATTATTATACTCAATGATATATTTGGCATTTTGTTATCTTAGATAAATCGATAAAAAAAAATTTGAATTTTTCTTAGAGGTTACCTATACGAGTGGGCGTGGCTAAAGGTGACCGGATGTTATTTAATAAATGTGCACGTATTCCGTACGTACATATGTAGTGTGTACACGAGTACGCGCGTGTGTGTGTGGTGTGCGTGGCGATGATGTATTATGTAATGTATTGTATTATGTATGCAATGTATGTAAATATAATGGCTATGTGCATTTGAGAAACACAATGCCTTCATATTATAATATATATATATATATATATATATATATATATATATATATATATATATATATATATATATATATAGTATACTATATATACATATATTTATACATACAGTGACGCGCGTTAGGCATCGGAAGCGGTACTCTGCAACACTGCGCGATGTAAATAATAGCTCTACCCCTATGGGCGCGTGGAATCATAATTAATATTACGTAATTACGAGTGATAAGTAGGACCCCGCCCCGTTATGCATTACAGGCGCGCGCGCAGGTGTGCGTACGCGTAGCACACTAATGGTAGTATCGCGGGTATACCGCCTGTGGTCGCGCCGGTCTACACCACGTGATAACTGGTGAGAGAATGCACCACCAGAGGGCAGAACGTCGCGTCGCTTATTAATTAGGTATTGTCACGTGACACATATCATAGGACCGGGCTGGCAGTGGACACTGTGATTAGTTTATTGGTGGTGGTCAGTAGTAGTGGTCAGTGTAGTGGTCAGTAGTAGTGGTAGTGTATACACTATAATACTATAGTATTCAATGTGATGGTCAGTGTAGTGGTCAGTGTAGTAGTCGGTGTAGTAGTCGGTGTAGTAGAGGTCAGTGTAGTAGTCAGTAGTAGTGGTCAGTGTAGTAGTGGTCAGTGTAGTGGAAGTCAGTATAGTGGTTAGTTTAGTATTCAATGTGGAGGTCAGTGTAGTGGTCAGTATGCCTGGTTACAAGTAGTCATCTATCGGTATTACCTATATTCGCATATCTGACCGATGACTAACGTCGTCATACGGCCAGAGAAAGTGAAATATAAGCACTAACACATGCATACACTGGTGTCCTCCATTCGACTACAATAATGACGACAACAGTAGACAGTAGAATTAGTGTCGAGTCAAGTGAGTTTACAAGTGACGTCTAGATTAGCGCAGGATCAGCTGGTGTTGTTGTTACTAAGTATATAATGCGTTAACATTGCTCGCGCTGTTATATTATTTATAAATATTGATCGCGAACATTTTACTAGAACTATATTTTTATTAATATATAACATATTTAATTGAATTAAGAAAATATAACAACAAAATAATAATTATTGGAACCGCCTCATTAAAGTTTAAGAGATATACATTTTAACATGGAGGAATTATGATATATTTTGAAAATTCGATTTATTTAATTACAAATGTATTTTTGTTATACCTGTAACTATAGTTTGAATTATAATTTTCTATAAGACAAAATATGTCAAATATTTTTTCGATTTTCTATTGATTTTCCATAAAATTTCGGAAAAACATTTTTAATTTCAATATTGAAAACTGTATTTATAATAAAATATAAAATTAATTTAAAATATAAAGAGTGATTTAAAATGTATTCATTATTTCTATATGAAAAATATTTGAAAAAAAAAATAAGTTTAGAATTATTAAAAAAAAAAATGTTAATCAACTGGATTAATAATAGGGTTATTACAATTATTTGAATCATTCGAAATTAAAAAAAAATAATTCAGATTTTCGTCAAAGAAAACCAACAAAACATGTGTGTACAACGTTAACGTATACAATAATAATTATTATGTTATTAATATATCATTATATTATATATTAAATTAATAGTTAATAATCAATAAATTGAATTGATATTTAGCTATGTATAATTATTTAGATATATTTATAAGAATATACTGACTAATAATGAAATAAATGAATACTTTTTTCTATATTAAAAATATATATAAGCATTTTTAAAAGCTCTGTCGCAGGTCGAATGTACAAATTATACAACTATACAAAATTATAATTTTGCTATAGTATCAGAAATACTCGAAACATTATATGATAACTTCGCTATCGATATCTGAGACGGCGGATACTCGCTAGGTAGAACTGCTGCTGCTGCTGCTTCTGTATTCACTGCTACTGCCGTATACAACTTACATGTACATGTAAATGTTATTATATATCACCGTATTTTATTTCTAGTATTCAATTCTAGCCGAAGTTATGTGATACGCTCATATATGATATAGACGAGGGGGCATCGGAACAATACAACTACGCCTGACCACAAGGGTCGCCGTGATATACATCACTGTTACGTAATTAGTGGGTCACACATTAGTTGTATAATCTGGAGAGGGATACCGTATACGGTGAATAGTATTTAGTATGTATGTCAGTGTAGTCTCAGTATATGTTATACTGTTGTAATACTAACTGCATTGATTTCCGGTAGGGTTCACTGTATTCATTCACTATTATAATATAGCGGTATAACTAGTACGCATATACATATATATATATATATATATATATATATATATATATATTGTAAGTCGTACAGTGTATGCAAATCTATACGTATACGTATATATGTGTATGTGTTGTTGTGTATATATACATATATGCGGATATATGTAGGTGAGTGTGAGTGTGAGTGGATGTGTTCGTATATCATCGATATAAATAATCAATAATTGATTTCATATCGCGAATATATGTGTACGTGTATGTATATATGTGGGTATATTTGTGTATATATGGATATATATGGTTATATGTGGGTATATGTGGGTATTTGCGGGTCATCGATATATAAAGAAACTTTCTGTATGGTTAGTGTATGCATCATCATCAGGCATAGACAAATTCGAATTTCAAGGTGATATTTGCACGATTTTATTAAAATGTGTGCACATTTTTATTAAGTGTTTAATTTAAAAATACACTAAATGTAATCTAAATTTCTGAAAGACTACCATAAAATAAGAGTAATTAGTTTAGATATCATTTTAATTAAGGAGTAACTTAAATATACATACTTACTTAATAATTGTGTTCATCTAGTCATTATGCTAATGTCAATATTCAGATTAATCCAATTTATTTATTATTTCTGTTATTAGCATTTTTTAATTCTAATAATCTTTATGTTTATTTCCTCAAAGATTTTGCGAAGCAAATATAGTTCACTCCCTATCTAAGCTCACTATCTAATGTCTAAGCTATGTAATTATTGTGTACATGTATTATTTTAAGTTAAATTTAATATTATTAATTCATAAGGTAATTAAGCTAATTATAAGACTACTATACTTTTAATATTATAATATATATGTGAATTATATTTTAAAATTACAACATTTTCACGGTATTGAAAGTTTATATGTAAATAAAAATGACTAAATAGATTTAATTTTGACCTATAAAAATTAGGTAACATTTTTATGATTATATTTTTGATATCTCAGTTGTATATTATGTATATTTTCTTAAAATATGATTTGCACGCTTTTGCACGACTTTCAGAGTCAAATTTGCACGATATGGTCAAAAAAACGTGCAATTTCAGGTTGCACGAATTTGTCTATGCCTGATCATCATACACGAGTGTGCGGCGCACACTGTGCGCGTGTGTGTATGACGTAATATCAATGAAATAATTACGTAATATCGTCGATTATAATCACACAGGACGCGAAGTACAATTCTTACATAATCGATGAAAGCCATTATTGTAATCTTTCATGTTCGGCCTGAAAGTAAATTACTTTTCGCGATAAACATAGTGACCAACTGCAGTTAAGCCATATCCCACACGACATGTACATAGTACGCGTGTATACATTGATACCATCGTATACTTGTTATTATATGTATATACATGTATCTATATATATATATATATATATACTTTATTTAGAATAATACTTTTCTCGGATGAAATGTAAGATTATTTTATGCTAATTTAAACATTGTTTTTATATCATATATGTATAAATGTATATTAGTAGTTGTAGTAGTAGTAGTAGTAGTAGTAGTAGTAGTAGTAGTAGTAGTAGTAGTAGTAGTAGTAGTAGTAGTAGTAGTAGTAGTAGTAGTAGTAGTAGTAGTAGTAGTAGTAGTAGTAGTAGTAGTAGTAGTAGTAGTAGTAGTAGTAGTAGTAGTAGTAGTAGTAGTAGTAGTAGTAGTAGTAGTAGTAGTAGTAGTAGTAGTAGTAGTAGTAGTAGTAGTAGTAGTAGTAGTAGTAGTAGTAGTAGTAGTAGTAGTAGTAGTAGTAGTAGTAGTAGTAGTAGTAGTAGTAGTAGTAGTAGTAGTAGTAGTAGTAGTAGTAGTAGTAGTAGTAGTAGTAGTAGTAGTAGTAGTAGTAGTAGTAGTAGTAGTAGTAGTAGTAGTAGTAGTAGTAGTAGTAGTAGTAGTAGTAGTAGTAGTAGTAGTAGTAGTAGTAGTAGTAGTAGTAGTAGTAGTAGTAGTAGTAGTAGTAGTAGTAGTAGTAGTAGTAGTAGTAGTAGTAGTAGTAGTAGTAGTAGTAGTAGTAGTAGTAGTAGTAGTAGTAGTAGTAGTAGTAGTAGTAGTAGTAGTAGTAGTAGTAGTAGTAGTAGTAGTAGTAGTAGTAGTAGTAGTAGTAGTAGTAGTAGTAGTAGTAGTAGTAGTAGTAGTAGTAGTAGTAGTAGTAGTAGTAGTAGTAGTAGTAGTAGTAGTAGTAGTAGTAGTAGTAGTAGTAGTAGTAGTAGTAGTAGTAGTAGTAGTAGTAGTAGTAGTAGTAGTAGTAGTAGTAGTAGTAGTAGTAGTAGTAGTAGTAGTAGTAGTAGTAGTAGTAGTAGTAGTAGTAGTAGTAGTAGTAGTAGTAGTAGTAGTAGTAGTAGTAGTAGTAGTAGTAGTAGTAGTAGTAGTAGTAGTAGTAGTAGTAGTAGTAGTAGTAGTAGTAGTAGTAGTAGTAGTAGTAGTAGTAGTAGTAGTAGTAGTAGTAGTAGTAGTAGTAGTAGTAGTAGTAGTAGTAGTAGTAGTAGTAGTAGTAGTAGTAGTAGTAGTAGTAGTAGTAGTAGTAGTAGTAGTAGTAGTAGTAGTAGTAGTAGTAGTAGTAGTAGTAGTAGTAGTAGTAGTAGTAGTAGTAGTAGTAGTAGTAGTAGTAGTAGTAGTAGTAGTAGTAGTAGTAGTAGTAGTAGTAGTAGTAGTAGTAGTAGTAGTAGTAGTAGTAGTAGTAGTAGTAGTAGTAGTAGTAGTAGTAGTAGTAGTAGTAGTAGTAGTAGTAGTAGTAGTAGTAGTAGTAGTAGTAGTAGTAGTAGTAGTAGTAGTAGTAGTAGTAGTAGTAGTAGTAGTAGTAGTAGTAGTAGTAGTAGTAGTAGTAGTAGTAGTAGTAGTAGTAGTAGTAGTAGTAGTAGTAGTAGTAGTAGTAGTAGTAGTAGTAGTAGTAGTAGTAGTAGTAGTAGTAGTAGTAGTAGTAGTAGTAGTAGTAGTAGTAGTAGTAGTAGTAGTAGTAGTAGTAGTAGTAGTAGTAGTAGTAGTAGTAGTAGTAGTAGTAGTAGTAGTAGTAGTAGTAGTAGTAGTAGTAGTAGTAGTAGTAGTAGTAGTAGTAGTAGTAGTAGTAGTAGTAGTAGTAGTAGTAGTAGTAGTAGTAGTAGTAGTAGTAGTAGTAGTAGTAGTAGTAGTAGTAGTAGTAGTAGTAGTAGTAGTAGTAGTAGTAGTAGTAGTAGTAGTAGTAGTAGTAGTAGTAGTAGTAGTAGTAGTAGTAGTAGTAGTAGTAGTAGTAGTAGTAGTAGTAGTAGTAGTAGTAGTAGTAGTAGTAGTAGTAGTAGTAGTAGTAGTAGTAGTAGTAGTAGTAGTAGTAGTAGTAGTAGTAGTAGTAGTAGTAGTAGTAGTAGTAGTAGTAGTAGTAGTAGTAGTAGTAGTAGTAGTAGTAGTAGTAGTAGTAGTAGTAGTAGTAGTAGTAGTAGTAGTAGTAGTAGTAGTAGTAGTAGTAGTAGTAGTAGTAGTAGTAGTAGTAGTAGTAGTAGTAGTAGTAGTAGTAGTAGTAGTAGTAGTAGTAGTAGTAGTAGTAGTAGTAGTAGTAGTAGTAGTAGTAGTGTTTATTTCCCGTTCGTTTGTTTCGTTAGTTGCTTAGTTACGTCGTTATACACCAATGAGGTCATAGGTCATCTGTTATATCGGTATTTAACTACACGCATTCATTCATACATTCATCCATATCGCACGTGTTAATGTATGAATATATGATTACAGGTAACGTGTACGCATGTCACGTGTACATCACGTATGTGCAGAATCGTTAGTATATTAAACTCGCGTGTGTATTTAATACCATCTATAATGTACCTATTTATATGCATGTAAGTGATCGTAACTCATTAACGTGGTCCCTCCTTCATGTTCTAGTGCTATTATTTATAGTGTACATGTACGCACTAGAGTACGGTGTACCTGGATACGATGGTGTCATACATTAAAAAGGCCACAAATGTCACATGATAACACTATATCGAGACGATATTTCGCTAAATACGAATCGTTTTAAATTTGAATTACATATATGTATACTACTATATACTACTATAAGTATACTACTAATATGTATATACTGTGTACAATTAAATTAAAGATTATATATTAAAAGATATTATTAAATATATATATATATATATATATATATATATATATAATTATAGTATATTCTATATCTTAATAATAATGTTTTTAGATTCAGAATTGTAAAATATCATTTATTTTCATTTAATCTAGCATTACAATATTATATATAATACTATAATATATTACTATATGATATATCATACTATAGTATAATAGTATATAATACTATCATATATAGTATATAGCATATAGTATTATCTAATATTATAAAAATTACTCTATTCTACTTTATATATTTTTAGTAGTATTATAATTTATTTATTCACAAAAATCCAATTTTACATAAATTGTTCGGAAGTGATATGACGACATTCATAATAAGAAATAAAATAGAATAAAATAATAATAATAATAACAATAATTAACTGTACGTAAATGTGTTAGAGTGTATTACAGTGTAGTTCATAAAGTTAGTTAGTACAGTTCAAGTAAGTATATATATAGTTTATTTTTTAATTTCTATTTATAGTATTCCTACTTATATTATTGCATACTTTGATTTGATGATTTACCCGATGTATAACATATTAGTTTGGTTCCAATTTAGTATGATTCATGTGTGTGTATTTAGTGACATATAGTCGATATCTAATTGTCACGTGACATGTGTATAGTCGTTTTATTCTTCAAGGTCATTGTATTACATGACACCGGCACTACATAGACACGAAACATCGGTCATAGACAGACTTACTGTACTATTGCACAGACTTACTGTACTATTGCATATTGTCACTAGATCGTTGACGTTTTCCATATAATATTAGTGGTTCCCATGTAATATTGATATAAAACAGGGCACTTTATTAACTTCTAGGGCAAATTCTAACTGCTACAGAAACTCGTACACCTACCATGTTGCAGCTGTAGCTACATGTATACATGTAGCTAGACATGTGTATTATTATTATCAGATTTAGGTATAAGTACTTAGGTAATTGTAGAAGCATTACTGCATCAACAAGCATGCTTGTCGACACAATTACCCTTGTCCCGTTACAAATATACCTGTACGTTTATTTACTTCTATCTCATAATCTGAATAATCGGACTAACTCGACTATGTAGGTCACTAACTAGTCACCCTAGAATGCTATATATCACACATATACTTCACTATGTTAGTATGCCGAGCTATACGTGTAACGTATACTAAAACACGTGCTAAGTAGTTCGGTAATTAGTTCGGTAAGTAGTTCGGTAAGTAGTTCGGTAAGTAGTTCGGTAAGTAGTTCGGTAAGTAGTTCGGTAAGTAGTTCGGTAAGTAGTTCGATAAGTAGTTCGGTAAGTAGTTCGGTAAGTAGTTTGGAAGGTTCTAGAATAGCTAGTTCGTAATGCCGTATACAGCAATGCTGAACTGCCGCACTAACTGTTCCCATACACATACACATATATATATATATATATATATATATATATATATATATACACGCCTATGTTATATGCGTGAATTATTCATCAATTAGTTACATTATATTTCTGCTTTTTATTTGTATTTATAAAGGATTCCCTCTACTTAAAAAAAATATATTTATAATGAGAGGGGTATAGAAATAAAAACTATTGTTAAGTTATCGTGTTTCTATTATTACATTATCATCGTCAGTATCTAACATAAATATATACGATATTTAACATAATTACATTTGTCTGTATTGTTTTGCATATATTGTATGCAGTCGTACGTATACTATAGTATATGTTAGTATATAGTATACATAGTATATATTATATATATATAGTATATACTATAGTATATATATATACTACTGTATACAGTATCAGTTAAATTAACTAGTAATATATAATATACATACGACGAATTTCATGCGTGCGCCTAAATACACGTATGTTAATACAAATCTACTATGAATTATAACTTGATACAGCGGCATCTCGATATAACAATATATTAATGCGGTGCCAGGGTGCCAGTAATCAATGGTGAACTACCTGTATACACTAATGATCGTAATTAGTATGTATATATGAATACACACTAGAGCTGTACATGAACTCGGACAGTTCGAACAGGTATCGAACTGTATCGAACTTTGAAACTTCGAACTTATGACTTTCGAACTTCGAACTTTGAATTCAAGTATCGAACTTTCGTAATTAGAACTTGTTATGCAATTATCGAACTTGCGATCATATGTTTGATAATATAATTAATATAAGATATCCAAAGTATCATGCAGTCTTATAAGTCTTACTATAGTCTCAGTTATCTAAAGCATTTATGCATCTTACTTTCATTTATCCAAAGTATCGATGCAGTTTCATTATTCGAAAAAGAATCGATGCTGATATTATATATTAAAAAACCCTAAATAATAAAAACATAAATTAGCCACCTATTGAAATAATATCATTTATATATACACAGATTATGTAAGAGATATATATATATATATAGATTAATATTTATATCTATAATAAATAATTAAAAATTATGATTAAAATGTAACATAAAAATCACCGTTTGTGCTCGGTTATATCTAATAAGAGTCTCAATTTAGTTTGAGCCCATTACGTAATAGTATTGGTTCGTTTTTTAATTGTAGAGTAAAATTATCAGGTATACCTATAGGTATTGTTTATCCAACGTAACGGCTCTATCAAAATACTTGGCATACTTTATATACAAGTATCGATATTTCAAAAATTATATTCGAAAAAGTTTAGTGTATTACACACACATATATATAATATGTATTTATTGAAATCATAAATATATATATTGAATACAAATAGCGGATACAAATGGTCATAGTTTTATACATATTATAAATATCTGTGAGATGCCCGGACAACACAATACAAATAGTAACCTTTTTAATAACGTTTTAAGTAACGTTTATATAGTTCTTGATAAACACAAGAGAAAAACAAGAACTGACTTTAGTCGAACCCGGGATATATCGTTTATTAGCTTTCGGTTGTCCCACTGAGCCATATATGACCTCATATATATATATATATATATATATATATATATATATATATATATAAACTAATATAAGATCATTTCTATAACAAAATTGTGTATTGCTTATTAATAATGACGCATACTGTGTACTTGATACCTTAATATGCACGTTGAATACTGCATGATGCACGATGCACGATGCATTGTATAACCACGTGACTAGTGAGCGATGATCACGTGCCATTGTACCCACATCGCACACACACTCTCGCGCACTAACTCACACACACACACACTTGTGCGTTTGTTCGTTCGAAATATGTCATGTATTCTACTTATCATGTGATATATTTATAGTTCGATATAGCGCAATATTTTTTTGTTGCGGTCTAAATATTTAAATAATCGGCGTGGTCACGTGCAACATTCTCAAGTTTCTCGTGTGCGCCTAGATTGACGGTTATTCATTATTACGGGCTAGCCGTGTAATTAAACAGCCCGTCTAATAACGACACCCGCCCACTACGACACACGCCCACTACGACACTCGTACACTACGACATCATCTGCAATAAGGCCGCCATCGCAGCCGTCGTGTAATCCGACACACTAGGATTAATAATGCAAACTGTCATCGTGAATAATGCTTATATAAAATAACACATAATTATATATTGTACGTTTATTAATAATTAATAATAATTAAATGATATATATATATAATAGTATATTTATATAGTAAATTTAATTGAACATATTAATTTAGTATTCAATTATAATTAATTTTCATACCTTTTTCATATTTTCATTTAATAATTATAACTCTTTTCTTACACTGGTTCAACTTAACACAAGAATAATGTTATTTTATTGCCCTTGTATTATCTTTGTATTATCCTTGTATTTTTGTGTGATCACTTGAGATATGTTTTACTCATAATTATTATTTTTCACAACCTAGGTGAATATAGATGAATATTTAGACAAAATAGTATAGTTATTCTATTACTTTCTTTATGTGAACCATTGATGTTAAACTATATTTTGATATAAAATTGTTATAAATAAGTGAAAAGAGATAATATAGAAATAATTTATTAAAAAAATACATATATTATTCTATATGTTTACATGGAATAAAATATATTTGTTTAAAACTCCTCATAATATTTTATAAGTATATAATATGTATCATGTATCATGTATATAATACAACAAGCAATAGCCACATGCATTGCATAGTTTTACCTAAATTAAACTTTGAATAGGTTTTTTAATTCTTCGGAATTTCGTATAAATTACACATCTCGCTATGTCGAACACTTTTCCCAGTCCCATACATTGCCGACTTATCGGAAGTTTACTGTATATATATATATATATATATATATATATATAAATATATATATATGTGTGTGTGTATGTTATTTAAATAAATACATATTATTATTATTATTATTATTATATTATAAATAACAATGTATAAGTCATACATACATGTAGGATATAGTCTATCCTCTAGCATATGTTATTATTATAAATATTAGTGTATATTAAAATATTTATAATGCCCCAATTAGGATATATAATGAGAACTGATTACTAGAGTCGATTATTAATAGAATTATTAAAATTTAGTTTTATTTTACTACAAAATTAGATATAATGATATATAATATTTCATAAAAAATAATATTATTTGTATCCATAGTTATAACTATTTGTAATTGTTATAACTTTTTAACATATACGTATACGTATACCATACCATATATGGTATTGAGTTACTAGTATGAACACTAGGTATACACACTCGCTTAGTGTACATCGACGTACACGCATGTAGACTAAGCGAGTATGTATACATATACTAAATAGTCTACTATTATGAATAAGCATTAATATATACGTATGATCAATTGAGTTTAACACAATGTATATATAACACAGGTATATATAACGCATGTTAATGCTTATTTATAATGGTAGACTTAAAATGAACATTAAGATTTATATTCGTATACGAATAGTGTATAGACAATGTTTATTATTAGGACACGTACGACGTACGACGGAATTGTCTGTAGTCTACTACACAGTGTGTAGCACACACACACATATGTATGTATGTGTGTGTGTATGTATGTGTTGTGGTATTAGGTCGATATCGAATGTCCCCATGCACCGAGGGACCTTTGGTTTATTCAATTTAATTAATATATACAGTAGGCTTGTAATATGTCCTATAGAAGATAAGCACGTGACCTACAATCAACAATGGGTTCCTCGGAGCCTATGCGTAGAGTTTATATAGGTTATACACACATTGTATACTATACAATATACTCTAGTATATAATATACATTATAATGTATAGTATATTATTTATAAACTATATATTTATATAATATGATATACTGCAGTAGTATAGGCACTGTTATAACACATGACTGTATATATGCAAGTGTTTGCGTATAAGTGATGTATGCACAGAAGCGTGGGGTATGTGTTGCTTGTAATTATCATATGTGTATGTGGGTGTGTTAGATTTACACATATATATATGCATATATATATATATATATATATATACATATATGTATTCAAATGTATGACAAATACGCGGTTATCTCGGCGGGTAAAGCGGCCCACCCACTCTGGAAATACCGCCAGATGCCGGCAATATTTAATTATTATACTTCGCTTGACGTTATTTACTGTATATTTAGAAATGTTCAAAAATGTCAAATTTGAAGCGAGGTACAAAAACCGGGCGAAAGTGTTGTTATGAACGCTGACTATAGTTACTACACTACCTTATAAGGAGTTACTACACTACCTTATAAGGAGTTACTACACTACCTTATAAGGAGTTACTACACTACCTTATGAGGAGTTACTACACTACCTTATAAGGAGTTACTACACTACCTTATAAGGAGTTACTACACTACCTTATGAGGAGTTACTACACTACCTTATAAGGAGTTACTACACTATCTTATGAGGAGTTACTACACTACCTTATAAGGAATTACTACACTACCTTATAAGGAGTTACTACACTACCTTATAAGGAGTCTGACATGGCGGTGGTACCACGTGGTCCTCACTGTTACGATAACATTTAGAAGTAATCTTATATAATTGTGTATGTAAAATGATCGGCTCTAGTTAAAATCTGGATACCTTAACACGAGAGCGGCTTCGAAGGGACATTAGATCTAATATGGCTCGATCCATATGGTTATAAGTTAAAACGTCATATATGTTCCTGGATTAGATGAAAGGACTCCACCAATATAAAATTAAATAACAATAATTATATATATATAGTTAAACTCTTTCCCCTATAATATCTACTAATATCCCCTATATATATCAATAACGATATCACCCCATACGCCCAGTTTCTACAGCCGTTTCCTGGCATAGACGTTCACCTGTGCGTCGAAGACCCGAGTCTACACTTCGAGAAGGGGGCCTACAGTATCGCGTCGATGATCTTCCAGTACATCGTTCCCATAGTGATCGTGAGCGTTGCGCACGCGCGTATCTGTAAGAAACTCAAGTACCGGATGGTGAACCAGTCTTCGTCAATAGGGGGAGCCCTGTCGCCGTATCAACAACGCAAGACCAAACGAGACCGACAGCGTAAACGACGTACCAACATGCTGCTCATAGGTATATATATATATATATATATGTGTTAAGTTATAGAATTAAATGATAATTATAAGATGATGATAATGGGACCTACAAAACACTGATTTAAAAATAACAACATTTCCAGCAATTTCAATTTATTTCCAATAACTAAGTTTTACTTTTAGGTCAAAAACTCAAAGATTTAAAATTAAGTTTAACAAAAAAAGCTGTAATATCAGTTTTTTTTTAAATCATAAATATTTTACTATCATTTTAATATTTGTTATACGGTTGTATTTATAACTTCATTTTTATGACACTTGTAGTTACTTTTATTCATCAAGCCATATATCATTTTAAATGTAATATATTAAATATAGTGATTTTATATAATATCATTGTTAATAAAAAATATATTTATTTCAAAAATCATATATGTTTTTTTTTCGGCGAAATATATATTTTTCTTTATATCTCAATATATGTATTTATCAAACTGCCGTAACTGAGAGAGACGGTAGCCGTTGTAACATCCGTCTCTGGCGGATAACGAATGCTGACCAACTGGTATACGACAAACGAATACGAAATAAAATAGTGGAACGTTCCATATAGCATGTTTACGTGGGTGGGGGTGTAATATCAAACATAAGCCCGCGTGTGGATGTATATATAGAATATACGAGTGCATTAATATAAAACATATACTATACAGGTATAGCCGTGGTGTTCGCTTTCTCGTGGATGCCCCTGAACGTGTTCAACGTAATAGCCGAGTTCGGACTGAAGCAGATGGACCGAATGGTGGACGCCAACGAAACGTTCGCCCTGTGTCACCTGCTGGTACTGGCGTCGGCGTGTACCAACCCCGTACTGTACGGCTGGTTGAACGAGAACTTCAGACGAGAATTCCGACAGATATTGTGTTTCAAGATGGCCGACCGAGACTCGGATCGACGACGGGGAGCGCCGCTCGGCGGACGCGGCGGAGACGACGACAACTCTACGATTAATCACGATAATTCTCGTCTGCCGATAAAAACGCGTATGGATCACACTTACGAGTTGACGACCACCGAGTTTAAACCTCTGGAATCGTTGGAGATCAAGGACTACCATCTTCACGTGTGACTACGTATACGGGCGCTGTATAGTTCCTAGTAATTCGCATATGTTTACAACTGATAACGAAATATATATATATACGTGTATATAGTAATTTATATATTTAATTGATTTTTACTTCATATACTCATATATATGCACTATTTGAATAATGTATATTAATATTATGTAAATGAATATGTATATGAAATAAATGAATATATATATATATATATATATATATATATATATATGTAAATATCTTTATACATGATGTATTGCATGTGAAGTTGTATAGTGTCTGCAGTCATATGTGCACGTTCATTCATTACGTAGATAACAAATAATGAACATCTGACACTGACACTGGTCATGTAACTGACATTGACACCGATACTGACACTGACACCTTTTAATATAATAAACTATTTATAGAGTATACGATATTCAACATTATATTCTCTGTATATATTCTAAAATATAATTGATTATAAATTTTTAGATACAATTACATTAATATAGTTTCTTATTTTTAAATATAGGATCATGTATTTGTCTGCACTTAAAACTGTCTATAAATTTTAAATACTGTTTTGAATTTGACTAATTTTCAAATATTATTAAAAAAAACTTTATTTTTCATAGTTCTTTATTTGTATATTTTCGTTAACTCTTGATTGATAACAAAATATAAGTAACGTTATTATCTTTGCAGTATTCGTAATCAATTATTAATTATCTGGATATATTCCAATTATACTCCTGTTATTCGCAACATGTTTCAGCCTCAATCTTAATAGGTCATACATCATTCGATTGTCTTGACTAACCTAGCGACTGATATCCGAACTAGTATGTGCAGGGGTAACCTTCGCGTAGTTAACATGTAAACTGTAGTACTAAATGGGTAATAAAGGAAGTGTAATTTGTATTTCGATTAAAGAATAACAAAATGTGTGTTTAATATTTAGATATCATGTATTGTACATGTCTAAATTAATGAATATGCCCAGTATACCTTTAATTCATGAATCATCTCATTAATGGTCTATATAATTAATAGTATTATGATATATATTATCGAAGAAAAAGGAATGAAACCAACAAGAAAACCAAATGACCCACATTTAGGTCACGACCCATAGGTTGGGAACCACTGCTATACCCCTTTGATTTTCCGAATATCTAACTGAATCTACCCAGCAAACAGTAATAGCAGCATAACAGCAGCATAATATTATGACAAATTAATAACAGCATAAGAGCAGCATAATAGACATTTAATAGCAGCATAATAGCACAATGTATACATTTTAGGCTCTAGTATATGCTGTTATGCTGCTATTATGCTGATATTACTGTTTGCTGGGTAGATTCAGTTAGATATTCGGAAAATCAAAGGGGTATATCAGTGGTTCCCAACCTATGGGTCGTGACCTAAATGTGGGTCATTTGGTTTTCTTGTTGGTTCCATCGATATAAAGAAAGTGGATAAGCAATTGAATGTAGTGTATATCCTATAGGGCACTATCCGCTACGGGCGCTGCAGTCGAAACCCACTATCTGGCCCACTAATTTTTATTTATAATAATATTTATTTATACATATATATATATTGATAATTACTACCAATTTTAATGTACAATATATACTAAAAATAAAATTATATATTTAAAGTACATCATATCAACATTCCTCGTAATTTTGTGTATTTAAATTGAAGATATCATACTATTTTATTGATATTTATAATCTAAATCCATTGATATAGATAGAAGTTAATAATCTATTTCGACGAAAATCCTACTGTTTTAATATTTGACATATATAATATGACTAATATCCAATCAAAATCACTGATGTTATTTTGTTAATTTATCGATAAAAGTACCATTCACGTATCTATCTTTTACATGCATTGCGTGCGTCAATTGCTTATCCACTTTCTTTATATCGATGGTTGGGTCATGAGAAATTTTCTAAAAAATGTATATATATATTATAGTTTATATTATTCGTTTATGACTAAAGTTTAATAATAAAAAAATCAAATTCATCATTGGGTCATGGTATATTTTGTAATTAAAAATTATCAAAAAAGAGTCACGATGAAAGGTCGTGAACCCCTGCTGTATAGCCTACGTATAGCATTATGCGTAATTCCGTGTCATCTCACTTTAACATTCCGCTCTGGAATGTCAACACTATGCTATCCAAGGTATCCATTGCTAACGTTGTTCATCGAGGCACCCCTTTCTTACTTTACAAGAGAAATATATTTTAAGTTTATAAAATGTCTATTTATTAGCTTCTTATTTCGTTAATTATAATATTTTAAATATAATATTACAAAGATATACTTCACTTATATTTATAATCTAATAATATAGTAAGGGCCGTATATCTAGATATTTATATGTATTTATATATATATATATATAACAATATATATATATATATATATATATATATATATATATATGTGTGTGTGTATGTGTGTATGGATGCGCATATGATCCAGGTTCCACATAGACTACTATTTCCCCTATATATATGGGTATGTACAATGTACCATGTACATATGCTGTGTATGTATATAGAATATATATATATATATATATATGTATATATATTGTAGACGCATCTTTAAATATATTACTATATCAATACATTTAGTTATAAATGTATATGGTATACATTATATTCCTTCCGTCATAAATTCCTGGCATACCATAATACCATTATATAGTTAGATATGCTACCAGTCTTAACGTGGGGTAATCATACTGGATATCATTACATTTTTGTTATAACAATGTAGGCCACTATATTGGCCTACATTGTACAATATAACTATAATTGTAATATATATATATATATATATATATATATATATATATATATATATATATATATACTATATATATATATGGATACGATATATACCATATATGGTATTATGCAAACAAAATCACAATTATGATCAGCATTACCTGTCTCTTATGTGTTCACTACGATTAGCAGACAAAGTTAAATGAAACATGGACTTCACAAAGCTTCAATGTAACAACGATTAAATTACATAAATAAATATATATACATATATATTTATATATAAATATATATAAATATATACAAATTAAATAATATTTCCGGTTAAATTGTGATTTGATTACGCTTTGTCTACATCGCGCGAGTGGGAACACGCCTTCTCTCAGCCATTCTACTCGTGTTACATAATCATCTTATGACGTCATAGGTCAATTCGTCTAGTCGTCGTTGAAATGTCAGCCATTACGATAGATCGGCCTCTTGGTTTTTTAACGTTCTATTTTAAGCCGTTTTACCGCAGAATCGGAAGTGGAAGTGTTAGTGTTAGTGTTAGTGGTAGTAGTAGTAGTAGTAGTAGTAGTAGTAGTAGTAGTAGTAGTAGTAGTAGTAGTAGTAGTAGTAGTAGTAGTAGTAGTAGTAGTAGTAGTAGTAGTAGTAGTAGTAGTAGTAGTAGTAGTAGTAGTAGTAGTAGTAGTAGTAGTAGTAGTAGTAGTAGTAGTAGTAGTAGTAGTAGTAGTAGTAGTAGTAGTAGTAGTAGTAGTAGTAGTAGTAGTAGTAGTAGTAGTAGTAGTAGTAGTAGTAGTAGTAGTAGTAGTAGTAGTAGTAGTAGTAGTAGTAGTAGTAGTAGTAGTAGTAGTAGTAGTAGTAGTAGTAGTAGTAGTAGTAGTAGTAGTAGTAGTAGTAGTAGTAGTAGTAGTAGTAGTAGTAGTAGTAGTAGTAGTAGTAGTAGTAGTAGTAGTAGTAGTAGTAGTAGTAGTAGTAGTAGTAGTAGTAGTAGTAGTAGTAGTAGTAGTAGTAGTAGTAGTAGTAGTAGTAGTAGTAGTAACCTTGTAACCTTGTAACCTAATGGTTTATACACTGCCATCAACATCGTGTGAGTTTTCGGCCGTGTTTTCGAAGTTCTTTATTTATACGCGATTTCGAACAGGTGTGTTTTTAATTTACGTTTAAACAGTGGGGTTGAGGTGATTTCTCTTATATTGTAAGGGAGGTTATTCCATAATTTTGGTGCAGATATTGAGAATGCTGTTTCTTGTTTGCGTGATATGTGTTTTGGAATGTGTATAAGTAATTTGTATTTATTGATTTTACGTTGTATTCTAGATGTGTTATTTTCTATTAGTATGTCAGTAAGGTAGTCGGGGTGATTGTGATGAATGACTTAGTGGGATATCAGTAAGGTTTTGTATTGGATACGTTGTGTGATGGGAAGCCAGTGAAGAGATTTTAGGTATGGAGTTATGTGAGTCCTGGAGTATTTGGGGATTCTGTAGACAGTTCGTGCAGTGGAATTCAGTAATCGGTTGAGTGGTATTAGTGAGTTTTTGGGGAGTCTATGAAGTATAGAGTTACAGTAGTCAAGTCGTGGAAGTATGAGGGATGTTGCTAGTAATTTTGATAGTTCTGTGGTTATAGATGGTCTTATTAGTCTGATTGTGTGTAGTGTTCGGTTAATAGATTTGGATAAATCAATTGTATATTGGGTGAAATTCAATGTTTGGTCAATTGTGATTCCGAGATTTTTTACGCAGGGGGAGTATTTTATGTCGTGGTTGTTTATCTGAATGAGTGGGACGATTGGTATGGTTTTTGTGGTATTGATTAGTATTGCTTGTGTTTTATGGGTGTTTAGTGATAGTGAGTTGGTTGAGAGCCAGCGTCGAATATCTTCTAGACAGTTGTTTAGTGTAGCTATGTTTGTTGGTGGGTTTGGTAAGTTGCAGTGAATTTGTAAGTCGTCAGCATAGGTGTGGAAGTGAATATCAGGGTAGTTATCAAATATATCCAATAGGGGAGATATGTATATATTAAAGAGGATGGGGCCTAGGACGGATCCTTGTGGAACTCCATGTGATAGTGTGCGGGGTTTGGTTTTATGTTTTTCTATGTATATTGAGTATGTTCGGTCACTGAGGTAAGAGGTGAACCAAGCAAGAATTACTCCACTTAGTCCAATGCTTTCGAGGCGATGTAACAGTATAGTATGATCAATTGTGTCGAAAGCAGCAGATAAGTCGAGAAGAACTATGATTGATGGATGTTGAGTAGGGAAGAGTCGTATTTTGTCAAGTATGTGTGTTAGTGCTGTTTCTGTGCTTTTATAAATCGTATAGGCACTCTGATATTTATTAAGTATATTATTAGCGTTTAGGTAAGTATTGAGTTGAGAGCAGACTACTCTTTCTAGTGTTTTAGATATATATGATAGGTTAGATATCGGGCGGTAATTGGAAAGAGTGGATTTTTCTAGTGATGGGTTTTTTATGATAGGAGTGACGAGTGCCAGTTTCATTGAGGTAGGAACGATACCTGATGTAAGGGATCTATCGATTATGGTTTTATAGTGGGGTGTAAGTCGGGTAGATAGTATATGCAGTAATGGAGTTGGTATTGGATCAAGTTTGCATGTAGATTTGACAGCCTGTAGGAGCGAGTCGATAGTTGTCAAAGTTGGGGTGTTAAAAGTGTTAAATTTATATATGGAGATTGTTATCTGTGGTAGCGTTAGAGATGGAAGGGAATTGATTATGTTAGTTATCTTGTTATTGAAGTAGGTGTCGAAATGTATAGGCATTGCTTGTAATGGAATGTCTGGGAGAATGCGAGTTGTAGCACGGCCGAGTAAAGAGTACGATATCTCAAAGAGTTTTTTAGTATTATTCCCAGCAGCCTTAATCGTGTCAATATAATAGTCTTGTTTAGCTCTTATGATCATATGTCTATGTATTGTAGATAGCTGTTTAAAAAGAAGCAGGTCGTCATTACTTTTAGATCTTCTCCATATTTTTTTATGCAGCTCTCAGCTTGCGTTTAGTTGTGGAAAGTTGGGGGCTGAACCATTTAGTGTTGTTGCGTTTGGTGATTGTTTTGGTGATCAGGGGTGCATGTTTGTCCATTGTTTTTGTAATGAGCATATCGAAATTTGTGATGTCAGTGGGGTCAGAGGAAATATTTAGTAGTTTGTTAAGGTCGTCGATAAAGTTAGTGGTGTTTATGCTTTTGATTTGTCTGTAATGTATGGTTTATGTTGTCGTTTGTGTTTAGGAGAGTGTATTGAAAAAGTGACTATATGATGGTCGGTTATGAGTCGGTTAACAGTAATGTCTGTGATGGAGGTGTTCGTGTCGTGGGTTATTATTAAGTCGAGGATGTTTGCAGTTGAGTGTGTTGGTTTGTTGACATGTTGGATACAGTTGTGGGATTCTATAGTATTGTTAAGTAGTTTGGAGTAATGTGAATTATTGGATATAGTTATATTGAAGTCACCTAGAATTGTTGTATGCATGTTTGTGGTATTTAATAGATTATTCAGTTCTACAATAAATTTAGGAATGGAATGATGTGGGGGCCTATATATTGTAATAAAAGTGAATGGATGTGAGTTGATGGGATGGAATGTACATGAAAATGCTTCAGAGTGTAATTGTTCTAGATCTTTATTGTTGGTCATTTTAATATTATTGTTATAGAGAATACTGATCCCACCGCCATAGTGGGTGCCATCACGAGGGAGGTGCACAAAATGGTGTATATAATTATTCAGTGATGCAATGATGGGTGTGTCATTTGTAGATAGCCACGTTTCAGTGATGCATAGAATGTCAAGGTCTAGATCTTTGAAAAGTTCAATGATAATATCGACCTTGTTTCTAATCGAGTGTACATTAAGAGTGGCGGATTTGAGGTGAGGAATATTTGTTGTGGTGGTATTAGTATTATTGATAAAAGTATTAGCAGCTTTTAATGGGGATTTATGGGATGAGGTCTTTAAAAGTTTATAGGTGAAATATGTCGTAGAGTTGGATGAGTTTATTGGAGGGCAATGTGTTGATATGTTATTGTGATCATCGGAAGTGTGATACAGGCTAATATCATCGGACAGTCATGTAGAGGTATTTAGTGTGGAATTGGATGTAGTAGGCGTGTTGTGGAGTGGTGGTGGTGTTGGTGGTAATGTTGGTGGTAATGAAGGTGTATGATGTGGGTATGGAATCTTAAGATAATGTTCGTAGGATAGTTTCCATTTGTTAAAGTTTAGTTCAGATATGTGTATTGCTTCTGAGTTCCATTCGATCTTTATTGAGTTATTTAGAGTTGGTCTTAATTCAAATATATTCATTTTGTTATTAAATGTACATTTTACATTTGATGGAAGTAGTAGTAGTAGTAGTAGTAGTAGTAGTAGTAGTAGTAGTAGTAGTAGTAGTAGTAGTAGTAGTAGTAGTAGTAGTAGTAGTAGTAGTAGTAGTAGTAGTAGTAGTAGTAGTAGTAGTAGTAGTAGTAGTAGTAGTAGTAGTAGTAGTAGTAGTAGTAGTAGTAGTAGTAGTAGTAGTAGTAGTAGTAGTAGTAGTAGTAGTAGTAGTAGTAGTAGTAGTAGTAGTAGTAGTAGTAGTAGTAGTAGTAGTAGTAGTAGTAGTAGTAGTAGTAGTAGTAGTAGTAGTAGTAGTAGTAGTAGTAGTAGTAGTAGTAGTAGTAGTAGTAGTAGTAGTAGTAGTAGTAGTAGTAGTAGTAGTAGTAGTAGTAGTAGTAGTAGTAGTAGTAGTAGTAGTAGTAGTAGTAGTAGTAGTAGTAGTAGTAGTAGTAGTAGTAGTAGTAGTAGTAGTAGTAGTAGTAGTAGTAGTAGTAGTAGTAGTAGTAGTAGTAGTAGTAGTAGTAGTAGTAGTAGTAGTAGTAGTAGTAGTAGTAGTAGTAGTAGTAGTAGTAGTAGTAGTAGTAGTAGTAGTAGTAGTAGTAGTAGTAGTAGTAGTAGTAGTAGTAGTAGTAGTAGTAGTAGTAGTAGTAGTAGTAGTAGTAGTAGTAGTAGTAGTAGTAGTAGTAGTAGTAGTAGTAGTAGTAGTAGTAGTAGTAGTAGTAGTAGTAGTAGTAGTAGTAGTAGTAGTAGTAGTAGTAGTAGTAGTAGTAGTAGTAGTAGTAGTAGTAGTAGTAGTAGTAGTAGTAGTAGTAGTAGTAGTAGTAGTAGTAGTAGTAGTAGTAGTAGTAGTAGTAGTAGTAGTAGTAGTAGTAGTAGTAGTAGTAGTAGTAGTAGTAGTAGTAGTAGTAGTAGTAGTAGTAGTAGTAGTAGTAGTAGTATACCACCATATATGGTAAGTTTATGTAATCGATTTATTTTCGTGTTTTTATCTACACGTCGTGCGCATATTTGCGTTCTTTTTAAATTCGCGGATTGCGTTCCTAATCCGTGAAAACATGTTCGTATATGCATGTATTATATAGATATATGTGTAAGTGCATGTACGTCATGTGTATGTTTACTTATTGAGTATACGAGTTATTTACGCGATCGTGGACTGTTAAAATTGCGAATTTTGCGTATCTTTTGTTAAGTAGTTCTATAGGATGTCCTCGATTGTTATCGGTGTTATGTCATTATACGAGTTATTGAAAAACCTGTGTATTTATACCGAATACTCTATATATATATATCTATATATATATATATATATATATATATATATATATAAATATAATTTAAAATATCATCAATAATATCTATTAAATAATGCATGAATTACTCGCCATCATAAGTAGGCTACACCCCTTCAAGTAGGGCGTATAGGGTTTATAGGTATACCCTTATACCTTATAGAGCGTATATGTTTACAGTATATACGTATATATATATATATTATTTCTTTATTAAATATGTGTATGGTCAAAGATGTATGTGTAAACATATACGCTCTATAAGGTATAGGGGTATACCTATAAACCCTATACGTATATATATATATATATATATATATATATATATATATATATATATATGTGTGTGTGTATTATAAGAAAGCTTGAAAGAAAGATTATCGATGCTTTTGAGTTGTGGTGTTGGAGACGTCTGCTAAGAGTAACATGGACCGATAGAAAGACAAATGTACGTAAGGTTATTGATAATATAAAACAAGAATGGACGATTGAATCAAGGATAGTCAAGGCATAATTATGCTACTTTGGCCATGTCATAAGAGCAGGCGGAATGGAATATGAAGTGATGGTAGGAAGAATGGGGGGTTATAGAAGCAGAGGGAGACCACGGCAAAGATGGCTGGATAGCATAAAGAAAAACTTCTGTGGAACTATCTTCAACATGATTCGAGCCTCAAGATGTATACATATATCATATAGGAGGAGTTGGAGAGATTCTGTCATCGATGTCGCCAGGGGTCGGATACGACTCGACGGCACAGGTTAACAGGTTAATTGTAATACATTTATTTTTAATTTTATAATATCGTTTAAGTTAATATATAGTTATATGTTATAAATATCATATGCCGATACAATCACCTATACTCCTTACATAACTATATATATATATATATATATATATATATATATATATATATATATAAATAGCGTATAATGTATTACTAAAATAAATAATAATATAACATCATAAAGTTAACCATTTTATTATTTTAAATTAGGTTTAATAAAATAAAATATACTTTAATAAAATTTAAAATATAATATCAATATTAATATATAACAAATCTATATTATCGATACATTATTTATCGTATATAAATATATTAATTTAAATTAAAATATGATAATAATAGTAATATTTTTGGTAAATTAATCATATTTAAATATTTAAAATGTTTTATAATATACTATATATATATATATATATATTTACTTTATATTGTATAATACTTGTAATTATTCTAGAGTATTACATAAAATAGTCTATATGCTATATATTATATATAGCTATATAGTAAATATATATATATATATATACTGAATTGCATATAATTTAGATGAGATAATACTATTATATATTAGTTATATTGATTTTATTGTAAGCGAATAGGTCACGTTGTATATAATGAAAACAACTAAGTTTCATACTTTTCAATTAAATTATATATATATATATGTGTGTGTATGTGTGCATGCATGTATTACATTATATATATATATATATATATATATATATATATATATATAATGTAAGTATAATATAAAAATTATTAATCTATAATATATTGTATAATATATAATATATTGAAAAACTAATATAAATTATATCATATGTGATTAATATATTAACTAATTTGTGATAATTTATTTCTAAATATGCCTTTCTTGTATTTATTAATATTTATAATATATTTAAAAACACAAATATAAATTATATGTTGGTATTTTTCTTAACACAACTAAATAATATATATGTATAGATAGATAGATAGATAAAAAGTATATTGAATTGCTGGTTATATATAAATAAAGTTATAATTATATATAAACATATAATTATATAACATATATAAACAAAATATATAAATGTGATAACAGTTTACTATTTGTTTTATACTAAATTTGTCGTTTTGTCTTATAAGACAAAACGACACGATACAAAAAAAAAACAAGAAATAAACGGAGAAGTAAAATAAAAATAAAATATTGGATTATACGAGCCGTTGAGGCAATATATAGTATCCGGTAGTGCAAGTTTTCAAACAGGAGAGGTAACAAAACCGAAGGTCTCGGGTTGGCAAGGCCCATATGGGATAGATCAATTCCCAAGGGTGGATGAGTCCCTAGTATGTAATTTGGTTGACGTCTCCTGGCGTTAAGCTACCGTAAACTGATGACAGCAAGAATAATATCAAATATATTTGTATTATACTATATATTGGTACAATTAATACGGAATAACAATAACATGATTGATACAATATATATATATATATATATATATATATATATATATATATATATATATATATACCTATATACTTGTACATGTATATACATTAAACTTATTTTATTTCTTGATTTATTCTATTATTTTTAAATATTTATTCCCGAAACTGACTTTAATATGATATCATTACAAACTTATACATAATTGAAAAACTATAAATGAATATTAAATGTTATTAAACATTCATTTAAATCTAACATGTACAATAATCACTTAACAAGATCTTCAATATACCTTAACAAAGACCGTATGTATTTATATAATTTAATTTTGTTTTTCTATATAAACTCATTTTTATGATATCCTAACCGAGAATGATGTTATCTTTTCTAAACGAATACGTAACTGTGGTTGATTTATTAGCTTTGTGATTGTAATTCATCACTTTACTCTATTGTAATTGAATATAATACTATACTATATCCATACTATACTATATGTATTATCCTAGCCACTGGTATGTTTATTTGTACGTGATTCTCGACTATCGAATAAATGTGCTTGTTAATGTATCCTATAGGATATGTATCCATGTATCCGTGTTATATTATTTATAAGAACTTAGGAACCCTATTTACTATTTGAATTATTGTTTATTTATGTATTACTTCATATTGTTATGTATCTTAATATATTATGTCCCTGAAATAGTAAAGTGTATATTTACCAACAAACAATTAATCGACAACTTATAATATATTTTATATAATTGTATATACTTTAGTATACTTAGATTTACTTAACCTAAGTTACGTTCTTCATCGTCGCTACATGTCTAACATTCCCTACATTCCTATTACAACTTAGAGCTGTACTTGTGTATCATATCACTAAATTATTGTAACACACGTGTGTTTGATGGTGCACATTTTATGGTGAAATTACCTAATTAACTATGTTTACATATGAACCGGTTTACATATGTAATATATATGTATATATGACCTCAATTGACCATAATATAGAGTGGCACATGGTTATATTTAACCAACTTTCTCTAATGTTAACGTAATATACTGTCACTTTCACTGCTACGTAAACTGTCACTATCCCTGCTACATAAACTGACACTTTAACTGTCACTTCCATTGATACTGTCCCTATCATTACAACATACACCGAAAGTGTCATCGTAACTGGCATATGCCAGTGTCACCTAAACTGCCACGGTAAGCAGATACTACAGCCTAACAGCACCTAGCTACAAGTACCCAGAATGCTGTACACGTTATACCCGCATCTCGACTGACAATGTTAATATCGCACTAGTGACATTGAGAGGAGATATATGGGTAGGCCTATTCAATGTATACATATAGGCCTACTAGGTAAGGGCGCTGGAACGATTGTGTATGTAGGGGGACCAACCAATCAAAATAAATGTTGTGGTAAAAGTGGGGGGGGGACTAATACATAGGAGGTCCTCCTTGATTTTAAAGTGGGGGGGGGCAATACATAGTAGGTCCTCCTTGATTTTAAAGTGGGGGGGCATACACCCCGTCCCCCTGTTGCAGCGCCCTTACTACTAAACATACTGTGGTATTCTATGCATGCAAATAAATCTAAATCTATGCGATTACTCTATTATTTACTAACTTATTTAATCACTCGATTACTTACTTACTTATTAACTGACTGACTAACTGACTTTCTCAATTACTTACTTATCTACTTACTTACTGACTGTCTGCTATGTAAGTATCGATACTCGGTTAATTACTCACTTACGTATGTATCTACCTATCAACTGAATAACTAACTTACTTTAATAACTAACTTACTGAATAACTAACTTACTTTAATAACTAACTTACTGAATGACTAATTTACGTACTTACTAAGTTACTTACTGAGTTAATAAGTAACTTAATGAATAGCTTACTAAGTTAATTACTGACTTGTTACTTACTATCCATCGACATCACTATCGTATATTATACCTACATATCTAATTAGTATATAACAAAGTTTATGTATAATATACAACATTTTATTGAATTAAGTATACTAATTATACACTATATATATATATAATTAGATATATATATGTATTTATTTTATAATATTATAAAAATGTATAAATATAAATCACTTATATACAATACTGAATATATCATTAAAAATATCTATAATATATATATATATTTGTATATAGACTCTATATATATATATATATAGGTTACATTATCTACGTTTATCAAATTATATATATATATATATATATATATATATTCAATAAATTCAACACCGTTTTATGAGGATACATTATATTCAAATAAACCGAATAACGTGCACATGTATTCAAATATGCATTTGTACGTGAACATATTATCTCATAAATATATATTTATATATATTTATATAGTATAATTTATACAATTAATCATATTATGGATTATATAATCGTGTGTATATACGTATATTTGTGCATATGTTTATTTGTATATACATACACACACACATACACACACACCCACACACACATACATGAGATTAATAATAATGTCACTGCTTACGTAATCTCTATAGAGCTATAGCTCTTTTCGTTTAGCATAATACGGTGTACAATATGCGTACTCAGGTCGCTGTAAAGTGTACGTGTTAGGTAGACAATGGGTAGTATAGTAGGTAGCCGATATGTACTACCTGTATACAGGTACCTAATGGTACCCGATAAAAATTACCTACTTCTAGTGTACGTTAAGGTAGTGTGTATATAGAATGTTATTATAAGTGATAATTGTCAGTTACAAAATATACAGAGTTATTATATACATTATACCACTTATTTTTCTTATTTTTATTAGAAACTCGTACATCCCAAGTTGTGATTCCCAACTCCTTTACAATTATACTTCGTTTAGAAAGGATATGTATGATGGAGTAGATAGGAAAGTTAACATGGAGTAGATAGTAACAAATTAACAATTTAAATTAGATACCAACAATTATATATAAGTGTATATATATACTATAGTATATTACAATATGATAATACTTAAATATATATATATATTTAATTGACTACAAAATGTCGAGTATATTAAAACAAAAATTATAAATATTTTTTAATATTTTTAAAAGTTCCATTCAATTTATTTATTTTTATTTATCAAATATTTAATATATCATACTACATATTATTATTAATGTATTAATATTAATTTAATACTATACTTTTTGAAAAAAAATATTAATTCATTTATATAATCGTTATTTTAATATTTTTTTTTTAATTATAATTTGTCTTTGACAAACTGATTAAATCCGATTAAAACAATATGTTTTGCTATATTTATTCGAAATACCATGGTATACCATGTATCTGCAGATACATTCGTAGATATGGTTATAGATCACGTACCTTCCCGGCATCGCTATATTTCATACTGTTACAAATATGTATAGCTGGCAAATATTATACTTTATTTTAATAATTACCAAGTATTTGAATATAAAATAATATAGTATTATAAAATATTTTTATATTAATTAAAATATTTGAATATTTATAATTATAAATTATATTTGTAAATAAATAATAATGCATCAATAATATTGAGTCTATATGTGGATGGAAATATTATAAATACAATATTATAGATTTTTTTAATAGAATATATAATTATATAACACATTAGATAATTATATAGGATTATATAGGGTTTAGGCCTATAGACTATACTATTTAAGCGACATTTATAAATCACTAATATGGTGAAAATATAGGTTGAAATACAATTTTTTAAATTAGTAAGATATTTGAATTAGTAAGTTGTAACTGTATATCATAGATTTATAGTTTACAATGTTGTTATGTAAACTATACATATATGCTATATATATAATGCAATCTTTAATATATTAATGGTAGGAGGCGCTGCAGTTAAAATGTGTTAAATATGTCAATTTTTAAAATAATTTTTTATTACATATCATCAACGTTCAATATCTTATTTACCAAATTTGAAAATATTTTTTAATATATAAGTATGAGTATTTCTATCGATAAAGTATTTTAGGTGAGCAATACAATGAGAAATGTTATGAAATTGACAAGACATTTATAAATATATTTCGTGTTTCTGTATATATTTATAATATGTGATTTTATATTAGGTTTACTAGATAAATATTTTAATTTAAAAATGTCTATATTAATTTTAGCATAAATCCTAGATTAAATAGTATAATATAAATAAACAAATCACGTATGTATATAACTAGATATCATTGGTTGAAAAGAGACGCTTTCAACAGAAAGTGTCTACAATGCATTAATGTATATAGTTATATACACACGTGATTTGTTTATTTATGTTATAAGATATTTATAAGAATTCTTATTGTAATATGATATCAAGACGTCATTTTTAACAATACTTTTTATTATTATGCCTAATCCTAATTAACATTCCAAGGAAGGATTACACTAGGATTACTTTAACACGTGGATGTACAGATTATTCTTCTGGCGAATTTTAATTATATATGTGTATTACTGTATTATTTTTATATTATATTTGTCATTATATTCCATAATTTATGTTTGTAAATATTTGTAATATGTACATAGGGGAAAGTCTCCGATTACCGACCCCTAAATGATTATTTGTAATAACTTATTCAATATAAATATATTTATTTGAAATTTTGTAATTAGGGTAATATTGTGACAATGAATAATGTGGCTATTTCATATTTTTGATATAATTATATTTACAAGAATAAACAGAGGGGTCGGTAATCTGATACATGTACTTAATACCGATCCCCTTCTCCTATTACAGACCCCCTAAAATAATCGTAATATAAATAAGTGTAGTATTATAATATCCAATCAAAATAGTAGATATACATAAATATAATTAATTATAACATTCACGCAATTTATTTTGTATTAAATTTATGTTTTAATAATAATATTAAATTTGAATTTAAACTTGATAGTAATTATGTTAAAATAGTGTATATTATTATTTAATATTTATTTATTAATCAGTATGTATATAATAAACTGGACTCATGAATCCTAAATCTATATCAATGATACACAAACAACTTACGACATATTTTAAAGTAAAATACAAATCTATTTTGATTGGATATTATAAATCACATGGGGTCGGTATTAGGGTAATTTAGGGGGTCGGTAATAGGACAATAATATGTATTGCTATAATTAAGATATATTGGTTAATAGTTATTCAAATTAAATTATGTTTATAATAGTTATAAACATTTTATTGATCTACAATATAATGTGCAGTATTAAGTTTTCTTTTAAATAATAAAATATTTACAATGATTTAAAAAAAGTTATTATTCAAATATTTAAAAAGTAAAAACAGAATATTACATTTTATCAAATAACAATTTTACGATTAAATATTTTTTAAAACAAAATACGTTTTCATATTTATCATTAAATTACTAACAGTTCTTGTATATATTATTTTTTGATATATCTAATAATTACAAAGATACGAGAGGGGGTCGGTATTAGGAGGGGTCGGTAATCGGGGACTTTCCCTCATATGTTTAAAAATATTTACAAACATAAATTATGGAATATAATGACAAATATAATATACAAATAATACTGTAGTATACTATATAAAAATATATAAAACAAATATATATATATATATATATATATATATATATTGTTTTTATATCACATGTATAATATAACTTATAATTTGGGTACTATATAATATTACTAATTATGTCAGTATTATATGTATTATATATATGTTTTTTTATTTGTTTTTATTTGTTTTTATTTGTTTTTATTGTATATTTTATATATTTGTATATTTGTACATAGTATCCATGATTATTATGTAAAAACTTTGAATTTAATTTTCTCAAGTTTTTACTTTTTAACTTAGTAACAACACATGCCTACTACTTTTTTGATTTTTATTATTATTATCTATTATTGTTACTGTATATGTATAAAATATAATACTATATGAATTTCTAAGTATGTATCATTATTCTCCATATATACAACAAATCGTGATAAACATAACATATTTATAATAAATACAAATAAAAATATTCATCATATTAAATTCATTTAAACTGTTTTTTTATACTTTTAAATTAATTATATTTAAAAATTAGAAATCTATGTGAATAAGATAGTATATATAGATATTCAATATATTGAATAAACAAAAATTATTTAATTACCTCTATTAGTTTTTTTATCCTTAGCGTTTTCGGTAGAGCTATAAATAGATTGCGACTATCATATTAATGAATATAGATACAATATATATATATATATATATATATATATATATAAAATTACAAATATAAAAATATTAATTATCAACAATCTATAGATTGTATACAATCCTAGTCTAGACTATTGTTATTGACCAATCACAGACAACAACATCCGCTATATTCTATATTCTCCTAGTGGTGTGATTATAGCATGGGAACTTATACAGATGGGCAGAATACATGTGTATATACGCAAGTTTTGATCTGACCAAGGTTCCCATTACAAAATCACACATTGAGAGATTAGGGGAAAATAACCGAATACGGACACTCTTAATATCTCAGAAACCATAAATCCTACAAAAAAATGTTATGAATAACATATTCATAATTATATAAATAGTCTAAATAAGTATTTTTTATTTTGTTATTATTCAAAATAATGCTGATATATTCAATAAACTGCTTATGTATTACATTTTTTAATTTATGAAAAAAATTCAACTTTCTCAAGAATATAAAAATGTATCTATATAAAACATAACACCATATTATTAAAAACTTAAGAATTCTTAATATTATATACATAATTGCTTTATTTGTTATAAAATAATAATTAAGTTATAAGCATATATCTAGAGGTCATATAAGTTCCTAATACGTACACTTTAGATGTCTTAATACGGATACACTGTTAAAAATGATGGTTTTCTAGACTGATATTTACTGCAGAAAACCATCAAAAGGGTATTTAAAAAAAATATTTATTTAAAACCCTCTAAATGGTATTCTGTGAAACCGACTGTATAAAACCCTCTAAATGGTATTCTAAATTTCTACGGTGGAAAACCATATAAATGGTATTCTTAATTCTACTGCAGAAAACCATCTAAATGGTATTCTACATATCTACTGTGGAAAACCCTCAACATGGTATTCTAAATTTCTACTGCAGAAAACCATATAAATGGTATTCTTAATATCTACTTCAGAAAACCATATAAATGGTATTCTTAATTTCTACTGTGGAAAACCCTCTAAATGGTATTCTTAATTTTTACTGTGTAAAATCCTCTAGATGGTATTCTTAATTTCTACTGTGGAAAACCCTCTAAATGGTATTCTTAATTTCTACTGTGGAAAACCCTCTAAATGGTATTCTTAATTTCTACTGTGGAAAACCCTCTAAATGGTATTATTAATTTCTACTGCAGAAAACCATATAAATGGTATTCTTAATTTCTACTGTGGAAAACCCTCTACAAGGTATTCTTATTTCTACTGTGGAAAACCATATTCAAAACATATGGCATTTTACACGACTTAAGTATTATTATTAAGTTTATATAATTGTTTTATTATAGAAAAAATAAAATATTATACCTTTTAATTATTTTGAAATATTGATTTATTTTTTATGTATACAAATCAATTAATAATTATTATTTTAAATTAATATTTAAGTAAATATACTGTTTTTAATAAATAAAATATTATTTTAGAAACTAAAATGATGTATGTAATCCTATGTATTTTGCTACATTATTATAATATAATTCAGGTGACTCATGAACTACAATTGTTATCATAATTATATTGATAATATAAATGGAAATCATGTTGAACTAATTGCCCAATATTGAATATAACGCAATTGCATATTGATTAAATATTTTATTCAATATTAAAAAGATTTTATT
This sequence comes from Osedax fenrisi, assembly GCA_964019155.1. Taxonomy (NCBI): domain Eukaryota; kingdom Metazoa; phylum Annelida; class Polychaeta; order Sabellida; family Siboglinidae; genus Osedax; species Osedax fenrisi. Next base: position 78,271,760 of record OZ025239.1, read on the forward strand.
ATTGAATTTAAGTTTTAAAACTAACTTAAATGAAATTATATAATATATAAGTTAATATTTTGTTACAATACTACGCTAATATACTAATATTTATTTTACATATAAAATTATGTTCAACTTATATCAACAACTTATGTTATTGATGTAAGTTGAATATTGGGATATTCTTAATGTTTACTGTATAAGATCCTCTAGATGGTATTCTTAATTTCTACTGTGGAAAACCCTCTAAATGGTATTCTTAATTTCTACTGCAGAAAACCATATAAATGGTATTCTTAATTTCTACTGTGGAAAACCCTCTAAATGGTATTCTTAATTTCTACTGTGGAAAACCCTATAAATGGTATTTTTAATTTCTACTGTGGAAAACCATATAAATGGTATTCTTAATTTCTACTGCAGAAAACCATCTAAATGATATTCTTAATTTCTACTGTGGAAAACCCTCTAAATTGTATTCTTATTTTCTACTATGGAAAACCCTCTAAATGGTATTCTTAATTTTTACTGTGTAAAATCCTCTAGATGGTATTATTAATTTCTACTGTGGAAAACCCTTTAAATGGTATTCTTAATTTCTACTGCAGAAAACCATCTAAATGGTATTCTTAATTTATACTGTGGAAAACCATCTAAATGGTATTCTTAAATCTGATAATAGAAAACCCTTAATATGGTATTCTAAAAATGTCACTGCAGAAAACCATCAAAAGGGTTCTATTATAAGCACACCTTAAATACCATTTATTTTACTGCAGAAAACCATTTACTTGTTACAGTGTACCCTATAACCAATCAGCGCGCAGTGTATGAACTATTCTGATTTTCTTAAAAATCGCGTGCGTTATAATATTAATACCACAAATTTAGATAAATCTAAAAAAGTTATTATTTAGATACTTAAGTTAATTAACTTGTATTATCAATTAATTACAATTAATAAATTAATTAATAATTAAATTATATTAAATTATTCATAAAATTAATTATAAATAATGTAATTGGAATTTATCTGATTGGTTCATCAATAATATATAGTTTATCTAGTGGTATATAGGATGTCCGTATTATAACACAGGGTGTCCGTATTCGGATATGGGTACCGAATACGGACACCCCGTTATCTATTTAATAAAAAGATTAAATACAATTTTAAAATCACAATAATACATATAATCATATAATATTAATATATTGTCATTTTTGAATAAAAATATTGATTCATAAAATTCTAAGACTATTTATTATTAAAGTGTCCCCCGTATTAGGTGCGGTCCACTTTCCCCTTCCCTTCCCCTTTCCCCTATACAGAGGATATATCCTCGCTTATACCTGAAGCCATGACTTCAATAATAACTATATGTTTGTGTGTGTGCGGTTACTTTGAACTATAACTATCTGCCATACCCATAATGCAATAGTCAGGTGAATTACGCGAATATTCGCTTCGGCGGTCTACCTATAACCCGCATTACATAACATGCTTATAACGTTCGGCTGTTTGGTAGAAGTAATAAGGGATGGTAAAGGGGCGGATCCTAGGAGATACACTAGGATCACTACACCTATATGTCTACAGTCTACGGCATGTCTAGCTATTGTTCACGTTAATAAGTACGTGTTGCATTCATGTAAATGTCATATATCATAATCGACACATTTATATATATATATATAAATATATAAATTCGGTGTTTTTTTTAATAAACCAATAATATATATATATATATATATATACATATGTATAAATATATCATAAATTATAAAAACAAATATGAATTATAATAAAATGAGCGAATTTTTATAATACATATGTAGGAATTTATTCTTTGATGTATATTAATAACTATATATATATATATATATATACCCTTTATATACCGCCCAGCACGGGATCGGTACCTTTGGGCGGTATATCAAGTATGGCAATATATCAAAATATAATAGATATGCTGTTACGGATTAACAATCCGTTTCAGTTCTCTAATTGGCGTTATATCAAGTATGGCGATACATCAAGGGTGCACTGTGTGTATATATATATATATATATATATATATATATATATATATATATATATATTACAGTACATAATTATTACGATAGCAGGTAGTATTAATACTTACATACAAGCTAATAACTAAACATCACTACGTTTCCTGATGAAATGTTCGGACATCAAAGGAATTAAATAAATCACGTGCAAGAATCGACGTTTGTAGGTATAATAGAGCTATACTGTGCCTGTATAGCAGTATTGAACACCCACGCACACACCCACACACGCACACACACATGTACACACACAAGTATATATACTAAAGATAGAGTATACACATATAACATTATACAATCATTACGTCCACAAGCCCTAATGCTACGTGTTAAAAACCGACCGTACGACACCAGCTGAACACGACTGTAGCCCCGCCCCCTTGGCCAGGCCCCGCCCCCTGGCGTTATGTAATCACTCGATGTTACGTAACTATTTCACTGGAGGACATGTACTCCTAATCGAAGTACCCACTCACACACATTATAATGTATGCATATATTTATATATATATATATATATATATAATATATATATTATAATATATATTATATATATATACATATATGTATGTATTTTTACTATAACGGGACTATAGTTTTATATATATATATATATATATGAATGTATCTATAGGGTCGGATCTAGTGGGCCTATGGGGTCTAGAACCCATTGAAATATTAAGAAACAAGAACTATAGAGAGATGGTATCCAATCCTAGAATAATTATTAATAATTTCTTATTGAAGGATCATCCAAGGAGAATAACTTTACTAGATATAATATAACAACATACATATTATATATATACCTATACATTTTATTATTCAATGTTATTCTAAAGTATTCAATTTCCTATGAGGGAAAGTCTACAATTACCGATTACCGATTCCCTCCAAATACCGAACTCCTAGCGTATATCAGTAACCATACGAGATATCAACAAATTATATATATATATATATATATATATATATGTATATATATATATATTGTATATATATATATACAAACTGTTAGTAATTTAATACTAAATATGAATAAGTATTTTGTTTTTCAAAATATTCCATTCTACAATTGTTATTTGATCAAATGTAATATTCTGGTTTCACTTTTTAAATATTTGAAAAATAACTTTTTTTAATCATTGTTAATAGTTTATTAATTAAAATAAATGTTTAGAAATTCTATGCATAATATTGTAGAGCAATTAAATATTCATGAATATTAAAAAAATAATTGAATTTATTTAAGATATATTAATTATAGCTATCCATGTTATTTTCTTAATACCGACCCCATGTAATTTATAATATCCAATCAAAATAGATATTTTTGTACTTTTAAATTGTTCGTAATATCTGTGCATATCATATTAACAGTGTTAATATCACTATACAATGCTTCTTTGATATATATATATATATATATATATATATATATATATATATATATATATATATATAGTTTAATTCATATTCAGTTAATTTAAAGTGTAATATAAAAATATAAAGTTTAAATATAAATGTAATTTTAATATTAAACTTAAATTCAATAATAAATAAATAGCGTACGTTTTGTAATTCATTAAATCTCTTTATGTCTGCTATTTTTATTGTATATTATAATACTAATATTATTTCTACCACGAATATTTAGGGGATCGGTAATATAAGAAGGGGGTCGGTATTAGGAAAATGTATCCTATTACCGACCCCCATATTTATTCTTGTCAATATAATTATATCAAATATTAAAAATAGCCAATTTATTTATTGCCATAATATTACCTTAATTACAAAATTTCAAATAAATATATCGAATAATGAATACATTATTACAAATGATCATTTAGGGGTCGGTAATTTGAGATTTTCCCCAATATTTACCAAATATGTCCTATCTCAATTCAATCCTGTATCCATCATGATATTTATAACATACGTATTATTATAGTATACTTATTATAGTATACTTACTATAATATACTATAGTTCAGGCATTAACTAGATCATAATGTATCATATAGTAAAACGTTAGCAAATATTCTTCTATGCAACTCTTCTAAGGATTTGTTTTCTTCGCAAAATCTTACGTATAAGCATATTTGTCATCTACCGGCTACGCACGCACGTCGCACGCGCACACACATACTCACATGCGGCGCATAGACATATCCAGTCACTACGCGTATACAATGTATCCAGTGTGATTCGAGCTGAACAATAGCGAGAGGTCGCTAGTGAGAAACTCGCCAGATAAAACATGATAACCTAATTTATAAATCGTTTACTGGTCTACTAATAGTAATGGGTAACTATATATAAATATATATATAAATAAATATATATAGATATTTATTTAACGCCTACATTCGATAAACGATCGAGAACAAATACATACACCCCACATACGCCTCCACATACACCCACTCGATTACGTGATCGCTAACCTATATATTACGTATAGATCCAAGCATTACGTCATTGTTTGCATACACACGGTTATGTAATAGTGTGTAACATTGTAGGCGTAAAGAATTGTATTGAAAGATTTCGTAATTTGTATGGAAATCAAATTAGATGTATTTATATATGCAACATTGTTAATAGTATATATAATAATAATAATAGAAAGGTTTATTGACTCAGAAAACGATGGACGTTTATGTGCGTCAAGTTGAAATAATAAAACAAATAAATAGTTACGCAAATAATAATAAATTTAAAAAGAAGACATTATAATGATACCATATATGTATGTAGTCGACATTTAAAACTCATAAATGATGACATGGTGCGTAATTCATCGGGAAGACTATTCCAGTATTTCGGAGCAGCAACCGTGAAAGCAGCATCTGCATACATAGATGAGACAAGCGGTAGAGAGAGTTTCATCAGCTCACATTTGCGACTCGGACGAGTAGTTGTTCGAATTATGAGTCCCTTCGATAGGTAAGACGGAACTCCCATAAATATAGCCTTGTGAGTAATGCATAGAAGTCGAAACTTGCATAAATCTCGAAACTGCAACCACCCGAGAGTCGCCATTATGGAATGTATAGATATGGTTAAATCACTACGCTTTAGCTTAAATAATATGCGAACAGCTCTACGTTGTATTGAATCGAATTTTTTCATAAATTTTTGCGGAATATTAATTAAAAGCGAATTACAATATATAAGTCGACTAAAAACTAATGAATGTAATAATGATTTAGTTAAATTAAATGTTAGCTTAGAGCGAGCCTTGCCTATATTATACAGGAAATAATTAGCAGTGCGGACAGTGTTTGATATAGGTACTGAGTAATCTAATACATTATTTATAGTAAAACCTAGAGTAGTGATGGTGTTTGAGATAGAAAGTGAGATAAGGAATGGATGAGTGAGAGTAATTGAAGAAAGAGATCTAGAAAGTATAATGCTATCAGTTTTAGTAATATTTAATGAAAGTGAATTACAGGAAAACCAAGAGATTAAATCTTTAATACAGTTAGCAATTGAAAGTTGAATTATGTCAATATCAGAACCAGGTGGAAAAAAAGTATAAATTTGTAAGTCATCAGCAAAGAGGTGATAACGAATATTTGGGTATTTTTTAAAAATCAAATTAATGGGAAGAATAAAAAATAAAAAGAATCGGACCCAGTACTGATCCTTGAGGAACGCCATGAGTGTGATCAAATGGAGCCGACAAAGATGACTTGATCTTTACCGAAGATATTCTATTAGATACAAATGACATCAACCAGTTGTGAACCTGTCCATGAATACCTATTTCACGTAGACGGTAAGAAAGAATCATATGATTTAACGTATCAAAGGCACTAGACAGATCAAGAAGAACCAAATAACAAGAAGCCTTATTATCCATAGATAGTATAATATCGTTAAACACAATGTTTAGGGCAGTTTCTGTACTATGATTGGGAAGGTATGCACTCTGAAAGCAATCCACAATAGAGTTCGATATGATATAATCAATAAGCTGACGCGCAACTATGCGTTCCATAGTCTTAGAAATTGATGATAATTGCGAAATAGGACGATAGTTGGATAGTATGGAAGAATCGAGATTATGTTTCTTTAATATCGGAGTGATGTAAGCATACTTCATCGATTGTGGTACAATGGATGAAGATAATGATACACGAATTATACCAGTAATTATATCAATTAGATAGGGAGATAATATACGAAGTAAATTAAGAGGAACAGGGTCAAGTGGGGAATTGAATTTCAAACAAGACATGAGAGAAAGGACAACAGAAGAAGTGGGTAAATTAAAATAAGACCAGTGAGTATCAGAGAAAGAGGGTGAACTTTCAAAATAAATAGAATCTACTACAGGAAGATCATCTATTATTTTTAAAACTTTATTTTGAAAAAAGTTAGCAAATAAAGAACACAGATTATCATCAGAACCATCTGGTAGATTTTTATTCCGATTTTTACCAATTAGAGAAAAAGCTAATTTAAAAGCTTCTTTGGTAGAAGTGCCATACTTATTAAGTTTATCAGTATAGAAGGAAGATCTTGCTGCTGATAATTTTTTCTTGTACAAAGATCTTATATTTTTGAAAGATTCAAGATGGGTAAAACAGTTGCTTCGCTTGAATTTCAACTGATGGTAGCGAAGTCTTCTCCTTAGAAGAACAAGGTCATTGTTAAACCAAGGAGAGTGAGAACCATATTTCTTGGTCCTAATTAATAAAGGTGAATGTGCATCAAGGGAATATCGTAGTGCATCATTAAAATTATCATAAGATATGTAATTCGCTAAAGATGTATCATGAATAGATATATAAGCATATACAGAATTGATGAACAATTGTAGATTAATTTTTGAAATGTTTCTTTAGTGTTTAACATGGTCACTCAATATAAAAGGAGAGACAAGTATATCAAAAGAAATAACATAATGGTCAGAAATCAGGTTACCTTGAGTGGGTTTTTAAATAATAGCTGAATCAGGGGGAATAATTATCAAGTCAATAGTATTACCACTAGTATGTGTTGGAAAATTAACAAGTTGATTGTAAGAATATTCATAGATAAGCTTCTTAAATGATTCAGAGCACAACGAATGTGTATTCACTTGAACATTAAAATCACCAAGAATTATCAAATTATCTGTCGAGATTGATTCAAAAAGGGATTCAAGTTCAGATAAAAAGTTGTTAAATATTGATGATGGTGGACGATAAATAAGAATAAATTGAATAATAATTGAATTAGGTAACAAGAAACGACAACTGAGTATTTCGCAAGAGATAGTACTTGGAATGGATGATGATAGTAGCTTAAATTCAGAAGAATAAATAATAGCTAAACCTCCTCCACGGGATGGTGATAATCTGTTCGCTTGAATAATATCGAAATTAGTTGGAGTCAATTGTGAAGGAATGGAAGAGTCATTATTTGTCAGCCATGTCTCAGTAATAGCAACTATAGAACTTTTAGAATCAATAATTAATTGATGTATAATATCAGCCTTATTACGAACTGACCGTGCATTGAACATAGAACAAGATATATTATGTTTAGGAAGTCGAGATGGAATATTATGATTAGGCTCATCTAGTCAGTCTGATGAAAAAGAGCCATTTGAGGATTCGGTGTCATTAGGACTATTAGATTTCTTTGATAAAATAAATTTTTCAAAAGAGGTATTCCATTCCTCAAATTGAATAGTAGAAGGTACAAATGAATTACAAATCCAATCAATTTTATCAATACCATCTATTTTAATCAATGGACGCAATTCATAATTTGTTGTCTTATAATTGAAAACAAATGTATATATATATATATATATATATATATATATATTTATATATAAATACATATACATATATAAATTGTATGCATATACATATATGTATATTTATGTATAATATAAATACAATAATATAATATAATATAAATGGTATATATATATATATATATATATATATATATATATATATATATGTATATGTATACCCTGGTGTATACATGAGTATATGACGAACAATTTGCGTATGTATTGAGATATATCCCTATTTACTATAGTAAAACATTATTCTAGTGATAGTGTGTATATTTGTGTATATATATATATGTGTGTGTATGTGTATATGTTTGTATGTATGTATGTGTGTATGTGTGTGTATGTGTGTATGTGTGTATTTGTTGTAACTTAAAAATATGTTACAAGACAGTAAAAGAAATAACACCAATAATATATATATATATATAATTTTATATGAATATGTCATATGCCTATAAACTACAATACGTGCAGACGTATATCTATGTATTAAATATATACACCCGGATATAGATTTAGAAAATATAAGAAATTGTAATCATGTATTTCAAATGGCCTCAATGGTGCAAATGATTTATAAATGAAAATTTAAAATACGAGAGCAAGTTTATCATTTAATGGGATCTTTATTCCCTATAAGTGTACGTATTTCCAATATCATTATATTTTTCTACAAATATATTTCATGGGTAATCATTTATTACAAATAAATGAATATGAATTAAATTTAAAATATGGTGATTTTTTGAATTTATATCAATCATTATTAACGCCAAGAAGTTGTTCAGTAAGTCATAATGTTATAAGGTAAAATGGCACGTCACCGAATGAAATAGATAATCTATTAGTAGGTTACGTTAATACGGTAGTACTGCACAAATAGTGGGGATAGCTTAATAAATCACAGAAATAATAGTTTAAATATAATTAACGAAATTCATGCAGTAGTGTCTTAAACTGAGAAACGATAAAGCTTTATCGTTTAAATATTATTTTGTAAGTATTATTTAAGTATAATTCTAATCATTTAATAATTAGAAATAATAACGTCAATATACTAATGATCTGATTGGTTAAGGAATGTAGGAAGTCAATCTATAGTAGACCAATATGCCAATATAGAAACGGAATGACTTTCGTATAGTAGACACAATCGGATTAAGGGTAGAACATTATGACATTAAGATACTAATTAAATAGAGTTATAATTATAGAATATATGGGACTATTATTGATATTTTAGTAATAGTATCATCAATTTGCGTCATTTCATGATATATGAAAGAAAGAAGTCGAGAAGCATTGGTGACTCATTATGTGTATACTATAATATACACATAATGTATAATCTATACATTCATGTGTCCAAACATAGAATGAAATATGGCCCACTTTATTTCATACTAAAATAGAATGACATATCGGCAACTTTCTTTGATACTAAAAGAGTTCACCATCGTCATGATAGGGTGACGACAATACAACACATGTAGTGTTAATTTGAATCATTTAGGTGGAACAGTTATATCAGTATTATAAGCAAGAAAACATAAAATATATACAAATTCTTCTAATAAATATTATTATGGCAAGAGTTTTACAGCAAAAATGATAGACATTTAAACATTTAAACATTTAAAATGATAGATCTAATTAAAATGTACATATATTTTTAAAATTACAAAATGTTATGTATATAAAATATCAATATATAATAGGGTAAAGTAACCTAATACGTACACTTTAACAATAAATGTTCTTAACATTTTATGACTCAATATTTTTATTCAAAAATTACAATATATTAATATTACATGATTATAGCTATTATTGTGATTTTAAAATTATATTTAATCTTTTTATGCAAAATATAACGGGGGTTTCCGTATTCGGTACATATGTCCGAATACGAACAGTGTCCGTCGGACACCCTGTGTTATAACACGGATACCATATAGGGTATATATAACTATATATATATATATATATATATATATACTACTAGATAAACTATATAGTATTGATGAACCAATCCGATAAATTACAATTACATTATATATAATTAATGTTATGCATAATTTAATATAATTTAATTAGTAATTAATTTATTAATTTATATTATTTTATTAATTAATAATACAATTTAAGTATATAAATAATACATTTTTTAGATTTAGCATCATTGGTGGTATTAATATTATAACGCACGTGATTTTTATGAAAATCAGAATAGTTCACACGCTCCGCGCTGCTTGGTTATAGAGTGTCCGTATTAAGCCATCTATAGTGTCCGTATTAGGGACTTATATGACCTCTATATATATGCTTATAACTTAATTAATATTTGATAATAAATATATAAATTATGTATAAATGTTTAGAATTCTATAGTTTTTAATAATATATTGTTATGTCGATAAATTTGTATATTCTTGAGAAGGTTTTAAGTTGACATTTTTTTTCTTATACATTTAAATACGTAATAAAAAATCAGTTTATTGGATATATCAGCACTATTTTGAATAATTAAAAGATAACAAATATTAATTTAGACTATTTATATTATTATGAATATTTTATTCATTAAACTTTTTTTTGTATGATTTATAGTTTCTAAAATACCGAGAGTGTCCGTATTCGGGCACTTTCCATATTCAGTTACTTTCCCCTACTATAGTATAATATTGTAATAATGTTTAACAATATTTATTAGTTAAATTTTGTTTATGTTTTCTTGTTAATAATATTGTTATGCTAGACAAAATATAGAATTACCCATTCACATCTTGTATTATGGTTTGTGGCTAAATGTATGCGTATCAAATAGATACTGTAATTATAACAGAGAATAGGAGATCAAATTACAGATAAAATATATAGTTAGTTTATAGAACAATAATATAAATATTGTACACAGTCCTTAATCATACATAATATAAAAGGACAACAATAATACATATAGTCAGTGATGGGCATAGATCATTTTTTGGCAATCCAAATTCTGACGTTCACGATCCATTCATATCCGATACTTTTGCTATCACAATCACTATAACTATGATGATCACGATCGAGCCTATTACAAAGTATCGAAGATCACACTCATCTGTATTATTACCCACTATATTACATCACTGTATATAATACAGTGTATGCTAATACATGTATTAATAAACTGGAACACTGCGATATCAATGAGGATAACGATGGGGTAGCGATGGGGTAGCGATGGGGTGTCTCCTATATCGTGAACTCTATAGGAGACCGGTACCGGGTAGACATACCTTTACAACAATAATAAACAATGAAGGAATATAAAATGATAATAGATGTACCAAGCAAACACAGAACATCGTTATTGTATATATTATTCATCATACACAGTGGACAAATGAAGTTTTTATGATGAACGTCAATGTACAATGTATAATGATACATTATATATTGTGCAATGATGTTCTGATAATGTTCTGAGTATATTAGTATTTGCTGGGTAGTTCCCTATTATCCATTATTATCAATATTATGTAAAGCTCAAATAAATTTTGAATATTATAATTCAGTTAGGTCAGTTAGTCCTAAATCGATTATATAAAAAATATATAAATAAAGGATCAGATATAGCAGATATCGTAGATATGTATAAAGAATATATGTTAGGCGAAATAAAATGTTATCAAATGGCGAGAAATATAAGTAGAAATGAAGAAATTTGGCGTATATTATATATATATATATATATATACATGAAATCTATCTAATTGTAAAACAACTAGCAGTCTACCTGGAAAATTGACAATGAATATATTTTACTAATAGTAATATAAGAAATAAATATCAATACATCCAAAACAAAACTAATTGAATTTTTAAATAGTTTCAAAATGATATATTTGCGCAAAGTTTATCATATCAAGAAATACCTTATTATTATACGTCGAGATATGCAACTAAAAATTGGAAAAGTATATTACATCCTATCATTTACAGGGACATAAAGTGAATATTCATTCTGAAATGTGTAAATCAAATACATTAGGTAGGATATAATCAGTTCATCCTGAGAATTATGATTATTTTCACTCTTGTCAACTTTAAAATTATGTTGGAGGATCAACATCATCCGTGTATATATATATATATATATATATATATATATATATATATATATAATGAAAGTCAATAATACGAGGTGTTCGAGCTATGAATGCATGTTTAGAATAAATGTTATTATAAAATGATATTCATGAATAGATATTAGATATTTCATCAGTCATGGTTTGGCTCTGAATTATCAACTCTTAAAAGGAAATTACGATCATATCAATTGAAGTTTTCTCGATCGAAATCACTGAATGATTTACAGTCCTTTAAAATGTATCGTAACATTTATCGTAGGAAATTATCTAATGTAAAATCTTTATTTTTTATTAATAAATTTCGTGATTTTGGAATCAACTCTAATCAGTCTTTTTAAACTAGCTTTTTCTCTAATTAGCAAGAATAAAATTTAAAAACTTCCAGATTTACCTGAAAATGTACTATGCTCATAATTTTCTAGTTTTTTCATACAAAAAACAAAAAGTATCATAAATAATCTACCTCCTATGAGTAATAATTGCCAACCATATTTATGTAAAAAATATTCATCATTTCACTGGTCCTGCTTTTCGCTTCCTAATCCTCTTGATATCCAAACATTAATTATGTCCATTAAATCGCCATCCCCTCTAGATCCTATTCCTCTTACATTACTACGTTCTTCTATTTCATACTTGATAATTCCTATTACTAATATATTTCGCTCATCGCTTATCTCCTCCGTTGTTCTGTATGAAGTATGAAACAAGCATATATTACTCCAACTATTAAGAAGTTTACTCTTGATTCCTCCATTATATCTAATTATCGTCCAGTTTCTCAACTATCATCCCTTTCTAAAACTCTTGAGCGCATTGTAAGTAAACAATTAGTTTATTATATAACTTCTAATTCGATAGCTGATCCTTTACAAAGTGATTATCTTCCTAATCGTGGAACGGAAACAGCGCTTAATTTGATTTTTAATTATATAATACTATCGCTTGACAACAAAATTCCATGCTACTTAGTATTACTTGATCTATCTAGTGCTTTTGACACTCTGGATCATACAATTTTATCATGTCGGCTTAAAGAGATAGGTATTCATGGACAGGTGCACAATTGGTTAATGTATTTTGTAACATCTCGTTTTTCATCAATTAAGATTAATACAAAATTTTCAAAATCATGTATGCACACTCATGGTGTTCCTCAAGGATCTGTTCTGGGCCCAATACTTTTCTTGATTTATATATTACCTGTTTCTTCTATTTTTTTTAAATATCCTTACATTCATTATCATCTATATGCTGATGATTTACAGCTTTATACTTCCTTTTCTCAATCTACTGATCACGCTATAATCCAATCCAACATTAAAAACTATATTACTGATATACAAAATTGGTTCACTAGTAATTCATTATCATTAAATGTTTCAAAAACTGATACTATTTTATTCTCTAAAATACCTTCAATTGTTAAAATAACTGATAGTTTTCTTGCCACGCTGCCTTTATCTAACATAATCACTACTCTCGGTATAACAATTTATTCTATTATGAAATATGACAATCACATTCTTAATGTTATTCGTACTGCTAATTTTTATTTATATAATATACATAATGCTCGTGCTAAGCTCTCCTTTGATAGGACTAAATCACTTATAAATTCATTGGTTTTTAGTAGATTCGACTACTGCAATTCACTTTTTATTTTTGTCCCTGATAATATTATGATAAAATTCGAAAAAATTCAAAGGAGAGCTGTTCGAGTTTTATATAAAATTAAGAATAATAGAAATACTAATACGGGTAGTAACTATATATCTATATCAAATATTATGTTAACCCTTGGTTGGCTCAGATATCGTGATCTTTGTAAACTCAAATTGTTATGTTTAGCTCATAAAGCAATCTACACGGGTGCACCTAAGTATCTGGCTGAATTATTATCAATTACTACCAGTAACAGACCAAGACGGGATTGCCATGCAATGAAACTTGTTATGCCTCATACAAATTTATGTTTTGGTAACTCTGCTTTTTCTGTTGTGGTACCAACTCTATGGAATTTACTTCCGAATATTATTCGTACGACAACTTCTCGATGTCAATTCAAAAGTAGACTATTTAGACATTATTTAGTGAAATGAATATATACTTTTCGTTTATTGTTATCTTCGTTTATATGTTATATTATTATATTATTATTATTATTATTGTTATGACGTCGAAAAATTATTTTCATTTTTGAAGTCTTTTAACAAATAAATAAATATCATTGCAACTATGTTATACTTTAAAAGAGATTCAATTGCGAACCATCTTATAATACAAGAACTCTTGCAAGTATAGTAGGATACAATCCAAGTTTCACAATACATACATTATGAAATATCGTACATCCCCAGTGTATGGTTAGCTACTAAACAAGGTGCGAGCGATATTATACAAATATAGATAGCAGAAGATAGAAATAGGCTAGAAGAAAAACATATTTACAACATAGCATTGTCGTTAATACATTAATACACAATGGATAGGGCCTATAGCATATTATATATAATAGTGGCGCGTGGCTTACCTAACATAGATTTATAGGATACAATACAATATTTATAGATGAACGTGAAATAAATTATTCTATTAAATATGAAAATAGTATATAGGACACATACCTTAAATTTAATAATGAATACAAAATTATATACGAACAAATATTAGAAGATGTGAATAATTGTAAATATTGTTATTGTTATTATTTATCCGGTGTTACAGTGAATACCTGATTGATTAGAAAATATATTGATAGCAAGATTTAATAACAAAATAAGAATCGTCTGTTATATCTAGTTTAATAACCTTAGTCGCTAGGAGTAGAGTCGCTAGGGGTATATCGTATTCGCCTTTATGAAGTGGAAGATAGCTCATTATTCAATATTTAAAATTCCTATAAATTTAGCAGTAGAAAAACATATATGTATTTTACACATATATGTTTAATATTCGAAAAAAATACAGAAAATTCTAATTTATTAAATTTTATAAATTTATAATATAGGAATAATGTTACATATCAAATAGGACCGCTTATATAAATAAAATACATATAGTATATAAGTTTGAGCCTCTATCGAAAAAAGCAATAATATGAAAATATGGGTGATATATATATATATATATATATATATATATATATATATTAATAATATCCGAGCAATGTCGGGCATAGTATATATATATATATATATATATATATATATATATATATATGTATATATATATGTATGTATATTATACATCGTATACATATATAAGTGTACTGCGTGTATGCCCGGGTGTATACATGACGAACACTTTTGTTATGCGTTTGGGCAAGTAAAACATCATGTATGTGCGTACACATATATGTATGTGTGTGCGTACCACGCCGTATACGGACTATGTACGTCGCTAATACATAATGTTTTACCCATAGAGAACGAAGTGATCTCTATGGTTTTACCCATCGATATAAAGAAACTTTCTTTATATCGATGGTTTTACCATATAATGCTTTACATATATGATTGTGTATATGTATGTGTTGAAACGTGAATATGGTTTAGAAGACATTTTATAAAAGTAACACTACTATGATATATATATATATATATATATATATATATATATATATATATATATATATATATATATATATATATATATATATATATATATAGATATATTATGTATTATATATATTTGTATGTGATTATGATGATAGGTATTTATTTAGACACTCAAATAATATTATATTCTTGAGAGTGTGAGAACGAAAAAAATGAAAACGAGAAAACAAAAATACGAGGTACAACAAATAATTGGATATGACAGAAGTAGGGGTTTAAACAATGGGGTTTTCAATGATAAATTTCTTTATTCTTTTTGTAGAATATTGTGAAGGTCATATCTGTCTTTATTAGATTTCTCGGTAGATTGTACTAGAGAGTCGAAACGTAGTTCTAGATAGTCGTTCCTGTGAAAAGTTTTTGTTACCAAATTTAGTAAATTTGTAAGGTGGTTCTTCAAGGAGAGGTGTAGAGGAGAATCGCAGTAGATGTGTGTTATTACAATATATAAAGTCGTCAAATATTGGAGAGGGTTCGGTAGTTATCAGTATTTTATGGAGAAGAGTCAGTGTTTTATAGTTAATTTGTTGAGTTGTAGTGAGCCAGTTAAGTTGTAGCCGCAGGTTGGTCACATAGGTAGTATAGTCACTAGTTTTTAGTTGGTAGGCCTAGATAGTTCGTATAGATCTGTTAATAATTTGGTCTAGTTTATAAACTATATATAATAGAGGCAGTTACTGCTAGAGATAATTAGAGCTTATATACTTTATATATAATAGAGGCAGTTTTTGTACCAATGAGAAAGGTGTTACAATAATTTAGTCTAGAGAGAACAAGTGAGTGCGTGAGGAGTTTGGAGTCAAAACTTTGGACGTAGGGAAGTCAATGAAAGGTCGAATTTTCCTAATATTATATTGAAAGTGCGAGGTCGTCTTTATTGGTGAGGTGATATGATCATCAAAGTATAATATAGGGTTGAGGGTAATCCCAAGATACTTAACGGTAGAAGACGGAGTGCGTTTTCTATATGTGTATAAGGTATTCTAAAACACATGCAGAAATATAAATTATTTATTATAAATTATATATCACTAATAGAAATTTAATGTTATCTAATTATATTATTAAAATGGATAATATATAAATAATTAATATTAATATATATATATAGATTAATAGGGGAAAGTAACCTAATACGGGCACGTTAAGGGGAAGCGATACCATCGTTTGGTTTACATGTAAAAGATACGAAAAAATTCTATTTTTAGAAATCTATTAACTCAAAAAATATTCACTTTTTTTTATTTTTTTTATTTTTAATCTATTAATTATATTCCATATTTGTATATTATATGTTGAAATTTATAGATGTTTACACATCTTTATGTTATATGTTTCTAAAAAAATAATTGAAATATCTGATAAAAAATGTTAATTTTCCAACTAAATTGCTAATTAAAATTTTTTAAATATATATTTTTTAATTTTGACAAATAACTTTAATCTTACAGGTTTATCTAGTTATATTGAAAAAATGAAGAAAAAATATTCAATTGTACAAAAGTTAATACTAGTCAGCATGATTGGTCACAAATAATTATTCTGAGTAAATCAAGTTTCAAATATAATATATGAATATAAACAATATGATTATACAGGTACACATAATATAATATAAACAAAATGAATAATGTAATGAACATAATTTAAACACCATTTTAAAGATAATATTTGAAATATTATAATTTTACATTAAAAAAAAATTTGAAATTCAATTTTTTTTCGAAAAAATCAATGGTATCGCGTCCCCTTAACAATAAATGGTTTTAACATTTTATGACTCAATATTTTTATTTAAAAATTATAATTTATTAATATTATATGATTATAGATATTATTATTATTTTAAAATTTTATTTCATCTTTATATTCAAAAGATAACGGGATGTCCGTATTCGGTACCCATGTCCGAATACAGATACCCTGTGTTATAATACGGGCACCCTATATACTACTAGATAAACTAAAAGGCCAACGGTTAATATTAATGAGTCAAATAGGCAACTGCCCGCAATATATTAGTGGCGAGCACATCTGCGTAATAAGCTAAAGAAAAGCACATGAACAACAACAAAACCAAACAATCATGCCGCATCGCTCGTCTCGCGGATAATAAAGGAGCGCGTGTCAGGGTATAATGTCAGGCCCTGCATCACGAAAAACAAGCTACTCACTCATTAATACACCAAAAACCTAAGTTTTAAAGGGTTTCAAAAAATATACATATATCGACTTTCAACATCAGAACTTTTAAAAGTGACTGCCAATCATCAGAACTTGTATCATCTGCCATTGAACACGATATTGACATAATATGCATACAAGAATATAGATTATACCATAAGGATATCGATATTAAATATAATATTTTAAACTATGGAAAGACTCTTGTGACAGCATCTTCATGGAAAAATAAATCAAATAGCTCAATTGGTAGAATAGGCCTACTTCTAAGTCCCAGTGCAACAAAATCTGTAATAAATGTGGAACAAATAAGTCCTAGAATAATTACAGCAAACTTCAATGGAAACCCTATTACGACAGTAATTTCCTGTTATAGCCCAACAAATGTTTCTGATGAAGATGATGTTACTGAATTTTATAATAACATGAGTTCATTTATTCCCTACCAAAACATAATGTTTTAATAATAGCAGGTGATTTCAATGCACATTTGGGTATTAATCATGATAATAAATTTGCATATCATACTGAAACTAATAGAAACGGATATCTACTTTATCACTTCATATTTGAAAACGGTTTGAAAAGTTTAAATACGAAATTTCAAAAGAAAAGAGGTAAACCATGGACATCCAAATGGTTTCAAATCCCAACTAGACTATATAATTGATAATAATAAATGGATAAAGAGTGCTAGGAACTGTGAAGCCTACAATACTTTCGAAGATGTTTACTCTGATCATAGAATTGTTACCGCTACACTTAAATTAAGTTTAAGATCTAATAAAAAGTCAATAATTAACAAAAAACGATATGACTGGATTACTCTGATAAAAGACAAATCTATTGAAAAGAATTATACAAGCTATCTAAAACAACATTTCGAAGACTCAATTAAATCATGTAAAAGTACAAATGATAAATACTTAGCATTTGTTGATTCTCATGCAGAAGCAACAAATAAATTTATTCCGATTAAAATAAAAGAAAAGAGTACCAGGGGAAAATATAAATATAATAGAGAAACGAAACGCACTGAAACAATTATCATTGAAAATGAAAGAAAATGTTAACACTAACCAACAAATTGAGTTTAACAAAGCTAGACAAAATCTCCTACATATATAAACGATCAAACCAAATATTTGCACACAAAAATAGACGATATCAAAACAGCTGCAGATAATAAGAAATCCGCTATAGCATGACTAATTGTCAACAAAATTACTGGTAGAAAGACAACAAATAGATCTTAAATTGCAAACAACATTTCTCTCTATTACTAGGAAAATATCCGAAAACAACTAATCAACACATAGTAAAAATAGTGGACAAAGAGCTTCAAATTGAGCAAGGTCCATTTACTATAGAAGAACGCGAAATGGTACTCAGAAAAACAAAGAAAAATAAAACCGCCAGATTAAATGAAATACCAGCAGAATTATGGAAGACAGGTCACTTCAATCACATATTACTCAATTTTGCAACGATGTATACTCTCAGAAACCAATTGAACACTGGGCGAAAGGATGCATCCTCCCATTCCCAAAGAAGGGTGACCTCACTGTTAAATACAATTATAAAGGTATTATACTAACTTGCATTGCGGCTAAAATATATATTACGCTACTAAGAGAAAGAATACAACCTACCCTAGATATGATCCTCAGACCAAATAAAAATGGCTTCAGAAATAACAGATCAACCGTCGGACAAATTCTAACTGTAAGAAGGATAATCGAAGGCGTTAAAGAAAAAAATCTTGATGCAAGCCTAATATTTGTAGACTTCTCTAAAGCTTTCGACTCAATACATAGAGCAAAAATGGCATAAATTATTAAGTCATACGGTATTCCAATGAAGATAATCAACGCAATTATGATATTATATAGAGATACTAAATCAATGGTAGGGTCACCTGATGGTGACACATACTATTATGATATAAATGCAGGTGTTCTACAGTGGGATACTCTGACACCATTATTATTTATTATTACATTCGATTACTTATTAAGAACATATATTGATGAAAATAAAGATCTATAGATATATAGGCCTAACACCATCGAAACAACGAAGTAGAAGATATCCAGTAATTAAGATAACAGATGCAGATTATGCTGACGATCTTGTAATATTTGCAGATTCTAGCAGAAATGCTGAAAAACTACTGAATGTCTTAGAAGAAAGTGGGAAAACAGTAGGTCTCAAAGTAAATATTAAAAAGATGCAACACATAAACATAAACTCAAATAAAACGGTAAAATCTATAGATGGGGAAGTCTTGAAAAATGTCGATAACTTCATTTATCTTGGAAGCGAAATAGAATCGACCGATAAAGAAATAAAAATAATAATAGCTAAATCCTGCAGCTCTAGACAAGTTAAGTTCCATATAGAAATCACCACTCAGCACAACTTTAAAAAGGAACTTCTTCAGAGTCATGGTAGAATCTGTTTTATTATACGTATCTGAAGCGTGGACCCTAATTAAAAAACATGAGAAAAAGCTCGATGGCACTTACACAAGAATGTTGAGAGCCATATTAAATATATCATGAAAAGAGCATCCAACGAAGATTCGCCTTTACGGAAATATTCCCCCACTAACAAGTATAATACGTAGGACGAAGAACACGTTTCGCAGGCCATTGTTATCGAAGTGAGGAAGAAATCGTAAAATATGTTTTGTTGTGGACACCTAACCATGGAACAACAAAGAGTGGACGACCCAGAAAAACCTATGTAAAATATCTACGTAATGATACTGGACTGACGACTGAAGAACTATAGTTCTAGATATATTTATAAATACAGCAATGAAAGACATGATGACGTGGAAGAAAATTGTTGAAAGTGCTCGGGAAACAATCCCGATCCGGTAAGGTATTTAAGATAAACTATATATTATTTCAACCAATCAGATAAATTACAATTACATTATTTATAATTAATGTTATGAATAGTTTAATATAATTTAATTAATAATTTATTTATTACTTTTTATTATTTTATTAATTAATAATACAAGTTAAGTATCTAAATAAAAACCTATTTAGATTTAGCTTCATTAGTGGCATTAATATTATAACGCACGCAATTTTTATGAAAATTAGAATAGTTCCCACGCTGCGCGCTGATTGTTAATAGGGTGTCCGTATTAAGACATCTATATCTAGACACTCGAATGTCCGTATATATTAGGGTTTTATATGACATCTAGATATATATATATATATCTAGAGGACATATATATATGCTTAAAACTTAATTAATATTTAATAATAAATATAGAAATTAAGTATATAATGTTTAGAAGGCTTTAGTTTTTAATAATATATTGCTATATTTTATATCGATACATTTTTATATTCTTGAGAAGGGTTTAAGTTGACATTTTTTTTTCATACATTTAAAAACATAATAATAAAATAAGTTTTTATTGAATATATCAGCACTATTTCGAATAATTAATAAATAAAAAATACTTATTTAGACTATTTGTATAATTATAAATATGTTATTCATTAAACATTTCTTTGTAGGATTTATAGTAACCGAGATAACGAGAGTACTCTCGGTATCTCGACACGTGTCCATATTCGGTTACTTTCCCCTATATAATATATTTAAGTATATAACATGTGAATGATTAGATTATAAATGATAATTATCATCGAAGAGAAATATATATTTAGTTATTTACCATACCATAAAATTATACATTATAATAATTAGATAATTAATAACATTACATTGTTTGAATACATAGACAAGTCTCCAGATGGGATAAGGGAAATACGTTACAGCAATAGGTGATACTAATTCATGCATGTGTGTGGTATCATTCACAGCGCGGCCTTAATAATGATTCTCATAGATTTAGTTTATTTCACTATTTTAGAATTAAATATAAATTATTAATTATTAAATTTGAATATGATGGTAAGGCAATGGAATTAAATGCAGAATACATAATTATTATGTTTATAGACTATATCGAAAAATACACTATTTCCATGGGATACTACCAAAATCCCAGCAGACAAAATCCCATCAACCAAAATCCCATCAACCAAAATCCCATCAACCAAAATCCCAGCAGACAAAATCACATCAACCAAAATCCCAGCAACCAAAATCCCACCAACCAAAAAATTCAAAATGAAAAAACAATTTATTTAATTACACATTTTAACCGCCAGGGTAATAATAAAGTAAACAGACTGTATATTGGTTGTTCAGAGAAAATAATTATTTTACAAATATTTAATATTTGTAAATACGTTATCAAGTTGAATATACTATATTTATATTAAAATATAAATTAGGGAAATTATTATTGTTATCTATAATACTTATAATTAATTACAAATTAAATATCAATCTTAATACGTTTTTCTTTTACATAATCATATTTTTATTTTAAATATTTTTTAAATAATGTATTCAATAAAAATGTATTGTTTTACTGTAAAATTTACGTAGGTAATTGTTTTAATTAAACTTTATGTAGTACCTTATATTAGTATCATCAAGGATATATATCAATTGATACATTAATGTTTATATCCATAATTATATCAACTTTTCATCTCGCCAATACTCAAGAAACCAAATCTCAACAAAACTGTGCTTGCCAACTACATAGCGATCTCACAACTTTCTATACATGACAATCTAATTATATAATCAACTATTTACAAAGTGCTTTCCAAAAACACAAAAATACTGAAACGGCTCTGATACTTATAAAATAATATACTTGTGTTATCATGTTAATGTCAGACATTGTCTTTTTGATAAGCTAACAACTGGTCCCGTACATTCAACATGCTGACATTACCTCATACTTCACATCTGTAGATTGAGTTCGGGGTTCAGTTTTTCAGGCCCTATTTAATCATTCACTCAGAGTATTTGTTGTATTGAACGCATCGCATCGCGAGTGATATTTTATATAATAAGTATCATTTAATAACTATTTAAACATACAGCTATACTCTAGAGTACATATATATGTAGATGTACTTTAATATATAAGTTATAACATATATTTATTAGTTGGGAGGTCCTTATATATTAATAGAATCGCCCAACTTGAACTTTTAAATAAATTGGCGGCCTTCTTAACCAGTTACCATTACAAATAATCATCTACTAAGTAATTTAATTACAAAATTAGTAAATCATTTACTAAATGGTTTACTAAATCATTTAGTAAATGAGTATTTGTGTTATATAAAGTAATACATTGTATGATATAATGATATTTATTATACATATTCACATTATTTTATATGTCATGTTAGTTATATAAAGTTCACCTATTTATATAAAGCATAACTTGTATGTTTTTAAATCGCATTTAAAAAGCTATTTTAATTAAAATATCTCATATTTGGTGACCCGGCGAATCTCGCATATGACAGCGGTTATTATGCTCTGTTTACTCTATTATTAACCTGGCGGTTACATTTTTTAATTAAATTATTTTTTTTTTTCAATTTGCATTTTTTAGTTGCTTTGATTTTGTTTGCTGGGATTTTGGTTGCTGGGATTTTGGTTGTTGGGATTTTGGTTGCTGGGATTTTGGTTAATGGGATTTTTTCTGCTGGGATTTTGGTACGGAGCCATTTCCATTGCTACAATCATAAATGTCACTTAGTTGTTGTAGATTATTGTAAATAATGAATTTATATTGATTTTGTATAGAGTATGTGCAAAGATTTTGCAAAGCCTTAGAAGAATCTTTGGTATATGTTTCACAGCATTATAAACATATAACATTCCTATATAAAAACCCTCCTGGATCAAAACTATTGGAAACACTATAATCAACCATTACAATATAATACAATCAATAATTATAATCACTGATGATTCATAATAAATTATAATGAGATCAATTTTCTTTAGAATATTTATCATAACACGTCTATACGTAATTACACATAATTATGTGTAATAACAAACTCTCAAATTAAATTAGAAAGTTTATGATTTATTATATATATAATACATATATATAAATTATAAAAATAAATTATAATTTAAAAAAATAGATAATTATCTATTTTTTTTAATTATTTGTAAAGGTTGTATGAAATTTGAGGTATTTTATGCTAATTGAAAAATTTTTCCAGCAAAATCAATAAACATACATGATAGTGATGATTTAATAAACTTAATCTTAATAATGTTAATCAAAATAAAGAAAAAAGTTATAGTGAAATTAAAATGAAAGAACTAATTATAAAAGAAGAAAAACCTTCAAAAAGAATCAGAAAAATATGTCAAGTAAAAATACAAAATATATTTCAAAAAATGTCCAAAAATGTCAATAAAAATATTTAAAATATTTAAAAAAAGCGTCATGAAATATTTTACATAATAAAAACAAAGTTATTTTTTTCGACATAACTTGGTACGACATTCACAAATTTAGCCAGCCTAAAGACCATTCAGGTGATAATGAGAATAATAATTTCCCAAATATCACCAAATATGATTGAGAACTGAAGCTCCCAAAAGCGACGAATCTACATGATTGAGAACTGGAGCGCCCGATTCGATAAATTGTTTGTTGGGAAGACTCTCCCAATCTACCCTAATCATTTTTTTTAAGTTTACAAATTTGTATAGCCTCTGAAATTTTGGGCACGAGGAATATCCTGATTTGCATATTCCCTTAAGTCGGCCTTGATTATAATATTAAGTGAAAAATCATTAAAAAATGCTCACTAAAATTATTTTTGAATTTTTAAATATACAATAATTGTATTTATAATTGTACAATAATTATATGTATCATACATTATCAGTAAAACTTATAATTAGTGAAAATCTATTAATATAAACATGAAGTCCTGAAAATATATAGTATTTAAAATATTTTGGGGCCTTGCCCCCCCTAACAAAAATGTCTGGCTACGGGCCTGGTTTATACAGTAAACTGTATATAATAATATCATATACCTTATGCATATATACATATACATATATATGTACTTTATTAAATTGATGAAATTACAACAGCAGTGTATATGCTTTATTATGTAATGAATAATACACATGTATATATTAATAAACTTTCAATCTTGCACATAAAATCACTCATACATCATGTTTCAATTGTATCAATGTTTAATGGTGGTGCTGGTTTCCAGTTGTCTAGTTCATACACCTCCATTATCAGTTGCTTTTTACAGTTTCTTTTCTCTTTTGAACAATACGCCTCACTGGGGAATAAAGATGCCAATGTAATGCTATGCTAGTAATAATAGTTCACCTATACATGTTAGAATATGTTATGTTAACATATTAGAATATGTATGCTTGTTTACATATTTATATATGTGTACTGTAAATATATATGTGTGTTTTCAAATATTATAATTAAATTTCTATTTAGTATATATATTTTGTTATATACTTATATATACTTATATACTTATATACTTATATACTTATATACTTATATATATATATATATATATATATATATATATATATATATATATATATATATATATATATATATATATATATACACACATTATTCTACTCGTATATTAATTATAAAATATTTAAATGATATACTTTATAAATATAAATTATAATATAATTGATGATGTTAAAGTAAATTCATAATGTTCATATATACACAGTTATATTTATAATTAATAGTATATGTGTGGTATCCGTATTACGAAAATACTAATTAGATAATCTATAATAACTTCATTAATTAACATAAATCGTTTTTTATATTGTAAAATATAAATACATTTATAAAGCTTATTTTAAAATGACAATTAATATTGCAGTTCTAAAATTAAAGTGTATGTATGTGGGTGTGTGTATGGGTGTGTATGTGGGTGTGTGTATGATTATCAGAACACCGATGGTGATTGTAGTCCCATCGAATGGAACAGTAAACTCCATTTTATGTTTCGGGCATCCCCTGTATTATAGATAGGCTGTAGATAATACCCACATTAATATAGGCCAATGTACACATTATGTAACGACAAAATACAATATACTAGAGTATATATTATATATAATAAATATATCATTATTTTATTACTATATCCTGTATGCAGAATTTAATATAATCTTTTTAATATAATGATATTTTAATCAATGGCCATTATTAGTATTTACTAATTATCTATATATAAATAAATATATATATATATATATATATATATATATATATATATATAATATTTTGAATTATTATTGAATATTAATGTATAAGTATAAATATATATATATATATATATATATATATATATATATATATATATATATATATATATATATAATGTCCAAAATAAACATAATGTAATGAAAATATAATACATATGAATTTGATTTTATACAATTATTTGTAATGTTGAAAAATGATAACCCTACGGAATAATGTTTGGCTATTTATGTGTGTGTGGCTATGTGTGTGTGGCTGTGTGTGTGTGGCTGTGTGTGTACTAATGCGTATGTTGCTTATCTAATAATAACCCACTGTTTATAAGCGACATTTCGGGATCATATTTATAGGAATCTTGAGAACATTCCGGAACTTGTTAGTATTTGTCTACGAGAGATGAGGAATCATTACGTCCTCTTTTGTCCTTCACTCTATGGTGATAGTGGTGGTGGTTGCAGTAGTGCTGTATTAATGTGATCATTTTATTGAAATAGTTATATATATAGTTTTATAGATATAACTGTGCACTTTGTCACCTACAGCTGAATATATATCCATAATAGAATATCCACATATACTATAATGCAATATCTATATATGAATCAGATAGAGTGTAAACACTCAGGAAAATACAAAAGCAAAGCTTGACTAGGTATTTTCCCACTCAACTTGATAACAGAATTACAAGAATAAAAAATAAAAAAAATATTAGTAAATTATAAAATGACAATAACTTATTTTAAAATTTCAATTTTGTATATCATTAGAATTATAATTTTGTATATATATATATACTATTGTATATATTATTAAACTTATTTGATTTGTAAATGTGATTCGTGTAAATGAAAATCGTGCTGAATAAATAAGTAAGAATATACTTGAATATTGTTAGCAAGGAGAGGTCATCATTTTCAGTTAAATACAAAATAAAATATAATAAATAATAAAAGTATATATAAATAAAATAAATGTATATTAAAAGAAGAAAAATATATAACACAAATGAAATAAATGCATAAAATATGTAAAAAATATAAAAATGAAAGAGAAAAAGATAAAGAAACTAAACACAATAAAAAATATAAAAAGTTAACTAATACGAAGAGGTAATAAATAATTTAATATTTGTTTTAAAAGTTTTTTTATTCATTAATTTGTGAAAAGAAGCTGGTAATGCATTCCATATCTCAGGAGCTTTGTTAGTAAGGCAAAACGATTTTCTATGTGTTCTAATTTTGGGTAAAACCAATTTTTTAGATAAAGGCTTATAAATATTTGAATTTTGTGTAAAAAGATATTGTAAACTTATAGGCAAAGATTTAGTCATATATCTATTTATATATTTTAAGATATTAATCTTTATAATATCTTGAAATTTTAAAAGATTGAATTTTTTATAAATTGTATCTATATCTACATTAAAAGAAAAAAACAAATTTTTTATTACCCTATTTTGCAATATAATAATTGGTTGAATATTAGACAAAAATGTACTACCCCAAATAGATGAACAATAATTTAGATGACTTTCAAAAATACTATGATATATTTGTATACGATTTTGTAAAGGTAGTTTATGTTTTATTTTATTTATAATAGCAATGGATCTACTTAGTTTTGATCTGATATAATTTATATGATAATTCCAGTTACATTTATCATCAATTATTATACCAAGGAATGATAAATTATTCACCTGCTCTATAATTTCATTATAAACTTTTAATTCTAGTTTCTTTTTTAATTTAGAATTTCGAATATTATAGAGCATAACTTTGGTTTTTTTTACATTTAATGTTAATTTATTACTAAATAGCCAGTGAGTTAAATTATAAAGGTCATCTTGTATATTAGTTTGCAGAATATCAAAAGATTTACTACTGAAAATTAAATTGGTATCATCTGCAAAAATTATAGGTGTAGAATATTTCAATATATTAGGCATATCATTAATATATATTAGAAAAAGTAATGGCCCTAAAACTGAACCTTGCGGAACACCAAATGATATGCGTTCCATATTTGAAATAGCCCCATTTAATTTTACATATTGTGATCTGTTTGATAAATAACTAGATAATAGAAATTTAGATAAATATCTAATACCAATATTATCTAATTTATTTATCAATATATTATGATTTAAAGTGTCAAAGGCCATTTTTAGATCAATAGATAAAACTGCACAATTATTAGTATTTTCTAACTCAGCACATACTGTTTCTGATAGGTGATGTAATGCATCTTCTGTTGAATAATTTTGTCTGAACCCAAATTGATTGTCATTCAAAATTTTATATTTATTAATGAAACAAAGAAGTCTTTTTTTAAATAATTTTTCATAAATTTTTGAGAATTGAGGGAGAAGAGATATTGGCCTGAAATTATCTAATATATTTTTATTACCCTTTTTATGTAAAGGTATAACCTTAGCAATTTTAAAACAATCAGGAAACACTCCTTCATTGAATGATTTATTAAATAGAGAACATAATATAGGACTTAATTCTGTATTAAGTTGTTTTATTAAGCTCATATTTATATTATAAATATCTGTACTATTTTTATTGTTCGTATGAATTATTATATTAAATATTTCGGAATTTGTAACTGGTGTAAGATAAAAAGTATTTGTGTTATGAGAAGATAAATAATGTACATGTAAATTTGAATTAAAACCAGAGTTAGAATTAAAATCCTTAGCAAGATTTTTTCCAACATTACTAAAATATAGATTAAAATCATCAGCCGATAAAGTTGTATTTAAATAATTTGAAAAAGTACTTCCTTTAATTATATTATTTAAAATAGACCATGTTTTTTTTGAATTATTACAACAATTTGTCAGAGATTTTTTATAAAATAATTTTTCGGCATTTCTTAGTACTGAAGTTAAAATATTTCTATATTTTTTATATTTAATATGATTAAAATCATTTTTATTAGCTATAAACTATTTTAATAATTTTTTTTTATGGTGGATACATTTTAATAAAGAATTATTTATCCATGGATTTTTAATTTTATTATTTATGATTTTGGGAGTATATAAAGGACAACATTTATTTAACATTAATTTAACATTTAACATATATATATATATATATATATACATATATAATTATATATTGAAGCATCCGTTTAACTCATTCACCATTCAGGCGTGCATCTCAACTTATGGTACCCACCTCTATGTGACCTCTATATAACCTTTACGTATGACCTCTACGCGTGTAACCTTTACAAGAACATTCCAGCAGGATCTCAGGGGTCAACTCTCCACTGACCCCTGACAAGGTCGTGCGGTACCCTGGAAGCCCTTACCTTGAAGTGTTCGCCCTGTTGCTGGTACTCCTGTCTAGTGGTCAGTAGATAGGCCTGGATCACCCGGTCACATTCTGTAGTGCACATTACTGTTGTGTGATGTAGTGTAATATAATGTGCAGTGTAGTGTGTAATGTGCAGTGTAGTGTGTAATGTGTGGTGTGTGGTGTAATATGTGGTGTGTGGTGTGTGGTGTAATGTATAAACTATATATATATATATATAGAGTATATACTACATTATTGTGTATTGTAGTGTATTACTATGTAGTAGTGTACCTATAATATAGTATATTATACTGTAGTATTTAGTAAATATTATCATATACACATTGTTAATATATCAACTAATTTTTGAGATATTAAAAACAAATATTTGTCCACATTTGTTTATATTTTAGCTAACATTTATTTTATGGTATATAGTGTTGTTAAAAAACGCGTTTTTTTATTAATTATTGTTTAAAACATGTCTTTAACGGTTATTTTCGTTTTCAATTCGTTTTTTCAATTACATATTGTAAACCTGATGTGCCTACTAAGTAGTGTGTGACTTCATCTAGTGTCCGTACCTTAGTGGGGTCTGTCTCTTTATCATGAAATTGAGGTGTTCAGGGTCTAGGCAGAGCTTGCTGTTACACGAGGCTTGAAACCCAGTCGCTAGGTTTGTGTAGTAGTAGTAGCAGTAGTAGTGATATGAACAACATTGTGGTATAATAATATAAATTACATAGTATAATATATAAGATATTTAGTTATACCGTCTAATTACTTGTAATAATATAACACAATATGGTGTAAAATATGACAATATAATTATACCATATATATATTACTTGAAAAGGTATAAAATCACAAATGTTATGGTATAAGATATGAATTGTAATCTGTTGATGGCAACAACTATGCAAGGTAAAAACTTGATACACAATGTACAAACTACAGGTACAATTATCATTAAAGTAAATAGAATATTGTACATATTAATTAAGATTATTACTAAGATTACTTTGTCTTATTTGTTAGGTAATTTTAGATATTTATGCAAAGAATATATTAGAGCTATTGTGAATAGATTGTATATAAAAATAATGAATTAGTTTCATTAGAAGACCACTTATTTCCACCTATCCATATGTCTAAAATTAGAACACGAGTCATGGATGCTAATAAAATAAAAACTCTATAAAAAAACTTACTAAAATATTATATAAGCGAATTAGTATTTCCACTATTATTTTGGTTATAGCCACACATATAGTTACAACACAAGCACCCACATTACTTTTGCGGGTGTTGACAATATAATCCAGCTAGCAAATCAGTGAGCCTGATTAGTGTATATAATCTTGCGATCTATCGACATAAATAAGTTTCTTGACCTAAAATTATGTATATCTTATAAAAACATATTTAGATAATTTATTAAATTTAATTTTAACATATGATTTTATAGATATAATATGGTATTTATCAAGTATTGTGATGTATACAGTGTTTAAAATTATATTATTTTTCTTAAAAAGAAATAAATCTGATGTATATTATTTTTTTAAATTTTAAATTTTGTTGAATTTAAATTTTTTTTTTGGTGA
This sequence comes from Osedax fenrisi, assembly GCA_964019155.1. Taxonomy (NCBI): domain Eukaryota; kingdom Metazoa; phylum Annelida; class Polychaeta; order Sabellida; family Siboglinidae; genus Osedax; species Osedax fenrisi. Next base: position 78,302,712 of record OZ025239.1, read on the forward strand.
AATATACCATTATTAGATGTACAAGAAAATTTATATTACAGGTTTAGTCTATTGCAAATAGAGGCCATTTAACCACGTCAAGGTACTGTAATGCTAAATGGATTTAGGACTTATTGCGACAATATTGTCGACTTATAGCCATGGCATTTCAACCATGTGAGAGTATAACATTTTGTATGGTTATTGGTACATATGTACATATTATAATACATAGTATATATATATATATATAGATCTTAGATTTCAGTTTTTATGTATACAAATATAAAAAATATAACAGGAAAATGCCGGGCAACCTCTAAAGTATCATAATATATATATATATATAATATACTTGAAGCAAAACATCAACAAGTATTGCTACGTATACGAAGACCTAATACTTCAGCTGTGTAATCACGGTATCTCTCACCCAGAAGTGGCTGCTGTCTAGTCAACTATATCGGCCATAGTCTGCAGATACATGAGAACGATATGGTCAAGGTGTTCAGCGTAAAGATCACAGCCGTCCAGAACTAGCGACAACAATTGTGGAGAAATAAACCCCAGAAGAAAAAAAAAAGAAAAAAGTATAGTTTGAACACTATAATGACTATTATACATAATATAATTACATTGAAAAATAGTAATATATATATAGAACTTAGATCAAGTTTTATAAATTAATTTGGTGCTCCTATAATATTTAATAAAATGAATATAACTATATATATATATATGCAACCTCTATTATTATATAATATACTTGAAGAAAAACATCAAAAGCAATGCTACGCATACGAAGACCTAATACTTCGGCTGTTGAAGACATGGCCGTAGTGTTTCGACACAGCGGAAATGTGGAGACTCTTTATCAGGAAAGCTGCAAGAATATATGCAGTTACGACTTCAAATGAAGCCAATGATGATTCATATATATGCGCATATTTGGCTCGCACTTGTCATCTCTCATCTCCCACGATTACAACAGAATAACGTCAGAGGTAAGGTCTAAGTATTGTTAAGCAGCGAGATGGAAAAAAAATTTAAATAATTAAAATAATGCATAAATAAGGTGATAAATCATTAATACTTTCGTATTAATATGGCCGTGGCTGGAAAAATGTGATTATCTATTCAACTAAAAATGTATTACTATTGAACGGGTGGGGAACAATACTTAGACCTCACATCTGACGTTATTCTGTTGTAATCGTGGGAGATGATAGATGACAAGAGCGAGCCAAATATGGGCATCCACTGGAATATATGTGGTACTACGAGAGGGAAAAGAAATCACTAGTCAATGAACTATATCTGGACATCGCGGTATCAAAAATAAACGACAAATAGACAAGCTCGACAGGTATCAATCAGCCCAGAAGTGGACGCTGAACGGTCAGTGTTTAGTGAACGCTATAGGCCATAGTCTGCAGATACACGAGAACGATATGGCAAAGGGAGTCAGCGTCAAGTTCGCAGCCGTCCAGAACTAAGGAAGACAATTCTCAAGATAGAATTATGGTTTGAACACCTTATGTAATAGTATATATATATATATATATATATATATATATATATATATATATATGAGTTACATATGTATTTGATATGACACCCCTAATATTATCATCGGCCACTACACAACGTATATTATACTATATCACAATACATTTCATGCAGTGCACAACAATAATATTAGGGGTGTCATACATTTTTTAAATTACGGTACAGAGCAGTACAATATTGTAAATAATGATAATGTATCCTAATTAGAGTACGGGAGTATAATAATAAATTAGGGTACTTTAGTTTCATAATCAGGGTACAAGTATCTCTTTTTCTGGTTACCGATCAACACATTTTATTATTGTTCTACATGTACCCTAAAAATGTGTATATATATCAATAGTATAATTGAATCTATAATTCAGTATAATGAATTATGGGAACAGTAAATTCAAATAATGTCATATTAATATATTAATTATATGAGCATATTTTATTTAATGTATATTATATCATGATGTAATTTTTATAAATATATAATATAAATATATTATGATAAATAATGTCATAAAAAACATTTTTTAGTGATTTCAATAATTTTTTTTTTTTAATTATTGTATTTAGAATGAATATAATATTCTATTACATATATATATATATATATATATATATATTAATATATAATTATCAATATATATATACAAGATTAATATTTACATTTACTATTCCCATAATGCATATATACTTTATAGTTTAGAAGTCATATAATAACCTCAGCTAAAATAATGTCAGTTATTGACTATAAAAGGATTTGAGGATTTATTGTTCCAGGTTAATAACTATTTGAAGGATTTACAGAAATTTTCAAAATATCAGAAAATGACAGTTAAAGAAGAGTGGGTACATACTATACAAAATGTAAACATAAATATAATATAATATATTAATTATGTCCAAATATTATATAAATGTATGTATATTCAATTATGATGTAATTTTTATACATATATATATCAATATATAATTATAAATATATTAATTTAAATAATTTCATAAAAACATTATTTATAAACAATTCTTTGTGATTAAGAAATGGTTCCCTTTTAGCTTATTATATAACTATATTGTATTGTATATATATTCCATGTGTATTAATTATTTATCTATAGTGTATAAGTAAATAAATATTATGCATTCATTCATTCATTTCAATAATTTTGTTTACTAAATGAATGAAATTAATATGTTATTACATATATATATATATATAAATGGGAACATGTACAATTATTTAACAGAATAAATGATGCTTATATAGTATATTAACTTATTAATTAATAAAAAATAAACGATTATGTATGCATTTTTTAATAAATTTTATAAGCATTTAAAAAAAAAACCTGAAAAAGTAGACTTGAATAACACAAAATGGGGAGATTCAATTATTTTCATAGTTATACTTTGTATAACCTATATATATATATATTGACTAAAAAAATAGGGATAATGATGGACACAGCAATATGCTTGATATTTTTTTACTAATTAAAAGTTCAAAATAAATATAAAAGTTAGTAATGAAGGTTCTATAGACAAGCAACCAAAAAAACTGGTAAATTTCCAATATTCGTTATAGGTGATATTGAAAAAGTTATAGAAACAAATATAATTTTAATATAGATTGTAACTAAGACTCCTTCATAGACTCAACTTTTGAGGAGGCATACTCCCTCTTTACTGCTCCCTCTTCAAGATTTCCATTTTAGCGGTTGACTTGGCTGAACTTCATTTCGCCGAAATGACTTCGATGCTTCAACTATATTATCAAGAATTATATATATGAGTTTTATTTATATATATATGAGTTTTATTTATATATATATGAGTTTTATTTATATATATATGAGTTTTATTTATATATATATGAGTTTTATTTATATATATATATATATATATAATATATATATTTTAGATTAAATTAGGAAACTACATATAGTAAAATAATATCTTACGTACGAATATCTAGTTGTTAAATGTGTAACTGTTCAAAAATTAAGTTAATTTATTTCCTAAAAATAATTTAATAACTAATATCATATTAAATATGACATTATTATAATGATTATAATAATTATGGAACATAAACAGCATTGATTTGTATTATTCAAAAATAACAATTTAAAATATTTTCTATTTTAAATACATTGAAAACTAATATACAAATCATAACAAAGTACTGAAAATCTATAGAGTAAAGTGAATATTATCTACCGACTAACAAATATTGTTTTCTTTATACCGTTTGCCGAATTATTCTGAGAATATATCTTCTTGAGAATTGTTAGCTATTGATTTCATGTCTGTTTTAATTATCGGTTTATACTTATTGAGTTTATTTTAAGTTAATATTAAATTATATTAAATTATTAATATTATATTTATAATATTATTTTATATTAAATATATAAATATACTATATCAACAATTCAATTATTAATAAATTATTAAATAATTATTATTATTATAATAATTATTAAAATTTAATTGTTAAAATTTATTATAAATTCATGACAAATGTATATAATAATTATATTAATTAGTATATTTTGTATAGTGTGATAATGCAATAATTTAATATAACCATTATGATAAAATTCGTTAATTGGGAATATTAAAATAAGTTGAATGAATAAGATAAATTAATTGAATGAAATAATGTTTACGTTGTAAATGAATTAGAAAAATGCTATCAAAAATAATAATCCTAGCGACTAAAAATATGAAATATATCCTATCGAGTAATTTATAATTTAATATTCATATTTTAAATTAAACCAATCTATTTGTTTAAATTGAAATTGTCTCAAAAATAGTATCTCTGATTAAAATAAATATAGTAATATGTAAGATTAATTTGTTTTACTTTGTTAAAAGAATGTTTGTATATTTTATAATAATAATATAAATAGAAAAAATTTGAGTTTTATTTTTTTTATTTAAATCACTTTTCAAATCAATTAAAAAATGTATTATGTATTTTATGCATATATATATAATTAGATTATTATACATCTATTAATTGGGTAGAGTCATAACCTGATTGCAGGATCCAAATTTGAGGAGTGAGTGTAAAGTACGCTGATCCTATATTTATATCAGTGAATAATTACACTAGATATTATCCAACAAACAATTTATTCATAACTTTTTAGAACTTTTAGAACTAATGAGAACTTTTGGGAACTTTGGTTCTCAATAATAGAGTATGGACATCTGTCACATTTAGTATATGTGTATCTATGTGTGTGTATGTATGTCATATACTACACATCGCAAACTACCTAAAATCAGAATATATTATTATTTACATTAAACAATATTATTATAATAATTATACTAAGGAAATTCCTACTTCTATTTTTAATTGTAATGTTCCTTAGTATGTGTAATGTTTCTTAGACCACTTATTTTCTTAAGTTATATCATGGAGGTTATATACACCTCCCTGGTTATATACAACTATCACTTAGTCACTTACTATCGGTAGACTATTGTGATCAGTTGTAAATAAGTATTGTTTCGGGTATTACTTCGTATCAAATCTTTCATTAATACAACATTTTATAAATATTATTTATATCAATTGATCCTTAAGGATCATAATATAATTATTTTCATTTGCATTATATATGTCAATACTCATCGTGTAGTTAATAGGGGTATCACATCAATACCGTTTTTAATTTACTGTTCTTCGATATAAATTAAATTAACAGAATAAACAACTGATTTTTATTTTTATGGATGACAAATTAAAATAGAAATGATCCTATTTTTGACGAGCAGATACATCGAAGGAATAAAATCAAACATTTTTCTACAAATTGATAGCACTACATTATTATTAATTTAAATAAATGTGATATTTATTTTATGAATGACAGTTAAATATAGACGATACGGTATATAAATATATCTGGAAAATATGTGGCGAAATGGTCGAAACATTATTTGTTATTATTATTGTTATTGGTGGAGTCATTTCATCCCATCCAGGAACTTAGATGACGTTTTCACTTATAACCATATATGGCTCTAAGGTCCCTTCGAAGCTGCTCTCATGTTAAGGCATCCATGGTTTTAATGAGAGCAGATATTATTTATACACAAATATATAAGATCATTTCTAAATATTATTGTAAGAACTATTTTAATGGTCCAGACAAGTCTCGAACCCACGTCCTACTGTTTGTGTGTCTGATGCCACCATATACATATATTAATATGATAATTATTATGATGTATTTGTTTTCTATTTGTACGATGCTTTAGAAATATCTGTTTTCATTATTATAACTGTATTATATAACAGTAGCAGTGTCATATTCATCAATTCTTAGAGTATGTATCAGTCGTGCAGTATATAAACTATTTTAAATGTAGTCACTATAGTTGATACCACATTATTTGAATTTATAATTACTTTATTTGTTAAACACTAATTTAATCTTATATCTATAGATAATGTTATAACAATGTAATGCTCTTATGTATTTCTGGTAGAAATAAATACATTTACAAATCTATGAATTGATAGTATTCTTATCATGGAAAGTTAGCATTAATGAGAAGTTGTTTTCTTGAATGCTAATCGTCAAGTTATCATTATTCACATATGTTATTATGCTACTCTATTTTTCGATGAAAGCAATGAAAGCTTCTGTTGCGAGTAATTTGAGTATGATTAAGTAGGCCATGCTATTTAATATATAACAAGTGTAATTCTACTATGAATAGTAATCGGGATAACTGTTAACTTCACTCCGATACATTTGTATCATCAAAATGATCTGGTTTGATGAAAAACAAATTTTTCAAAAGAATTGACAAATTATTTACATTTACAATTAAAAATACTTTAAACACAACATATATTATAGTTATATATCACATATATATAAATATATATATATTATTGTTGTAGTTTATATATACTTATTATTATAGTTAATATATTAACGTGACGGAACATACAGGTATATTTATTATGAGTGAATAAGATCGCGTAAAACATAAAAATGTTTTATAAACAGAATAATAACGTAGTAAAGTTAATAAATAACATTAAATAAACGGTAATCGCATCGTATATAATGGTTTAGACATAGTAGCTATTGATGTGTACACGACGGTGGTCATGATGACTGTGCATTTAGTCTGGAATGTTTTTATTTGTTGAATAAATAAATATAAATATACGCACACGTATATATATGCGTGAATATATACGTAAATCGGATAAAATAATCGGTTAAAACTGGGTTACAATTGGTCTGATTGAATAAATAGCGATACTAAAATCTAAATAACAATTGAACAAGAGTTATAGTTGTGTTTGGCAGTGGTGGAGGGGGCGGGGGCTGGGGCGGGGTGAGCAGGAGACGGTCGACTGGTACTGATACTGTAGAGTAGGTCTTTCGGTGGGTCGATAGTTCGGGGCGGGGAGTTACAAACGATGGTAGGGTTAATGACATCGGAATAGGTCGGTATAGCAGGAGTGTACGTATTTAGTGTGTGTGTATGTGTGCATCTGTGAGAGGAGCGGCCTGTCTTTACCGGAACCACGCGGAACAGTAGGAGAGGGCTTCGCGGCTCAGCGATTGCGATACGCCGACAACGGTGGATGCCAGTTGAGTCGGCCAATCGGAAGCTAGCATCGCTACGGCGACGACTGCGATTGCCGATGCACCAATCAGAAGCAAGTGTTTCTTGTGAGACGACAAGCCGACGGTTTCGTTAGGTTCTGCGTGAGGGGGTTTAGCTATAGATGAGACGAGAGAGAGAGTGTAGTGAGGGATGGGGGGAAGATAAGTGAGGATACCTGAAGGGAGATGGTAAGGGTAAATAGAGGGAGGGGTGGATATAGGCAGGGGTGGATATATGGAGGGGAGGATATATAGAGGGGAGGATAGAGGAAGAGGGTATATAAGGAGGGGAGTATATATGGAGGGTAACAATTTAAATGTGTATAAATGTACAAACTTAATGTAGTTACATTTCCATTCATCATCTTATTCTGTATGTCAGCCACTTTATTCAGAGAAGCAATCTGTTTGTAGGTATTTAATGATATAATAAATATAATTCAATAATAATTATATTTTTTTGATATCACATCACACCACATCACTATTATTTGTAATCTACATTCATTTAAATATAGTGAACACATGATATAAATAAATTTGTTAGAAAATAATAAAGAATGATGGGTCATTACAAGTAGAATGGTCCCAGCATGGCCACCTCCGATGTTGATGACAATTTCACAGATTGAGTATATAGAAGAAATGAATTGTACAAAATTAATTTTCTCAAAAATAAAAAAGAGACCTCTAGAGATATCTGAAAATGTTGACAACAACAAATTATTTATTTCATTTTGAAATATCAATTTTTCAATAATCAATAACTTTGTTGACTATCTGACTTTTATAATTTATTATAAAGTATTATTATAAATTATTATAAATATTATTATCATAAAGTTCTACTTATACTTCAATATGGCATACATATTTTTGATATATTAATAAAATATATAATACATTTATTGGTTCAAAGTTCATTGATTTTAGATTTTTTACACTTTTTTCAATATTTAAATTGTATATAGTAGTTATATAGTATATAGTATTAAATAGTTAAATATTGTAATAAAATTTTCAGATTTAATAGAATATTATATACTTTTTATAAATAATTTTAAAAATTATATAAATATTAATTTTTTTTTAAATAGTTTATATTTCTAATAAAAATTTATAAAAATGCAATAAAATTACATATTTGTGCTCATATATCAACAACAAAATATCTTTTTTTTTTACGAAATATATTTATTTTTATAATCTTATTAATATTCTTTAATTCTATCATGACATAGTTGAAATTATTTACCTAGGTAATTGTTTTTGGAATTTTAGAATGGTATACAAATCTTATCTCTTAATTGTCAATAGAAAGTTATTATAAATATATTTAAAATGTAAATATTTATAATAAACACATATATATTAAAATGCATACCATAATTTATATTTTAATTAAAAAACAAAATAAAAAAATAAAACTTTTTTTTAAATAATTGTTTATTTATATTACATATTTACATATTAATATACATCAATATATTACAATATAATTAAAATAAATGATATCCTATATATATAAAGATAATATAATTAATCAAATGTGAATACATTATTTGAAATTATATATTTATTCAGTATACAAACTCATAAATGATTGAAATTTCAAAAATCACAATCATTAATGTCACCAGATAGTTTTAGAATGAAATAAGTAATCATAGTATATCCTATAATTAGTATATATCATTACTAAGAGTAAAAAATAATAATATAAATATATTGAATATATGAGTTTATGCAGAATGCGTTTATGATATATTTATCTATATAGGTATCATTTAAAAATCAGATGAATATTTTGATATTAAAATAAGGTTTATAAAGAAACTAAACTACCTTTTGTATTCCTGTCCAGGAAGAGGGATTTGTGATGATAATATTTAAAGATTATTTTGTATTATAGAAGCATCTAATATTAATAGTAATTATCAATATACATTTAATATATCTACTATTGATAAAATTAATGATTATGATTTTTGATATTTTAATTAATTTATTAGTTTGTATCCTGAATAAATATATTAATTTAAAAAAATTGTATTCACATTTGTTTAATTATATTATATTTATATAGGATATCATTTATTTTAATATATTTTAATATATTCATGTATATAATATAAATATGTAATATAAATTAAAATTATTTTTACAAGTTTTATTTTATATTTTGTTTAAAAGTATTATTTAATTAAAATATAAATTATGGTATGCATTTTAATATATTCATATATGTGTGTGTGTTATAAATATTTACATTTTAAATATATTTATAACAACTTTTTATGGACAATTATATTAAGAACATAAGATTTGTATACCATTCTTAGCATTTTTCATAACATTTCGTAATAAAATGTTTCACAAACCTTTTTAATATTTATATAATTTGTTTAATTATATGTAAAAAGTATGCAATATTCTATTAAATATGAAAATTGTATTAAAATATTTCAACTATTTAATAGTACTATATATAATCTAATTATTGAAAAAAGTATACAAAATCTAAAATCAATAAACTTTGAACCAATAAATATATTATATAACAAATATTTAAGCCACATTAAAGAATAAAAATGACTTTATTATATTAAAATGTATACAAAATATATATAATGAAACTAGTTATTGATGATTGAAAAATTCATATTTCAAAATAAAATAAATAATTTGTTATTATCTTAATTTTAAAATATCTCTAAATGGCACTTTTTATTTTTTTTAGATTTGTCAACTTTTCTTATACAATAAGTATATTGTTAAATTTTCATCAAAATCAAAGATGATCATGCATGCGGAATTGTTCTAAAATGTGTTGATTTCACTTGGAATGACACTATAGCAAAACTAAATATTAAAATAATAATGACATTTGCGTAAGGAAGATATTATGGCTAGTATTTATGTTAAATAGAGTGCGCTGTTTGGCTACGTCTACCAAACGATGGCAGTTATGGCGTGGGGGGGTGAACCTCGATGTTATCTCCGTGATTGTAAAGATCCCCTCCGTTGGTCGGAGAATTCGTTACGGAGCCGGGCTGCGGTGGTTTCCAGGCGTGCGACCTCATCACGACCCCCGTTACATCGACGTCGCTGGACGAGGCGGAAACGGCTGGTAGCTCGGGTGAGTTGACATCTTCCACAGCCGCGGTCGTGGTGGAGGAGGTGGAGGGGGCGGCGACGGTGTAGTTAAGTTCTACGTCGACGCCCCTTTCTCTGTAGGACGACTGCGGCGGCGGGGGTGGGGTAGAAGTAGCTCCGTTGACGACGATCGCCGGGATGGGGCTCATCGACTCGCAGATCGGAACTGTTCGAGGAGGTGGAGACGAGCGATGTGTTAGTGAACAGTTTAGAACGCGATGAAAGTTGCGTTACATTAAGTCGGATGACTATTACCTATTTGTGGCCTAGTCGTTTAGCGATTATGAGGAAATGTCGGTATCGTTCGGATGTATTAAACGAAGGCGTGACAATAGTTACATAATAATGAATAACATAAATAGAACTATAATTAGGTAATCCATTGAAAGGATATTGCAGTTAGCAGAAATCATGTACATTTACCATAGACATAAGGAAAGTGGACCAGTGTAATTGACGCACGTAAAAGGCTTTTACAAAATGTCATCAGTGATTTTGATTAGATATTAGTTATATTATATATGTCGATATTAAAACAGTAGGATTTTCATAGAAATAGATAGAAGTGACTTTTATCTATATATATATATATATATGGATGTAGATTATAAATATTAATAAAATAGTATGATATCTTCAATTTATATACACACAATTATGAGGAATGTTGATAAGTTGTATTTAAATATATAATTTTATTTTTAGTACATTTAATAATGATCGTAATTATCAACATATATGTGTATAAATAAATAATAGATATTTAGTAGTGGGTTTCGACTTCAGCGCCTCTATCGTAAAGTGCCAAACACTACATTCAATTGCACATGTCCACTTTCTCACCACATCGATAGCGTTTACATGTAATAGATAGGATATATGCAGTAGCACTACAAATGTAACAGTTGCGTTCACAATTAGAGTGTTGCTAACTAATGTAAACTATAAACTAGATCTATAGAACAATACACTCGAGAGAGAGAGGTTTAGGTGTATGATTCATTATAACTATATATAATGTATATATAAAATAAATATATATTTTATAATCGCTATTTTATATATGACTAAATATACACAATAGAATAAGATTTCTTTGATTTATAGATATATATATATATCTTAGTATTATATCAAAAAACAATTAGATTATATCATAAATTGATATCGCTGTTACATTTGGAATACAAGTAAATATGAGAATAATTATTCTGAAATAAAATAATTTGAAAAAATAGCACAATACAATCATTAATTCTTATAAATTATTATGAGTATATATATATAATACATTTAATAATGCTATACATTAAAGTGTATAAGTGACAAAATAAAAATCTAAGGTGAATAAAAATTCTCACTAAAATTTATTTAAAAAAAGCTTATTGGGTATACATATCACCTATACCAAATAGTAAAAATAGTTAAAAAAATGTTATTGTTATTTTGGTGGAGATATTTCATCATATCCAGGAACTTAGATAAAGTTTTCACTTATAACCATATATGGCTCTAATGTCCCTTTGAAGCCGCACTCATGTTAATGCATCCATGGTTTTAACAAGAGCCGATCATTTATTTATATACAATTATATAAGATCACTTCTAAATAGTATTTTAATACCTATTATAATAGTTACAAATATGCCCGATAAGGGACTCGATACATTATCCTCAGATTAAAAGTCTGATGCTCTACCGACTGAGCTACATAAAATAAAAATATAGAATAACAAATAAAAGGTTTTTAACTTTTTGAAAATCTGTCGTATAAATATTATAAAATTATACTAAACATAAAGATATTAAATAAACGATAATTCAAAAAATATAAATTATTATTATAATTATTTCTTATAAAACATTACTTTTAGAGTACAAATAAACCACATTTCAACTTGAAATTTTCACATAATATAAATAACACATAACTTAATCCGAATTGTTAAAAATTAAAATTGAAAACTCGTAAAAAAAATAAATTTGAGATAACTGCGATATCATCTTAAATCGAACACGCGAGTTTAATTAGATATAGAATATAGGGCGGGGTGGGTGGGGTGGGGTGGGGTGTGGTAGGGTATGGAAGCTCGCGATCGGTGGACTACCTTCGTCGTCGTCGTCTTGTTCATTTTCTTCGACCTCGGCGATGGTTTCCTCACTATAGGTCGGAGTGCAGAGTTCAGCCATGACGGGACCTCCTCTACTGTTGTTGCTCGACTCTATCACCGCTGACACCATGTTTATCATGGACATAGCCCCCGCGCCTCCACCGATCTCCGTTGATGTACCCGCTGCTATTGGAGAGGTAGGCGATGTACACGTATGTGTGTGTGTGAGATTATGTGTGTAAATAAGTATATATTACGCACACATATATATGTATATATTACACACATATATATATGTATATATTACACACATATATATATGTATATATTACGCACACATATATATGTATATATATATATATATATATATCATACTGGGCGATATCAATAGTAAAATCTACGTCTTAATTTAAAGACCTTTAGAAGTAAAAATAAATTTAATATATTTTAATTCATCATATTATAAATAAAAAAACTTCAGGTAAATGATTATTATTTAGATATTAACATTAAGTTAATTCAAGAGTCCGAAATAAAAGATGTTTGTGAAATATAAAAAGAGAACTTTGTCAACACTATTCGAAATCACTCGACTTCTCGCGATAATAACGATATGACCTATTGACCCCGCCCCCGCGAATACTAACGATCGTGCAGCATGATGGGCAGTGTAGTCGAATGGGAGATCATGGAATGAGGTAGACTGGCGTTAGAGTTCTGCCTGCAAAGATCATACAGGAAGTGGGCGTTAGTCGTAACGAAGATAAGATATACTCGCGGCTCGCGGATCTTATTTTAGCTGCCGACGAAACATAAACAATTATTTGGTTAACATAACATATGATTATCTATAGTTATCATGATTAAATGTATGATCATTGCTGTGAAAAATGTAATCGGTAGTATGCAGTGCCTTTTAAAAGGATTTGAAAGTGAGGTAAAGATTCAAAAAGTACATAAAATACATCTACTGGTTTATAATAAACAAATAGGATTATAGGATTATGATATAATTGATTATGAAAAAATAAAATAAAAATTTTGTGGGCACAAATTTAAAAGTAGGGGGTAAAAAATAATAGTGAGGCAATTTCCCACAAAATACTCGCTAAAAAGAGCACTGGTTGAACTCGTAGAGTTGTCAGCCAAAGAATGGTACGAGGAATGTATCTACGTTGTGCATTCAACAGTACAGCGATACTGTACTGGGCCTATAAGGGCCCGATATGGGCGTGGAGACATGGGGGTGTGTGTAGATATAGGCATGGGGGTGTGTGTTATCATGTGGGCATGTACGCATAGGTATGTCGGGTAGGCCTCAAGTAGAAATACACTACTTTAAAATGTTCATAAGAAGCAAACGTCAACATGACCCTATGAGTGTAATAAGCATTATAGTTAAAAATGCATCAATTATTAAACTATCAACAACAATTTTAATTTCAACATGGTAAGAATATGATTCTTTAACATGCAGATATATAAATAATAAGTAAGAATTTTGTTTCCATAGTTCAATCTTATTATCGATTTATTATATTATTGGATGGTTTCACCTAGTATGATACAATTATATAATTATAATATATAATTGCATTCCTAGAAATAATAAATGTTTAGCTAAACAAAAGTATATAATTATTATTAAAGATAATGGTATTATTATACTAAATTATAAAAATAGTTTAAATATATATAACATATTATATATATATATATATATATATATATATATATATATTAATATATTATTATATATTCTTAATAAACTTATAGAGAAATATAATATTTAACATCATATATCATAAATTTATAAAAAAAATTTATGAAATATTTAATTATTAATCTTAATATATAAAATAATTAAAAATAAAAATGACTAATTATTTTATTATTTTTATTTAATTACTTTAATGGTATATATGTTGATCAAAATTTAAAATACTAATTATCGAAATCCGAATATTATTTCTAAATTTAATTATATAAATAGTGAATGTTGATAAAAAAAATGTACACTTTATTTACTAATATCTATAATTTATTATTATTGTGAGTGTTATTATTTAATCATTATTAATTCATAATTATTGAATTATAAAAGTATATGTTACTTAAAGAATATTAGTAAGAGTTAAAAAATTATATATTTTTAAATTAATATAATTTTTTTGATAAGCTTCTTAAATCCATAAGCCGATTGATCTTTTAAAAATCCTTCTCTGGCTCTCTCTTAATTCGATCGAAACATTTATATTGGCATTTACGAGAATAAACATCAAATAATATATTATTTTATATTGTGTTATTTTTTATCAAGTTATAATTTGAAATTGTCATATATTATTTAAATTATCATATACTTTTTAAGTTTAATAATTGCTTTTATCCAGAATGATTTTTATGGATATAGCAGGTATTGATGCAGATTTCCATATTTATAAAACTTCATTAATCATATTTTCGATCGATAATTTATAAATATGCATAAAAAATATTTATACAAATCAATAAATGTAGCCAGTGTTATTAGTCATCATACTAAAACCATATTCCCTTTTAAAATGTGTTAAGTCTCGTGAATCCATTGTTTTAATGTAAAATAATATAAAATTATATTAAAAATAATAGAAAAATAAATATAAACAATCAACTGCGGGTGATGACCCTGTCATGCGCAATTGATTCATTATTTGTGAAGATTTGATTATTATTTTCATAAACATATAATTTAAAGCAGTAATGGAGACCAAAATTAAGCAATACAAAATAAACAAATGTACAAATAAGTTAAACTATAAAATCTATATGATGTTCATTGCTTGCCTATATTAGTTTGTCACCATCCGGCCTAATATGGATGTGTGAACATAGGTATGTGGGTATGTGTGAACATAGGTATGTGGGTATGTGTAAACATAAGTATGTGGGTATGTGTGAACATAGGTATGTGGGTATGTGTGAACATAGGTATGTGGGTATGTGTGAACATAGGTATGTGGGTATGTGTGAACATAGGTATGTGGGTATGTGTGAACATAGGTATGTGGGTATGTGTGAACATAGGTATGTGGGTATGTGTGAACATAGGTATGTGGTCATGTGTGAACATAAGCATAAGGGTATGTGTGAACATAGGTATGTGGGTATGTGTGAACATAGGTATGTGGGTATGTGTGAACATAGGTATGTGGGTATGTGTGAACATAGGTATGTGGTCATGTGTGAACATAAGCATAAGGGTATGTGTGAACATGTGTATTACCTTGCGAACATAGGTCCTTTACGATTGATGCGGGAACTATCGAGATATACTTCGTTCTGACATCTTCCACTGTATAGGGGAGATTAGAGATTACCGCTAGGCTAGTAAGTCAAACATCGTAATAGATTCGGGTATATCATTATTATATTATTATTGATATTATTATTATTATTATTATTATTATTATTATTATTAATTTAATTATAATTATATAAATTATGATTTATAAGTAATGTGAAGGCTCTAAAGGAGATAGGGAACACATGTAGTAGATAGGGAAAGTACACATTTATAGAACTCTCTAGAACTATGAATATGTGATATGTGTTCACTTATGTTTAAATCTATCATTTTAATATTTTGTATATGTATTAGGGATGTAAATGAATACGAATAACGAATATACGAATTGAAGCTTTTTCAATTTGAACCCGAATTGAAGCTTTCAAAATTATTAAAAACCGAATACGAATACGAATTGAATAATTTGTTGAACGAATACGAATAATTTGTAAATATTCGTATTCATTTATATTAAAAGTTAAATTGTATTTGCGTATTTTAAATTTGGTTGTGTATTTTATAAATTAATTATAAATATCCTAGCGGATAACTATTAATTTAAGTTATGCCCCTTGAACTCATTCCCGTTACTTTGTTGCTGTCATTTCATCAAAATAGAGCGTCATTACGTACAAATCTTTTCAAAATGTCTCAGGTAAGCTAATTAGTTATATATAAATTTATAAAAACATTATAATATCTCATAATATAATAATTAATAAGAGTATGTATTTATATACTTATAGGTATAGCAATGAAATTGGTAAAAAGTCTAATTGTTTGTCAGTTGATAAATATGACTTTATATTTTCAAAATATCTAATTTTCAAACTCTCGTAAAATAGTGAATAATTAATAATTATACTCCATTCAAATTGCTTTATAATTAGTACAATATTCTCTACGAATTTTATAAAAGTAACTACGAAAATTTAGTGGTTTATTTTTTTATTTCAAAATTTACATTGAAGCCATGTGCGATTTTAATAAATTATTTATTTTAAAATAAATATATATTTGATATTATTATTTATATACCTATATACAATGTATATTATACATTATTACATTATATATATTATTAGTTATATAATTATTATAAGTATAGAAATGAAATTAAAAAAAAGTCTAATTGTTTGTCAGTTAAATATGATATTTTATATTTTCAAAATATGTAATTTTCAAACTCTCGTAAAATAGTGAATAATTAATATTTATACTCCATTCAAATTGATTTATAATTAGTATAATATTCTCTACGTATTGAATAAGAGGAATTAGAAAATGTAGGAATTAGAAATATAAAACATACACTACTATTTAATAGTTTAATATATCTAAAATAATAATATTATTTAAACATATATATTAAAAAGTATATTAAACTATTAAATAGTAGTGTATTTTTATATTTCTAATTCCTAAATTTTCTAATTCCTCTTATACAATACGTAGAGAATATTATACTAATTATAAATCAATTTGAATGGAGTATAAATATTAATTATTCACTATTTTACGAGAGTTTGAAAATTACATATTTTGAAAATATAAAATATCATATTTAACTGACAAACAATTAGACTTTTTTTTAATTTCATTTCTATACTTATAATAATTATATAACTAATAATATATATAATGTAATAATGTATATAGGTATATAAATAATAATATCAAATATATATTTATTTTAAAATAAATAATTTATTAAAATCGCACATGGCTTCAATGTAAATTTTGAAATAAAAAAATAAACCACTAAATTTTCGTAGTTACTTTTATAAAATTCGTAGAGAATATTGTACTAATTATAAAGCAATTTGAATGGAGTATAATTATTAATTATTCACTATTTTACGAGAGTTTGAAAATTAGATATTTTGAAAATATAAAGTCATATTTATCAACTGACAAACAATTAGACTTTTTACCAATTTCATTGCTATACCTATAAGTATATAAATACATACTCTTATTAATTATTATATTATGAGATATTATAATGTTTTTATAAATTTATATATAACTAATTAGCTTACCTGAGACATTTTGAAAAGATTTGTACGTAATGACGCTCTATTTTGATGAAATGACAGCAACAAAGTAACGGGAATGAGTTCAAGGGGCATAACTTAAATTAATAGTTATCCGCTAGGATATTTATAATTAATTTATAAAATTAAACTAATTGAATATGATATGTATTAGACTGTTGCTGGAATTATATTATCAAGTAAACGTAATAGGTTATCTGATTATAATGTAGATGAGTTAATATTTTTAACATAATAAATGTATTTCTTAATAATTATATGATTAATATGTTAGGATTATTAAATGCATCGAATATTAGAATTTTTAAACAAATCTAATATGAAACAAATATTAGAATATTTAAAAAAATCAAATATGAAATGAATATTTGAATTTTAAAACGAATCGTATATGAAACGAATATTAAAATTTTTAAATGAAACTAATATTTAAATTTTTAAACAAATCGAATATGAAACGAATATTTGAATTTTAAAACGAATATTCAAATTTTTAAACGAATCGAATATGAAACGAATGTTAACATTTTTAATGAATCGAATATGAAACGAATAATTGAATTTTTAAACGAATCGAATATGAAACGAATGTTAAAATTTTTAACGAATCGAATATGAAACGAATAATTGAATTTTTAAACGAATCGAATATGAAACGAATAATTGAATTTTTAAACGAATCGAATCGAATTCCTATATAGCTATTCATTTACATCCCTAATATGTATATGTTTTATAATTGAAACCGATATGAACAAATTACTTTTATATTATTTTTAATTGGTAAATTTTAAAGGATATGTTTTATGGGGGCGTGTTGAAGGAAATTTGTTATAACATTTTAATTATCATATAAATATATAAATTAAAATTTTCAAAATGTAAATACTGATAATATTCCCACATAAAAAATGAAAATTGTAAACAAAAAATTAGCAATAATAAGACTTTTTTAATAGTAGATTATTATTAGTATTAGGTTAAATCAAAATACTGAGAAATCATATTTAAAGTATAGTAAAATATTTCAACAGAAATTTATTATAAATGAAATAAAAATACAACTAATAATATATATATATATATATCACTATAAATTTGTTAATCAAAACAAGTATTATATAATAAAATGCTTATATACAACAAATACAAGTATATATAAGTATATATAAATAAATTTATAGAATTTGTATATATATATGTCAAATATTTTTAAATTCAAATACCTTTTTCACAAAAAATCAAATACAAATCTAAATAAAATAAAAGTAAAATAAAATACAAATATAGAACATTGGGGTTAAATAGTTTTGGACGATTAAATTAGGAATTATTAGCTACATATTTAGGAAGACTTTAAATAATATTTAAATAACATTATTTATATTAAAACAATTATTAACAAAGGTGTATATACTATTAGTCTTTATCAATGATGATGATGATGATGATGATGATGTATTAAACACAATACTATAATACCGAATGCTATTCTCAAATGTTTAGATAAACAATTATATTAAAACGAATGATAAATAAATAAATATATATAATAAAAATAAAAAAATGGAATAATAAATATTATATAATTAATTGTTGTAAGTAAATCAATATACTAACTTTTTTTAATAACTATTTAATAACTATACAATAATTATTTTTTATTGATTACATAGGTAAATATTCAAATAATACATATGTATTTTATATGAGATGAATAGTAAAGTAATCTACTGCGAATCTAAAAGTAATGTGTGATGTCTTAATGTATTTATACTAAATGCATAGTTTTAAAATTGAACTTACATGAAATATTATTTCTTTAAAAATAAAATACGTATGCAATTTATATAAATAAATACACTAAATGACATGATAGTAACCGGATTGAGAGATTTACATTCATAAGGTATTATATTATTTAAAAACAACTCAAATAAATCTCAAATAAAAATGTCTGAAATACCATATTATACTACTATAATAGTAGTACTATTAATGCAATTAAGAATAGCTATTACAAAATAGTAATGTTAAATGTTAAAAGTATGATATACTTTTATAATATCTGAGTATATATTATTTGTATACTATAAACTATATAATATATATTAATATATTTCATATATCTTTGATATTATTAAGTACAAATAAAATATATTTATTACATTAACTAAACCATGATAACATGCATCAACCTAAATACGTTTACTAATAATAATATTATTACTACAATGACACTATTTATCTATAACATAAAGTTATCCAGAATTACTTAGCAAGTCGTCCTAGATTAATTTGATCTTCATCATATATACAATAAAATTATATTTATATTAATCAATCTATTCAATTAAAAATAGTTGTTAGTATTATAATATTGATAAATGCTAATAGTACAGCTAACTATACATATTTACTAACAATAGTATTAATATTATGTTATTTAACAATACTTTAAAGTTTAAACCTCAAAAAATACTTTATTATATTTTTATTCTTTTGATATATTTATATAAATTAAAATAAATATTATTATTCATATTAAACCTAAAAGATTTCCTATATAAAATAAACTGTTGATCTTTTACATTAATAAATATATTAACTTTATTAAAGTTCTTTATAAAATGTTTGTTCAATTTAAATAATAATTAAATATATTTGTAGTGAATTTGACGCTATATTTGATAAAATATACCAAATAAAAATACAAATACACCAAATTAGCGTATTTAAATAAAATATGTATTTGACTCCATCCTTGATATATATATAAAATATAACATAAATATTTTTTATAATTAATTTAAATACAAGGGGTTATTAAAGATTTGGGTTGATTTAACTTAGTTATATAGCAATTGAGCTATCATTTTTCGAGGAATAGATAAAGGTGTACTTTTGCCCCTCCTCGATGGTAAACCTAATATAAACTTAATTAACTCCGAATGTCCCCTATCTAATGCGTTGTTAATCAAGAGTCGAGTGTGGTCATGTAAGCCGTTGATTACCCGCTAGGGCATTACTAAATATCACATTTAATATCATATGATAACGTCGTAAACAAATTTTTACGAATAGTATTAATCGTAATATTTAAAATAATTAATTATCGTATTATTTCTTTTGAATAACTATAAGTATATTTACTAGGATCACATTTTAGAACGCTTATTATTGAGATGCTTAACGCAGGCGTAGTAGACAAACCTGAACCTGAACTTTGCTCCGCGAGAGAAGAAGCCACCTCCCGATATCACCTTCGGTACGTTATCTGAGTTCTGTAGTCTGTGTGAGTGTGAGTGACAGTTGTTGCAATGATGACTCACAATCGATACATAGGTTTAGTAGAAGTACAACCCATAGGTTAGCCTTCATAGATAGATTGATAGATAGATAATAGTTTATTGAATGGATTCAAAACGATGGGTAACAATAAATAATAATGACAGAAATGTATAAAGAATAGTAAACAAATATGAATAAGTTGTCTTTACACACAGAAAATGATGATTAACTATGTCTACGCGAGGTTCGAGTGAGACGACGAAGCTTGCAGTAAACGCTATATTTGCTATTAATTAGATTCATAAATTCAAAAAAGGTAGCGAGAAGTTAATATTTATATAAATCATTAATTATAATTAATCTATAATTATAGAAACTAATTATAGAGGAAATATTTAAATAAATCATTAATTGGATAGGAAACTATAATAAGCTCAAATTTGGAAACATATAAAATAATGAACACGCACACACACGCGCGGGGAAGGGCGTGTGCAACGGTAAGGTATGGTAAGGTATGGTTACATGGTAAGGTATGGTAAGGTATGGTTACATGGTAAGGTATGGTAAGGTATGGTTACATGGTAAGGTATGGTAAGGTATGGTTACATGGTAAGGTATGGTAAGGTATGGTTACATGGTAAGGTATGGTAAGGTATGGTTACACGGTAAGGTATGGTAAGGTATGGTTACATGGTAAGGTATGGTAAGGTATGGTTACACGGTAAGGTATGGTAAGGTATGGTAAGGTATGGTTACATGGTAAGGTTACAAGGTTACACGGTAAGGTTACAAGGTTACATGGTAAGGTATGGTAAGGTATGGTTACATGGTAAGGTATGGTAAGGTATGGTTACATGGTAAGGTATGGTAAGGTATGGTTACATGGTAAGGTATGGTAAGGTATGGTTACACGGTAAGGTATGGTAAGGTATGGTTACATGGTAAGGTATGGTAAGGTATGGTTACACGGTAAGGTATGGTAAGGTATGGTTACATGGTAAGGTATGGTAAGGTATGGTTACATGGTAAGGTATGGTAAGGTATGGTTACATGGTAAGGTATGGTAAGGTATGGTTACACGGTAAGGTATGGTAAGGTATGGTAAGGTATGGTTACATGGTAAGGTTACAAGGTTACACGGTAAGGTTACAAGGTTACATGGTAAGGTTACAAGGTTACATGGTAAGGTTACAAGGTTACACGGTAAGGTTACAAGGTTACATGGTAAGGTTACAAGGTTACACGGTAAGGTTACAAGGTTACATGGTAAGGTTACAAGGTTACACGGTAAGGTTACAAGGTTACATTGTAAGGTTACAAGGTTACACGGTAAGGTTACAAGGTTACATGGTAAGGTTACAAGGTTACATGGTAAGGTTACAAGGTTACACGGTAAGGTTACAAGGTTACATGGTAAGGTTACAAGGTTACACGGTAAGGTTACAAGGTTACATGGTAAGGTTACAAGGTTACATGGTAAGGTTACAAGGTTACACGGTAAGGTTACAAGGTTACAACAGTGAGGTGGTGATACGTACGTGAAGAAGTATTTCTGTTCGTTGGCACATTTCCACAGGTGTTT
Organism: Osedax fenrisi; assembly: GCA_964019155.1. Taxonomy (NCBI): domain Eukaryota; kingdom Metazoa; phylum Annelida; class Polychaeta; order Sabellida; family Siboglinidae; genus Osedax; species Osedax fenrisi. Next base: position 78,325,433 of record OZ025239.1, read on the forward strand.
ACAGGCCTGGTACGATGAACACTTGAACCCGCAGGCATGCTTTTTCTGGGGTGGCGGGGTGGGGTGTTAATTAATACGGTATACGCGGGGGCGGGGCGGGGGTAAGAGCCACTCAGTTACTAGTGGCTACATCTAGAGAGTGTGTCGCGGTGTAGCGGGTGTAACGTGATCAAACCACAGGTGTGTGCGGGTGTGTATGTGTGCGCATACATACTAGCGTGTGTGCGCGTACATATACTCGGTATCGCGGGGAAGTACACACTGCAAAGCTGAATAATAATATATATATATATATAATTTACTATTAATAGATTACGTGGAATAACTCGATGGCGCGGGAAGAAACTCGGAAAGATATTCGATGTAGGAATGATCTCTAAAGAAAAGTATGGTGGCCTAGGCAAACGGGAGAATGTATGGGGCTGGCGGGTGTGGGTGTGATGGGGTTGGCGGTGGTGATGGTGGGGGTGGAATACCATTCCTTGTCGGGTGGTGCCGAGTAAGCCGAGCCCTCTCTGGGTGTCCGAGGCGATGATGCAGCGATTAATACGGTAGTTTATTACTTAAGGTAGTGAGGGGCAAACTGCGAGCGTTACTGTAGTCACGGTAACGCTCGTAATAGGGTGAGGGTGAGGGTTATTAGTGGGGTCGCTGTTAGCCGGTAAGGTTGTAGGAATTAATGCGGTGGTTTCAACGACGAACATAAGAAAAAGATAAATATAATTACGTTGCTACAACGATTAGGTTGACTATGATGAGATAATGAAGATAGAGAGAGATAGGAGAATAGGATTGGCTATAGATTTATGTATGATAAATGTAGGACATACAGACAACAATAAGCTATAAGATGAGGCCACACTTGTGAATGTTTGCCACTAGTTGTGACAATAATCACTTTTGGTGACGGATTAAACATTTCAGATATTTGTGTGGAATATTAGCAAAGGCAGTTTTTTATGGAATATTCGCCTGTAGTGAGACCTGCCAAGTTAACACTACTAATGAGACTGCAGTTACTGTTGTGTGTTAACATATCGCAAACTACAACATACAAGGAGAGAGTTACCTAAGTTAAATATTTGCCTCCACCAACCTAGGAGAATTGTAGATATGCGTACATTGAGCGATGATTAGGTAGATGTACGCGCACAGTTACCATGGAAACATAGGCTATTCAGGTGTATGTTACGAGATTGAAAGCGGATACATGTGATCGTACAGAAATACAGTTGTTTAGATAAAAGTCAATGTGATTATAGAACAAATACTTAATAAGCGATATTTAAGGTTTAGATAAATAAGATTATGCTACCTATTTGTAAAGTATTAAATTAGTTAATTGAGAAACTTATCAAAAGTTTAGTCGAGAGATTTAGTTTCATATGTTGAAACATATATTGTAAGAGTTTTATTTTCTATTATTGATAATTTAATAAAATAATATTTAATTTATAAAAATGTAATCATAAAATGTAAGCTTTATGTGTGTTATTTGTAATAAATGAAGTTTCTACAAAAAGTATACATTAGGAATAAAGCATCATATTTTACATGTGTAAATTATTAGTAAAATAATAACAATAATCATGCCACATTAGTTACTGTAGGCTAGTATATATTAGCATAGATTAGGTCTTATTTATAATCTGAAACAAGTAATCAATATATGTATGTTGTATTATATAATGTATTATATTGTATGATGCTATTTTCTATATAAAATTATAATAGCAGATTAGGCAAACAACAATAATAATGATAATATGAGTATTAGGTTGTTGTTGTTGTAATATGTATATATATATATATATAAGAAATAGGATCTAACTATAGTGGTATATACTAGCTAAAATAATCAATTATTATATCATTAGTAATACCTATAAATAGAATATTATCATTATATTATGTCATTAATGACTGGATGATGTAACTATTACTATCACAATCATGATTGTACTGTAGTAACACAGTATTTATTGTTTATTATATAATCCATGAATAATATAAATGAAAATGAATAATTATATAAATTTGATGCACATTTAAATTTATTAAAAGTTAATTATATACTTTATATTCTATAGTATTTACTATTTAAATGTACATGAAAATCATGTTTAATATCATTAAATCTAACTAAAAACATTGATAATAAAAACATTCAAAGTTTAAAATTATATATATAATCTGATATTTGATGAAGTTACATAATATTTTAAGTGAAGTTATATAATTTTATATAATAGGATATAATATGCATAGCATATTTTATATATTGCTCATAATACTTTGACCTAATTAAAAGAGTTCCTATATTTCAATACGGACATACAAATTATTAAAACATACTAATTGATTACAAATGGAACACTAATGTTTATTCACGAGCCCACATCGTAATAACCCTACCACCGCTACCACTGCTGATATCAAGCACACTAGAAATCAACGATCGTCAGAAATTCCTCAAAACAAACTATATCGGTTTATACAAAACCGATATATAGTTGATTACTTTTTTAACTATAGGACACAGATGCCATACGTTGATGTTAGATATTGTTACGTGTTCTAATATACATGTATATTAACACATTATTTCTAATAATACCACGTTTATAATACATAGATTAATTAAAATAAAGAGAGTTTCTTAAAGAGAGTTTATAAGCGATAGGTATACGATACATTCAGGTTAGGGTATCTAGCGCACGCTAATAATAGAGAAGGGGGCGGGGGGGGGGGCATGACGAGGGGTTGATTATGCTATATAGGGAAAGGGTTAGATATGCTGCATATGTTTGAAGGGTGGGAGGGAATGATGAAGGGTTAGATATGCGATATAGGGAAGGGGTGTGGGTATGTGAGGGGTTAGATTTGGGCTATATAAGGGGTAGGTGGGATGCGCTATATAGGGGGCGCTACCTGTTGTAGTGTGATGTGAACGATGAACATCTTGCCTTCGAAAGCAAGCCGAGTTATATTGCACCTGTGTGTGTGTGTAGGTGTGTAGTAGTAGTGGTAGTAGTGGTGATAGTGAGAGATTGTGTGTATGGTAATAGATAATACTTGTGATTTAATATATTACTTAATAAGTGAGGACGTGTGAGAGAGTAGTCTTATGGTATACACGCATACAGGCATACACACACACACACAAATACACACACATACATGTACACACACGCACACCTACACACAACACACACACACATACAAACATACACATGCACACACATATGTACCTACAAGCGTACACTAAGCAGGTTCAATAGAATGCAATATATGAACAATAAACATGTAACATATATTTTCACCTAGGTGTATATTTAATTTTAATAATTGTGAATGTTATTTTTATATAAATCAATTATAATTGTTAGGCTACTAAGAGATAATTTAACTTAGAATTCATAGGACATTGTTAATGGTGTAGATATTAATTATATATCAACTGTATTTTTTTAAATATTTATAAGATAGCAACCATACACTATTTAGTAGAGGATCTATATATGGTTATTATATAATAACAAGTGTATTATGATAATAAATAATTATAAATTCTGTGAAATATATATATATATATATATATATATAATTAAAAATTATACATATTTTAAAATATAAATTGTTATTGAAAAGTATATTCCTAGAAATATATATATATTAATAAAAATAAATATATATATTTCTAGGAATGTACTTTACAATAACAATTTATATTTAAATTATATTTTTTTTTAAATTATTCTATATTTACAAATCATTTTCCCAAAGTTAACATATACATAAATGTATAATGTATATCTATAATATATAGATACCAATGGTATCATACCATTATTTAAAAAAAAAATTGGTAATGAAAAAAATGAATCAACAATAATTTTAAATGCTGTAAAAACAAATTGTCATGTTTTATGTAACTAGATGGGAAATTAAGGTAAATGTGAAATTGTCAAATGGTATCAATCGAATCGTTTTTTCATATTTTTTAAAGGATTTATTTATATACATTATATAATGCGATAGATACCAATTTTGCAATTCTATACTAATTATTTATGTGCTTATAAAATGTTAAAAATGATTTACTTTTGATACACTATTATAATTATCTACCGATATATGTATGTTGTATAGTATTACGTTATTGAGGATCCAGCTCAGCATGCACATACATACAAACACACACACATACACACATGCACAAGTACACACACCAATACTAACCATTTAAATAGATTGGTACGTTTACTGCCGTGGTATGTGACAATACCGAGATGAGTGACACCTAGGTACATGTCCGTTCCCTTCTGTTGCTGTGTACACAGTCATTGATTAGTGGGGCTGTGACGACATGCATCGCTAATCATATTATCACTGTATTATCATATTATTTATAGACATTACTCGCTAACATTAGTCGCTGACATTAATCCTTGACATTTATCATTGACATTATTTAACAACATTAATTAGCGATGTTAATCAGTAATCTATTGCGAAGTTTAATCTATTGTCTTACTGAGAACGATTGTAATCACATCCAACTATAGTCTCTTGACATTACTATGTAGAACTTACTTATGGCATTATTGTATAATTAATACAATTATATGTATGTATGTGTGTATGTATGTATGTATGTATGTATGTATGTATATATATATATATATATATATATATATATAATATTATAATTATTTATATTTATTATTGTTTGCCTATAATATTAAGATAACAATATTGGCGATTTATTTATTATATAAATATTATATGTATATATATATATATGTATACAGACCGTTAATTTAATAAGCTGTTCATAGAATATAAAATATCAGTGACAATTTTGTAAATATTTGTAATGATTTATACATTGATATAACAATCACTGTGATGATCAGGATATTCTACGTTTAATAAATCTACTTATACATATACAAACATATGTATACACACATACATTAAAATATTTAGGAAATGAAGAAGTTAAAAGTATTCAAATTATAACCTATGTACGTACATGATAGCTATATGATGTAGCAATGCAATGATAAATGAATATCATTCATGATTTAATCATTTTTAATTCGTATTAGTGCAAAACAATTAAATAGAGTATGCATGTGCAACATTGTGTATGAATATATAATATATATTCTAGATTCTATATAAATATTCTATATAAATTTGGAACTTATTATATTCTATCATATTTATAATTTTATTATAAAATATAGCTTAGTAATAGGTATCATCAACTTATTGATATAAATATATACCATCTAATAAAAATTGCTATTTTTATATGGAATTTATTGAATGAAATATTAAACTGTACTATTCATTATTGATTGCCATAGTAAGATAATAATATTGGTAATATATATATATATAATAATATATATAATAAATATATATAATAAATATATATAAGAATGTGTTGATTTTTTAGTAATTATCCAAAAAAGTAATATATTGAATAAAATAGGTAAACTGTAATATGAATGCATTAAACATGAACTCAAACAGTGTAAAATGTACGTATATAATGTACATGTGGAATTGTATATGTGTTTATGTACTATTTCATAAGAAATCTACATTCTCGCATATATACTTAGTTATACAAAAAATGTTGCGAAGCAAAGATATAACACACGTTATATATGCACAGTACTTAATAACTACTCTCTGCCGCTGCTAGCAGTAGTATCGAATCACTGACATAAATTTAGGTTCGGCGCGGTTTTCATACAACAATGTTTTCATTGTTCTATTAAATTACATGCAATATAAATTAGCTTTTACTCACCTCATAGATATGTATAGCATTTAAAACCTACATATTCTATTGCTTTGTTACATATTAGTAATGAACACTTAGTTTTCATTATATAAATAATAATTTAAAACATATTATTTTACATTTTAAAAGTGTAAAGTTTGATACGAATTTACATTATAAACAATGCATAGTTTCGAAAATTGAACCTATATAGGTGGCGCTGTTCATTATGGCGTACAAAATAGAACTACACGATTTCGCGACAGTATTATATCTTAACTTAGACAACTATTTGATATTAGTGTACATTGGTCCACCTAAACCATCAACACATCAGCACAAACCTTCACAGGATGAGGATCAATGCCGTACGTATCCAATTGACTAGCTTTCTTTAAGAAATTCTCCTCCGCGATAGAAGGAACCTGACCCCTATACAAAGTAGTGGTCAGTGTAGTAGTGGGCAGTGTAGTGGTAGTCAATATAGTAGTGGTCAGTGTAGTGGTCAGTGTAGTGGTAGTGGTCTGTGTATTGGTAGTGGTCAGTGTAGTAGTGGTCAGTGTAGTAGTGGTCAGTATATTGGTAGTGGTCAGTGTAGTAGTGGTCAGTGTAGTGGTAGTCAGTGTAGTAGTAGTGGTCAGTGTAGTAGTGGTCAGTAGTAGTGGTCAGTGTAGTAGTAGTGGTCAGTGTAGTAGTGGTCAGTGTAGTAGTGGTCAGTGTAGTGGGCAGTGTAGTGGGCAATGTAGTGGTAGTATTAGGGTGTGATTAGTGTAGCAGGAAAGTTGATACATTACGTAGATATAACAGTTCAGCTATCCATGCTACAATAGTGACACCCTTAGTCATCAATGTAGTGGTTAGTTTAGTGGTCAGTGTGGTGGTCAGTTAAAGTCGACTTTAATCGCGCGAGTTCAACATGTAATAAGTTACTAAATAGGAATGCTGTATCTGTAAACCATATTAGACCATATTACAATAAGACCATATTACATAACAATAGAATAGGTTACATAATGTTATATGCGGACCACTGGAAGTTTTCAGTATATATTAAGGGGAGAATATCGCAGCACATGTTTACATGTTAATAGATAGGAAATATATATCTGCATTCGTAGTAGTGATAATGTGAAATAATTCAATGCATTTAATTATTTGTTGATGTTTTTTGAAGATGATATATATACTGCTAAATTTAATATATATATATATATATATATATATATACATAAATTAAAAAACATAATTATACATTGTAAAAAGATAAACAAAATGTTCCATGAAGGGAGTCGAACCCATACATTCGGGCAAAACAAGCATGGAAATACACCTCTCTAGACATCTTGACTAATTGACGTATTATATGTTATGTTTATAATTAATAATAGTGTAGTTAGTTATGATTTAATTATAAAGAAAATTAGTATATAGAGATAAATAATAATATTCATTTTAGATTTCTATTATAATTTGTAATAGAACAGTTTACCTATAATGGTGTTATGTTGTTATATGTATACCATTTACGTTACAATAATATTTTGTATATATGATCGAAAGTAATTAATTAATTTTAGAAAAATAATTAGTTCCATTACTCTAATAATTTATGTTTCGTTGTTATATTACTATACACATATAATATATTACTTCTACTTGCAATTAAACGGTCTTTCAGAATCTACAAAAAACTCCTATGTACGTACAATATTTGCATTATAATTAAAAATAAATTCTAATTTAGAATAAATTAAAAATAAAATTTGTAAAACAAATTAATTTTAAGATTTATTATAAAAGTTTTAAAAAGTTGTTTAACCATTACTATAAAAGTGTTCTCATCATTGCGGTATATTATTATACACATATTATATATTGTTTCTACTTGACATTAAACTGATTCTAAGGAACTATATTGATATACTTATAATATATACATATATATTAGCATATACATATATACACGATATACTATAATCAAGGAGTTATGTCCTTTCTATAATTTCCATTTATAAGTATGCATTCATATATGATTCATATAATATGAATCATAATTATAATTATGTATAAAATTAATGTACGGGCATAATTTGCGCCAGCAGAGATTGCGTATGTTACTTTCAGAGAATTTGTGCACTAAATCGATCTAAACCATACATACTAATTATATAAAAATGACTACTATAAATAACTAACGCTATAAAAACTAAGGTATATAATATCTTCTCGTTAGATATAAATAAACATGTAAATGTTAATGCAAAGTGACAGATAAAGAACTCGATGCAATTACTATGCCAATAATGATATAAATAACTTGTTTTTAATATTACTAAAATCGTCAACATATACATCCGTTATAACATATTATATAATTATAGTTACCAATTATGCATTAGTATTATATATCAATAACTATTGATAATTATTAATTTCACATAATATGTGATAAAAGATATTGTCTAGGTCACCAGCCTGACTTCAATGATAGATTTTTGACAGATGCTATGTAACATAAATAAATTAAAAATTACTTAAATAATACCATTGATCACATTTATTTTATTGATTAGAATGTAGAATATGTTAACACTACTATGTCCCCCACCCCCTTTAATAACATGAACTAGTATTAACACTGCTTATTAATACTGATTATTAAGAGCTGGCGAAACATATGATTATTTAAATAAATATAATTTTCATTAAAAATAATATTATATAAAAATCAGTAAATTTAATATATTATATAAAATCAGTAAATTTAATATATATCTTTAAAATTATATAGTGCTTGTTGCATAAAAGTAACTGTAAGTGTCATAAATAAGCATTTATAAATACAACCTTATAAAATTATAGTAAAATATTGATAAATTTTGTTAAAACTTCTCTTTATTTATAAACTTAATTTTGATTTTTTGAATATCCATAACTTTTTATCTATTTGATAAATGTATATGAATTTCAGAACTTAATTATAATAAATAATTCTAAATATATATTAAGTATGAGCTAAAATAATAACTTAGTTACTTAGTATTTTGTAATTAGCGTTTTGTAGGTTTCAATTTAATCGTCATGTAATTCTATAACTTAATATATATATATATATTTAAATATAATTAATAAGGTTTATCAACATTTAGTCATTCTCTTATTTATTTCAGAATTTATCATATTTTAGTAAAAAAAATCCCCTATCTTCACCATGTAAATATTAATATGTTTCTCCACCCGGCCCTTATCACTGGTATCAGCACTGGTAACATCACTGGTATCAATACCAGTATTAATACCAGTGTTAATACCAGTGTTAATACCAGTGTTAATACCGGTGTTAAAGCTATCGATTGTGGTACTAACATGAGTGTTTTGTGAATATCTGCAATCTGTTCCTCCTGCTTGCGGGTCTGTTTGGAGAGCATCTTTAGCTGACCTACATAGGCATATGTGGACGAGGCGGTCTCGCTACCTGGTGGAGGAAGTTAGCACTAATGAGGGGTAAGTAACAGGGTAGGGGTAAGTAACAGGGTAGGGGGAAGTAACAGGGTAGGGGGAAGTAACAGGGTAGGGGTAAGTAACAGGGTAGGGGTAAGTAACAGGGTAGGGGGAAGTAACAAGGTAGGGGTAAGTAACAGGGTAGGGGAAGTAACAGGGTAGGGGGAAGTAACAGGGTAGGGGTAAGTAACAGGGTAGGGGGAAGTAACAGGGTAGAGGGAAGTAACAGGGTAGGGGGAAGTAACAAGGTAGGGGTAAGTAAAAAGGTAGGGGTAAGTAAAAAGGTAGGGTTAAGTAACAAGGTAGGGGAAGTAACAGGGTAGGGGGAAGTAACAGGGTAGGGGTTAATAATAGGGAAGGGGTAAGTAAAAAGGTAGGGTTAAGTAACAAGGTAGGGGAAGTAACAGGGTAGAGGGAAGTAACAGGGTAGGGGGAAGTAACAAGGTAGGGGTAAGTAAAAAGGTAGGGGTAAGTAAAAAGGTAGGGGTAAGTAAAAAGGTAGGGTTAAGTAACAAGGTAGGGGAAGTAACAGGGTAGGGGGAAGTAACAGGGTAGAGGGAAGTAACAAGGTAGGGGTAAGTAAAAAGGTAGGGGTAAGTAAAAAGGTAGGGTTAAGTAACAAGGTAGGGGAAGTAACAGGGTAGGGGGAAGTAACAGGGTAGAGGGAAGTAACAGGGTAGAGGGAAGTAACAAGGTAGGGGTAAGTAAAAAGGTAGGGGTAAGTAAAAATGTAGGGTTAAGTAACAAGGTAGGGGAAGTAACAGGGTAGGGGGAAGTAACAGGGTAGAGGGAAGTAACAAGGTAGGGGTAAGTAAAAAGGTAGGGGTAAGTAACATGGTAGGGGGAAGTAACAGGGTAGAGGGAAGTAACAGGGTAGGGGTAAGTAACAGGGTAGGGGGAAGTAATAGTGTAGTGGGAGTAATAGGGTAGGGGTTAATAATAGGGTAGGGGGAAGTAACAGGGTAGGGGGAGTAATAGGGTAGGGGTAAGTAACAGGGTAGGGGAAGTAACAGGGTAGGGGGAAGTAACAGGGTAGAGGGAAGTAACAAGGTAGGGGGAAGTAACAGGGTAGGGGTAAGTAACAGGGTAGGGGGAAGTAACAGGGTAGGGGGAAGTAACAGGGTAGAGGGAAGTAACAAGGTAGGGGTAAGTAAAAAGGTAGGGGGAAGTAACAGGGTAGGGGGAAGTAACAGGGTAGAGGGAAGTAACAAGGTAGGGGTAAGTAAAAAGGTAGAGGGAAGTAACAGGGTAGGGGTAAGTAACAGGGTAGGGGTAAGTAATAGTGTAGGGGGTATAAGCGGGGGTAGAGGGTTTACACGAAGATTACACATCTGATGCATACATTTGTGTTACATTCGACTGTGGGTCACTGTGGGTGGTAGTGTAATATATCATCTTGTCATTAGGTATGTATGCGTGTATATAGATAATACATATGTACGCGACTATGTGTGTGTGTCATCGATATAAAGAAAGTGGATAATCAATTGATGCACGCAATGCATGTAAAAGATAGACACGTGAATGACACTTTTATCGATAAATTAACAAAATGGTATCAGTGATTTTGATTGGATATTAGTCATATTATATATGTCAAATATTAAAACAGTAGTCTTTTCGTCGAAATAGATTAAAGTGACTTCTATCTATATCAATGGATTTAAATTATAAATATCAATAAAATCAATAAAATAGTATTATATCTTCAATTTAAATACACCAAATTACGAGGAATGTTGATATTATGTATTTTAAATATATAATTTTATTTTTAGTATAGATAGTACATTAAAATTGGTAGTGATTATCAATATATATATGATAAATACATATTATTATAAATAAAAAGTAGTGGGCCAGATAGTGGGTTTCGACTGCAGCGCTCGTAGCGGATAGTGCCATACACTACATTCAATTGCTTATCCACTTTCTTTATATCGATGGTGTGTGTATGTGTGTGTGTGTGTATGTGCGTGTGTGTGTGCGTGTGTGCATGGTGTACGTGCGTGTTTCATTAATTAGATTTATTAATATATACGTGTAAATATTAATAAATATGTGTATATATGTGTATTTATACATGTATTATTAATATTAATATTAATAAATATATATATATATATATATATATATATATATATCAATATATTAATATATTATCTGGCATAGATGGCTCAGACACACAGTTAGTAGGACGAGTATTCGAAATGATAAAATAATATATAGAAGTGATATTATATAATTATGTAAATGTATTAACATGAAAGATGCATTAATGATGAATAAAAGACGCATTAACATGAGACCGGCTTCGAAGGGACATTAGAGATATTTGGTTATAAGTGAAAACTTCATCTAAGCTCCTGGATAGGATGAAAAGACTCCACCAAATAAAATAAGAAATATATATATATTTTTTGTTATTGTCATTTTATTTTGGTGGATTCCTTTCATCTCATCCAGGAACTTAGATGACGTTTTCACTTACAACCATATGGCTCTAATGTCACTTCAAAGACGCTCTCATTAAGGCATGCATGGTTTTGAAGAAAGCCGATCATTTATTTATACACAATTATATAAGATTACTTCTAAATATTATTTTAAGACCCATTTTAATGGTCTGAACTGGACCTGAACCCGTGTCCTACTGCTTGTGTGTCTGACTCTTTAGCCAACTGAGCCACACAGGCAGTTATAATATATATATATATATATATATATATATATATATATATATACTAAACTATAATATAAATATAATATGAGATGTATTTACATTATATTTAATAATCTTGAGACAATCCTATATATAGGGTAGGCTTTGATAGTATTCAATAAATACTTCTGCAAATAATATATTATATAAAATCAATATTTAAATATCAATGAGGTATAGACATAATTTATATAAACAATCATATGATTAAATCATAAATTGATTAGATAGCCTGTTATATAATTATATTTTTTTCTATCGGATTAAAATGAAATATAAATCTATTTTATGTTAAAAAGAGTATCTTCTGACTATGTAACTGTAAATGTTGATATTTTAGTTTTATAACACAAGTATATTTTTTATTTATATCCAATAGAATAATACGTATGAGTGTTCTATGATGTACTGCCTATACGCTGTGATACTGTGTCATTATTACAGGCATTATTATGTACGATTGATTTATTCTATACTATTAATAATCATGTATAAATATATATTACATAATATAGCCGGTAGGTGTGAAACATAGAAAGCTAATTACTCTGTTAGGCGCAATGTATAATTATACTATGTATTAATATAAACTGCTGTTAATAGACTGTATACAACATAGCATATATATATATATATATATATATATATATATATATATATATATATATATATATATATATTAATGTATATAGATAATTATCTCAACAAAGAAAATTACATTGCCAGTATAAATTAAATTACCATTTATCACCTAGTTATAAATAGGAAACAATCTAGAAATGTTCAAAAAGATAATTTAAAGCAATTATAAACTATTAAAGATTAATTTATCTCATTTATCTTAATTAATGGCTCATGAATGAATACAAATCATAATGCTTTCATTGTTCAGAATGATTAATTACATCATAAATATTTAAATATTATTATATATAAACTAATGCAAATAATTCTTCTATATAATATGTACTATTAATATAGAAACTATGATTTAACAGAAATATATAATAATAATTTACTATAAATTATTACAAGTATGAATAACTACAATTGATGTTGGAACTGATGAATGGAGGAGGAGGAGGAGGAGGAGGAGGAGGAGGAGGAGGAGGTGGAGGAGGAGGAGGAAGAGGAGGAGGAAGAGGAGGAGGAAGATGTGGAGGAGGATAATGAGGAAGAGGAGAAGTGGGAGGAGGAGGAGGAGGGGGAGGGGAGGAGGTGGAGGAGGAGGAGGTGAACAAAGTCTAACCATCCTTTGTTCTGACATCGCTGGCAGAGTCGTTGTTGCAGGGGGCGTAGTTCTGATCTTCATAGTCGCCTAGTTCAGCTGGATGAGTGACAGGAGGGGCGTGATTAGTGGGCGTGAGGTTAATGTTACATACAGCGAGGACGTCATATAATACAGAGTGGGCGTGTCCATCAATAAGGAGGTACGTCATTTGTTTTGTAGGTATAGAGTGAAGTATGGTGTAAAATAAAATCGGTATCATAATGATATTTAACCGCATCTTACTGTATCGTAGCGTGATGTGGGTGTGGTCTATGATTTAATGAAAGATGGGGGTGTGGCATAACGTTAAACTCTCGCGGTGTCGACCTATAACCTTGTACTATGTAGGCCGCGAGCAGATTAGCATCGGACGGGGAACAGAGCAGGCGTCCGTGGTGTAGGTCTCGTCTCAGCTGTAGGAACAGGAAGTACCTGCGTAGTGAAGATGTTAGGGAGACTGGCAATGATGTAGGGAGGCTGGAAAGTATACAGTAAAGCTGGGAATAATGTAGGGAGTACGTGAAGTATGAGGGGTGATGTAGGGAGGCTGCGATGATGTAGGGAGGCTGGGAATGATGTAGGGTGGCTGGGAAGTATACAGTAAAGCTGGGAATGATATAGGGAGAATGGGAAGTATACAGTAAAGCTGGGAATAATGTAGGGAGTACGTGAAGTATGAGGGGTGATGTAGGGAGGCTGCGATGATGTAGGGAGGCTGGGAATGATGTAGGGTGGCTGGGAAGTATACAGTAAAGCTGGGAATGATATAGGGAGAATGGGAAGTATACAGTAAAGCTGGGAATAATGTAGGGAGTACGTGAAGTATGAGGGGAGGATGTAGGGAGGATGTAGGGAGGCTGCGATGGTATATTATTACTGAACATCGCTATTTGAAGCCAGTCTTCGATTATTATTTATTATATGATTCGTATCGTTGAAGTAGAACTTGTTACATATAATATATATAGTATATAATATATATATATATATATATGTGTAATACATTGTATATATATATATATATATATATTATATAAGTGAAATTGAATACTGTGAATAAATTAACGCTATAATATATGCAAAGGACTTCTCATGAATGATATACTATATATAGGATGTGATATGTATGCAATAAGCGCGCGCGTGAATATAGTCGCCCATATTAAGGATATTCCTAAAGAACTGCGCCGGTTGATAAAAAAGAACACGTTACGCGCTGATGGATGACAGCTTAAAACACGACGGAACGACTTAACAAACGTGGTGGTTGATTGATTGACGTGGATAGCGATAACGCTAGCTTATTAATAAGTACATGGACCAGTGTTGGTGATGGTGGTAGTGATGATTACAAAGGTCACCAGAGGTTACAGGAGATGATGACTCGTCAACGATGAGCGGGCGTAATTGTGATTAATAGTAGTATAAAACTATCAATTAACTAGAACTACTACGCTAAGATGTGTGCTCGTATTAAGATATACGCTGTTTGTGATATGGATATGAAATTACGTAACTATATTCATATTAATACGATATCATATTACATAATTAATAATTATTAATTATATTGATTATAATTAATGATAATGCGATAGTTAATGTTAGTGCGGGTGGTCGATGACTACATGTATTATTGGGTGATAATGAATGACCGACCTGGTGATCTCTTCTTTTAGTTTCAGGGGGTCGGTGGGATAAAACTTAACACGAAAACACAACACCAGTGGAGTAACATCTATATTCGGTGTAGAGTATCGTAGTTAAATAGTATTATGTAGGTCAGTCGTTAAATATCGCATAACTAATAGAGCTTCTAGTCCTAATTTGTATTTTATTTATATCTTAATTTTTAACACAACATTTGTGATTAATCATGGATAAACGATAAACATGCATATTCAAGTATAGGGGATGATAAAGAGGTATTTTATTTCCGATGAAATAATCAGGGATAATATTATAGAATGTAATTATATAAATATTACAGAATATATGATATATAAACATAGTATTCCATTAATGACACAATTGATTAACTGTACTATATAAAGGTTTAATATTAAGGCTATGTAGCTGATGCAAGGCTATGAAGCTGTAGCATATGTATATGAGAAGTTCAGAATTATCCATGCTACTATTCAGTCAAATTAGTTAAAATTGATGTTATGCTTAATGATTACTTTAAGGACAATGTTAAGAGCAATGATATTAGTATTTATAAAAATATGATGTTGATGAAATTGTAATAAAGTGAACATATTGCAGTAGTATTTTAATTTATAATAATATATAAATTAGTATATGAAACAATTATAAATACTAATTAATTATTACATATCTATTTTAATTAATAATTATATATAAATTAGTGTATGAAACAATTATAAATACTAATTAATTATTAGATATCTATTTTAATTAATAATTATATATAAATACTTATAATAATAATAATAATATTGATAATAATATCTTTTATAATATAATTGATATTATAAAATAGTTGTATATAACGATACAGAATTAATAATTATGAATTCAGAATAATGATAATTATTATTATTATATACGATATAAATATAAATAAATAAATACATAATTATATAGTAATAATGTGTATAATTTACTAATACATACTAATGAATAATGAACAAAGCTAATTGATCAGCGAGAGAGAGAGAAGTCCGATCATTATTTACACTTATGACTCATAACTTATAAATCATGAATAATAAGTATTGAGTCATACTAATTATTTTATTGAGAATGAGGCCACTTTTAAATCATGAAAACTATTCATATATTAAAATTTATGAATACATTTATAATGTATATATATTTATATATTATATATAATATATATATATAAATTATATATATATATATATAAAATCATATACCATATTAACAATCTAGTAATATTTTCTATTCATGCACTTAATATAATGAAAGTGACATAACAAATATTCTATATCCTAGATTTAAGAAATAAGTAGATAATTGTCTATTAGGTAATGTGCTATGATATAATGTACTACAATGTGTATTGTATAATGTATTTTGTTGTATAATTCGATTAGTAGTAATGTATTATTAATTAGTAGCATATTGTACACGTAGTATAGCACGAGAGGAAGGGGAGCTGCAGACATTATAGACCGTAGTACAACATACGGACTAGATAAATGGATAAAGTCAACGAGCGAGGCATGCATTCTAAACTAGTATGTAATAAAGTATCGACCACGCGGAGAGATCAACGAATACATTATTCACGCGTTCCTACCCTACTTTGTTATGATTGTATTCGACATGTTCATCGGTACCGTTTACATATCGTGACGTAGAGAGGCTACGTTTTAGGCTGTTGTTTTAACGATGCGTATCATGAACGGATCTCGTCCATCAGAGTATTACATCTAAAACACACAATCTGATTGGTCGAGAGACATCGCCGGCGCCGCAATAACCGCAGCCTAAAACATAAATCTACGATAATAAAGCGATCTATAAATTCGCGCAATCGGCCCGAGAGAGGCTCGTCTTCGATAATAAACGTTGTGTTCGATGATGTGCGGGCGGGCGGGCGTGTTCTCTGCGTATTGATTATTAAAATAATAATCAACATCCACGCCGAGCGATGGTATCGGTGGTAATGCAGTACTAAATCAATACCTATACCCCCCCCCCCCCGCCGAGCGCGTTTTGTAACATACAGACTACGGTAAACGCTAGGGTGACTCGTAGCGATTCTAGAAGCGTGTTCTATTGATCATTGTATCATTATACATTGTCTGTACTAGCTATCACTATTGTTGTCTATTCGCTCGCATTGTTGCCGTGAGAGCGGTATAGCACTTTTATAATTAAATAGTGTTTTAAATAAAAGTATAAAACTATCGGTATTATCATTCAATGGTACGGCAACCTATGATTTGTGGTGACTGTATATAAACTGTTGGTGATCCGATAGTAATTCGATCGTTAAATATAATATTATAGACTTTATATTCAAAGTAAAAACATATTTAGTTTGTATATCTTGGGTTATTATTATAAATATTATTATTTATAATTTTTAAATGGACGGATATATATTCAAGAAAATCCGTTGAAATAAATTAAATATATTATTTATACATGCAATTAATCGACTATATAGTCGACTATATTAATCGACTATATTTATATAAATATAACCCACAAATGAAATAACAATGATATCACTTCATTATTTACTGAAATCCAATAACAATGAAACTACTATGTCATTTATATATGAATTCATGAATAATCTATACATACATATATATATATATATATATATATATATATATATATATATATATATATAATATTTCCCAATGTATATGTATATATGTATTACATATAATCAACTAGCTGAGATATCTGTCAAATACACCAGAGAATTATTAGTGAAATAGATCCCCTAGATAGCAGTTACACAATTAATAATTTACAACATAACTATTTTATGTCAATATATATATATATATATATATATATATATATATGTATATGTTTGTATTTGTATATATATATATATATATATAAATTTATATGTTTATATTTGTATATATTTATATATTAAATTGAATGGTAAATTAATAAAATACATGTATAATATAACAATACAAGATAATTCCCATTCTAGTATCTTCACTATAATCCGGATAAAGTTCAATATCTCATTTATTTTAATACATCATTATTTCTGATAAATAAGCCAATAACAATAATTGTATAGACTAATGAAATGCTGCTATGTACAATATAATACACAGTGTACTGCTAGTGAGGGTTACTAACTTTTCAGTTGTCGACTGACAGTCTTGTAGGGGTCGAGCCAATGCTGTAAATAGTGAAGGTGGGGTTAATAAGAGGGGTACATATCTAATAAGTACAGGTGCTTGTGTCTAAAGGTGTTGGTGCGTGTGTGTGTGTGCTGGGTGTGATACTACACATTCCACTATGATACAATAGATGAATGAAAATCATCATCATCATCATCATCATCATCATCACCACCATTGTAGTAGTAATGCATTAACCAAACTGCTATTGAGGATGTGGTGTAATGCACCCCACTCTCTCTCTCTCTCTCTCTCTCTCTCTCCCATTCTCTCTCTCTCTCTCCCATACCCTGATTCGTTGGATTTACTGTGATTAAAATCAATACACATACATTGGGAAAAGTGATATATTTGAAATACGTATCCGAAAAATAAAATGCCGATGATAGAAGTTCTCGCCGAAACATTAACTATTCAATAAGGCGAACGCGTATGAATTACAGCCGTACGGACGCATCACCCCCACGAGGCTTAGCTCCGAGCCGGTATCACTCGCGTGTGGTGTACATATCTACAGCAACAGTAGCAGTAGCAGCAGCAGCAACGCGGCGGTCTGTCTCCGTTTACCTACTACCGAGCGTGAGGTATCGGGTGACAGCCACCCCCACCACTACCACCACCCCCACCACCACTACCTGACTACCACCACCACCAGCACCACCACCACCACCAGCATCACCTGACCACCACCACCACCACCACCTGGCCACCTAGTGTAACGTTCAGCGATGATTACTATAAATACCATGGAGAATAATCACGCGACGCACTGCGTATATAATTGTGTATGAAAATGATCGGCTCTCGTTAAAATCGTGGATGCCTTACTGTGAGATAGGCTTCCAAGCAGGGTTGGCAGAAATAGGGCTTTTTGGGTTATTGGGTTTTTGGGTTTAAACCTTTTAATAATTATAGGGGTTTTTAATTTTTGTTTTCATTATTATTTCTGGGATTTAGTATATAATTAATTATTATTGTTTAATTATCACATTTCAATTAATTTACAAGTAAGTTAATAATGATATATATATTTATACTGAGGAGTCTATTTATATCTGCTATTATTATATGTGATTCGATAAATAAATATTATTATTAAGTGTATAAATATAATTATATTTTAAATATATATTAATTATTTATATTTATTTATAATAATATAAATCATTTATTAGAATACTTGCCATTTTACAATTTACAATGTCATTAACCTTTATAGTATTATATTAATATATATTACAACACTTTTATATTATATAATTTATATAATAAATATATCTTTTATATTTTTTCTTGATTTTTTTATTTTTAAATATAAGATAAAGAAAAACTCCAAAAACCCTAGAAAAACCCCCAAAAACCCAAAAACCTATACATATATTTCTTAGATTTTTGGGGTTTTTACCAACCCTGCTTCGAAGGGACATTAGAACCATATGGTTATAAGTGAAAACTTCATCCTGGACGGGATGAAATGACTCCGCCTACATAAACTACATCATCAAATACAAGACATGTATGTAAACGTATAGTTTATACCGGCGTACTAATACATGAGCTAGGTGCACACGTACTGGTGAATGTGTACTGTGCGTTAGTGAACACACGTCAGACATCACATCAACGGTCCACTAACCCGACTAATTAACTGAATATCGCGTATTGCGCAAATAAATAATATAACTAATCAAATATTGAGAGAAATATTTAGTGAAATAAAAATTGATTGCGAAAAATAAATAGATGATAATCTGATTTAAAAAAATATATTCTAGAAATATGTATGTTTTTCTATAATCATAGTATCAATGAAAATATAATGTATTATCAACAGTAAATATATATACATATATATATATATATATATATATATATATATATATATATTGCAATTGAGATGAGTTACTAATGCTATTTATAGTAGCTATTAATCAATTTATCATTCTCATTTTAAAAATATTATATAAGTTTCATTTCGACTGATTATTAATGTATATAAAACTTATGTTATTAAAAAGTACATTAATTTTGTATATTTATGATAAACACACATATATTAATATTTATATACAATCAATATATATATACTAAATACCCTATTACACTTAATAGGGAGGATTTAACGTACAATAGAACAGCTAAATCAGCAATATAGTTACGTATAATGAACCTCTAGCTCAGACAGATCTGTATCATCGATAAAAAGAAAGGAAACGTTGTTTACAGCGTTGATCAGTATCAGTATGTAAGGCTATCGCATCGTTACTCACTTGTGGAGGAAGTAGCGTGTCATGTGGTTTCAGTCTGTTATCTTTTACATTACAAACTTTCAACACTACATAGTCAAAATGTTGTAGTTTTTTGGAATCAAATTTGGTAGGTAAAATTATTCGTAAATAAAAAAGATTAAATTCGTGACGTATTTGATCTCGAACTTCTTACAATACACAAATCTAATTGGGTAATGAATCATTTAGACTAACACGTTGATATGTTAAATAATATTTATATATTATTTTGATAATATGAATATAAAATTTTCAAAAAAAAATAGTAACCAATCCAATACATGCATTGAATAATATAGTTATCATTATATAGAGTCACAGATGCTAACAAACCTAGTACTAATGTAGTTACAAAATTAAAGTCAACAATACACTTGTTAATAATAGTGCATGATTCATATACTTAACAACTTATAAAAAGTTATATAATAAGTTTTCAATGAAAGAAAAAAAATCATCGAATTATTAATAAATAGAAATATTTATACTAAATATTATTTTAATAAATAATCTCATCTGATCTGTATGCGTCTAGCGATTGTATAACATTGGGCCACTACATGGAATGTAGCATAATCTTTATGTATATATATATATATATATATACTAGTGAATGCAGTCGATCGGGATATTTCATGAATATTTTATGAGCAGACATACTATTCGCGCTAAATTGAATCAAGATTAATGGTGTCCACTGCAAGGACATTTCTCGTATTAATGACTACACACACCGGACATGTAAACAGATACGTTCTATAAATAGACTAAGAAGAAGACTAGAGAACACTATGCAGCAGGAAAGGAGGAGCATTCGAATAATCAGATTATAAATAGCCGGCGTGTGTACATTTGTGTGGGTGTCCGATGTACACTATACGTGGGTATGTGTGGGTGTGTGTGTGGGCGAGTATGTGTGAATGTGTGGGAGTGTGTGTGTGCATGTGTGGGCGAGTGTGTTTGCATGTGTGGGAGAGTGTGTGTTCAGATGAAAGTACATAAGTATGTATTGGTATATATGGTGGTATACGTGTGTTGTTGCGTGTACGGGTATGTGTGCGTGTGTATGGTTATATCTGGTTATAATCAGTGCCGATATTGGGCTGTAGAGATGTGTATACAGCTTGTTAGATGACATTGTTTTGGTGTTGGTGGTGTATGATGAGTGATGTGATAGTGTGTTGTGTGTGGTGTGTGATGGGTGTTGTTTAGTATGGTAGTGTCTGATAAGGTAGTATGGTAGTATGCGATGGGTGATGGGCAGGGTGAGTTAAATTCCGCCTTTCGATGTAAAGGCCGAATTATGCCGAATATAAGGATTTTCAAAGGCCGAAAATAAGCTAAATTCGGCCTTTAAAAGTAATACAAAAATATTTAATAGTAATATGTATATTATATGTAAATAATACTACAAGTAAAAGTAAATATTGATACAATATTAGCAATGTAAGTAAGTAAATTCGTAATTATTAAGTATTAAATTATATTAAAATTTCTAAAAATCCAAGACTAAATATTTTTTATATAAAGCATTGTTTTCTTATACAATTAAAAATGGCACAAAAAATACCAATAGCTTTTAATTTAGCACATCAAGTATATGAACTTAAGATTACGGAACAGTGTGCTATTACTCAAAAAGTTGTTTCAGTTAAATGTAAATTTTGTGATGTTTGTGGAAGTGAAGTCATTGTGATCGATGGATGTATCTATATGGATGTATCTATAGATATAATAATTATATTGTATACAAAATAAATTATATTTGTATATACTAAGGGATTAACACTAACACTATATCAAAGGGAATTGCTAATATGTGTACTATATTATATCCTATTAATATTAGGTTACCTTTGTATTAATTATGATTATAAGAATTTATTTAATTTCATTACTGGACTGCTATGTATATATCCAGGAACTTCATCCGTTGAATCAGATTTGTCATTAGTAAATTCGATAAAAACTGTAAGAAAGACCAAACATTGCACTTGTAGGATGTATACACTCAACAAAATGTATTATTTAATAAAAATAAAAATATAATAAATTTCTTATTTACTTGTACTTCATTATTTATTTAAATACTATATTGATACCAATATATTTGTTGATACTAAAATGTTTGTAATGCAATGCTATATAATATATATTAATTACATTAATTAACCATATTAAGTATATATAGAGAGAATTGTATTGATCAAATATAGAAAGGCTGAATTTAAGCCGAATATAAGGTTTTCTAAAGGCCGAAAATAAGCTACATTCTGCATTTTTCTTTAAATTAGGCAAAGGCTGAATTTAACTCACCCTGGTGATAGGTAATGTGAGCGTTATTCAGAATTGTAGTATGGTAGTGAGTTTCAACACACTGTGTTAAAACAGACCTAACTAGCACTAACCCTTTGCCTATCGGCGTCCACAAATCTCAGTCCAAAGTAGTCTCTCTCGATGAGGTTCAACTGTTTGCAGACGTACTGCAGTAGCCATTGTCCGTCTGTGTCCTTCTGTGTGTAATAGAACAGCGACACGTTAATATCGGTATTACGGTAAGCATAGTGTATAGATCTATACGTGTATTGGTCGGGCATTCCCTTACTTACATGAAATGCTCACCGATTATATACATTTCGTAATATGTATACGAATAGTTATGTGAAGAATAGGAGAGGTGGGCACTGAATTCTAAAAATGTTAACTATTGCATTATTAAATAGAGTTTATTATATTAAATGTGTAGAATCTCAAATTTGAATTAAAATCAAAATATGTATTATTACAATTGCATTTATTTGTATTATAATACAAGATTATTTTTCGTTTATTTTTTATAGTAACTGTAAATGTTTTCAATTCTCTATTTTCTTAAATTTGCATTATTGTTGTTTATTTCAATAGTGTCTGTTATTGTTCATAAATATGTTAACTTTATACTTTTGATTAAATATTTTCTTAAAAAATAAAACAAAAATCAATTCTATTAATAAAAATAATAATTATTACAATAATTATGTAATAATGTAATATATTAACTAAATTTGAAAACAGTTGAACAATAATTCTAACTATAAGTGATATTAAAATGCATAATGAAAATTAATATTATTTAAATATTACTAATATTAATTAATATATATATATATATACAATAAATACAAAAATAATATATTAATAAATGTTAATCAATATTAAATCAATATTAATCATTTTCTATATGGTAAATGATCTGATATGACGATGATTGTGTCGAATAGTCATAGGATATGCTATAGTCATAGGATATGTTCTAATTACACGAGCCGACTAGACTACTAGCTGAACTACGGACTGATAGCAGACAGGATATGAAACTAATCACATAGTTACTGCTATGTAACATATACATTGTATACATTGTGTACATTGTATACATTGTATCTATGGCAACAATATAGTAACGCAATTCAACATACTAGAGATACATATCTAGATAGCGCAGAGTTTGTCACGTTCCGGCATATAAGTATATGGATTATATGACAACTGGCTAGTGAAGCGTGGATATTGACTCATGGCACACACACACATACACACGCGCGCTCGACGGAGCATTGAAATAAAGAAGATAGATAGACATACGATTGTCTAGGTTAGACGCGGCTAGATCGATACCCTTGGGGGGGAGCTGTAATATAGGCCACAGTACGGCGGGGTAATGACCTCTAGGGGGATAATATCTTCAGGCTATTTATAGTGTCTAGCGGATAGACGCTGATACTGCAATAACTGTGTATTCTCCATTGTCTCCTATACGCACACGTACAATTAATGAATAGTAACTGCAGTCGATCATCCCTCGTGATTTTTGATAAACATGAAGCATTCACTTACAATTGCTTACATTTTAACTGGTACACTTATACATTATTAGGATTCTACATCTATTAGTGACACATACTAGTGACATCTACTAGTGACATCTATTAGTGACACCTACTAGTGACATATACTAGTGACATCTACTAGTGACACATAATAGTGACATATACTAGTGACACCTACTAGTGACACCTACTAGTGACATCTACTAGTGACACCTACTAGTGACACATACTATTGACACATAATAGTGAAACATAATAGTGACATCTACTAGTGACACATACTAGTGACACATAATAGTGACATCTACTAGTGACATCTACTAATGACATCTACTAGTGACACGTACTAGTGACACTTACTAGTTGCATATATTAGTGGAACTTCCTATACTTTATATTGAAGTGTGAAGTGCTGAGGAGGAGGAGGAGGTAATCACCCTGGTAACGGGGTAACTGGTACACACCCTTAACGACCAATGGGAACAGGTTATTAAATACTTAACTACTAATGAATGCGGCGGTAAACTATCGATTTAGATGTTCACGCGGGAGATGAAAGTTGGTTGACGGCGCGAAATTGTCATCGAAATAAGACTGCCACTTTATCATCGGGTGTATCGCAGTCATTATATTAGGTTGCACGTGTACAAGTTATCATATATAGTGATGGACGTTTTCAATCGTAATGGCATTCTCGAAAGAAATCGCATAAGGTTTGCATAGCTGTAGTCAAATATAGCTATAACACCATACTATTATGAATAATAAATATTATCAATTACTCATATAATATATATTTATTTGTTTGTTTAAGACTTCTATGTCAATTACTGGTTTAATCAGTAAGTACATAATGCTATACCACTAGCTGGATTTATGTATATAATATACAGTATATATAATAGAGTATTTTGGAATATAGGTCAATTATTATATATATATATATACATAAGTTTAATATATAAATGAATTAAATATATGTTATATAGTACATTAGTATCAGATTGTTCTTAACACTAATATGTATTTGAAATAAATATATGTTATAGATTAAAATCACAAAATAAAAGAATATATAATCAAGTGGGTAGAGTGCATTGGTATGTCAGTGTATATTGGGTTTTGTTTGCCTAGCTATTTAATAAAGAGAATTATTAGCTGTATAAATATAAGCATGCTTGTATGAAATCAATAAATATGATTATATATATATATATTGTATATATATTATATAAATATATATATATATATACAATACAAATATACAATACAAATATCAGATACAAATGGAGAGATGTCATAGACATAGTTATAAATAACTACAAGAGACTGCCCAGATAATACAATACAAATAAGTAAGATTATTTTCCTGTGTTTTTATTTATTTTGATGTCTTGTTATTATGTGTATTGTATTTTCCTTGTATTGTCCTTGTATTGTCCTTGGTTCTAATAACATATTTATAACAAGTCTACTTTGACTTCTTGATGATCCACTTGTAGAAATTATTATTTCTAAAGTTCTATATATATATATATATTGTATATATTTTTGTGTGTATGTGATTCAACATTAATAACACAATTATAGTACAGACCGGTTGCTATTGTATGCTACAGTGCATGTGAAGAGTTGAATTCATTGTTTGCATTGATTAGATAATAATGGTGAATGGATGGAGATGGTGGAGACAATCAATATATGTTATGTAACAGCTGATGTAACAAGTAGTATTGATTTCACAACCCTACCAGCAATAGGCAGGGTACTAGATAAGTGAAGATAGCTACACATTGTGGTAGGGGTAGTAGTAGTAGTAGTAGTAGTAGTAGTAGTAGTAGTAGTAGTAGTAGTGGTAGTGGTAGTGGTAGTGGTAGTGGTAGTGGTAGTAGTAGTAGTAGTAGTAGTAGTAGTAGTAGTAGTAGTAGTAGTAGTAGTAGTAGTAGTAGTAGTAGTAGTAGTAGTAGTAGTAGTAGTGGTAGTGGTAGTGGTAGTGGTAGTGGTAGTGGTAGTGGTAGTGGTAGTGGTAGTGGTAGTGGTAGTGGTAGTAGTAGTAGTAGTAGTAGTAGTAGTAGTAGTAGTAGTAGTAGTAGTAGTAGTAGTAGTAGTAGTAGTAGTAGTAGTAGTAGTAGTAGTAGTAGTAGTAGTAGTAGTAGTAGTAGTAGTAGTAGTAGTAGTAGTAGTAGTAGTAGTAGTAGTAGTAGTAGTAGTAGTAGTAGTAGTAGTAGTAGTAGTAGTAGTAGTAGTAGTAGTAGTAGTAGTAGTAGTAGTAGTAGTAGTAGTAGTAGTAGTAGTAGTAGTAGTAGTAGTAGTAGTAGTAGTAGTAGTAGTAGTAGTAGTAGTAGTAGTAGTAGTAGTAGTAGTAGTAGTAGTAGTAGTAGTAGTAGTAGTAGTAGTAGTAGTAGTAGTAGTAGTAGTAGTAGTAGTAGTAGTAGTAGTAGTAGTAGTAGTAGTAGTAGTAGTAGTAGTAGTAGTAGTAGTAGTGGTAGTGGTAGTGGTAGTGGTAGTGGTAGTAGTAGTAGTAGTAGTAGTAGTAGTAGTAGTAGTGGTAGTGGTAGTGGTAGTGGTAGTGGTAGTGGTGGTGGTGGTGGTGGTGGTGGTGGTGGTAGTGGTAGTGGTAGTGGTAGTGGTAGTGGTAGTGGTAGTGGTAGTGGTAGTAGTAGTAGTAGTAGTAGTAGTAGTAGTAGTAGTAGTAGTAGTAGTAGTAGTAGTAGTAGTAGTAGTAGTAGTAGTAGTAGTAGTAGTAGTAGTAGTAGTAGTAGTAGTAGTAGTAGTAGTAGTAGTAGTAGTAGTAGTAGTAGTAGTAGTAGTAGTAGTAGTAGTAGTAGTAGTAGTAGTAGTAGTAGTAGTAGTAGTAGTAGTAGTAGTAGTAGTAGTAGTAGTAGTAGTAGTAGTAGTAGTAGTAGTAGTAGTAGTAGTAGTAGTAGTAGTAGTAGTAGTAGTAGTAGTAGTAGTAGTAGTAGTAGTAGTAGTAGTAGTAGTAGTAGTAGTGGTAGTGGTATTGGTAGGGGCGTCGGAAGGGGGGGGGGGCGGGGGGTATCGGACCCCCCCATTCAAAAATATGGGGGGGCGAAGTATGTTTTGCCCCCCCCCCATGAACTATGTATTAATAAATTTTATATATATTAAATGTAGTATATTGTCTTTGTTAATACAATTTTTTTTCTAAAGAATGTTACCAAACATATGGGGGGGGCTAAGTATTGTTTGCCCCCCCCCATCCATGAAATATGGTAATATTCATGAGAGAATCTCTGAGAGATTCTTGTTATCTGGTGATATTAAGAATGAAATTATTCAACTATATAAATCTGAATTATTAAATATTTGATTGAAAGATATTAATGGGACTTTCTCAATTCAATGTGATGGAATTCAAGATATATTGTTCATTATTTGACATAAAAACTAGAAATTAAAGAAATATGCATAGGAATATGCAATATGACTGAGGATACAACTTAGAAAATATAGCAAATTTAATGTTATCTGAACTTTAACATCTTAACTTGCCTATTTCTAAATTAAGAGGACAGTCATATGACGGTATAGCTAATATGTCTGGTCAATATAATAGTGTAAATACTTTAATAATGAATAGACAGCCTTTACATTTTGATACACAATGTGGAGCTCATCGCATAAACTTAATAGCATAATAATTAGATAATAATATAAATATAAGAAAAGCCTTGAGAGTGGTTTATGATTTGGGATTATTATATGAACAAACTATCAAATTACGGATTGTATATAATACTAATAATAACAAAGCAAATACATTGAAACCATTATGCCCAATAAGATGGACTGGAAAATCATGTATTAAAAACACATTAGATCAATATAGTGGTATAAATGATGCACTGAAATAATATACAAAATTAGATTATATTACCAATGACCACAAATATATTGCAAATTTATTATTAAAAAATATGAATAAGTCAAATATGTTTTCTATTAATATTTAAAGTTTGATATTTGAAAGCTTGTATATGAAGGTGAAAGCTTTCTGATACCAACAAATACTATTGAAGGTAATATTTATAAAAAATATACTTGAAATCATATATGATTATAATTATATATAATCATAATAAAAATCAATAATAAATAAATATAAAGGATCAGATAATAGTAAAGATGATTCTAATTAAATTGAATAATGATAGAAATAATGTGCACACATTCATTGAAGATATAGAAACAAAAGTATCTTATATTTTATATATACGCGTTTTTATATTGATTCAAGGTTAATAACATAATTTTATAAAAATATTATATAAAATACAAAATAGCTTATAATAAATGTTTATTATAAAATATTATAATAATTTATTTTTATTTTAAATATATCTAATTTAATTTTCTAATTATATCTAATTCAGAGAATAATAATAAGACATATAATATAAATTATTATAAATATTTATGAGATGAATAGTAATACAAATTCGAAAGACATACATCTTATCTAGATAACATAATACAACATTATTAATGTTATGTTAATATAAGAATGTGATTAGATATGATCAATTAATATGTTAATATACTTTATCATTAATATTTACAGAATAAAATATACTGAGTTGTTCGATTCCATAATGATGAAAATTAAAACCAAATGTTATACCAAGGAAACTTCATTTATAGATTCTTATAAATTAAAGGAATCATTATTACAAATAATATAATTCATGAAAAAAAAGGTTGTTTTTTTAGATAACTCTTATTAATCCTATTAATTTTCTACACTAAACATTAATAAAAAATGTATGAAGAATTAACGATTGAAAGATCGAATTTACATATGTTCAAATCAATTAATAAGTTCAATACATCTGACGAGGATAAACATATATATGATGGAAAAATCTCCTAAAATTCAAAAAATATTTTCCGGCATAATATATTTGATCACACTTTTATTGGTTTGCCCTCAAGTTCTGTGTCATGTTAGGGTGGATTTAGTAAGCTACGAATAATAAAGACGTTGTTACGGTCTACTATGCTAGATAGTAGATTAAATGAATTAGTATTGGCAAATATCAATCAAAAAATAATTCACACAATTGGGATGGATATATTTATAAATAAAAATCTATATTTATATAATAATAAATTATTTAATGTTTATTATTTATTTTCTAATATATTCCTACTTAAGTATTGTTATAAAAATTAAATATTATTAATTGCATATTAAAGGGTTAACATAGACTAAAGAGGTATACGATATTAATAAGATATAATTAGTAATTATATTAGTAATACATAATAGGATATAGAATATAAAATATAAATAAATAGCCCCCCCCCATACAAAATATCGTTCCGACGCCCCTAGGTATTGGTAATAATAATGGTAGTGGTAGTATACTGCCGTAGCAGTAGCAATAGCCATATCAATGTCAGTAGCAGTAACTGAGAAGCATCAGTAACATCGATAAATATTATTGTTAATGTAATGTTATATAGCCTATAATTAAAGCCAGTATCACGCGATGGATCGCGTGCTGTATATTTCCCCTGCAGATATGTGTATTTGATATCGGACTACATTATATAATAAGCTATTAATAGAATATGTAGGCCGAATATGCATCACGATACTGTATACAGTATGTGTAGAGTTTGCATAATTGACTTTACATCACTATTGTCATTGTTTTAGAAACCTGTTGATCTAATATAATTGTATATATTATCATGCTATAAATATACATTTATATATATATATATATATGTATATTTATATATTAAAAAAGTAATTATTTCTGGAGTACCTTCCTATTTATCAACGCTATTATCTGAAAGAACAGGAAAGAACTGGATACTCGAGGCGCTATGCAATTTGAAGTGGCTCGATGTCGATTACAAATCACAAAGAGGTCCTTCTGGATTTCTACTGCTTCGATGTAGAACAAGCTACCTCTGGCGATAAGAATTACTCCGTCTATCTAAATATTCCGCAAAAGACTGAAGAAACATTTTTTATTATAATTGTTGTTATTGTTAACATTATTTGATTGCACTTTAGAAAATTGTTGATACTATTATTTAAGTGTATAAATAAACTGTATTATTATTATTATTCTATATTTATATAAATGTATATTTATAGATGATGATAATATATATAGTTACACACGTATAGGTACACGATCTGCATGAGCCACGC
The DNA here is from genome assembly GCA_964019155.1 of Osedax fenrisi. Classification (NCBI taxonomy): domain Eukaryota; kingdom Metazoa; phylum Annelida; class Polychaeta; order Sabellida; family Siboglinidae; genus Osedax; species Osedax fenrisi. The sequence goes on from OZ025239.1 coordinate 78,355,953, forward strand.
TAATAGTCGTCACATGTTATCTATAAATCGTTCTAGCTTCGACTAGCGGCGGTCAATTAATTACCGAGTAAATATTGATTGAACGATACTACGCGAGACTCCACGATACTACGCGAGACTCCACGATACTACAGGAGACTACACGAGATATATCGCGACGCTCATTGCGCAATGCGCATTGCTAGGGCAAGGATTTTAACAAGCGTTTAATACGTCACTTTTATCTATTGACATGAAATCAATTTTAATACCGACTACTTTGAAATATAGGTGGCAAAAGTATCGTTTAAATAATTCGAATTGTCTTATTGTTACATAATAATCAAAAAATTTACAAAATATGTATAATTTTAAATTGAAAATGGATCTATTGAGTTACAATATTTATTGAATATGGCTGTATATTTTTAGAAAAATAGGTTCTTATTATAAAATAATGTTATTAAAACAAACACTATACATTGAATGTGTATTGTATTCAAAAATGTACATAAATGTTCATTTATAATATAAATATATTTTCAAATGTACATGTGAACAAATATAATCTAAAAATATAATTAGAAATAATTATTTCGCGGTACAGATGGCGCAATTTTTCATTAATTTCACAAATTAATTAGAGTGACATATCCGTGGCGCCTGACAAATGCGTGACGCGTGTAATATCATCAGAACTCGCCGCCAGGGTGAGCTACCGGTAGTGCAGCGAGCTACCGCTAGGGTGAGCTACCGGTAGTGCAGCGAGCGCACATCGTCTGCTTCCGAATTGGACACGCGCCTGCACGATTAATATATTAATAATATAATAATAGGCGGGTCCGTGTGCGTACGTATGTGGGTATACACGCGCGCATGTGTATACGTGGGTGTGTGCTTGCACGTGTGACGTCACACTCGTGTGTGCGGTGGCACCTCGTCCACGTGTTCGGTACATGCGCGCATTGCCTACAAGTGTTGCATTATGGGTAACGTCACTATTTGTCGTGAATACCCATAGAGCTAGAGAGAAAGCTTCTCTCTAGCTCTATGTGAATACCATATGCTAAAGCCATATCTTTGCTTATAGCAATTATTAGTCATTGCTTATACCAAAGCTTATAGTCATTATAATTAGTATTCAGCCCAATTATAATGTATATGTCAAAGCCCTAGTATTTGATTATACGAAGAAACCGTACGACGGCCCACATACATAGAGGACATACATGTCCCGTTATGGGCGTATATCACGTGCGACGTATTATCACGTGATACTATACGCCGTATCACGTGATGAGCACGTGATTATTCTCCCTATCCACACACACACACACACACACACATCTACATCGTAGATATTGCACTGCAGCATGTTAGCGTATGAGATATCACAGCTATAGAACACTGTACAATTCAATGTACATTGTACAATAGTAGTGTTACAGGTGTTCAGGGCGTCTATAGATTACCGGGTAACCTACGCGGCGTTTGTGCTGTATACCCTGCAGGCTTCACATCATACTAGTATACTATAGTAGTAGTCACTACTATAGTATACTATTAAACTATAGTTACTGACTATAGTAGTCATTGAATATGCGCGCGAGTCACGTGACAGTCGGGTAATTGCGTCATAGCGTGCGTTAAGGGCAGATTACACACACTAGATCTAAGTAGATTACATAATAATACAATAATTTATATATATGCGCGTGCGCGCGTGTTGTGTGGGTTTATACGCGCGGACGTTTTATATAATATATGTGTTTAGCGGTGGTTTTATCGAGTTACGGTACGCGATGTAATTGTTCCGGCGACGATGACGTCATATCCGGGAATTATGGGGGCGTGTCGGTTATGGGGGCGTGTCGGTGACATAATGTAGTAGTGTATGGGTGATGAGTGCATCGCAATCATATATCATACGGTGTAGCCTTCAATGTAGCGGGCTTGCGGAGGCTTAGATTAGTGGTCAACAATAGACCGGTAGTGACCAGTGATAGGGGTTAAAGTTCGATGCGCGCGCACACACATGTGTATCTCCATCGCCTAGCCGGTGTGTGTGGTGAGGGAGAGCGATTGCTGTAGATTAACGATGTACAACTATTTACACTGCATGCAGTGTGCGGTAAGGCAAGCGCATCCGTCAATGTGTTCGCATGCCACCAGTTAATACAGGTGTTTGTTGCTGTTTTATATTTGTTAAACACAAACAAATACACATAATTAATATATATATATATATATATATATATATATATATATATATATGTGTGTGTGTGTGTTTGTGTATGTTATTTATAACTGTTGGTATGTAATATAATATTCGCGTAATCTATATTCATTTATATATTTCCCATTGTACGCTATATTTTTTTAATTCGTTTTTTTTATATTAAATATTTGCACTGATGCTTACAATACTACTTCTTAAACCCTTTGTATCGCTTGTACTGTTGCGTGTATGCTTACTCGTACTATTGCTTATGAATGGGCATACTACACACACACACACACACACACACACACACACACACACACACACACACACACACACACACACACACACACACACACACACACACACACACACACACACACACACACACACACACACACACACACACACACACACACACACACACACACACACACACACACACACACACACACACACACACACACACACACACACACACACACACACGTGTTACTCGGTATGACAGGTAGTATGTCACGTGATACACCTAATCAACTGTAATAGGAAGGTAATAGGAAGGTAATAGGATACTGGCTGTAGTGGTTTACAATTAATTATTATATAATTACGTAGCCGTCGTTATATTCAGATTAATTAATTACATAATATAGTAATGTAATCGTATAGATTACCTATTTTAATGAATGCTTTAAATACATGTCATGTACGCTATAAATACAAGTAATTATTATCTCAGTTGATATCTATACAACTCGATATATCAGACAATATTGATATTAGTTAATATACATGTATTATTATATAATAGGTTTGTATATGATTAATATAGTTGACGAATTTTATATAATTCAGTTGTATTTATCACTTATTTATCTAAATAACAATTATAAATAAATATAAATTATAGGTTCTATAAACTAATATAATGTATTCTATTTATACATTACATTATTTATATATATATATATATATATATATATATATATATATATATATATTTATATATATATATATATATATATATATATATTTATATATAATCTATAATTGATGATGTATTTGTATGTATGTGAATATTGATGATATCACACATATGTTATATGAATAAGCAGACAAGAATGAGATTATTTCTGAAATCTTTGGTAGTGATTAGTAGTCAGCATCATTACCTTATTAGGCTGTGATGTGTTGTTGTAGCAGGTCAACTGCACATGCAACGTTTGTAACATGCAAATGTGCATAGTACACTTATAAATATTTATATTTATAAATGTCTATAAACGTTTAAATTAATTATTTTGTCAATATTTTGTCCTTCTTAGTTGATAATTTATTTGTAGATTTAATCCTGACATTGCATATAGGATGAGTGCCAACACTCAATATTGTAATCTAGTGATGTGGGTCATTATTCAATGTAACTGGCTTAGTGATAGCTAGAGTGTCCACAATAAATGTAATAATGGTTGTACTAAAATTTGATAACTTGTGTACAGTACACAAGTTATCAAATTTTAGTACAACCGTTCTACATTTATTGTGGACACTCTAGCTATCACTAAGCCAGTTACATTGAATAATGACCCACATCACTAGATTACAATATTGACACATACAGCGTACAATGTACATACAACCGTGGTGTACTGTCCATTGGATACTGTCCTACTGTCATGCTACGACAATCACATCCTTAAGGGGAGGCACTACTTCCGCGGGCTTACATGTAAATAGATACGAAAATGACTAGTTTTTAAAACTCTCCAACTTGAAATATTTTAAATATTTTTACATTATTTTTTCACTCATAATAATAATACTTCATTCTATAATGATTACGATATTTTTATTAAGAGTACAATTACTGTATGGACATGTATAGTTTTACTGTAAGGTATCAAGTGTTATGTTCAATGATGTTGTACGGTGATGAACACAAGCCTCGACCAGCTAGGGACACATTACTATCGGTAGGTACTTATTATTTAGTGTACAATGTATACGCAGTGTATTTACATTGAATGCATCTAATTATACATTTAATAATTGTAATATATACTCGTAAAATATGTATATATATATATATATTCATACATTTTTGTTATATTATTATAATAGATTATTGTAAAATATATTTGTGACATGTTAATACAATATATCATTTTATATTTGTAATATCATATTAAATATGATGATTATATAAACAGCCACATTATATACTATCATATATCACTATCACATATCAATATCACATAATAAATCAATATTTAATCCTACAATAGATATTTTAATTTACTGATAATGATATGTTTCATATCAAGCGTATGATTCAGTATATAATTCAGAGATTGTGGATAATAAATGGAATGTTTGTCATCTGATTACACCATAATAAATGGTGTGTAACTTCTAGTAGGGATATTGTACAGGAATAACGTATATATGTATGTACTGTGTATATACTGTGTATATAAGCATTGGCAACATTACATACTCGTATAGTGTAGATGCAGTCATAAGATGGGAGCAATATTAGCACATTTTAGTCGAACTAGTATACATTGGGCTATATTGAGGGGCATCCCTCTCGATCCAATTAATGTAATCCAATAATAATACCTCGAAAATTACAGCGACTATCTCGTTCTAGTAATTATTCAAATTAAAATAATATAATCTAATTGGGATTCTACTATCATTGGTTCTATTATTATTGGTTCTACTATTATCGGTGTATAATATTATTGAATATACATTAATGGTATGCGATTAATTCATTTCAAATTCTAAGAAGTAAAGACTTTAAAGTACATTTGTACATTAATAATATCATAATATAAATGAAAATAATAATAGCAGATATGTTATGATGTTATTGAGAACTTACTTGAGCATTATGTAATACATAATATTGTATTATATTATTATCTTATGTATTATTGAATACACTACACCTCTATAGGTAAATACTAGAAGTAATAATGGAGACATTACATTATTGTAGATTTATTATACAGCATAGCATACTATTTAAAATATATTAACATATAATATTAATCTATTATCAAGAATTTACATTTGATATATTCATTGTTCTGTGTACTGTACACTGTACAGTGTACAGTATTAATACTACTCTATTAGTAATACTGTTTTAGTACTACAGTATTATTAATACTATATTACTAATATTATTAATTGTAATTTACTATCAAATTAGCGATTTAGAATATTACATAAATATATTTACTCTACCACTAATGCATCTTCAAATGAGATCTATTCGAACTTGTGTAATATTATATATATATATATACATTTCATAATTTCAACAACTTATTAGTTTAGCCCTTAATTGAAGTAAATTAATATAATATATAGTATAAAATATATAAATACAGTAATACAAATATAAGCCATCCTATGAAACATATATTAACAAATAATTATATATTAACTTATATATATAGATTATATCTACATTAAATCAAGTATATATATATATATCATATGATATAATATATTTATTGAAATCACAAATATATATATATATATAATATCATAACATATAACTTATAACATGAAAACTTATATTTTAAATATATATTATATAAATACACTATCATAATGATGATAAGAATTCATACAACAGCATATATATATTATAGTATATATACTATAGTATATGTGCAGTTTACGGTACTCTATTTGTGCAGTCAATATAATTAAACATGTACTACTCAGAGTAATCGAAGTACTGACTATTTGATTAATAAATGAATTGATAGTTTACTTTTTAATAATAATGCATAATAAAGCTATAAGATATGTATAAAATGAGTTATAATAATCTAGTTACATATTGTTTATATGATGTATTGCCTGAATACTGAGATGAATAAGACATATCGTTGACCAAGATGGTTGCTAATAAAATAATATTATTTTCTAAAACAAATTATTAAATAAAATTTAGTTTTTTTTACTAAATTGTCACTATCGAATTAATGTATATGATATAGTATATTTAATATAATATTAGCTATATATTATATACTTAGTAATATTTAAATTTAATTATATGAATCTTATGGTGTAGTACATATTATATGGGGAATTACAATTGTTTAGTATATATATATATATATAATAATAATTAATTATTATTATATATTATATATTATATATTATATACTATTCAAAAAATATGTATTATTGTAAACTATCATAATCATTATGATAAATATATTATGATAAATCATAATCATTATGATAATGATAAATAATCATTATGATTTTCGGACGGCCGATTGCTAACGCACTTGCAGTCCATAAACCAAAAAAAGTAAAAGTAAGTAAAGTAATAGTCACTGTTGTATATATATATATATTACGATGTACACGTACAATACATTATTCGTAATAATGTATTACTACAATTAATATTGACTAATTTAATTATTAATTGGTATCTACGTTATGATTAGTTACTACTTTGATAACAACTTTTTATTTTATATAATTATTATAATAATAAAGTTTATTCTAAAGTATTTATCAATTATAAAAAGGATAACTTTACGTTTCTAATTATATGACAATATTTAGTATCAATAATATATAGTACTTATTATAAATTATAATAATATTAAAACTAGATATGGTAGATTAATTTGTATATGTATACAATTCACAAACCTGAAAACTGATAGAGATAGGATCGGAATCATCCAAAAATCGAATTGTACATGAATAGTGTATCTCTTCGTATATGCGGCTATTGTTTTTCTTTCTAAAACGATTCTTAAACATTATAATGTATTCCACATACACGTCTATATTAATAAAATCATAATGTTTATTTCGTATAGAAATTCAAAACAATATTGTTAAATAAATAAAATAAATATAGTTTATTTCGGTGGTTTGTTTACAATATTTATTCAAAACAATATATACAAATTATGTAGGATAGAATAGTACATATTTTATATATATATAAATCATCTATATAAAGCATAGATTTATAGTTTACTGTTGGTAAAATACAAATCTATGATATAAAGACAGATATATATGTATATATATATAAAAATCTATATAATATATCCATAAATAAATACATTGATTTACTTATTAATATATGAACTAGTTTATCGATTAGATAATACTAATTTAAAGATCATACATATGATGATGATAATGCTAATGATCATATATTGTTTAGTACTAATTAGTACTTATATGTTAACATTAGGGTAATGTAGGACCTAATCTTGTACAATGTAGGACCTAAAGTGTATACTGTAGGACCTACAGTGTAGTCCCTTCGCTTGCGCGGGAGAATATAATAATATAATAATAAAATAATAATATATTGACTTTAATTTACAGTATTTACAATTGACTTTATATTGACTTTATTAACAGTATTTTACAGTATTTTCCGATACAAATTAGATAATAATAATACTTTTAATATAAATCACGAAAAAATAACGAATATAGAAATAATAAGTTGGGTGTCTTAAGGGGGTATCCCACTACAAGTATTTCCGGTAACTTGCCGGAAATATTGTACTTTAAAACCATTTTCTATTAAGTTGAAATGGGATACCCCTATAAAGTTACTATATTTTAGGTAAGTTGCCGGAATGTAAGGGGATATCAAACTACAAAGGTTAACTTGATAGAAAATCGTTTTGAAGTTACAATATTTCCGGCAAGTTGCCGGAAATACTTGTAGGGATACCCCCTTTATAATAGTATATTAGTTTATTAATTTATTAATTTATTAATACTATATTAGAAAAAGGCAGAAAATAAGAAGTAAGATTTAGTAATCGTGTGAGGGATATGAAAGATATATAATAGAAGATATATAATATAATACATTATAATAACATTATAAACAAAACGTGGGATAAATCAGAATCAAAAATTAATTACCTACACATGAAGAAGCATATCAATATAGTTGATATACTAATTATGATCTCTTAAGGGGGTATCCCACTACAAGATTTTCCGGAAATATTGTAACTTTAAAATCATTTTCTATCAAGTTGTAATGGGATACCCCCTATAAAGTTATTATATTTCAGTGAAGTTGCCGGAAATTAAGGGGGTTTCCCACTAACATTTTAGTTAACTTGATAGAAAATCGTTTTAAAGTTAAAATATTTCCTGCAAGTTGCCGGAAATACTTGTAGTGGGATACCTCATTATATAAAGAAAAATCTACAATTTATATTATTTTTCAAAATCATCTTTCTTTAAACTATTTATAAACAAATATATGTCTTCCATTTTGTATTCAACTACTTACTTTACTTTAGTCGAGTTCTTACTCGACAAATCTTGCAGTTGCCTCCATCCTTCTCTATCCATCATCAACGTTCTTAGTTCGTATTCCTCACAGTCGCAGTCACTCTTTAATATGTATATATATATATATATATATATATATATATATATATATATATCTTGTGTTGTCTCCCTCTGTTTCATATACCATTCTTGTATTTCCATAAAACTAATTGTGTGCTATTTCGACGGTGTGTCTTATGCAGTGACCAGCTAATCTCAATATTCTTAGTTTTATCACCTCAGTGATCTTTGGCATTCCCCTGTACAGTTGTGTATTGGTGAACTTATATTTCCATGATATATTTGTGGCCATTCTAAGTATGCTATAGCCTGATATAACAACCATATATTTGCTTACGTATTCAAGATATGCATAGGCCTATTGAATATATTTCATGTTTAGAAAATTGCAACTTAATATGTTCTTATTTCTTGATAAGTTATAAACATGTTTAACCAAACATATGTATATATTTATATATATATATATATATGTGTAATAAAATCAAGTGAGTGATAGATGAATTCTCATAAATTTCATTTATTTTTAATATTGTGCAATTATTCGAATACATTTCAAGTACACTATGTTATAGACTAATAACATTATGTCTAGTAAATTAATTTAAAGTTTTTCAGAGATTAAATTTAATAATTGCGGAGTTTATATAAAGTCAACAAATTGTAAAAAAATAATGATGTATTGTTTTATTGTATATATGTGCATATATACATATATATATATATATATATATATATATATATATATATATATATTATTATTATTATTAAATAGTTTATTGACTACTAAACAGCATATGTTTATCGGCGTCATATAATATAATAATAATGAAGGAAATAACAATTTGAACATAAATAAATAAGATCAATAACAAGAACAATATATATATATAAAAGAACAATAACAATATTAAATAATGCAGTTATAAATAAATAAATAATGATATACTTTACGTTTAAACAAAGGTTCAGACTCGGTTGATCTGATGTCAGCTGGCAATGCATTCCAACATTTAGGAGCTGCGACTGCAAATGCCGATTCGGCGTATACTGTCGTAGTGATAGGTTGATGGAGCATCATAGTCGAGCCAACACGACGAGGTCGATAGTCCGTTCGTATAGTAATAACATTCGCGAGATATTTAGGGCTGGCTCGATAGATGGATCTATGCGTTATGCAAAGGAGACGAAATTTTTAAACTAGCCGGAACTTTAACCATCCAAGCGAATTCATCAGAGATGAGACGGAAACCATTGTTCGACGTTTAAGTTTATAGAGGATTCTTACTGAACGACGCTGAATAGTTTCAAGTCTGTGCAATAAATGAAGGGATAGGGTAGTACATAAGGAAAAACAGTATCGAAGTCTACTATACACAAGATCATGAATAAGGCACTTGGTTAAATTAAAAGTTAGCTTATTACGCGTCTTTGTAATGTTGTACAGATATTAGTTAGCAGTACGTATAATATTTACTATTTGCGCTGTGACAGTGAAATGATCACTCACGATCACACTCGAGTGTCGAAAGTAATACCGAGTGTAGTTACTGATTGGGAAGTGGGAAGGGAGAGTAAAAACGGATGTGTTATATTTAAAGGAGAACTTGGACGAGATAAAATAATAGTATCAGTTTTATAAATATTTAGTGAAAGTGAGTTATTAGCAAACCATTTAATTAATTAGTAATGCAGTTATAAATAGATAACTGAATGGATTCAGGATCGTTGGAAGGCGGGAAGGACGTGTATATTTGGAGATCATCAGCATAAAGATGATAATGTATGTGAGGAAATTTGAGAAATATTGATTTAATAGGTAATATATAAATTATGAATAGAATGGGACCAAGGACAGAGCCTTGTGGAACACAGGGGTGAACAAAAGGTACAGACAACGAATAATTAATGTTTACTGATGAAGATCTATTAGATACAAATGAATTGAACCAGTTAATAACTTGGCCGTTAATACCAATCTCACGTAGACGAAACGAAAGAATTTGAAGATTAAGAGAGTCAAAGGCACACGATAAATCTAACAAAACAAGATAACAAGGACTTTTAGCATCGAGGGATAAGAGAATTTCACTAATAATTAGATTTAGGGCTGTCTCATTGCTACGGTGATGGAGATAAGCGCTTTGAAAGCAATCGACAATATTATTGGAAGTAATGTACTGTATAGCTGTGAAGAGACAACTCGTTCCAAAGCCTTTGACATAGATGAGAGTTGGGATATTGGTATGTAGTTAGCTAAGTTGGAGTGATCTAAAGTCGGTTTCTTGAGTAATGGTGTTATATACGAGTATTTCATCGATTGTGGTACAACAGCAGTAATAAGAGACAAGTTGATTATATCTGTAATAAAACCGATGAGATAAGGAGAGATGGAGTTAAATAGGCATAATGGAACAGGATATAATAGAGAGTGAGATTTCAGAGAATTCAATAACGAGAGTACTATTGAGATGGAACTGTACAGCATGACCAGTGGTTAGTAGAGGTAATATGTGTTATATCAAAAAGTGCGGGATCAAATACAGGGAGAGAATAAATTACAAAATAAATCTTTTGTTGAAAGAAACTGGAAAAGGCAGTGAACAGAAAAGAGTCTGGTTGATCTGGAATAAATCAATCAATTTAAATGAGAGTTTAAATGTTTTTTAGAGGACATACCCAAATTATCAAGCTTACCAGTAAAGTAGGATAATTTATAGGTGATAAGTTTACATCTATAAATTGAGCGAGATACCTTGAAGGCTTTAAGATCAGCATCAAGGTTGGTCGATTGGTATTTTGTTTGTAGTCGTCTAAGTAAACGACGTAGATTAACTAGCTCATTACTAAACCAAGGAGATTTGGAATATGATCGATTGGGAGAATCAATGATAGGTGCAAATAATTCATGAGAATTCGAAACAGCTGAGTTAAAATTGTCAAAGAGAGAGTCAGGTAAGATATGACACTGATGTATATCGAGTTGAGAACAAACGGATCTAATAAAAGAAGTTATATTAATAGCAGATATCTTTCTTAATGAACTTACTAGTCGAGGAATGGCAAAAGTTGGCAATAGCAACTCAAATGTAACTGCAAAATGATCAGAGATTAGAAAGCTTTGAAAAGAAGATGAGAAAAGTTTGGACGAGGATGGTGATATAACTAGATCGATACAGTTGCCGTTAGTGTTAGTGGGGAAATGTATATGTTGCGTTAGAGAGAACTCATAAAGCAGACATTTTAAAGATTATGCAGGAGTATTAGAAGAATTATATTGTATATTGAAATCACGAAGAATAATGGTATTATCAGAAGAAATAGATTCAAAAATATACGTAAGGTCATCGAAAAATGCAGTTATGCTAGAAGAAGGGGGACGGTAAATAATAACAATATGTATTGTATAAGATGAAAATCTGAGATGGCAGATCAACATTTCACATGAAGAGACAGAAGGAAAAGTAGAGAAGACAAGTTTCAAATTAGATGAATATACCAGTGCAAGACCATCACTACGAGAAGATGTCGATCTATTCGCAAGAATTACATTATATCCTCGAGGAGTTAATTGAGACGATAAAGCAGAGTCATTATCAGTCAACCATGTTTCAGTGATTGCAGTAATTAAACATTTATAATCAATAATAGATTGAGCTATACTATCAACTTTATTCCGTACAGATCCAGAGTTAATTAACTGGACTAAATACTTATTATTATGGGTGTAATGTCATTTTTTTGAAGAATAAGAAGAAGAGGAAAAGAGCTGTTTTAGTAGCATTTTTACAATAATTCTCAAATGATCATTCGAATTAGACCATTGAATACATTCATTATCATCAGGAATATACGGATTCGATTTCCAGTCGATTACTTTTATGTCAGAATGACTGTTAGTAGTGAATAAACGAAGTTCATATGATAGTTTGTACCTATTAAACACACACTTGTATTTCGTCATGATAGATTTGGATGAATGAAAGTATATACGACCAATTTTAATTGTATCACTGGGAATAAATGGACGAATAAATAATGTTTTTAAATCAGTTAATTGAAGAGAAGATCTAGAGTTTAGTAAACTATCAGTAGTGAATGCTGATGAGAGTACTAAGTTTGCATAGTGGGATATCAAAGAGTACTCAGTGATGGTGTTAGGATCTAGTTCAAGTTGTTTAAATAAAGAGTGAATGTATGTTAGATTCCTGTTTGTAGGTGAAATATGTTCAATAATAACCGAAGGTTGAGAACATAAATGAATTTTAGGGGTTGTTTTTGAAGCAGTAGGTATATTAATAGGTAATGTGGACTTAACAATATCGCTGAATGATTTAGAAGTCGATTTATTTAAGGTATCAGTAAGTGTGGATATGGCGTTAGAGATAGAATTAAGAATTGTCGAGTTATTAGAGTTAGACGAATATGAAGAGAACTGACTATTCAAATTATTTAAATCTATTTGTAATTTATCAAGTTTATTAATGATGCAATCATTGATTTCTGAGTATGAATTTGATATATATATATATATATATACCCAGTATTCAAAGCTCGAGTTAAACCCGAGTTTTACTTGAGAAACTTGAGCTAACTCAAGTTTCTTGAGTTAATCTCGAGTTTTATTCGAGCATAAAATCTCAAATGTGTATGTATGAGATAATCTCGAGTTTTACTCAAGTATACTTGTGTATATATAATATATATATTATATATATATATATATATATATATATACAAATAAAGCCTATAGGCAAGACCTTCTATAACCACCAGAGGTTATAGGAGGTCTTGCTATAGGCTATAGTTGTAATTGTTATATAAAATTAAAATATACGACTAAAATACAACTAACATACAAGTATTATGCCATTTATTGTAAATTTACATATAAAGGGGGTATTCCACTACAAGTATTTCCGGAAATAATGTCCGAAAAGTCTTGCTAGAAAACGTTTTTCTAGCAAGTTGTAGTGGGATACCCCTTACTTTCCGGCAACTTGCTGTAAATATTCAGCCAACAATTTCCAGAAATACTTGATTGAAAACTAAGATATTACTATATATCTCATTAGTATTGTTGTTTATTTTAATTTTAATTTTTTTTTAATTTTTTTTATAAATTAAAATTTTGTAATATTAATTATTATTAATAATTTAATATATAATCCTATATATATATATATATATATATATATAAACTTATTAGATTTTAATAATGCCAATATTAGTATATTCCCAAATAATTTTAATTTATTACGTTTTGTTCTATTTGAATTCATTTTTAAAATAAAATTATTTTAATTTGAATTAAAAAATTTTAAAAGATTTTAAATAAATAACGAAGTTGATTGGTTGATTATGAATAGCCTATCATACGAGCAATAGGTATATTGGCACCAGATATATTGTAGTGATATACCCTTCCAGAAACATTATGGAGCAAGGTAATATTTCCGGACAGTATTTCCGTTAAGTTTCCTTAATAATTAAGAAACCTACTTGTAGTGGGATACCCCTTTAATATTTAAAATCTATTTTTTTATTTTGTGTACATATATATTTATTTAATGTATAGGTTCGAATTTTGTTATAGGTTTGTATATGATATTGTAGCTATTAACTAAACAAGCTAATTCATTTATGAAGTTAAATTGAATAATACATCTTATGTGTACCTTATATTAACTTATCTAACTAGGTCTAGCTTGCTCGGCATAAATATCTTATACAAAAATATATCTCATAGAACATATATTTTTAATTATTTCGATAAAATCTGATCATTTACCTATAGGACTTAACTTATTTCTTTTTACTTTTAATTGCGTCCTACAATTATTCAGTTATACTTTTAATTTCTTATCTCAAAATATCAAGTATAACTTTAATTATAATGTATGTGTACAATATAAATGAAACTAGAAGCATATCCTATTAAAGGGGTATCCCACTACCAGAATTTCAGGAAATAATGTCATGAAATATTTTCTAGAAAGTAATTTTCTAACAAATTGTAGTTAGATACCCCTTTTAAAGTTACTATATTGGGTTGACGGAAAGTAAGGGGGTATCCAACTACAATTGTAATTAACTTGATAGAAAATCACTTTCTAGCAAACATTTCCGGACATTATTTACGGAAATACTGGTAGTGGGATACCCCCTTTAGATATATAATATAAAATGGATAGGATATACCCCATATGATATACCATATATATATATATATATATATATATATATATATATATTATATTTATTTGTTACTTTTATTAATTTTATAACTATTTAAATAGCTATTTTTAATATAAATCTTCTTTTAGTAAATAAACTTAAGACAATTTTTACATAAATATGAAAAATATAAATTAGTAGTAGTATAATCTTTGTTAAATATTGTCAAATCCTTGATAATTATATTTAAAATTTAAATATTTTATCTAGTTAAAGTTATTTAATTACACTTTTAGGAAAGTAAATGTATATATATGTATAGTATATACATTTAATAATTAATAGTCATCAATGGATTATGGTATGCATACTTAATTAATCATATTATATATTTAATTCAATGTTTTTAAAATAATTTTAAATTGTAATTTTTTTTAATATAATTTATAATACGTTTATCTAGTTAAAGTTATTTAAATACACTTTTAGATAAGTACATTTATATATATATGTATAGTATATACATTTAATAATTAATAGTTATCAATGGATTATGGTATGCATACTTAATTAATCATATTATATATTTAATTCAATGTTTTTAAAATATAATACATAATATTTTAATAAATGGGGTTTAAAATTATTTTAATATATTTGGATATTATATTTATTAAATTTATAGATACAATTATTATAGTATGTATATTTAATATATCATATTATATATTTAATTCAGTGTTTTTAAGATAATATTTATAATTATAGAATTCCATTTAAAAAAATATAAAGTCGTTATTATAATACTTATAATTTTAGTATTCTAAAATTTGTGGATACTATATTAATAAAATTCATATATCCAAATATTAATTATTATTTAATTATAAATAATGTAATTTAATATAAAGTAATAAATACATTGTATTAACAAAGCCAGGGTTTTGGTATTAATAATAATTTTAAATTTAATAGTAAATATAATATATAATAAAATAATAACAATAATATTAAAATTTAGCAAGTTTATATATATTTTTTTTGTTCACATCTGATTTTAATTTTCTATAATTGTTTAATAATATATTGATAAATACTGATAATCCTTTTTTTATCATAGAATAATTATCGCTATGACAATATGTGCAGATTTCATAAATTTCCATTAATTCGTCATCATTTTTACTAATATATTCTATACTATAAGTTCCAGCATAATATTTTGTCACGTTACAATACACCATAATTACAAGTTTCAGCATAACGTGATATCATGTTCCAGTACCAGCACAATGTGTTTTCACGTTCCAGTACACCGTACTTATAAGTTCCAGCATAATGTGTTGTCACGTTACAATACACCATAATTACAAGTTCCAGCATAACTTGATGTCATGTTCCATTACCAGCATAATGTGTTTTCACGTTCCAGTACACCGTACTATCATGTTCCAGCATAATATGTTGTCACGTTACAATACATCATAATTTCAAGTTCCAGTATAACGTAATGTCACGTTCTAGTACCAGCATAATGTGTTTTCACGTTCCAGTGCATTGTAGTATCATGTTCCAGTATAATATGTTGTCACGTTACAATACACCATAATTTCAAGTTCCGGTATAACGTAATGTCACATTCCAGTACCAGCATAACATATTGTCACGTTCCAGTACACCGTAGTATCATGTTCCAGTATAATATGTTGTCAGTTTATTACAGAACAATCCAAGTATGATGAAAACTTTGCTAAGGTCAATTACAATATAATATGGCTGATCGAACCATATTAAATACATATAATCTATTGTTTAAAAAATAAAATTTAATTATTTATAGGATTTTGATTATGACGATATCATGTTAAATACTAATGACGATATGGCGGTACTATGCTATATATATGGTTATGTTGCTAAGAAGGCGTACAGATCTAAGAAATATGAAGAATCTAAAGCATTTGTAATAAGTGAAGATACTATTCAGCTAGAAATTGATAAAGAATTTTTAAAATATATTGACGACCTTAATCGTGGGGGATTATTATATCCATCTAATATTCTATTTAAAGTTATACAAATTGTTTATGATATATTTAATTTATGCGTATCTAAATATGAAATTAACTTTACTAAATGTACATATGAAAAGAATGTAATATTAGCAATTAGTATAGAATATATTAGTAAAAATGATGACGAATTAATGGAAATTTATGAAATCTGCACATATTATCATAGCGATACTTATTCTATGATAAAAAAAGGATTATCAGTAAATATCAATATATTATTAAACAATTATAGAAAATTAAAATCAGATGTGAACAAAAAAAATATATATAAACTTGCTAAATTTTAATATTATTGTTATTATTTTATTATATATTATATTTACTATTAAATTTAAAATTATTATTAATACCAAAATCCTGGCTTTGTTAATACTATGTATTAATTACTTTATATTAAATTACATTATTTAAAATTAAATAATAATTAATATTTGGATATATGAATTTTATTAATATAGTATCCACAAATTTGAAAATACTAAAATTATAAATATTATAATAACGACTTTATATTTTTTTAAATGGAATTCTATAATTATAAATATTATCTTAAAAACACTGCATTAAATATATAATATGATATATTAAATATACATACTATAATAATTGTATCTATAAATTTAATAAATATAATATACAAATATATTAAAGTAATTTTAAACACCATTTATTAAAAATATTATATATTATATTTTAAAAACATTGAATTAAATATATAATATGATTAATTAAGCATGCATACCATAATCCATTGATAACTATTAATTATTAAATGTATATACTATACATATATATATAAATTTACTTATCTAAAAGTGTATTTAAATAACTTTAACTAGATAAACG
This sequence comes from Osedax fenrisi, assembly GCA_964019155.1. Lineage (NCBI taxonomy): Eukaryota > Metazoa > Annelida > Polychaeta > Sabellida > Siboglinidae > Osedax > Osedax fenrisi. Next base: position 78,373,644 of record OZ025239.1, read on the forward strand.
TATTATAAATTATATTAAAAAAAATTACAATTTAAAATTATTTTAAAAACATCGAATTAAATATATAATATGATTAATTAAGTATGCGTACAATAATCCATTGATAAATATTAATTATTAAATGTATATACTATACATATATATAAATTTACTTATCTAAAAGTGTATTTAAATAACTTTAACTAGATAAACGTATTATAAATTATATTAAAAAAAATTACAATTTAAAATTATTTTTAAAACGTCGAATTAAATATATAATATGATTAATTAAGCATGCATACCATAATCCATTGATAACTATTAATTATTAAATGTATATACTATACATATATATATAAATTTACTTATCTAAAAGTGTATTTAAATAACTTTAACTAGATAAACGTATTATAAATTATATTAAAAAAAATTACAATTTAAAATTATTTTAAAAACATCGAATTAAATATATAATATGATTAATTAAGTATGCGTACAATAATCCATTGATAAATATTAATTATTAAATGTATATACTATACATATATATAAATTTACTTATCTAAAAGTGTATTTAAATAACTTTAACTAGATAAACGTATTATAAATTATATTAAAAAAAATTACAATTTAAAATTATTTTTAAAACGTCGAATTAAATATATAATATGATTAATTAAGAATGCATACCATAATTAATTAGTAAATATTAATTATTAAATGTATATACTATACATATATATATACATTTACTTTCCTAAAAGTGTAATTAAATAACTTTAACTAGATAAAATATTTAAATTTTAAATATAATTATCAAAGATTTGACAATATTTAACAAAGATTATACTATTTAATTTTTATTTTATTAAATAAATACATGTAAAACGATGTGATATAATATGTTAATTTAATGAATTAATAGTTAATATTATAAAATAATCTTTATCATATATTAATTAGTGTATTTTTCTTTAATTTATTCAATCATAAATGTATGGAAAAAGTCATTAAAAAGCGTCCCTTCTAAATTATTTCGCGAAAACCTGCCTCACGGCCTGAAGCTAAAGGAGGCCATGGAATATCCGAAAAAGTTTATTAAAATGCCAAATTTAATGTTTGAGTACATAGGGCGACACCTATTAACACATTCGGAACTATCGCCCAAAACCCCCTCACGTATCATATTTGACTGATATTTACTAGTATTATTAGAATTGATAATTCATAAATTTGATATAATGAAATACATATCCGAGATAGCTATCTAGTATATTAACATCTTTTTAATACATAATCTAAAATTTAAATACTAATATTTAATATTCACGGAGTACTGACTACTATGGCGAGGGCTAAATTGTATCGCCCAAAACCCCCTCACGTCCCCTATTTGTAATTAATAATATTAAGATATTTTAATGTTTCTACTAATAAAATATTTTGTAATATGATTATTCATATTTAATATTCTTGAATGGGTTTTGTAGATATAAAAATAAGTTATTTCAGTAATCAAATATTTGTAATATATAAAATTCAAGAATGTTTTTTTTTGGAAAATTATTTTGGAAATTTTGTAAACAACAAAATTAAAAAATAAGTAGGCTGGTTATAACTAGTGATGTAAATGATGCTCAAATCTAAAGCATGATGCAGTCTCAGTCTCAGTTACCTAAAGTCTCAACTCGGCTCGGGCTCGTTTTGTTAGAGTCTCGGCTCGGCTCGGGCTCGTTTTTTTCAGAAAATGAAAGTCTCGGATCGGCATCAAAAACCAATAGTCTCGGCTCGGCATCAAAAGCTTGGCATCATTTACATCCCTAGTTATGACTCATTAGACAAGTTGCTATATATTTACTGGTCATTTAATTGATAAGTATTCATTATTTTCCATTAATCTAAAATTATTGTAAACAAGTATACTTATAACTTATAGGTTCTAAGCCAATCTGTTCTAAGATCTATAGATGCAAGATGTTCCTCATTGATTTAAATCCCTAGTGACAATTATTATTTTAGTTAGATTTACAAATACTTACTAATATCATTGGTATATATTTATTATAAGATTTACTCATTGAGATCTATCATTATTTAAATTGGATGGTTGAATAATATAGGAAATATAAATTATGTAAAATGTACTTTGTTAAATTAATATTAGCAAATATACAATTTGGTAGAATTTTGTAATGAGTCCTAATTTTGTTATGATATTTGTCCTATAGGACATGTATACATCCTATGAATGTATACATCCTACGTGGAGATACGTGGATAATAAATCAATTTAGATTCTTCAATTGGTACTTGCAGCTTTATCATTGATTAGGGGTGCATGAACAGGGGGGGTCGTGGGTGTCCGGACCCCCCTATTTATAAATAGGGTGGGTCCGAATATATTTGGACCCCCCTGTTTTGAGTCAATTTTAAAAATAATTGAATAATTAGTTAATAATATAGAGAATTTAACGTTAATATCGATTATTAGTAAAATACACATTATAATATTTTATTTTTAGTCACAATATTATCAATACATTATATAATGATATAAAAACGTTGATAATAATAGTAGTAGTAGTAGTAGTAGTAGTAGTAGTAGTAGTAGTAGTAGTAGTAATAGTAGTAGTAGTAGTAGTAGTAGTAGTAATATTAGTATATAATAATAATAAACACGATAATTGGGTACGTATATTTTTTGAAAAACATTTACCTATAGGTTTCGCTTGACACTTAGCGCACAATATAGCCATTTCGTTATGGTAATAGTATCGATGTCGACATCGACGCGAGTTACCCTAAACCATGCTGTACATTGTAAAGTGTACAAGTATCACATTAAGCTTATTATTTACCTATTCCGCAACTTAAGACATGCCTTAAGGCATTAACTACACTTTTAGACGCCACTAGTGGCTATAGCTATAGTTATTATCCCATCGCCACTATATTACTGTTATATACTAATATTACTAGAAGATATATCTTCTTCTGTATACGTCTAATAGATGATCTGCTTCGAGATTTTGAGGATTTTCTTGCTTTCGTTTGCTTCCTGTTTACTGCAATTCTGTAAGAGGCCACTCTCTTTTTCTGTGCACACCTAATAGATGATCTACTTCGAGATTTAAAGGTTTTTTTCTACTACTAATACTATTACTACTATTACTTCTACTACTACTAACACTACTACTACTAAATATATATATAGGGAGATACGGTGATTACGCTCTACCTATATATAGTAACATAAACAAATTAGGTAATATATTATTTTACATCAGATACAAATCTAAGACAACATATACATGAACCGTCGACAAATGTCAAGATGGTAATTTCTTAAGAAAATCGAAGAGGATAAGTACGGACGGGAAAGTATAAGTAATACCAGCAAAATATTACTTGAATAACATTTGATTGAAAAGTAATTTATTATTATTTTATTGACAAAAATATGTAAGTAAATTAATATTAATATAAGGAAAAAATATATTAAAACTATATATATGCATACCGGTATTTACTAGTACAGAAATATCGGTATATACTGATATATATGTATATACTGTACTGGTATATATGAGTATAAGGGTCCACAAAATACCGGTATAGTAACATACCTTACTCGTAAATCGTACCGGTATATAGGTATCGGTATTGTACTCAAAAGTTGTTTCTGGGTAGTCATTACAATTGATATTTTTACATTTTCTATCAAGTTTTAATGTGATAACCCATTTAAAGTTACTATATTACAGGAAAGTTGCATGAAAGTAAATCGGTATTGTACTCAAAAATTGTTTCTGGGTAGTCATTACAATTGATATTTTTACATTTTCTATCAAGTTTTAATGTGATAACCCATTTAAAGTTACTATATTACAGGAAAGTTGCAGGAAAGTAAAGGGAGTATCCCACTACTGTAGTGACTATAGTCATGTGTATACACACATGTGTAGTTAACTTGCTATAAAATCATTTTTAAGTTACAATATTTCCAGCAGATTGCCCGAAATACTTTTAGTGGGATACCCCTTTAATTATAATAATTATTATAGTGTTCACTATTGGCAAGACCTACTATAACCAATTTGGTTAAACCAAAGCCCCAGGATTTGCTATAACCTCGTTATATGAGGTCTTGCTATTGGCATATTACTTTTATTAATATTAATGCCATTAATTATTACTTTAATTAATTTAAAATCTGTGGATGGGCAATGATTTTGCGAAGCGGAAAATCTTTGGGATGGGTTTCAAAAAAATGTCAAAGGTTATAGCCTAGGGGTTATAGGTGATAAAGTTTATATTTATAAATTATTTAAAAGTCAAATTTATTGTTATAAAATTTGTATTCAAATTAATTTTAAATAGCTATGAATATATCTCGATTATTGAGATTAACGGTAATTAATCTAAATATATATTGTAATATATTGTACATATCGTATATAAATTATATCATATATGTGTGTACAATTTTAAATAATAATAATTATTATAATTTAAAAAATATTAAATAAAATATATACTATTAATAATAGTCTATTATAGTAATTATATTATATAATTATTATAATAATATAATATACTATATTATATAGTCTATATAATATAGTATATAGTATATAATCACTGATGGGTTTAGATCCTTTTTGCGGTGATCTTTTTACCGGCGATCCAAATTCTGACGATAACGATCCTTTATTCATTATGAATTTCATATCCGATACTTTTGAGATCACGATCACTGTGATGATCTCGAGCGTATATACGCGATATGACCGTAAATAAAATAGTGCGTAATTAAATAAAACAGAGTTCACGCTTAGCCAATCAAATGCAAGGCAGTAAATTACCCAAACAATATAAGACCGTAAATAAAGTGTCAATCAAGTACATGGTAGTAAAATACAAAACTAGACCGTATATATATATATACTTATACATATATATATATATATATATATATATGTATAAATATATATACGGTCTAGTTTTATATTTTACTTTATATATAGTATGTCATATAGCCATACATACATACACACACACATATATATATATATATATATATATATATTACTATCTAAATAACATGATTCTCCTTATCATTCCTCCAAAAACCTAGGATTAGTATTTGATGACAAATTATCATATATTATATATTAAGAATCACATATCATCCATTACAAAACCCTCCAACTTTCATCTCTTCAGAATTAAAAAAATACGGACATCACTTTCCAGAAACCTTACTAAAACTCTAATTAATGCTCTTGTACTTTACAGAATTGACTACTGTTCTTCCCTACTGAATTTACTTCCTGCTAAATCTTCTGCTCCACTTAATCGGATTATCCGTTCCTCAATACGTACTACTTACTGTTTAACTCGACTGGATCACTCTACTACAACATCTCATCAATCATCTCGTATGTGGCTACCCTTCTACCTCAGGTGTAAATTACGTATACTATCTATAATCCATAAATCAATATATTCTTTCACCCCTAGCTATATCTCTGATCTAATTAAAAAAACGTACTATATTACCTTCTCTTCGTTATCAAAATGCTCTTCTACTTATCTCCCATAACTCTAGTAAAACTTCCATACATTCTAGAGCTTTTAAAAATTCAGGTCCAACCCTATGTAATTCCCTCCCTCCTACCATTCGTTCTATTAGATCCCACAACAAATTTATAAATCTTACTTCTTCTTTTCTCTCTACCCATAATCATTAAATCATCCAACTTATTATTTGTGTCCGTGTTATGTTAAATGTATACCATTATTAAATTGTTATTGTATTATTATTATATTATTATTATATAACACTATACTATATCAATGCAGACTGTAGTATATAATAGTCCTTTATATTATTTAGTATTGTTTTCCATGGTATATTGAATGTATATTATTATTAAATTATTATCGTATTACTATTATTTTATTATTATTTTCTTCCCGCACGAGCGAAGGGGTCTATATACCTATGTATACATGACCATATTTTAGTGCTAATAAACTTAATATCATCATCATATATATATATATATATCTAGTATGTTATATAGCCACACATACACACACACACACACATATATATATATATATATATATGTGTGTGTGAGTGTGTGTATGTGTGTGTTTGGCTATATAACATACTATATAGATATATAGTATACAACTACTATTATGCTATAACATGTAGTATGTAAAAATCTAGATATATAACATAATCTATCTTATAGTAAATACAATAAAATGACAGGTATGCAGTTGGTCATTGAATAACTTTTGTATATATTGTATACTGTATAACACAATGTATTGATATTCACACATATATAAAATAACACACCTATGTTTGCATAAGGAAGCCGGTGTTGTAACGGTCTACTGCACACGACGTATGCTACACGTACTAATTACGTAATTAATTGTGTTGCGTTAGATAAATACATGGGTATTATTCATAGTGAAATTATAATAACCTAAAATATATACATGCAATATTATATATATATATATATATATATATAAATGAATCATGTATACTATTTAGATGTGTTACAAATATTCACACTATTCCTAACCCACACATATACTAGTATATTATATACTTGATTATCACAGTTGTAGTGAGTATATGTCGTTAACTTCGACAGTTGAATGTACATCTGTTAGGCCAGGCTGTACCCTACTCACGGGCTTATGCTGGTCAATAGTAGCCAGTATTTTGGTATGACACTCGGCCTCTACTCTCTAAAATAATATTTATATAAAAAATAATGAGGATATCAAACATTTATTTAGTCAATACAGAAACGATATTGTTACAACTGATATATTTCTATTACGTATTAGCTATTTAATAAATCCCTCGCACGAATTTAATATTGCTAACGATAATAGCAGTACTGCTAGTGCTAGTGATTAACTAAATGTATATATTTGTTTTTATATATTTTATGTTATTCATTAATAACAATTTTATATAAATATTAGAACACTCTTATTTTTGTTATCACATAAACATATATATATATATATATATATATATATATATATATAATATTTATATATATATATATATATATACACTTCTATTTGATACACATTATACACTATATAATTAAAATAATACAATGTATCGTATAAGGTGTATGAGCCTATATTCTTATAAATACACATAATTATATATAGATCAGAATATATTTGACATAATTCCATACAATAAACTATTGAATATAGTATGCATGGTTATCTAATACACTATATATATATATATATATATATAGTTTATTGTATGGAATTATGTCAAATATATTCTGATCTATATATAATTATGTGTTTATGTATATATATATATATATATATATATATATATATATATATGTGTGTGTGTGTGTGTGTTTGTGTGTGTATATATATATATATATATATATATATATATGCGTGTATGTGTGTGAGTGTGTGTATTTGTGTGTATATATATATATATATATATATATATATATATATATATATATATATATATATATATATATATATATGTCCAAGTATATGATACGGTCTAGTTTTGTATTTTGGAACTACTTTCGTGTATAATATGTGCGTATGAATATAACTAGTAAATACGGTCTTATTTTGAATTCCACAACATTGCATCTGATTGGCGCTGCCTGACCCTTGTATTATTTACTTTTGTTTGTTTATTTTCTTACGGTCTTATCGCGTATAATCCGATCTCGAGTATAAAATAAAATAAAATAATAATAAAATGTGACAATCTTATGACAATATGATAGTGAATATCATATCCAATATGATATTCAATATCAATATGATATTGAATATAATTATTATAATTATTATAATAATAGTCACCATGATAGTGAATATATAAAAATTAACAATATATTATATCATATATATGGTACCCGGTCAAAAGCTTCGCGATCGATGCGCGATTTGAACGCCCGCAAAAATGTTTATTTGAATTAGTGATTTTACAATAGTGTATGTTTGTTTGTACAAACATTAATATTCGTAGTTTTATTTATTTTCACTTGTTTTATTGGTTTGATTGGGTTTAGTTTTGTTATTGCCAGGTTTTGTAGATGCATTATATCCCTATAGTAATACAATCATTTGATATCGACTATAATTTAAATATGTGAATGTTGTCTTTAATTGGCTTTACTATTAATATTATACTAAGTATACTATATAATATATAATATATAAATCATATTGTAAAATATAGTATATTATATAGTATATTATATATATAATATATTATATACTATAGTTGATGACTACATGGTAATCAGAATATCATCAGCATCAGCATGATAACCATGATGCTGATTATTGTTATCAGTTAATAATGTTAACTTAATATACATACATTATATGCAGGGCCGGTTTAAGCATGCTAGGACTCATAACCTTTGAGCCTGGGCAAAAGAAAAGTATGGCCCCCATAACGATTTTATAACATATAGACGTTTATTTATAATGTAGTAACTAATATATCTATAACTATTCAATATATATATATATGTATAATATATATATATATATATATATATATATATATATATATATATATATATTATACGTATCTTAAATCATTAGAATATAATATTTATAACATATTTAATTTATTAATTACAAATAAGTGATTATAAAATTATACATTATAATTAAATATTTATTTTACACGATTTTCTCCAAATAAACTTGTTCAGTGTCAATTTCATTAAGTTTCTTTGATTCTAAAGAGATAACATCTACCATATTTGTATATGTTCATATTTAGGTAATACAGTCTTTTGTATGCATATCCAAATGTTATAATATATTTTTAATTATTTCATTACTTATTCATTGCTAAGGATACATATTTATTAGCGGGATACATATTTATCAGATGATCACAATTATTCTTAAGTCGGATACACATATATTTTGTGTATGTATGTTATATAGACTTTGTATAAAAGCAAATAATGCTGCTAGTTGTTGAAGATTCAACGGAATTTTCCCGACCACATTTAAGGAATGATTAATGTAGGGAATCCATATTGCCATTTGACTATGGTTTCGTGTGATATCTTGAATTCCGATAAATCTTGCAGATATATTTTCGGTATTATCATAACTTTGACTTCTACAATATTTTATATTTATGTTTACTTTATACAAATTTCTAATAAAACATTAGATAACTCTTGATATATCTGACGGTGATTGTTAACTTATTTACATGTGATATATCTAGAGTTGAGAAAACTGTCAATAATGTAATATTTTGAATTTTTATTTCTTGAATTATTTTAGATCTCAACTTTTCTCCAAGTACGTAAATTATCTCATCGCAGATTTTATTAGATAGTAATTAATATTTACTGTTCCTATAATAATTCATATAATAATTATATAATATATATATACGCAACTTTGACAATATTTTTTTCTGTATGATTAGACAAAAATAGATCATACGTTGATAATTACTGCAATATCCCCGAATAGTTTTCAATATAACTTAAGTTAATATCTAGATTAGAACCTATATTCATCGTTCATATAAAAAGCGTTACTTGTCTAGCATTCGTATGTCATTATGAATAGTTGTGTAGTAGTATAATAGTCACGTATTTGTATAGTCATGTATCAGTATAGTCACGTATCTTTATGTATGCGTTTCTTGCAGTTATTATTGTAAGTTAATATGCATATTCATATTTAAACGAATGAGATAATAAGAATGGATATTTGTCGTAAAATTAGCGTAGTACCAGCATTTTATCTATGTGGCATTAAATATGTATATACTATTTTTAGTAATGATAGTATTTGTTAGTTTATTATTATACTCATGTGACGCTATTCTTTATCATTTCGATGTGTATACATGCATTTTATTATACATCTTATTTAACATTATTTGATTACACTTTAGAGAATTGTTTCTACTATTATTTAAGTGTCTAAACAAACTATTATTATTATTATATACACACATACATACACACACATACATACACACACATACATACACACACATACATACATACATACATACATACACAAGCACATGCCTATTACATTAAACGTGTACAATATCATAGGTGTCACGAGGGTTGCAGGCGAGAACCTACTGTACAAAGATCACAGAAGGCGAGGCTAAGATCACGTCCATACTGAAGAAGAGGTTTCCTACTGCGTCTTTCATTAAAGTAGACGATATCTCAGGTTACTAGGTTACTAGGCTACTAGGTTACTAGGTTACTAGGCTACTAGGTTACTAGGTTACTAGGCGCTACTAGGTTACTGTATATTAGCTCGCATCGTGTGTATATGTGTATATTTATACAAATAAAATTGATCATTCCATACATAATTGTTTCGTTTTTTGTTTTCTTTTCAGATATAATATTTGATACTCTTAATAATTGTACTATAGCCTATATACATCAATACATATACTTATGTTATTCATTTATTATTTTCTATATTTATTGTTTTATGTAATTTTATTTGTTGTATATAACTTTCGTATGGAATATATTATAACTGGTTTGGAATAATGGAGAAATATATAAACAATTTAATATTTTTTATTGACCCTCATAATCTTTAAATATTGGATAATATAGATTCTCATTATGAAAACAATATTTTAATAAAATAAATCCAAATATAAATATAATAAAGTTCAATTAAAAATAACTCGTATATATATATAAATATAATTAAAACATAAATCATAAATTGTAAGGTAATATTGAATCATCTCCTTATACCCAATGCTATATATTGCAAGTTTATTTAAAATCTGTGATCGTAGATAAATAGTAAACTTGTATAACTTGTGACATATATATATAGTACCCATATCATTTTAGTTATATTTAATTTTACTGTATTTTGTTGTTATTTTATATATTCGAATTAATAAATTACATCATTAATTAATATTTACAATCATTCATTAATAATTATCAATTATAATTGATATTCGTATGTATTTCCCCGAATTAGATGTAATCTCTTTGTGCATATAAAATAATATAAAATGTATTCACATTGGAATCTTCAACCGAATGCACAGGGGGCTGTGGATCCATGTACAATGTTAGCGTAACTTGTGATGAGTTCAAAGGTCAGCGTATGGTGAAACAACACAAACTCGTAAACGAGGTTAGCCCTACGTATACAACCCTGTGTACACTATACATTCTATAGTGTACCTCGGTGTACCTATGTTACTATGTGACTATTTGTAATCTAATAATTAATTTTTAAATTCTAAATGAAAGTTGATATCAGCTTAAACTAAGATTTTATTTAAATGCCGTAATTCGACTAAAGGAAAATGTTGTAAACATTAAGATGACACAGTTTAACTATAGACGGCGCTAATAATATCATAATATATAGTAAATGTGTTATATATAAACTATAATCAAATAAATAGTAGGCTTTTATTAACTAATTAATTAATATAATTATAAAATAGTTTGATATCGACTAGCTATGCTTTAAATATATGAATTCTAACCTTTAGTTGGTTATATCATTTAAATCACTAACCGCGTATATATTCATATATACCATTTAAAATTGATTAGTCAGAACTACTGTACGCTATTGTTAATTTACCACCAACAATTAACTGCTAGCATTAAATATAAATTTGTAATTCGATTAAATTAGAGTTTGCAGTACATAATTATCTACTTAAATGGTCTACTTATATTGTCTACTTAATTTATCTACTTAAATTGTCTACTTATATTGTCTACTTATATTTAATTATAAAAATATCAAATTATTTTGTAATTCATTTCTAAGGTCAAATTCTAACGTGAATAACTAATTAATTTCAAGGTCGAATAGTGTCGCGTACGAGCGCGTATACATCCACACAATCAGTCATCATTACACACACGCGTGCGCATACACATATCTACACCGCACTCGTAAGATTATTTAAGGATATTCTTAATATAAACCAATAGCCTATAGCTTCTGGATATCCTTCCGTCTATAAACTTTAGTATTCGGGAAGATAAATTCTATCCTAAGTTAGGATTGCTAACTATATGCCAACCTATGTCAAACCAAAGTATTACCGACGATATTGCACTGTTGTTGCGGCGCCTATCTTTTCACCTAAGATATTCTCGACGATACTATTTAGAAATGTATATTTTTAACCGATATCGTTGAGGATACTAATATACAATCATTATTATATTACACCAACACCACAGTTTTCTACTCTCATCGGTATATAAGAACAAATAACATTAATGTTACGCTTACTCGTATAATAGTTTATATATAGCTTCGAAGGGACATTAGAGCCATATGGTTATTGACTGAAGTGAAAACTTCAGCTAAGTTCCTGGATGGTATGAAAGGACTCCACCAAATAAAAATAGCAAAATAACAATAACAATCATTTAATAAATGTGTAAAAAATGTTTACTAAAAAACGTTAAAAGTTTCTCAAATTCATATCGTCGATGCTATCCTAAGTAATATTTGCTAAAGCATAGGATTACTACGCCACACGATACAATAACTGACACACATTCCACTCAGGCACTGAAACTAGAGATCGCAGATATGCACGGCATACGCATCGACACGAAATCGGCGTGAATCCGACGACCAGCTGTCAATCAGTATTACCGACGCCCATTATCATCCCGCCCCGCTCCACCGCCCGCCGTCGTATTGTACATATATGTAATAGGAGACCTTTATAATGCAGCCAATGCAGCCGCCTTCAATAAACACGCGTACACTTTACGTTAAAATCTCGGCTTCTATTGTATATATATATCTCTGCTTATTTAGAATATTTAATAAAATGTATTTATATATATATATAACTAAACAAGATCATTACTCTATTTGCTGCAATGGTTAATTGTTGTACTACGAAATATACACTTCAGTGGTATATTTAATTATATTTTAATTATTTCAAAAATAACATAGATGTTTATTTATTTATAAAATAAAAATGTAATTATTATTTCTTTAAAAATTAATATTGATCATCACATAATCAATTATTTATAAAATTATAATTATATTACTATAACACTAATCGTGAATGATTATGTGTATATAATGTATAATATTATATATAATATATATATTTATTATTGGTGTGCATCGATTAATAGATGATTCATCTCTATTATATTACACAATTGTTGTAGATGAAATGTACACAAATGATGAAGAGATTATTTTTATTAAATTAAATGTCACAATTATAAAAAATTATCATTAATTAAAAATGTGTGATATTTAAATATAAAAATTATTATATAAATGGAATACATTAATTACTATTATTACACTATTTATTTATGAAAATTATAATTTATGTTTGATCTATATATTATGTGTGTCTTTATCTAGTTTTCAATCTTTAAAATAATGGATAAATATTTCTAGACGATACTTGTTTCGATGAAAATCTACACATTTTTAGTTAATGTTAAAATTTCACTGTATAATTAAACTATTTAAAATAAAATTATTTCAACTAAATTATAAAGATTTATTAACACATTATAATACGAAAGAATTTCATATTGGTATTCTAATATAATGAAACTTAAAATTTTTAATTAACTATTATAAATGTTTGTACGACATAAATATATAATAAAATTATACTCTATTTACTTTTTATAAGGAAAATCAGTATGGTATATGCATTATATTATTACGAATTAAATATATTTGTAGTCGTAAATTATTAAAAAAATTAATTTACCCATCTTTTGATCGTTCTTGTAATGCATACATTCTTATATTAACAATAGAGAGGGAAAGAAAATATATCAGATGATGATTATTTAATTTCGAATATATTTCTTCAGTATTTTATTTATATTAAACGTTAAAATATTCTATATATTACCTACTCGGTCTAGATATATTTGTTAAGCGATTATAAATCTATATCTACATATTCTATATTAATAGAATTGTAATGATCACGAATTGTACTAGTTCATTATTATTGGTATAAGAAATATAAAATAATCACACTAAATGTTTCCTATAAAACTAGTGTAGGTAATACCGTACCATTAGATTATTGATCATTAGCTTCGTGTTGATCTGTAGTAAACTTCCGGATCTTACTTACAGCGTATTTATTACACTAAGGTTATAGCTAAAAACACGTTAATCTCACCACTAACCTTCACGATATCATAACATTGGTGTGTAAATAAGCGATCATCAAGGTATATTAGCGAATCATATTTAATTTGTATATTGTCCTCTCACGTAATTTGTCAATGGGGACAACAATAAATGTATTTACATAGTAATAAGTGTTGGAATTACATAACAAATACTTGGAAGTAAACTGGAGTGTGTGTGTCTATATCCCTGGTGTATTTTGAGATGTAGCTTACCATAAATAATAATGAAAGTAAATAATAATTGTTTAATATTTAAAATAGAATCTATGATAATTTAAATACAGTTTTATTTCTTTCATAAATAAATTACCGAAAATGTAGGTATGTAATATTATATTACTAAAATGTATAAATAATAAAAATGTTAATAACTATATATATATATATATATATATATTAGTTAGTTATTATATTAGAATTATAAGTTACACCAAGTAGAGGGATGGGTAGCCTTTTGCGTTTAGATATGAGATGTGCATGGATATTAAGTGCGTTGAAAGTGAGTTGTTTATTAAATCAAACTGGGATGCAATATGATGAGGTAGATATGAACTGATTGCGATAAGAGATAGATGTAGAGACAGATGCTTGAATATAAAAAGAGTAATATTTGCGATATAATTCGAGAAGTAGTAATGGGGGATGTATACATCCCTATATATATATATAACGATATATTAAATATGGCGTAGAAATTATCTGATATAAGCAGACTAGTAAGAATATTATTAATAAGTGGAGAAATTGAGGTATTAAGGAGAGTAATAATGAGGTCAAGGGAATTGCATGTCGATATATAAGAATGTATTCTATAGTATTAATAGGGGATAGTTTGAATCAACCTTAACTATATTCACACGAGTTGAATTAGGGGAATGTATGATTTATATTTAGTTGTATAGATGAGGCAACACCACATCCACGTTTTGAATTAGGTCTATTAATATGTAATAGATAATAACCATCCAGCTGGACTACGTTGGTAAATTATAGCATATAGATCGTTAGTAGGTCAACACAGTTTGAGTCTTAACAATGAAGTCAAATTTGTAGTAACTAAAATAATGAGTTAGAAATGTTATTTTATTCCTAACAGAACGAGCGTTGATTAGGACAGATGATCAACATTCCGAAGGTGTATAAGAGATCAAGTTAATTTAATATTAGTAATATTACGAGTTAGATGAAATTATACATACAAATGATATTACCTCTGAACTACAGATATATCTGATAAATATAGATCAATTATGAATAAACTTAAAAGCAGCAATTTATATTTAGGAAAATATATTCTAACATGAACATATTGGTGAAATTAATCGTTGTAAGACCAATAAAATCATTTGACAGTAAAATGATACACCAAGTGTGCATCGTTATTTTTATAATTATAATCATATTATAATTGCAATCGTAAATGTAAGATATTTTCATTAGGCACGTCTAAGAGGAGTGAATCACCAATACAAGGAGATGATACGTATACACGTACGACGTCGTACGTGTATATAAATAATTATAACGAAAAGAAGAGAAGTTATTAATAGAATTTAGATCACTATTCATATATTAAAATAATTCTTTCAGATATATCTTACATTACTTATAAGTAAGGTTGCGAACCTTTGATGTAATATGTTCTATTACAGTGGTTGGGTTTGATATAATGTAAGATTCATATGCAAATGTGGATTTAGATGTAGATTTTACAATATCATAGTATATTTTATTAGAAGAAGTTAATATAAGAAGGGAATCACAGATATATTGTAATGCTAATGATATATCAATAATTGTATTTCTAAGAGAAATTACTATATTATTTAATTGATCGACAGGTGTTGTGGTAGGTATTTCATTGACAGGTGTATAGTAGGGTAGCCCGTTTTGGTAATTTTTTTAGTTTCCTTCATATAAAAGTGCCATCTCGCTCGAAATAACTCCTTTTGATACTTCCAGATATAATAAAAAAAATAATTGAAAACCGAAAAAAATTCAGAAAGCAAAACCATATTAAAAAATAGATAGGAATTTACATTGAAAATTTATGAAAAAATTAAAATGACGGATATATGAAAAAAAAAATGTTAGCATATGTAATATAAAAACCTCATTAAAAAATATTAAAAAATTTGTTTTTTAAATAATTAAATCGATCACCGGAAAAAAAATTATCAATGGAATATATAAAAAAAAATTATATTATATATGTCTATCATCATTATATGAATATAAAATTATAAGTATTGATACAAAAATATCATATATTTATTCAAAAAATGACTTTTATTGAGCATTTTAACAAAAAATTAATTTGTGGGTAAACTAGTCGTAAAAATTTGTTGTTAGAAAAATAATTTTTTTTTTTATTATACCTCATAAATATCAATTATAGGCTCACAACAAAGTTTGATTCTCAATGAAAATAATTTATCAAAAAAATAGTCGAATAAATTATATCAAATTTAAATTAATTTTAAATTTTTAAATAATATTTACTTTATTAATATTATAATATATTTACAGGTATTTGCCAACAAATTTATGTTTATGACAACGCGCACTAAGAAAAAATTTCTATTTATATAAATTTACATTGTAAAATAAATGCAAATATTTCTTCATTAAAGTGCAATATTTGTTGATGAAACTTCATAAATATGTTTATTATGACATTTATGACCTACTGTGAGCGAGATAGCAAAACTTTCAAAAACGTGCTACCCTAGTGTATAGTGTAGGTGATAATATATATATAACCTACACGCAAGATGTATAGGTACATGATACATTTGATATTTTAAAGTATGAGATAAAACTGCTGGCATAACTTAAGACTTAGATACATCCGGTAACATTGTACACATACATGTAACGTGAATGTATTCACTACATTTATAACAATGGATCGCATCGTTAGTTATGCTACCTCACTACATGTGGAACAGTTAGTTACTGGTACATCAGAGGGCGTCATTAGTAGTAGTAGAATATACCCCTAAAGGGGTGGTACTCGTAATAAGTAGAGTATTATATTAAACAATAACTGTCTACCAGATACCCCTGGATAGTATCAGGATAACTCGCATATACAGAATACACCAGTAAGCGAGTGTAGGTCCAGGTATGGTGCAATATACAACCAGATTCTGCAGAGATGATGTTAGCACAATAGCTAGACATCACAACGAGATAGACTGGAGCTACTGCAACATACTGTACTGGTGTAGATATACGGGAGGTAGGTTGTGATCTATCTCAATAGACCGTCCAACAGAAATGTGGTCACGACGGAAGCTGCAGTAGAATATACGTTGTGTAATCGACAGGGGTGAGACATCAAGTTTAGTATAGTTTACCTTTAAGTGAAGCTAGGTAGAGCTGACTACCTGAAGAGCAAACTCCCAAGGGAGATACTCGGGTGACAATTACAATTGAAGTTAACTTAACTATATATATAAGCTACAGGCCTATGTAGCCATATTATATATAAATGTGCATGTATTCCATCAATATAAAGAAAGTTATTTTATTTATATCAATGGTGTATTCACAATATGATTTCTATAAAAAAGCAAATGCACATTATACAATAGAGAATGTATTGAATATAACTACACATCTGTATGATATGAGAGAAATAATATGCATGTTATATCAACCTTTTGTAAAGCGACTCTTTTGTATATACTCTTTTGGCACTATAGTCAACTCAGGGAGCAATATTATTTTTTTCTGGTTTTTACATATTCTATATTCTATTATTTGTTTATACTTTCTATTTTTGTCTATACTATTTATCAATATTGTTCTTATATATTATATTATATTATTGAATTGCTCACTTTAATAAAGTACAGTGTTACACAATCAATCAATCTATTTATACTGCTTCTCTAGTTCTGCTGATAATAATTATTGATAATATGCTAATTTAAAATATAATAATTATACAAATTGATGTCATATTTATTTGACAATATATATATATATAATACATTCGTTAATTGGATTTAAAAAGTTAAATTAATAGTAAATAAATATATGTTATACAGTTTATTATCATTGTAAGCATATTTATTGTTTACTAATAATGCGTTATTATTACGCCATTATATCGTTACGATAATTAATGTTCGATACACAAACATAATCAGATAGTACTTTGTACTATAGGCATGTAATAATTATGTAGATTTTGTACTTATTAGGGATTCTTTCTGACATGGTATATTTCTCGGTGCTTGAGTACCTAGATCCGTGAGTCACTATCCCAACTCTACAGTTAGATGAACCGTATTTCGTTATCCGCATGATTGTATCTATGGAGTAGAGGTTTGATTATGTGAATATGTATACGTAATATGTCCACATCTGTTATCATTGTCTACATACCTTATTGTTCTTGTTAATTATCGGTTCTCTCTGATTATTTGTGTATATTCATTAGTAAACATTATATAAGTAACGTTACCCTCAATAGTTGCAAAGATAATAATCAAATTAAACTAAATGTCAGATAACTAAAACTATAGGTATATATATATATATTACTTAATGATAAGATTATAATCTATTATTTAACTTAAGTTAAACTACAATTGTGGTTTACATTTGGTTAATAATTACATAAATTATATATTAATAATTAACCGACAATTAATGTGTATTTAATAAATATATTTACTTAACAATATGTAACTTCTATATTACTTCACAAATTCTTGGGAATATATATATATATAAACGCACCGCACAATCAGCGTCGTGGAGATATATAACGAGAAAGTGACAGATCTACTTGGCCATAGTAATACTCAGGACTTAAAGATTAGGGAACACCCAAATACGGGGCACTATGTGCAATATATATAAATATATATATATATATATATATATATATATATATTAGTGTTGCAATCGAACCATACTATCAGAGTATCAGTTCAAAATAGTGATTATCAGTTCCATTCCGAGTTCGAGAGTTTATAATTATTGAGTATCAGTTCGAAGTCCGAAGTTCGATTGCAACATTATTATATATATATATATATAACAAACTCAGCTTGTTTCTTTAATCTTATTTGTAATACTAAAAATATGAATTTTTATACATCTATTATAATAGATCTATATAATTGCAAAAAAAATTGCATTCCATGTAAAATACAACCTCTATAAATCACTTATATTATCAATACTTCTCTACGATTGCGAAACTTGGACCTTAATGGAAAAAGAGGAAAAAAGGATACAAGCATTCCAAAATAAATCGCATAGAAGATTACTGTGTATTACATATCGCCAAAGAAAAACAAATGACTATATCCATGAAAAAATGATAAATCTAATAGGCAAATATGAACCACTCTTAAGCACTATAAAACGAAGAAAGCTTAAGTATTATGGTCATATTTGTCGACACGATGGACTGGCCAAAACCATTCTACAAGGAAAAGTAGAAGACAAGAGGAAAAAGGGCCGGCCACGAAATAATTGGATGCACAACATAAGTAAATGGACAGATAGAAGTACTAGCGAACTAACACGGATGACGGAAGATCCCGAAAAATAATAGAAATTTGTTGTTGATACTTGTCTGATGATTCCCCCTACGATTCAAGAGTCAAGGGAGTAAAAGTAAAAGTAAAGTATATAATTATATAATTATAGTAGTATTGTCTATTAATATAACACATTATACGATATTCACTCCATATTAAAGGATAGAGGACATCTACTTTTCAGCCAAGTCTACAGTAAGATAAGTTTAAAGGAACATAAGAAAGATGCAATAGTTGCGGTAAAAGATGCAACTGAGCTTGTTTCTTTAATCTTATTTGTAATACTAAAAATATGAATTTTTATATATCTATTATATAATTATAGTAGTATTGTCTATAAAACACATTATACAATATCCCCTCCATATTAAAGGATAGAAGAAATCTACTTTTCAGCCAAGTCTACAGTAAGATAAGTTTAAAGGGACATAAGATAGATGCAATAGTTGCGGCATGCTGCATATATATATATATTTATATATAATTACAATTTTTACAATGATTTATCCCTCATTTTTTATAAGTTAAATGAATATAAATATATATTTTAATAATAATTTAAAATAATGTAATGAAGAAAAAAATTAGATATAAATTAATTAATTATTATTAATAATAATAATTTATTTATAAATAATTATTAATTAATTAATTAGAATTGAATAATTAATAATTACTTATTGAATACTTTACTAGTCTAATAATCCTGTGTATTAGTATATATACACTAATTAGTGTCTTAAGACAATAAAATCCTACAATTCATTATCTCGAGACAATCAAAACCTAAACATCATTAACTCGACACTCTATTATTAGACATTATATTTCGGTATCGCACTTAATATATTGATATAGTGCGATGAACATTGTTCACATGTTCCATATGTATATTCACATAGTATACTATTAACATGACTCTCTAATGGATGCTGCGGATATAGCCACCCGCAACAGTAGCCCAGTAAACACAACGAGCTCAGAAAACATAAGTACTATCACCAGGAGTTCAGGAATAACTTCCGTCCGTAATAAGATGATAGCGAGGGTGTTAGAAAATCTCTCAGAAATTGCGGAAAAGTTGAAAATAACGAATAACGTAGTGGTTTGCATTTTAGTATACTAAAATAATATATATATATAATATATAATATATATATTATTAATAAAACTATATTATATCTCATTTTATGTCGTGTCTATAATATTTAATAGACAACATATTATATAATGGTACTAATTTATCAAATAGGTCATTTTAAAACATATTTTATTTTATAAGATATATACAAATAATGAAATATGTAGTTACTATAGAATATATATATATTAGTGTTGCAATCGAAACCTACTATCAGAGTATCAGTTTGAAATTGTATAGCACTAACATATATATATAATACTTTACGAATATATATATATATAAACGCAGCACACATCTGATAGCAGTCAGCTGCATGGAGATATATAACGAGGAAGTAACCGATCTACTTGACAGGACTAATACTCATGATTTGAAGATTAGGGAACACCCAAATACGGGACACTATGTGCAATATATATAAATATATATATATATATATATATATATTTTAATGTTGCAATCGAACCCTACTATCAATGTGAGAGTATCAGTTCTAAATAGTGATTATCAGTTCCGGTCCGAGTTTGAGAGTTTATAATTATTGAGTATCAGTATCAGTTCGAAATTCTTGAGTATCAGTTCGAAGTCCGAAGTTCGATTGCAACATTAATATATATATATATATATATTTATAGAAAACTGAGCTTGTTTCTTTAATCTTATTTGTAATACTAAAAATATGAATTTTTATATATCTATTATATAATTATAGTAATATTGTCTATTAATACAACACATTATACGATATCCCCTCCATATTAAAGGATAGAGGACATCTACTTTTCAGCCAAGTCTACAGTAAAATAAGTTTAAAGGGACATAAGAAAGATGCAATAGTTGCGGTAAAAGATGCAACTGAGCTTGTTTCTTTAATCTTATTTGTAATACTAAAAATATGAATTTTTATACATCTATTATATAATTATAGTAATATTGTTTATTAATACAACACATTATACGATATCCACTCCATATTAAAGGATAGAGGAAATCTACTTTTCAGCAAAGTCAACAGTAAGATAAGTTTAAAGGGACATAAGATAGATGCAATAGTTGCGGCATGCAGCATATATATATATATATATATATATATATATATATATTTATATATAATTACAATTTTTACAATGATTTATCACTCATTTTTTATAAGTTATGAAATTTTATAATGAATATAAATATATATGCATATATATATATTTGTATAATTAATGAATACTTGGCGAATTTATATATATGTAAATATTATGCATAATATACGTGTATATAGTACATATTATATGTATACATTATGTATATATATATATTAGTGCTGTAAAATTTAAAATACTTGGTTTTTCTGGAGAACTTAAAATCTTAACATTTTTGTTCTCGCGAATTTCAAATCTTTAAAAAAAATATCAAGTTCTAGAAAATTTAAAATCTAAAATATTTATATATTTTAATAATAATTTAAAATAATGTAATGAAGAAAAAAATTAGATATAAATTAATTAATTATTATTAATAATAATAATTTATTTATAAATAATTATTAATTAATTAATTAGAATTGAATAATTAATAATTAATAATTACTTATTGAATACTTTACTAGTCTAATAATCCTGTGTATTAGTATATATACACTAATTAGTGTCTTAAGACAATAAAATCCTACAATTCATTATCTCGAGACAATCAAAACCTAAACATCATTAACTCGACACTCTATTATTAGACATTATATTTCGGTATCGCACTTAATATATTGATATAGTGCGATGAACATTGTTCACATGTTCCATATGTATATTCACATAGTATACTATTAACATAACTCTCTAATGGATGCTGCGGATATAGCCACCCGCAACAGTAGCCCAGTAAACACAACGAGCTCAGAAAACATAAGTACTATCACCAGGAGTTCAGGAGTAACTTCCGTCCGTAATAAGATGATAGCGAGCGTGTTAGAAAATCTCTCAGAAATTGCGGAAAAGTTGAAAATATCGAATAACGTAGTGGTTTGCATTTTAGTATACTAAAATAACATATATATATAATATATAATATATATATTATTAATAAAACTATATTATATCTCATTTTATGTCGTGTCTATAATATTTAATAGACAACATATTATATAATGGTACTAATTTATCAAATAGGTCATTTTAAAACATATTTTATTTTATAAGATATATACAAATAATGAAATATGTAGTTACTATAGAATATATATATATTAGTGTTGCAATCGAAACCTACTATCAGAGTATCAGTTTGAAATTGTATAGCACTAACATATATATATAATACTTTACGAATATATATATATATAAACGCAGCACACATCTGATAGCAGTCAGCTGCATGGAGATATATAACGAGGAAGTAACCGATCTACTTGACAGGACTAATACTCATGATTTGAAGATTAGGGAACACCCAAATACGGGACACTATGTGCAATATATATAAATATATATATATATATATATATATATATATATTTTAATGTTGCAATCGAACCCTACTATCAATGTGAGAGTATCAGTTCTAAATAGTGATTATCAGTTCCGGTCCGAGTTTGAGAGTTTATAATTATTGAGCATCAGTATCAGTTCGAAATTCTTGAGTATCAGTTCGAAGTCCGAAGTTCGATTGCAACATTAATATATATATATATATATATTTATAGAAAACTGAGCTTGTTTCTTTAATCTTATTTGTAATACTAAAAATATGAATTTTTATATATCTATTATATAATTATAGTAATATTGTCTATTAATACAACACATTATACGATATCCCCTCCATATTAAAGGATAGAGGACATCTACTTTTCAGCCAAGTCTACAGTAAAATAAGTTTAAAGGGACATAAGAAAGATGCAATAGTTGCGGTAAAAGATACAACTGAGCTTGTTTCTTTAATCTTATTTGTAATACTAAAAATATGAATTTTTATACATCTATTATATAATTATAGTAGTATTGTTTATTAATACAACACATTATACGATATCCACTCCATATTAAAGGATAGAGGAAATCTACTTTTCAGCCAAGTCTACAGTAAGATAAGTTTAAAGGGACATAAGATAGATGCAATAGTTGCGGCATGCAGCATATATATATATATATATATATATATATATATATATATATATATATATATTTATATATAATTACAATTTTTACAATGATTTATCACTCATTTTTTATAAGTTATGAAATTTTATAATGAATATAAATATATATGCATATATATATATTTGTATAATTAATGAATACTTGGCGAATTTATATATATGTAAATATTATGCATAATATACGTGTATATAGTACATATTATATGTATACATTATGTATATATATATATATTAGTGCTGTAAAATTTAAAATACTTGGTTTTTCTGGAGAACTTAAAATCTTAACATTTTTGTTCTCGCGAATTTCAAATCTTTAAAAAAAATATCAAGTTCTAGAAAATTTCAAATCTAAAATATTTATATATTTTAATAATAATTTAAAATAATGTAATGAAGAAAAAAATTAGATATAAATTAATTAATTATTATTAATAATAATAATTTATTTATAAATAATTATTAATTAATTAATTAGAATTGAATAATTAATAATTAATAATTACTTATTGAATACTTTACTAGTCTAATAATCCTGTGTATTAGTATATATACACTAATTAGTGTCTTAAGACAATAAAATCCTACAATTCATTATCTCGAGACAATCAAAACCTAAATATCATTAACTCGACACTCTATTATTAGACATTATATTTCGGTATCGCACTTAATATATTGATATAGTGCGATGAACATTATTCACATGTTCCATATGTATATTCACATAGTATACTATTAACATAACTCTCTAATGGATGCTGCGGATATAGCCACCCGCAACAGTAGCCCAGTAAACACAACGAGCTCAGAAAACATAAGTACTATCACCAGGAGTTCAGGAGTAACTTCCGTCCGTAATAAGATGATAGCGAGCGTGTTAGAAAATCTCTCAGAAATTGCGGAAAAGTTGAAAATAACGAATAACGTAGTGGTTTGCATTTTAGTATACTAAAATAACATATATATATAATATATAATATATATATTATTAATAAAACTATATTATATCTCATTTTATGTCGTGTCTATAATATTTAATAGACAACATATTATATAATGGTACTAATTTATCAAATAGGTCATTTTAAAACATATTTTATTTTATAAGATATATACAAATAATGAAATATGTAGTTACTATAGAATATATATATATTAGTGTTGCAATCGAAACCTACTATCAGAGTATCAGTTTGAAATTGTATAGCACTAACATATATATATAATACTTTACGAATATATATATATATAAACGCAGCACACATCTGATAGCAGTCAGCTGCATGGAGATATATAACGAGGAAGTAACCGATCTACTTGACAGGACTAATACTCATGATTTGAAGATTAGGGAACACCCAAATACGGGACACTATGTGCAATATATATAAATATATATATATATATATATATATATATTTTAATGTTGCAATCGAACCCTACTATCAATGTGAGAGTATCAGTTCTAAATAGTGATTATCAGTTCCGGTCCGAGTTTGGGAGTTTATAATTATTGAGTATCAGTATCAGTTCGAAATTCTTGAGTATCAGTTCGAAGTCCGAAGTTCGATTGCAACATTAATATATATATATATATATATTTATAGAAAACTGAGCTTGTTTCTTTAATCTTATTTGTAATACTAAAAATATGAATTTTTATATATCTATTATATAATTATAGTAATATTGTCTATTAATACAACACATTATACGATATCCCCTCCATATTAAAGGATAGAGGACATCTACTTTTCAGCCAAGTCTACAGTAAAATAAGTTTAAAGGGACATAAGAAAGATGCAATAGTTGCGGTAAAAGATACAACTGAGCTTGTTTCTTTAATCTTATTTGTAATACTAAAAATATGAATTTTTATACATCTATTATATAATTATAGTAGTATTGTTTATTAATACAACACATTATACGATATCCACTCCATATTAAAGGATAGAGGAAATCTACTTTTCAGCCAAGTCTACAGTAAGATAAGTTTAAAGGGACATAAGATAGATGCAATAGTTGCGGCATGCAGCATATATATATATATATATATATATATATATATATATATATATATATATATATATATTTATATATAATTACAATTTTTACAATGATTTATCACTCATTTTTTATAAGTTATGAAATTTTATAATGAATATAAATATATATGCATATATATATATTTGTATAATTAATGAATACTTAGCGAATTTATATATATGTAAATATTATGCATAATATACGTGTATATAGTACATATTATATGTATACATTATGTATATATATATATATTAGTGCTGTAAAATTTAAAATACTTGGTTTTTCTGGAGAACTTAAAATCTTAACATTTTTGTTCTCGCGAATTTCAAATCTTTAAAAAAAATATCAAGTTCTAGAAAATTTCAAATCTAAAATATTTATATATTTTAATAATAATTTAAAATAATGTAATGAAGAAAAAAATTAGATATAAATTAATTAATTATTATTAATAATAATAATTTATTTATAAATAATTATTAATTAATTAATTAGAATTGAATAATTAATAATTAATAATTACTTATTGAATACTTTACTAGTCTAATAATCCTGTGTATTAGTATATATACACTAATTAGTGTCTTAAGACAATAAAATCCTACAATTCATTATCTCGAGACAATCAAAACCTAAATATCATTAACTCGACACTCTATTATTAGACATTATATTTCGGTATCGCACTTAATATATTGATATAGTGCGATGAACATTGTTCACATGTTCCATATGTATATTCACATAGTATACTATTAACATAACTCTCTAATGGATGCTGCGGATATAGCCACCCGCAACAGTAGCCCAGTAAACACAACGAGCTCAGAAAATATAAGTACTATCACCAGGAGTTCAGGAGTAACTTCCGTCCGTAATAAGATGATAGCGAGCGTGTTAGAAAATCTCTCAGAAATTGCGGAAAAGTTGAAAATAACGAATAACGTAGTGTTTGCATTTTAGTATACTAAAATAATATATATATAATATATAATATATATATTATTAATAAAACTATATTATATCTCATTTTATGTCGTGTCTATAATATTTAATAGACAACATATTATATAATGGTACTAATTTATCAAATAGGTCATTTTAAAACATATTTTATTTTATAAGATATATACAAATAATGAAATATGTAGTTACTATAGAATATATATATATTAGTATTGCAATCGAAACCTACTATCAGAGTATCAGTTTGAAATTGTATAGCACTAACATATATATATAATACTTTACGAATATATATATATATAAACGCAGCACACATCTGATAGCAGTCAGCTGCATGGAGATATATAACGAGGAAGTAACCGATCTACTTGACAGGACTAATACTCATGATTTGAAGATTAGGGAACACCCAAATATGGGACACTATGTGCAATATATATAAATATATATATATATATATATATATATATATATATATATATATATATTTTAATGTTGCAATCGAACCCTACTATCAATGTGAGAGTATCAGTTCTAAATAGTGATTATCAGTTCCGGTCCGAGTTTGAGAGTTTATAATTATTGAGTATCAGTATCAGTTCGAAATTCTTGAGTATCAGTTCGAAGTCCGAAGTTCGATTGCAACATTAATATATATATATATATATATATTTATAGAAAACTGAGCTTGTTTCTTTAATCTTATTTGTAATACTAAAAATAAGAATTTTTATATATCTATTATATAATTATAGTAATATTGTCTATTAATACAACACATTATACGATATCCCCTCCATATTAAAGGATAGAGGACATCTACTTTTCAGCCAAGTCTACAGTAAAATAAGTTTAAAGGGACATAAGAAAGATGCAATAGTTGCGGTAAAAGATGCAACTGAGCTTGTTTCTTTAATCTTATTTGTAATACTAAAAATATGAATTTTTATACATCTATTATATAATTATAGTAATATTGTCTATTAATACACCACATTATACGATATCCCCTCCATATTAAAGGATAGAGGAAATCTACTTTTCAGCAAAGTCTACAGTAAGATAAGTTTAAAGGGACATAAGATAGATGCAATAGTTGCGGCATGCTGCATATATATATATATATATATATATATATATATTTATATATAATTACAATTTTTACAATGATTTATCACTCATTTTTTATAAGTTAAATGAATATATATATATATATATTATATATATATACTATAGTAGTATATATATACTTATATATAATTAGTAATATTAGTAATACGTATATTATAAAACTATACGTAGAATTAATTAATTTAAATAAATAATTAATTATATATTAAAATAAAATAATTATTATAATTATGCCATAGAGTTAAATATATATTTAATTGAAATGTATTTGTAGACAAATATAGTTTTAAACGGTTTAGGAATTATTATTTTGATATATTAGTACAGAGTATAAATTATCTCATCTTCATCTAATGATATTCTATCAGCAATATTCTGAATATATGTTTTAATTTTTAAATATTGTTATTGATTATTAATAAATCATGGACACAGTATCTAGAATGAAACTTTCATTAGATAAAAGAAATTATTATAAAAAAAATATATTCTCTTATGGTAATAGTTCGAAGAAATTGTACTCTATTACTAGAAAACTCCTAGGAAATGAATCACATTTAAATTATCCTCCTTTTTCTAATGAAAATTTATGTTCTTTATTTATTGAGCATTTTGATTCTAAAGTTATTAATATTTATAATAAAATAAATAATATTGTTTTAAATGAGGATATTAATACTCCTTCAATATCAGTTCCTATAGTCTCTACTTCATTTGATACATTTCTCCCTCCTTTAATTGTTGATATATATATAATTATATAATTACATCTACTTCATCGTCCTTTTTTGATCCTATTCACCTTTCTGTTCTTAAAAAATTAGCTAATACTATTACGCCTATCTTCTCTAAAATTATAATTGATTTATTAAATAACTGTAAAATTCCGAAATTCTTAAAATTATCTTTGATATGTCCCATCATAAAAATACCATGTTTAGATTCTAATGATTTTGGTAATTTTAGACCTATATCCATGCTTCCTATTATAGGAAAACTGTTTGAAAACAAATATATCTAAAAAACTCATTAATTATATTAATGACAATACTCTTGTTGATGTATATCAAAGTGCATACAAGAAGGGTCATAATGCTGAAACTGATTTACTCTCTACCATGAATGATATTTATTTATCTTTAGATAAACATAGCCGTATTCAATTATTACAACTTGACCTTTCATCTGCTTTTGATATTATCTCTCATGATATACTTATCAATAGTACTTATAAATAGTAGTAAAACTATGCTATTAAATATTTCTCTTTCTAATATTGTTTTTCTTGATATTATATTTGATAATCTTTTAATTACACCTTCTTCTAAAATTAAATTCCTTGGAATAAATGTTTCATGTAATTTATCGCATTCAGATCATGTATCATATATATATGTAAATCAGCTAATTATCATTTACATAATATAAATATCATTCGTAAATATTTATCAATAAAATCAACTATTCGACTTATTGAAAGTTTGGTTTTATCGAGATTAGATTATGGGAATATTATCTTAATTGGAGCTCCAATATATATTCAAAAAAATTAAACGAGTTATTAGTAGATGTATACATATTATATTTACTATCCCATATTCTAATAGATTTTCGACTAGTTATTATTTACATAAACTAAGATGGCTAGGGGTCTTCCAGGATTAATTATAGATTTTTATGTTTAATTAAAAAAGTAATTATTTCTGGAGTACCTTCCTATTTATCAACGCTATTATCAGAGAAAAGAACTGGATACTCGAGGCGCTATCCCATGCAACTTGAAGAGGCTCGATGTAAATTACAAATCACTAAGAGGTCCTTCAAGATTTCTGCTGCCTCGGTATGGAACAAGCTACCTCTGTCGATACGAAGTGCTCCATCTATCTCAATATTCCGCAAAAGACTGAAAAAACATCTTTTATTATAATTTTTTTTTGTTAACATCATTTGATTACACTTTAGAGAATTTTTGTTACTATAATTCAAGTGTATAAATAAACTTTATTATTATTATTATTATCCTTGATAAAATAATTCTATTTTAAATATGTTATCATATAGGTGAAAATATAACTGAAAATCAAATAATAGTATATATTTTAATAGACATTTTAATACAGTTGAAAGACAATTTTTCATAATTATATTAATCGATCTTTAGTATCCTACCCGAAAAATTACCCGAAATGATACCTGAACCGAAACTAAGTTTGATTAAGGATTTTAGATATATTGGTAGGTATATTTCCTATTTTTTATGATAGGAAATTGTATAGCACTAACATATATATATATAATACTTTACGAATTTATATATATAAACACAGCACACATCTGACTGCAGTCAGCTGCATGGAGATATATAACGAGGAAGTAACCGATCTACTTGACCGGACTAATACTCATGATTTGAAGATTAGGGAACACCCAAATAAGGGACACTATGTGCAATATATATAAATATATATATATATATATATATATATATATATATATATATATATATATATATATATTAATGTTGCAATCGAACCCTACTATCAGAGTATCAGTTTGAAACTGTATAGCACTAACATATATATATAATACTTTACGAATATATATATATATAAACGCAGCACACATCTGATAGCAGTCAGCTGCATGGAGATATATAACGAGGAAGTAACCGATCTACTTGACAGGACTAATACTCATGATTTGAAGATTAGGGAACACCCAAATACGGGACACTATGTGCAATATATATAAATATATATATATATATATATATATATATTTTAATGTTGCAATCGAACCCTACTATCAATGTGAGAGTATCAGTTCTAAATAGTGATTATCAGTTCCGGTCCGAGTTTGAGAGTTTATAATTATTGAGTATCAGAATCAGTTCGAAATTCTTGAGTATCAGTTCGAAGTCCGAAGTTCGATTGCAACATTAATATATATATATATATATATTTATAGAAAACTGAGCTTGTTTCTTTAATCTTATTTGTAATACTAAAAATATGAATTTTTATATATCTATTATATAATTATAGTAATATTGTCTATTAATACAACACATTATACGATATCCCCTCCATATTAAAGGATAGAGGACATCTACTTTTCAGCCAAGTCTACAGTAAAATAAGTTTAAAGGGACATAAGAAAGATGCAATAGTTTCGGTAAAAGATGCAACTGAGCTTGTTTCTTTAATCTTATTTGTAATACTAAAAATATGAATTTTTATATATCTATTATATAATTATAGTAATATTGTCTATTAATACAACACATTATACGATATCCCCTCCATATTAAAGGATAGAGGACATCTACTTTTCAGCCAAGTCTACAGTAAAATAAGTTTAAAGGGACATAAGAAAGATGCAATAGTTGCGGTAAAAGATGCAACTGAGCTTGTTTCTTTAATCTTATTTGTATTACTAAAAATATGAATTTTTATACATCTATTATATAATTATAGTAGTATTGTTTATTAATACAACACATTATACGATATCCCCTCAATATTAAAGGATAGAGGAAATCTATTTTCAGCCAAGTATACAGTAAAATAAGTTTAAAGGGACATAAGATAGATGCAATAGTTGCGGCATGCAGCATATATATATATATATATATATATATATATATATTTATATATAATTACAATTTTTACAATGATTTATCACTCATTTTTTATAAGTTAAATAAATATATATATATATATATTATATATATATACTATAGTAGTATATATATACTTATATATAATTAGTAATATTAGTAATACGTATATTATAATACTATACGTAGAATTAATTAATTTAAATAAATAATTAATTATATATTAAAATAAAATAATTATTATAATTATGCCATAGAGTTAAATATATATTTAATTGAAATGTATTTGTAGACAAATATAGTTTTAAACGGTTTAGGAATTATTATTTTGATATATTAGTACAGAGTATAAATTATCTCATCTTCATCTAATGATATTCTATCAGCAATATTCTGAATATATGTTTTAATTTTTAAATATTGTTATTGATTATTAATAAATCATGGACACAGTATCTAGAATGAAACTTTCATTAGATAAAAGAAATTATTATAAAAAAAATATATTCTCTTATGGTAATAGTTCGAAGAAATTGTACTCTATTACTAGAAAACTCCTAGGAAATAAATCACATTTAAATTATCCTCCTTTTTCTAATGAAAATTTATGTTCTTTATTTATTGAGCATTTTGATTCTAAAGTTATTAATATTTATAATAAAATAAATAATATTGTTTTAAATGAGGATATTAATACTCCTTCAATATCAGTTCCTATAGTCTCTACTTCATTTGATACATTTCTCCCTCCTTTAATTGTTGATATATATATAATTATATAATTACAACTACTTCATCGTCCTTTTTTGATCCTATTCACCTTTCTGTTCTTAAAAAATTAGCTAATACTATTACGCCTATCTACTCTAAAATTATAATTGATTTATTAAATAACTGTAAAATTCCGAAATTCTTAAAATTATCTTTGATATGTCCCATCATAAAAATACCATGTTTAGATTCTAATGATTTTGGTAATTTTAGACCTATATCCATGCTTCCTATTATAGGAAAACTGTTTGAAAACAAATATATCTAAAAAACTCATTAATTATATTAATGACAATACTCTTGTTGATGTATATCAAAGTGCATACAAGAAGGGTCATAATGCTGAAATTGATTTACTCTCTACCATGAATGATATTTATTTATCTTTAGATAAACATAGCCGTATTCAATTATTACAACTTGACCTTTCATCTGCTTTTGATATTATCTCTCATGATATACTTATCAATAGTACTTATAAATAGTAGTAAAACTATGCTATTAAATATTTCTCTTTCTAATATTGTCTTTCTTGATATTATATTTGATAATCTTTTAATTACACCTTCTTCTAAAATTAAATTCCTTGGAATAAATGTTTCATGTAATTTATCGCATTCAGATCATGTATCATATATATATGTAAATCAGCTAATTATCATTTACATAATATAAATATCATTCGTAAATATTTATCAATAAAATCAACTATTCGACTTATTGAAAGTTTGGTTTTATCGAGATTAGATTATGGGAATATTATCTTAATTGGAGCTCCAATATATATTCAAAAAAATTAAACGAGTTATTAGTAGATGTATACATATTATATTTACTATCCCATATTCTAATAGATTTTCGACTAGTTATTATTTACATAAACTAAGATGGCTAGGGGTCTTCCAGGATTAATTATAGATTTTTATGTTTAATTAAAAAAGTAATTATTTCTGGAGTACCTTCCTATTTATCAACGCTATTATCAGAGAAAAGAACTGGATACTCGAGGCGCTATCCCATGCAACTTGAAGAGGCTCGATGTAAATTACAAATCACTAAGAGGTCCTTCAAGATTTCTGCTGCCTCGGTATGGAACAAGCTACCTCTGTCGATACGAAGTGCTCCATCTATCTCAATATTCCGCAAAAGACTGAAAAAACATCTTTTATTATAATTTTTTTTTGTTAACATCATTTGATTACACTTTAGAGAATTTTTGTTACTATAATTCAAGTGTATAAATAAACCTTATTATTATTATTATTATCCTTGATAAAATAATTCTATTTTAAATATGTTATCATATAGGTGAAAATATAACTGAAAATCAAATAATAGTATATATTTTAATAGACATTTTAATACAGTTGAAAGACAATTTTTCATAATTATATTAATCGATCTTTAGTATCCTACCCGAAAAATTACCCGAAATGATACCTGAACCGAAACTAAGTTTGATTAAGGATTTTAGATATATTGGTAGGTATATTTCCTATTTTTTATGATAGGAAATTGTATAGCACTAACATATATATATATAATACTTTACGAATTTATATATATAAACACAGCACACATCTGACTGCAGTCAGCTGCATGGAGATATATAACGAGGAAGTAACCGATCTACTTGACCGGACTAATACTCATGATTTGAAGATTAGGGAACACCCAAATAAGGGACACTATGTGCAATATATATAAATATATATATATATATATATATTAATGTTGCAATCGAACCCTACTATCAATGTGAGAGTATCAGTTCTAAATAGTGATTATCAGTTCCAGTCCGAGTTTGAGAGTTTATAATTATTGAGTATCAGTATCAGTTCGAAATTCTTGAGTATCAGTTCGAAGTCCGAAGTTTGATTGCAACATTAATATATATATATATATATATATATATTTATAGAAAAATGAGCTTGTTTCTTTACTCGTATTTGTAATACTATAAATATGAATTTTTATACATCTATTATATAATTATAGTAGTATTGTCTATCAATACAACACATTATACGATATCCACTCCATATTAAAGGATAGAGGAAATCTACTCTTCAGCCAAGTATACAGTAAAATAAGTTTAAAGGAACATAAGATAGATGCAATAGTTGCGGTAAAAGATGCAACTGAGCTTGTTTCTTTAATCTTATTTGTAATACTAAAAATATGAATTTTTATACATCTATTATATAATTATAGTAATATTGTTTATTAATACAACACATTATACGATATCCCCTCCATATTAAAGGATAGAGGACATCTACTTTTCAGCCAAGTCTACAGTAAGATAAGTTTAAAGGGACATAAGATAGATGCAATAGTTGCGGTAAGGGATGCAACTGAGCTTGTTTCTTTAATCTTATTTATAATACTAAAAATATGAATTTTTATACATCTATTATATAATTATAGTAGTATTATCTATTAATACACCACATTATACGATATCCCCTCCATATTAAAGGATAGAGGAAATCTACTTTTCAGCAAAGTCTACAGTAAGATAAGTTTAAAGGGACATAAGATAGATGCAATAGTTGCGGCATGCTGCATATATATATATATATATATATATATATATATATATATATATATATTTATATATAATTACAATTTTTACAATGATTTATCACTCATTTTTTATAAGTTATGAAATTTTATAATGAATATAAATATATATGCATATATATATATTTGTATAATTAATGAATACTTGGCGAATTTATATATATGTAAATATTATGCATAATATACATGTATATAGTACATATTATATGTATACATTATGTATATATATATATATTAGTGCTGTAAAATTTAAAATACTTGGTTTTTCTGGAGAACTTAAAATCTTAACATTTTTGTTCTCGCGAATTTCAAATCTTTAAAAAAATATCAAGTTCTAGAAAATTTCAAATCTAAAATATTTATATATTTTAATAATAATTTAAAATAATGTAATGAAGAAAAAAATTAGATATAAATTAATTAATTATTATTAATAATAATAATTTATTTATAAATAATTATTAATTAATTAATTAGAATTGAATAATTAATAATTAATAATTACTTATTGAATACTTTACTAGTCTAATAATCCTGTGTATTAGTATATATACACTAATTAGTGTCTTAAGACAATAAAATCCTACAATTCATTATCTCGAGACAATCAAAACCTAAATATCATTAACTCGACACTCTATTATTAGACATTATATTTCGGTATCGCACTTAATATATTGATATAGTGCGATGAACATTGTTCACATGTTCCATATGTATATTCACATAGTATACTATTAACATAACTCTCTAATGGATGCTGCGGATATAGCCACCCGCAACAGTAGCCCAGTAAACACAACGAGCTCAGAAAACATAAGTACTATCACCAGGAGTTCAGGAGTAACTTCCGTCCGTAATAAGATGATAGCGAGCGTGTTAGAAAATCTCTCAGAAATTGCGGAAAAGTTGAAAATAACGAATAACGTAGTGTTTGCATTTTAGTATACTAAAATAATATATATATAATATATAATATATATATTATTAATAAAACTATATTATATCTCATTTTATGTCGTGTCTATAATATTTAATAGACAACATATTATATAATGGTACTAATTTATCAAATAGGTCATTTTAAAACATATTTTATTTTATAAGATATATACAAATAATGAAATATGTAGTTACTATAGAATATATATATATTAGTATTGCAATCGAAACCTACTATCAGAGTATCAGTTTGAAATTGTATAGCACTAACATATATATATAATACTTTACGAATATATATATATATAAACGCAGCATACATCTGATAGCAGTCAGCTGCATGGAGATATATAACGAGGAAGTAACCGATCTACTTGACCGGACTAATACTCATGATTTGAAGATTAGGGAACACCCAAATACGGGACACTATGTGCAATATATATAAATATATATATATATATATATATATATATATATATATATATATATTTTAATGTTGCAATCGAACCCTACTATCAATGTGAGAGTATCAGTTCTAAATAGTGATTATCAGTTCCGGTCCGAGTTTGAGAGTTTATAATTATTGAGTATCAGTATCAGTTCGAAATTCTTGAGTATCAGTTCGAAGTCCGAAGTTCGATTGCAACATTAATATATATATATATATATATATTTATAGAAAACTGAGCTTGTTTCTTTAATCTTATTTGTAATACTAAAAATAAGAATTTTTATATATCTATTATATAATTATAGTAATATTGTCTATTAATACAACACATTATACGATATCCCCTCCATATTAAAGGATAGAGGACATCTACTTTTCAGCCAAGTCTACAGTAAAATAAGTTTAAAGGGACATAAGATAGATGCAATAGTTGCGGTAAAAGATGCAACTGAGCTTGTTTCTTTAATCTTATTTGTAATACTAAAAATATGAATTTGTATACATCTATTATATAATTATAGTAATATTGTCTATTAATACACCACATTATACGATATCCCCTCCATATTAAAGGATAGAGGAAATCTACTTTTCAGCAAAGTCTACAGTAAGATAAGTTTAAAGGGACATAAGATAGATGCAATAGTTGCGGCATGCTGCATATATATATATATATATATATTTATATATAATTACAATTTTTACAATGATTTATCACTCATTTTTTATAAGTTAAATGAATATATATATATATATATTATATATATATACTATAGTAGTATATATATACTTATATATAATTAGTAATATTAGTAATACGTATATTATAATACTATACGTAGAATTAATTAATTTAAATAAATAATTAATTATATATTAAAATAAAATAATTATTATAATTATGCCATAGAGTTAAATATATATTTAATTGAAATGTATTTGTAGACAAATATAGTTTTAAACGGTTTAGGAATTATTATTTTGATATATTAGTACAGAGTATAAATTATCTCATCTTCATCTAATGATATTCTATCAGCAATATTCTGAATATATGTTTTAATTTTTAAATATTGTTATTGATTATTAATAAATCATGGACACAGTATCTAGAATGAAACTTTCATTAGATAAAAGAAATTATTATAAAAAAAATATATTCTCTTATGGTAATAGTTCGAAGAAATTGTACTCTATTACTAGAAAACTCCTAGGAAATGAATCACATTTAAATTATCCTCCTTTTTCTAATGAAAATTTATGTTCTTTATTTATTGAGCATTTTGATTCTAAAGTTATTAATATTTATAATAAAATAAATAATATTGTTTTAAATGAGGATATTAATACTCCTTCAATATCAGTTCCTATAGTCTCTACTTCATTTGATACATTTCTCCCTCCTTTAATTGTTGATATATATATAATTATATAATTACAACTACTTCATCGTCCTTTTTTGATCCTATTCACCTTTCTGTTCTTAAAAAATTAGCTAATACTATTACGCCTATCTTCTCTAAAATTATAATTGATTTATTAAATAACTGTAAAATTCCGAAATTCTTAAAATTATCTTTGATATGTCCCATCATAAAAATACCATGTTTAGATTCTAATGATTTTGGTAATTTTAGACCTATATCCATGCTTCCTATTATAGGAAAACTGTTTGAAAACAAATATATCTAAAAAACTCATTAATTATATTAATGACAATACTCTTGTTGATGTATATCAAAGTGCATACAAGAAGGGTCATAATGCTGAAACTGATTTACTCTCTACCATGAATGATATTTATTTATCTTTAGATAAACATAGCCGTATTCAATTATTACAACTTGACCTTTCATCTGCTTTTGATATTATCTCTCATGATATACTTATCAATAGTACTTATAAATAGTAGTAAAACTATGCTATTAAATATTTCTCTTTCTAATATTGTTTTTCTTGATATTATATTTGATAATCTTTTAATTACACCTTCTTCTAAAATTAAATTCCTTGGAATAAATGTTTCATGTAATTTATCGCATTCAGATCATGTATCATATATATATGTAAATCAGCTAATTATCATTTACATAATATAAATATCATTCGTAAATATTTATCAATAAAATCAACTATTCGACTTATTGAAAGTTTGGTTTTATCGAGATTAGATTATGGGAATATTATCTTAATTGGAGCTCCAATATATATTCAAAAAAATTAAACGAGTTATTAGT
Source organism: Osedax fenrisi (assembly GCA_964019155.1). NCBI lineage: Eukaryota > Metazoa > Annelida > Polychaeta > Sabellida > Siboglinidae > Osedax > Osedax fenrisi. Next base: position 78,412,507 of record OZ025239.1, read on the forward strand.
AGATGTATACATATTATATTTACTATCCCATATTCTAATAGATTTTCGACTAGTTATTATTTACATAAACTAAGATGGCTAGGGGTCTTCCAGGATTAATTATAGATTTTTATGTTTAATTAAAAAAGTAATTATTTCTGGAGTACCTTCCTATTTATCAACGCTATTATCAGAGAAAAGAACTGGATACTCGAGGCGCTATCCCATGCAACTTGAAGAGGCTCGATGTAAATTACAAATCACTAAGAGGTCCTTCAAGATTTCTGCTGCCTCGGTATGGAACAAGCTACCTCTGTCGATACGAAGTGCTCCATCTATCTCAATATTCCGCAAAAGACTGAAAAAACATCTTTTATTATAATTTTTTTTTGTTAACATCATTTGATTACACTTTAGAGAATTTTTGTTACTATAATTCAAGTGTATAAATAAACTTTATTATTATTATTATTATCCTTGATAAAATAATTCTATTTTGAATATGTTATCATATAGGTGAAAATATAACTGAAAATCAAATAATAGTATATATTTTAATAGACATTTTAATACAGTTGAAAGACAATTTTTCATAATTATATTAATCGATCTTTAGTATCCTACCCGAAAAATTACCCGAAATGATACCTGAACCGAAACTAAGTTTGATTAAGGATTTTAGATATATTGGTAGGTATATTTCCTATTTTTTATGATAGGAAATTGTATAGCACTAACATATATATATATAATACTTTACGAATTTATATATATAAACACAGCACACATCTGACTGCAGTCAGCTGCATGGAGATATATAACGAGGAAGTAACCGATCTACTTGACCGGACTAATACTCATGATTTGAAGATTAGGGAACACCCAAATAAGGGACACTATGTGCAATATATATAAATATATATATATATATATATATTAATGTTGCAATCGAACCCTACTATCAATGTGAGAGTATCAGTTCTAAATAGTGATTATCAGTTCCGGTCCGAGTTTGAGAGCTTATAATTATTGAGTATCAGTATCAGTTCGAAATTCTTGAGTATCAGTTCGAAGTCCGAAGTTCGATTGCAACATTAATATATATATATATATATATATATATTTATAGAAAAATGAGCTTGTTTCTTTACTCGTATTTGTAATACTATAAATATGAATTTTTATACATCTATTATATAATTATAGTAGTATTGTCTATCAATACAACACATTATACGATATCCACTCCATATTAAAGGATAGAGGAAATCTACTCTTCAGCCAAGTATACAGTAAAATAAGTTTAAAGGAACATAAGATAGATGCAATAGTTGCGGTAAAAGATGCAACTGAGCTTGTTTCTTTAATCTTATTTGTAATACTAAAAATATGAATTTTTATACATCTATTATATAATTATAGTAATATTGTTTATTAATACAACACATTATACGATATCCCCTCCATATTAAAGGATAGAGGACATCTACTTTTCAGCCAAGTCTACAGTAAGATAAGTTTAAAGGGACATAAGATAGATGCAATAGTTGCGGTAAGGGATGCAACTGAGCTTGTTTCTTTAATCTTATTTATAATACTAAAAATATGAATTTTTATACATCTATTATATAATTATAGTAGTATTATCTATTAATACACCACATTATACGATATCCCCTCCATATTAAAGGATAGAGGAAATCTACTTTTCAGCAAAGTCTACAGTAAGATAAGTTTAAAGGGACATAAGATAGATGCAATAGTTGCGGTAAGGGATGCAACTGAGCTTGTTTCTTTAATCTTATTTATAATACTAAAAATATGAATTTTTATACATCTATTATATAATTATAGTAGTATTGTTTATTAATACAACACATTATACGATATCCCCTCAATATTAAAGGATAGAGGAAATCTATTTTCAGCCAAGTATACAGTAAAATAAGTTTAAAGGGACATAAGATAGATGCAATAGTTGCGGCATGCAGCATATATATATATATATATATATATATATATATATTTATATATAATTACAATTTTTACAATGATTTATCACTCATTTTTTATAAGTTAAATAAATATATATATATATATATTATATATATATACTATAGTAGTATATATATACTTATATATAATTAGTAATATTAGTAATACGTATATTATAATACTATACGTAGAATTAATTAATTTAAATAAATAATTAATTATATATTAAAATAAAATAATTATTATAATTATGCCATAGAGTTAAATATATATTTAATTGAAATGTATTTGTAGACAAATATAGTTTTAAACGGTTTAGGAATTATTATTTTGATATATTAGTACAGAGTATAAATTATCTCATCTTCATCTAATGATATTCTATCAGCAATATTCTGAATATATGTTTTAATTTTTAAATATTGTTATTGATTATTAATAAATCATGGACACAGTATCTAGAATGAAACTTTCATTAGATAAAAGAAATTATTATAAAAAAAATATATTCTCTTATGGTAATAGTTCGAAGAAATTGTACTCTATTACTAGAAAACTCCTAGGAAATAAATCACATTTAAATTATCCTCCTTTTTCTAATGAAAATTTATGTTCTTTATTTATTGAGCATTTTGATTCTAAAGTTATTAATATTTATAATAAAATAAATAATATTGTTTTAAATGAGGATATTAATACTCCTTCAATATCAGTTCCTATAGTCTCTACTTCATTTGATACATTTCTCCCTCCTTTAATTGTTGATATATATATAATTATATAATTACAACTACTTCATCGTCCTTTTTTGATCCTATTCACCTTTCTGTTCTTAAAAAATTAGCTAATACTATTACGCCTATCTACTCTAAAATTATAATTGATTTATTAAATAACTGTAAAATTCCGAAATTCTTAAAATTATCTTTGATATGTCCCATCATAAAAATACCATGTTTAGATTCTAATGATTTTGGTAATTTTAGACCTATATCCATGCTTCCTATTATAGGAAAACTGTTTGAAAACAAATATATCTAAAAAACTCATTAATTATATTAATGACAATACTCTTGTTGATGTATATCAAAGTGCATACAAGAAGGGTCATAATGCTGAAATTGATTTACTCTCTACCATGAATGATATTTATTTATCTTTAGATAAACATAGCCGTATTCAATTATTACAACTTGACCTTTCATCTGCTTTTGATATTATCTCTCATGATATACTTATCAATAGTACTTATAAATAGTAGTAAAACTATGCTATTAAATATTTCTCTTTCTAATATTGTCTTTCTTGATATTATATTTGATAATCTTTTAATTACACCTTCTTCTAAAATTAAATTCCTTGGAATAAATGTTTCATGTAATTTATCGCATTCAGATCATGTATCATATATATATGTAAATCAGCTAATTATCATTTACATAATATAAATATCATTCGTAAATATTTATCAATAAAATCAACTATTCGACTTATTGAAAGTTTGGTTTTATCGAGATTAGATTATGGGAATATTATCTTAATTGGAGCTCCAATATATATTCAAAAAAATTAAACGAGTTATTAGTAGATGTATACATATTATATTTACTATCCCATATTCTAATAGATTTTCGACTAGTTATTATTTACATAAACTAAGATGGCTAGGGGTCTTCCAGGATTAATTATAGATTTTTATGTTTAATTAAAAAAGTAATTATTTCTGGAGTACCTTCCTATTTATCAACGCTATTATCAGAGAAAAGAACTGGATACTCGAGGCGCTATCCCATGCAACTTGAAGAGGCTCGATGTAAATTACAAATCACTAAGAGGTCCTTCAAGATTTCTGCTGCCTCGGTATGGAACAAGCTACCTCTGTCGATACGAAGTGCTCCATCTATCTCAATATTCCGCAAAAGACTGAAAAAACATCTTTTATTATAATTTTTTTTTGTTAACATCATTTGATTACACTTTAGAGAATTTTTGTTACTATAATTCAAGTGTATAAATAAACCTTATTATTATTATTATTATCCTTGATAAAATAATTCTATTTTAAATATGTTATCATATAGGTGAAAATATAACTGAAAATCAAATAATAGTATATATTTTAATAGACATTTTAATACAGTTGAAAGACAATTTTTCATAATTATATTAATCGATCTTTAGTATCCTACCCGAAAAATTACCCGAAATGATACCTGAACCGAAACTAAGTTTGATTAAGGATTTTAGATATATTGGTAGGTATATTTCCTATTTTTTATGATAGGAAATTGTATAGCACTAACATATATATATATAATACTTTACGAATTTATATATATAAACACAGCACACATCTGACTGCAGTCAGCTGCATGGAGATATATAACGAGGAAGTAACCGATCTACTTGACCGGACTAATACTCATGATTTGAAGATTAGGGAACACCCAAATAAGGGACACTATGTGCAATATATATAAATATATATATATATATATATATTAATGTTGCAATCGAACCCTACTATCAATGTGAGAGTATCAGTTCTAAATAGTGATTATCAGTTCCAGTCCGAGTTTGAGAGTTTATAATTATTGAGTATCAGTATCAGTTCGAAATTCTTGAGTATCAGTTCGAAGTCCGAAGTTTGATTGCAACATTAATATATATATATATATATATATATATTTATAGAAAAATGAGCTTGTTTCTTTACTCGTATTTGTAATACTATAAATATGAATTTTTATACATCTATTATATAATTATAGTAGTATTGTCTATCAATACAACACATTATACGATATCCACTCCATATTAAAGGATAGAGGAAATCTACTCTTCAGCCAAGTATACAGTAAAATAAGTTTAAAGGAACATAAGATAGATGCAATAGTTGCGGTAAAAGATGCAACTGAGCTTGTTTCTTTAATCTTATTTGTAATACTAAAAATATGAATTTTTATACATCTATTATATAATTATAGTAATATTGTTTATTAATACAACACATTATACGATATCCCCTCCATATTAAAGGATAGAGGACATCTACTTTTCAGCCAAGTCTACAGTAAGATAAGTTTAAAGGGACATAAGATAGATGCAATAGTTGCGGTAAGGGATGCAACTGAGCTTGTTTCTTTAATCTTATTTATAATACTAAAAATATGAATTTTTATACATCTATTATATAATTATAGTAGTATTATCTATTAATACACCACATTATACGATATCCCCTCCATATTAAAGGATAGAGGAAATCTACTTTTCAGCAAAGTCTACAGTAAGATAAGTTTAAAGGGACATAAGATAGATGCAATAGTTGCGGCATGCTGCATATATATATATATATATATATATATATATATATATATATATATATTTATATATAATTACAATTTTTACAATGATTTATCACTCATTTTTTATAAGTTATGAAATTTTATAATGAATATAAATATATATGCATATATATATATTTGTATAATTAATGAATACTTGGCGAATTTATATATATGTAAATATTATGCATAATATACATGTATATAGTACATATTATATGTATACATTATGTATATATATATATATTAGTGCTGTAAAATTTAAAATACTTGGTTTTTCTGGAGAACTTAAAATCTTAACATTTTTGTTCTCGCGAATTTCAAATCTTTAAAAAAATATCAAGTTCTAGAAAATTTCAAATCTAAAATATTTATATATTTTAATAATAATTTAAAATAATGTAATGAAGAAAAAAATTAGATATAAATTAATTAATTATTATTAATAATAATAATTTATTTATAAATAATTATTAATTAATTAATTAGAATTGAATAATTAATAATTAATAATTACTTATTGAATACTTTACTAGTCTAATAATCCTGTGTATTAGTATATATACACTAATTAGTGTCTTAAGACAATAAAATCCTACAATTCATTATCTCGAGACAATCAAAACCTAAATATCATTAACTCGACACTCTATTATTAGACATTATATTTCGGTATCGCACTTAATATATTGATATAGTGCGATGAACATTGTTCACATGTTCCATATGTATATTCACATAGTATACTATTAACATAACTCTCTAATGGATGCTGCGGATATAGCCACCCGCAACAGTAGCCCAGTAAACACAACGAGCTCAGAAAACATAAGTACTATCACCAGGAGTTCAGGAGTAACTTCCGTCCGTAATAAGATGATAGCGAGCGTGTTAGAAAATCTCTCAGAAATTGCGGAAAAGTTGAAAATAACGAATAACGTAGTGTTTGCATTTTAGTATACTAAAATAATATATATATAATATATAATATATATATTATTAATAAAACTATATTATATCTCATTTTATGTCGTGTCTATAATATTTAATAGACAACATATTATATAATGGTACTAATTTATCAAATAGGTCATTTTAAAACATATTTTATTTTATAAGATATATACAAATAATGAAATATGTAGTTACTATAGAATATATATATATTAGTATTGCAATCGAAACCTACTATCAGAGTATCAGTTTGAAATTGTATAGCACTAACATATATATATAATACTTTACGAATATATATATATATAAACGCAGCATACATCTGATAGCAGTCAGCTGCATGGAGATATATAACGAGGAAGTAACCGATCTACTTGACCGGACTAATACTCATGATTTGAAGATTAGGGAACACCCAAATACGGGACACTATGTGCAATATATATAAATATATATATATATATATATATATATATATATATATATATATTTTAATGTTGCAATCGAACCCTACTATCAATGTGAGAGTATCAGTTCTAAATAGTGATTATCAGTTCCGGTCCGAGTTTGAGAGTTTATAATTATTGAGTATCAGTATCAGTTCGAAATTCTTGAGTATCAGTTCGAAGTCCGAAGTTCGATTGCAACATTAATATATATATATATATATATATTTATAGAAAACTGAGCTTGTTTCTTTAATCTTATTTGTAATACTAAAAATAAGAATTTTTATATATCTATTATATAATTATAGTAATATTGTCTATTAATACAACACATTATACGATATCCCCTCCATATTAAAGGATAGAGGACATCTACTTTTCAGCCAAGTCTACAGTAAAATAAGTTTAAAGGGACATAAGATAGATGCAATAGTTGCGGTAAAAGATGCAACTGAGCTTGTTTCTTTAATCTTATTTGTAATACTAAAAATATGAATTTGTATACATCTATTATATAATTATAGTAATATTGTCTATTAATACACCACATTATACGATATCCCCTCCATATTAAAGGATAGAGGAAATCTACTTTTCAGCAAAGTCTACAGTAAGATAAGTTTAAAGGGACATAAGATAGATGCAATAGTTGCGGCATGCTGCATATATATATATATATATATATTTATATATAATTACAATTTTTACAATGATTTATCACTCATTTTTTATAAGTTAAATGAATATATATATATATATATTATATATATATACTATAGTAGTATATATATACTTATATATAATTAGTAATATTAGTAATACGTATATTATAATACTATACGTAGAATTAATTAATTTAAATAAATAATTAATTATATATTAAAATAAAATAATTATTATAATTATGCCATAGAGTTAAATATATATTTAATTGAAATGTATTTGTAGACAAATATAGTTTTAAACGGTTTAGGAATTATTATTTTGATATATTAGTACAGAGTATAAATTATCTCATCTTCATCTAATGATATTCTATCAGCAATATTCTGAATATATGTTTTAATTTTTAAATATTGTTATTGATTATTAATAAATCATGGACACAGTATCTAGAATGAAACTTTCATTAGATAAAAGAAATTATTATAAAAAAAATATATTCTCTTATGGTAATAGTTCGAAGAAATTGTACTCTATTACTAGAAAACTCCTAGGAAATGAATCACATTTAAATTATCCTCCTTTTTCTAATGAAAATTTATGTTCTTTATTTATTGAGCATTTTGATTCTAAAGTTATTAATATTTATAATAAAATAAATAATATTGTTTTAAATGAGGATATTAATACTCCTTCAATATCAGTTCCTATAGTCTCTACTTCATTTGATACATTTCTCCCTCCTTTAATTGTTGATATATATATAATTATATAATTACAACTACTTCATCGTCCTTTTTTGATCCTATTCACCTTTCTGTTCTTAAAAAATTAGCTAATACTATTACGCCTATCTTCTCTAAAATTATAATTGATTTATTAAATAACTGTAAAATTCCGAAATTCTTAAAATTATCTTTGATATGTCCCATCATAAAAATACCATGTTTAGATTCTAATGATTTTGGTAATTTTAGACCTATATCCATGCTTCCTATTATAGGAAAACTGTTTGAAAACAAATATATCTAAAAAACTCATTAATTATATTAATGACAATACTCTTGTTGATGTATATCAAAGTGCATACAAGAAGGGTCATAATGCTGAAACTGATTTACTCTCTACCATGAATGATATTTATTTATCTTTAGATAAACATAGCCGTATTCAATTATTACAACTTGACCTTTCATCTGCTTTTGATATTATCTCTCATGATATACTTATCAATAGTACTTATAAATAGTAGTAAAACTATGCTATTAAATATTTCTCTTTCTAATATTGTTTTTCTTGATATTATATTTGATAATCTTTTAATTACACCTTCTTCTAAAATTAAATTCCTTGGAATAAATGTTTCATGTAATTTATCGCATTCAGATCATGTATCATATATATATGTAAATCAGCTAATTATCATTTACATAATATAAATATCATTCGTAAATATTTATCAATAAAATCAACTATTCGACTTATTGAAAGTTTGGTTTTATCGAGATTAGATTATGGGAATATTATCTTAATTGGAGCTCCAATATATATTCAAAAAAATTAAACGAGTTATTAGTAGATGTATACATATTATATTTACTATCCCATATTCTAATAGATTTTCGACTAGTTATTATTTACATAAACTAAGATGGCTAGGGGTCTTCCAGGATTAATTATAGATTTTTATGTTTAATTAAAAAAGTAATTATTTCTGGAGTACCTTCCTATTTATCAACGCTATTATCAGAGAAAAGAACTGGATACTCGAGGCGCTATCCCATGCAACTTGAAGAGGCTCGATGTAAATTACAAATCACTAAGAGGTCCTTCAAGATTTCTGCTGCCTCGGTATGGAACAAGCTACCTCTGTCGATACGAAGTGCTCCATCTATCTCAATATTCCGCAAAAGACTGAAAAAACATCTTTTATTATAATTTTTTTTTGTTAACATCATTTGATTACACTTTAGAGAATTTTTGTTACTATAATTCAAGTGTATAAATAAACTTTATTATTATTATTATTATCCTTGATAAAATAATTCTATTTTGAATATGTTATCATATAGGTGAAAATATAACTGAAAATCAAATAATAGTATATATTTTAATAGACATTTTAATACAGTTGAAAGACAATTTTTCATAATTATATTAATCGATCTTTAGTATCCTACCCGAAAAATTACCCGAAATGATACCTGAACCGAAACTAAGTTTGATTAAGGATTTTAGATATATTGGTAGGTATATTTCCTATTTTTTATGATAGGAAATTGTATAGCACTAACATATATATATATAATACTTTACGAATTTATATATATAAACACAGCACACATCTGACTGCAGTCAGCTGCATGGAGATATATAACGAGGAAGTAACCGATCTACTTGACCGGACTAATACTCATGATTTGAAGATTAGGGAACACCCAAATAAGGGACACTATGTGCAATATATATAAATATATATATATATATATATATATATATATATATATATATATTTTAATGTTGCAATCGAACCCTACTATCAATGTGAGAGTATCAGTTCTAAATAGTGATTATCAGTTCCGGTCCGAGTTTGAGAGTTTATAATTATTGAGTATCAGTATCAGTTCGAAATTCTTGAGTATCAGTTCGAAGTCCGAAGTTCGATTGCAACATTAATATATATATATATATATATATTTATAGAAAACTGAGCTTGTTTCTTTAATCTTATTTGTAATACTAAAAATAAGAATTTTTATATATCTATTATATAATTATAGTAATATTGTCTATTAATACAACACATTATACGATATCCCCTCCATATTAAAGGATAGAGGACATCTACTTTTCAGCCAAGTCTACAGTAAAATAAGTTTAAAGGGACATAAGATAGATGCAATAGTTGCGGTAAAAGATGCAACTGAGCTTGTTTCTTTAATCTTATTTGTAATACTAAAAATATGAATTTGTATACATCTATTATATAATTATAGTAATATTGTCTATTAATACACCACATTATACGATATCCCCTCCATATTAAAGGATAGAGGAAATCTACTTTTCAGCAAAGTCTACAGTAAGATAAGTTTAAAGGGACATAAGATAGATGCAATAGTTGCGGCATGCTGCATATATATATATATATATATATTTATATATAATTACAATTTTTACAATGATTTATCACTCATTTTTTATAAGTTAAATGAATATATATATATATATATTATATATATATACTATAGTAGTATATATATACTTATATATAATTAGTAATATTAGTAATACGTATATTATAATACTATACGTAGAATTAATTAATTTAAATAAATAATTAATTATATATTAAAATAAAATAATTATTATAATTATGCCATAGAGTTAAATATATATTTAATTGAAATGTATTTGTAGACAAATATAGTTTTAAACGGTTTAGGAATTATTATTTTGATATATTAGTACAGAGTATAAATTATCTCATCTTCATCTAATGATATTCTATCAGCAATATTCTGAATATATGTTTTAATTTTTAAATATTGTTATTGATTATTAATAAATCATGGACACAGTATCTAGAATGAAACTTTCATTAGATAAAAGAAATTATTATAAAAAAAATATATTCTCTTATGGTAATAGTTCGAAGAAATTGTACTCTATTACTAGAAAACTCCTAGGAAATGAATCACATTTAAATTATCCTCCTTTTTCTAATGAAAATTTATGTTCTTTATTTATTGAGCATTTTGATTCTAAAGTTATTAATATTTATAATAAAATAAATAATATTGTTTTAAATGAGGATATTAATACTCCTTCAATATCAGTTCCTATAGTCTCTACTTCATTTGATACATTTCTCCCTCCTTTAATTGTTGATATATATATAATTATATAATTACAACTACTTCATCGTCCTTTTTTGATCCTATTCACCTTTCTGTTCTTAAAAAATTAGCTAATACTATTACGCCTATCTTCTCTAAAATTATAATTGATTTATTAAATAACTGTAAAATTCCGAAATTCTTAAAATTATCTTTGATATGTCCCATCATAAAAATACCATGTTTAGATTCTAATGATTTTGGTAATTTTAGACCTATATCCATGCTTCCTATTATAGGAAAACTGTTTGAAAACAAATATATCTAAAAAACTCATTAATTATATTAATGACAATACTCTTGTTGATGTATATCAAAGTGCATACAAGAAGGGTCATAATGCTGAAACTGATTTACTCTCTACCATGAATGATATTTATTTATCTTTAGATAAACATAGCCGTATTCAATTATTACAACTTGACCTTTCATCTGCTTTTGATATTATCTCTCATGATATACTTATCAATAGTACTTATAAATAGTAGTAAAACTATGCTATTAAATATTTCTCTTTCTAATATTGTTTTTCTTGATATTATATTTGATAATCTTTTAATTACACCTTCTTCTAAAATTAAATTCCTTGGAATAAATGTTTCATGTAATTTATCGCATTCAGATCATGTATCATATATATATGTAAATCAGCTAATTATCATTTACATAATATAAATATCATTCGTAAATATTTATCAATAAAATCAACTATTCGACTTATTGAAAGTTTGGTTTTATCGAGATTAGATTATGGGAATATTATCTTAATTGGAGCTCCAATATATATTCAAAAAAATTAAACGAGTTATTAGTAGATGTATACATATTATATTTACTATCCCATATTCTAATAGATTTTCGACTAGTTATTATTTACATAAACTAAGATGGCTAGGGGTCTTCCAGGATTAATTATAGATTTTTATGTTTAATTAAAAAAGTAATTATTTCTGGAGTACCTTCCTATTTATCAACGCTATTATCAGAGAAAAGAACTGGATACTCGAGGCGCTATCCCATGCAACTTGAAGAGGCTCGATGTAAATTACAAATCACTAAGAGGTCCTTCAAGATTTCTGCTGCCTCGGTATGGAACAAGCTACCTCTGTCGATACGAAGTGCTCCATCTATCTCAATATTCCGCAAAAGACTGAAAAAACATCTTTTATTATAATTTTTTTTTGTTAACATCATTTGATTACACTTTAGAGAATTTTTGTTACTATAATTCAAGTGTATAAATAAACTTTATTATTATTATTATTATCCTTGATAAAATAATTCTATTTTGAATATGTTATCATATAGGTGAAAATATAACTGAAAATCAAATAATAGTATATATTTTAATAGACATTTTAATACAGTTGAAAGACAATTTTTCATAATTATATTAATCGATCTTTAGTATCCTACCCGAAAAATTACCCGAAATGATACCTGAACCGAAACTAAGTTTGATTAAGGATTTTAGATATATTGGTAGGTATATTTCCTATTTTTTATGATAGGAAATTGTATAGCACTAACATATATATATATAATACTTTACGAATTTATATATATAAACACAGCACACATCTGACTGCAGTCAGCTGCATGGAGATATATAACGAGGAAGTAACCGATCTACTTGACCGGACTAATACTCATGATTTGAAGATTAGGGAACACCCAAATAAGGGACACTATGTGCAATATATATAAATATATATATATATATATATATTAATGTTGCAATCGAACCCTACTATCAATGTGAGAGTATCAGTTCTAAATAGTGATTATCAGTTCCGGTCCGAGTTTGAGAGCTTATAATTATTGAGTATCAGTATCAGTTCGAAATTCTTGAGTATCAGTTCGAAGTCCGAAGTTCGATTGCAACATTAATATATATATATATATATATATATATATTTATAGAAAAATGAGCTTGTTTCTTTACTCGTATTTGTAATACTATAAATATGAATTTTTATACATCTATTATATAATTATAGTAGTATTGTCTATCAATACAACACATTATACGATATCCACTCCATATTAAAGGATAGAGGAAATCTACTCTTCAGCCAAGTATACAGTAAAATAAGTTTAAAGGAACATAAGATAGATGCAATAGTTGCGGTAAAAGATGCAACTGAGCTTGTTTCTTTAATCTTATTTGTAATACTAAAAATATGAATTTTTATACATCTATTATATAATTATAGTAATATTGTTTATTAATACAACACATTATACGATATCCCCTCCATATTAAAGGATAGAGGACATCTACTTTTCAGCCAAGTCTACAGTAAGATAAGTTTAAAGGGACATAAGATAGATGCAATAGTTGCGGTAAGGGATGCAACTGAGCTTGTTTCTTTAATCTTATTTATAATACTAAAAATATGAATTTTTATACATCTATTATATAATTATAGTAGTATTATCTATTAATACACCACATTATACGATATCCCCTCCATATTAAAGGATAGAGGAAATCTACTTTTCAGCAAAGTCTACAGTAAGATAAGTTTAAAGGGACATAAGATAGATGCAATAGTTGCGGTAAGGGATGCAACTGAGCTTGTTTCTTTAATCTTATTTATAATACTAAAAATATGAATTTTTATACATCTATTATATAATTATAGTAGTATTATCTATTAATACACCACATTATACGATATCCCCTCCATATTAAAGGATAGAGGAAATCTACTTTTCAGCAAAGTCTACAGTAAGATAAGTTTAAAGGGACATAAGATAGATGCAATAGTTGCGGCATGCTGCATATATATATATATATATATATATATATATATATATTTATATATAATTACAATTTTTACAATGATTTATCACTCATTTTTTATAAGTTATGAAATTTTATAATGAATATAAATATATATGCATATATATATATTTGTATAATTAATGAATACTTGGCGAATTTATATATATGTAAATATTATGCATAATATACATGTATATAGTACATATTATATGTATACATTATGTATATATATATATATTAGTGCTGTAAAATTTAAAATACTTGGTTTTTCTGGAGAACTTAAAATCTTAACATTTTTGTTCTCACGAATTTCAAATCTTTAAAAAAAATATCAAGTTCTAGAAAATTTCAAATCTAAAATATTTATATATTTTAATAATAATTTAAAATAATGTAATGAAGAAAAAAATTAGATATAAATTAATTAATTATTATTAATAATAATAATTTATTTATAAATAATTATTAATTAATTAATTAGAATTGAATAATTAATAATTAATAATTACTTATTGAATACTTTACTAGTCTAATAATCCTATGTATTAGTATATATATACAATAATACAATAAAATCCTACAATTCATTATCTCGAGACAATCAAAACCTAAATATCATTAACTCGACACTCTATTATTAGACATTATATTTCGGTATCGCACTTAATATATTGATATAGTGCGATGAACATTGTTCACATGTTCCATATGTATATTCACATAGTATACTATTAACATAACTCTCTAATGGATGCTGCGGATATAGCCACCCGCAACAGTAGCCCAGTAAACACAACGAGCTCAGAAAACATAAGTACTATCACCAGGAGTTCAGGAGTAACTTCCGTCCGTAATAAGATGATAGCGAGCGTGTTAGAAAATCTCTCAGAAATTGCGGAAAAGTTGAAAATAACGAATAACAGAGTGTTTGCATTTTAGTATACTAAAATAATATATATATAATATATAATATATATATTATTAATAAAACTATATTATATCTCATTTTATGTCGTGTCTATAATATTTAATAGACAACATATTATATAATGGTACTAATTTATCAAATAGGTCATTTTAAAACATATTTTATTTTATAAGATATATACAAATAATGAAATATGTAATTACTATAGAATATATATATATTAGTGTTGCAATCGAAACCTACTATCAGAGTATCAGTTTGAAATTGTATAGCACTAACATATATATATATAATACTTTACGAATATATATATATATAAACGCAGCACACATCTGACTGCAGTCAGCTGCATGGAGATATATAACGAGGAAGTAACCGATCTACTTGACCGGACTAATACTCATGATTTGAAGATTAGGGAACACCCAAATAAGGGACACTATGTGCAATATATATAAATATATATATATATATATATATATATATATATATTAATGTTGCAATCGAACCCTACTATCAATGTGAGAGTATCAGTTCTAAATAGTGATTATCAGTTCCAGTCCGAGTTTGAGAGTTTATAATTATTGAGTATCAGTATCAGTTCGAAATTCTTGAGTATCAGTTCGAAGTCCGAAGTTCGATTGCAACATTAATATATATATATATATATATATATATTTATAGAAAAATGAGCTTGTTTCTTTACTCGTATTTGTAATACTAAAAATATGAATTTTTATACATCTATTATATAATTATAGTAGTATTGTCTATCAATACAACACATTATACGATATCCACTCCATATTAAAGGATAGAGGAAATCTACTCTTCAGCCAAGTATACAGTAAAATAAGTTTAAAGGGACATAAGAAAGATGCCATAGTTGCGGTAAAAGATGCAACTGAGCTTGTTTCTTTAATCTTATTTGTAATACTAAAAATATGAATTTTTATACATCTATTATATAATTATAGTAGTATTGTCTATCAATATAACACATTATACGATATCCCCTCCATATTAAAGCATAGAGGAAATCTACTTTTCAGCCAAGTCTACAGTAAAATAAGTTTAAAGGGACATAAGAAAGATACAATAGTTGCGGTAAAAGATGCAACTGATCTTGTTTCTTTAATCTTATTTGTAATACTAAAAATATGAATTTTTATACATCTATTATATAATTATAATAGTATTGTCTATCAATACAACACATTATACGATATCCCCTCCATATTAAAGGATAGAGGATATCTACTTTTCAGCCAAGTCTACAGTAAGATAAGTTTAAAGGGACATAAGATAGATGCAATAGTTGCGGCATGCTGCATATATATATATATATATATATATATATATATATATATATATATATATATATATATATTATATATAATTACAATTTTTACAATGTTTATCACTCATTTTTTATAAGTTATGAAATTTTATAATGAATATAGTATAAATATATATGCATATATATATATTTGTATAATTAATGAATACTTGGCGAATTTATATATATGTAAATATTATGCATAATATACATGTATATAGTACATATTATATGTGTACATTATGTATATATATATATTAGTGCTGTAAAATTTAAAATACTTGATTTTTCTGGAGAACTTAAAATCTTAACATTTTTGTTCTCGCGAATTTCAAATCTTTAAAAAAAATATCAAGTTCTAGAAAATTTCAAATCTAAAATATTTATATATTTTAATAATAATTTAAAATAATGTAATGAAGAAAAAAATTAGATATAAATTAATTAATTATTATTAATAATAATAATTTATTTATAAATAATTATTAATTAATTAATTAGAATTGAATAATTAATAATTAATAATTACTTATTGAATACTTTACTAGTCTAATAATCCTGTGTATTAGTATATATACACTAAGACAATAAAATCCTACAATTCATTATCTCGAGACAATAAAAACCTAAATATCATTAACTCGACACTCTATTATTAGACATTATATTTCGGTATCGCACTTAATATATTGATATAGTGCGATGAACATTGTTCACATGTTCCTATATGTATATTCATATAGTATACTATTAACATGACTCTCTAATGGATGCTGCGGATATAGCCACCCGGAACAGTAGTCCAGTAAACACAACGAGCTCAGAAAACATAAGTACTATCACCAGGAGTTCAGGAGTAACTTCCGTCCGTAATAAGATGATAGCGAGCGTGTTAGAAAATCTCTCAGAAATTGCGGAAAAGTTGAAAATAACGAATAACGTAGTGGCATTTTTAATTGCATTTTAGTATACTAAAATAATATATATTTAATATATAATATCTATATTATTAATAAAACTATATTATATCTAATTTTATGTCGTATCTATAATATTTAATAGACTACATATTATATAATGGTACTAATTCATCAAATAGGTCATTTTAAAACATCTTTTATTTTATAAGATATATACAAATAATGAAATATGTAGTTACTATAGAATATATATATATTAGTGTTGCAATCGAAACCTACTATCAGAGTATCAGTTTGAAATTGTATAGCACTAATATATATATATATAATACTTTACGAATATATATATATATAAACGCAGCACACATCTGACTGCAGTCAGCTGCATGGAGATATATAACGAGGAAGTAACCGATCTACTTGACCGGACTAATACTCATGATTTGAAGATTAGGGAACACCCAAATACGGGACACTATATCCTACAGTATATATATATATATATATATATATATACTGTAGGATATGTGGTAATATATATATTGCACATAGTGTCCCGTATATATACACTGTAGAATATGTGGTTATAATGAACCTAGGTCGAATGTATAGATTGGTATTGAATATTGATCAAACTTATATAGTATATATATATACTATACTTTGAATATATATATATATACTATAGTAGTATAATATATGTAGCATTAATTAATTTATATAAATAATTAATTATATATTAAAATAAAATAATTATTATAATTATGCCATAGAGTTAACTATATATTTAATTGAAATGTATTTGTAGACAAATATAGTTTTAAACGGTTTAGGAATTAATATTTGTATATATTAGTACAGAGTATAAATTATCTCAACTTCATCTAATGATATTCCATCAGCAATATTCTGAATATACGTTTTAATTTTTAAATATTGTTATTGATGAATTATTAAATCATGGACACGATATCCTTGATAACATGATTCTATTTTAAATATGTTATCATATAGGTGAAAATATAACTGAAAATCAAATAATAGTATACATTTTAATAGACATTTTAATACAGTTGAAAGACAATTTTTCATAATTATATTAATCGATCGTTACCCGAACAATTACCCGAAATGATACCTGTATCGAAACTAAGTTTGAATAAGGATTTTAGACTATTTGTAGGTATATTTCCTATTTTTTGTGATTTGAAATTTTATAGCACTAACACTTTACGAATTTATATATATATATAACCGCAGCGTACATCTGATAGCAGTTAGGTTCGTGGAGATATATAACGAGGAAGTAACCGATCTACTTGACCGGACTAATACTCATGATTTAAAGATTAGAGAACACCCAAATACGGGAAACTATGTGCAATATATATATATATTACCACATATCCTACAGTATATATATATATATATATATATATACACTGTAGGATATGTGGTTATAATGAATACTATTTAATATAGATGAATACTTTAATATTATTAATAATACTCGGATGCAAAGGGTTAATACTTATATTAAATACACAAATATATATATATATATATATATATCTATATAATGATATGTATTTATAAACCATAGAATAAATACAATATCATAGACGTATAGTTGGTTATTATATAACAATATTACATTGTGTATATATCAGACATGTTTATACTTAACACTCGTATCGTTATACTAGGAATAGTTATCTGACATTTAGGTACAACTTAATGTATTAACAGTGCAACTAACGGGTAATGTTAAGTATGCTAATTATTCACTATAGATTACGTATACGTTGTATCGGGATGTTCCCATGCGAGGGTTTTACAGCATTATTATCTGTTTAACATAGGATGTTTTTATTATTTAACATTGTTTATATATATTAGTGAGAAATATACATATACTTATATATATATATATATATATTCATATTAACCGGTAACGTATTCTTGACTTTAAAAACTTGTAGTATCTATTAGTAATTCGCGTCATTCCAATCTGTATTAGAGACATAGGTAGGATATATACATTACAGAATTATTAATATTTGATTAAAATATTATAAAGATTATATACATATAGGTAAGTATATATATATATATATATTCATATTAACCGGTAACGTATTCTTGACTTTAAAAACTTGTAGTATCTATTAGTAATTCGCGTCATTCCAATCTGTATTAGAAACATAGGTAGGATATATACATTACAGAATTATTAATATTTGATTAAAATATTATAAAGATTATATACATATAGGTAAGTATATATATATATATATATATATATATTCATATTAACCGGTAACGTATTCTTGACTTTAAAAACTAGTAGTACCTTCTAGTAATTCGCGTCATTCCAATCTTGGTTAGAGACATAGGTATACTGTAACAGTTCATAATTATTAATAATTGCATACAAATATTGCATATATAGTATATAATATACCTATATTAATAATATATAGTATATATTATATATATATTAGTGCATGTAATATGTATCATACATTGTTACAATGGTATTATCATAATAATTATGTGTTGTATTTAATTAGTTATATGATATTGTTTTAATAATAAACTAACAATACCATGTATTCTGCAGACAAAGTTATTTTTAAAGTAAACGCGATATTGTGATTTGTTCCGATGTTTAAAATTACGAATTTATGGCATTGTTATTATGCTTGTTGATTTCTATTTTAATTTAGCATTTATTTGTTTACATTAGTTACAATGTAACTAAGTTACAAAATATATAATGTTATATTATATAATATCTATAGTGTTATTGTTCGAACAAAATTAAATTGTATATAACATTATTTTTACATTAATATGATATTAAATATCATTGCTATTATAAATAAAATAATATCACTATATTGTATTTATTCTATACTATAGATATTTATTATTATTATAAATATAAATTATAATTATTATTATTTAATAATTATTATTATAGAGATTAATAACCTTTTAAGATAGTTATTAATTATTTGGCAGTATTAAAGTTTCCGAAAAAGAAATTAGTATTACACATAAGAATCCTGGATGTATTTGTAAAATAATTGTTAAATTCTACACTAATTTATTATTTATTTCCAAGTTTTATAAATATATGATTGTATTATATGTAGCCATTATTAAGGATTATATTCTTCGTTACATATAAATAATCTCTAGTATTTTCTATAAATTTGTAAACAACTATAATTATTTATTTTATTTATTATAAACATATATTATTATGGTAAGATTTACTATGTTATATCTTAATTTATACTTTTTATTTTTATTTAATATTAACCTATATGATTATTTACACATGATTATTTATTTATATTAGTTTTTAAATATATTAAAATCGTTTAAATCAATATTTGTTATTTTTTTACTGATTTGCATATAAAATATATTTTCGCTCATCGCTAATATACATTATAACTTATAATTTATAAGTATATAACACTTGTTATGATTATTTGATTTATTTAGAATGATAAATATAATAAATGTTCTATTAATTATATTTACATAATAATAGTCTCGTCGATATGATTCGAGGACAACGGTTTTCTCCCCAGAAGGTTTATTTATATTTTAAATTAAATAGATTAATTTATAGTATAGGCTATACATTTATATTTATCTTAATGTATATTTTATGAATATTATAAGCAACGACTATCTATATTAATTTTGCTATAAATAATTATATAATTACATACTATAA
The DNA here is from genome assembly GCA_964019155.1 of Osedax fenrisi. Lineage (NCBI taxonomy): Eukaryota > Metazoa > Annelida > Polychaeta > Sabellida > Siboglinidae > Osedax > Osedax fenrisi. The sequence continues at coordinate 78,433,528 of OZ025239.1, forward strand.
TTATAAATTATAATTTATAATTAGTATATTTAATATTAGCAAATGACTAATTCAAACTGAATTTTGCACTTAATTATTAACTACTAGATGTTAATTAAATATAATATTTAATAATACAAAATTATATAAATATTACTATATTACAATATATATTGAATATGTTTTTGTAAAATTAATTCAATAACATTAACTAATCCCTTTATAAATTAATAATTCAAATATATTTAATACAATATTTATATATATATATATATATATATATATATATTACCGTGATACTCTACTTCCATTATTTGTTTATTACCTCTATTCCTATTATTTCTATATTACTATTATTTGTCAACAAATTCAAAGGGTAACAAGGAAATGATTACAAAGAAATTTGAACATTTCCTCTACTTATAGTCGTAAATATATAAAAAGGGTAAAATTTTACATATAACACTGCTAAACACAAACACATTCATATTTTAAAAAATCGAACCGTAATTTTTGAAGTAGTTCGTACACGCAAATAAGTCACGGAAAATGCTTAAATTTCTCCGCGCGCACCTCTAAACTCATATTCGGTTATTTCGCGTGATTCATTCGATTCCGACGCGTACCAGGTCGTCTGTACCAAGTGGAGTACGCTATGGAAGCTATAGGTCACGCCGGTACCTGTCTGGGCATCATGGCCAGCGACGGTATCGTTATAGCCGCGGAGAAACGCAACGTCAGCAAACTTCTCGACGAGGTCGTTCACTCCGAGAAGATCTACCAACTCAACACGTCGGTAACACCACCTCCACAGTAACCAATGATTGCGCGCGCGAGTGTTTTAATTAGGTTTGGTGTTTTCATGCAAAATGTAAATTATACTATTTATAAATAATTATTCAATTAACATTGGGCACGATATTACTGTTATCCACCCCAACCCCACCCCATCCCTACCTCATCCGCGTAGTACATATTTTGTACATAAGTTTTATTTCAATTTAACTAACTATAACTTTTTATTACTTTAGGCTTAATTTATATATTTTTACATATGGAAAATCTTTAACTACTTTCTATTAACTATATACTTACGCTATACTTAATAGGTACTTCATTTATCTACTTTATATTATAATCTTATATCAACTTTATGGAAAATTTAGTAAGATATGTATCGTTTTATTAATTATAGTCGCAATAGATTACATTCTACATTAAAGTCATCATTACATCATTTGAATGATGTATTTGATAAATAATATATAGCACATCATATAATATATATATACGTAAATGTTTTCAGTATTACCATTTTATACATATCTATCATATAAATAATTTAATATATATCCTATGGATAAAGTAATATTCAATAATACTAATAGCCATTGAATGATAAATGGTGATTTCATTGTACCAATTATTAAAACCTTGCAATATTACAATCATCGGCATCATAAGCTATCATCTATTGTTCTATTATTATGTTAAATATTAATAAATTATTGATAACGTTTAAATTTATAAATATGTTGCACGTTGAACTAATACAAATACATATACAACTTATTATAGAGTATACTTAATTTACCATTAGTCATTTACCCACAGAGATACTGCATGTAGCGTTGCCGGTATTACTTCTGATGCTAATGCATTGACCAATGAACTGCGTCTCATTGCCCAAAGGTACGTTGTGCACTACGTATCACCACCACCATCACCATCATTATCACTACACTTCTTGGTAGATCTATTAGTGTAACTGCCCCTAATAGTCGGAACTTGCTTCCAATTAATATTTGAAAGATGATACATATAATTCATTTCAACGCAATGTAAAACTGTTGTCTAGTTATTATTAACTGTGTGTTTATTTGTTTAACTGTGTGTTTAACTATATAGTTTTAATTTGAAATTTACTTGTGTATATATATTTATTGTTTTTTTCAGCCATTATTATACACTTTAGTTATATAACTATATCAATATTTACGGTGTTTAAATAAACTAATCAATCAATCATCATCATCTCCTAAATCTTCATAATCATCAGTTTCCACTCACACTGGATGTAAACATGCTACATACGTGACATGTGCTACAAATGCTTCACACACACACACACAGGTATCTGATTCAATACCAAGAGCCGATGCCAGTTGAACAGATTGTCAGCGCTCTGTGTGATTTGAAGCAAGCCTACACCCAGTATGGAGGTAACACACACACACACATAACCCCCTTTCAATAACTGTAGTAGCCTTCGTCTGTCAACGATCTAATAAAGTCAACGATCTTCATAAATATTTATTTATGTTATATGTTAACGTTTATATAAATATGTTTATTCCATATAATCGATATCACAATTAAATACATTTATATTAGCTAGTAATATTAAACCTTTTCCAGTGATTATCTCTTGTAAATACTCACTAGAAAATAGTTCCTAACGTATTTTTGAACAAGTTGCCACTCTAATACATATATTCTTCTCAAATTTGTGTAGCAAATCAACAAATTATTCTATAAAGTTAAATTGTATTTTAATTGTATGTACTTATCTCTAACTATACTTTACAAAATTCTTTATCTCTATTTCGTTTAGTTAATATATGTATATATAAATATAAACATCATTAGACACACCATTAGATCGTGTACTATACATTAGATTGCCTATTGACCTTTAACCCCGGCACAAGGTAAACGCCCCTTCGGTGTATCCCTACTGTATGTGGGCTGGGACCGTCACTACGGACTGCAGCTGTACCAGAGCGACCCCAGTGGTAACTACGGCGGCTGGAAGGCTACCTGCATCGGTAACAATAGTTCAGTTAGTGCGACACCACCTCCACCACCGGTGTTCTATGGTGTATAGGCCGCGTTAGTCTGCTAACCAATAGAAATGCAACGTTGTAGTTTTAATTTGAAATTTACTTATATCTATAATATATATAGATTCTATATATATATTTATTATTTTGTTTCCGTCATTATTATACACTTCAGTTATATAACTATTTACGGTGTTTAAATAAACTAATCAATCAATCATCAATCATCATCATCATCTCCTTAATCTTCATAATTATCAGATATATATGATTTCAGACGAACACCAATATACAGATTCGATGTGCAACAAAAAAACCACACCACAAAGATTATATTTCAATATTTAACGTCATCTTTTTGTTTAAAATATATATATATATATATTAGCATTAGTTCACGAGTGGTTAGGCGCCTACCAGCCACTCGATGTTATAATTACGGCATGTTAACACCTATAACCCTTACCACTAGGCGGCTCTGTCCATCCTGAAGCAAGATTACAACCAGGATAGCACCACTCTCGTTGAGGCCATTGACCTCGCCGTCAAAGTTCTCAGCAAAACTCTCGACACTACTAAATTGGCTACAGACAAAGGTTTGCCACCCCCAGCCCTGCCATTGGTTGACGACGACGTGCTCATTTCGTTAACGAATGTCGTTTTATATTAACATTAAATATGTTTTTTTATTAGAATATTTTAAATTAGAGATATTTTAATTAAATTATTTCCTGTATTCAAAATATTTGTTTGAATTATAAATACATATTAATTAGTTATATATTATTGCTTTTTTTTACTGGTTTTTTTTTGTTTATTTGATCAAGAAATTATTAGTTAATTTTAATTATAAGTGTTTTTTTTGGTTTTAGATATATTTAGATAAATAATTGTATTTAACATATAATCATAGCATTATTTTTATATAATATTATATATATAATAAAATATTTTAACTTTATTAGATGATTATAGAAATGGGCATATGTATATAGTATAATAGTCGGGAACATATATATGTAGATTTAATAAAAATGTATTTTCCATTTGAAATTTTAAATGGAAATAAAAACATAACCTAACCAATAAATAAATTATAAATAAATTCAACCATTATTAAGAACATATGATACAATATAAACATAAAATAATAATCATTTTCTAATTTTTTTTATTATAATTTATTAATACAATTTATTATAATGTATAAATTATATGTTTATATGTGGAATATACATGAATAACATAATAGATCTCATAAAAGGAGAATTTTATAAAGCCAATAAAACTACATTAATATATTAATAAAATGTGTCATAAATATTTTAATAAAATTAGATTTAATTTTTAATATGTATGTATTATGTATTAATATGTATACTCATGATATATATTTTTGTTTCTATAAATATAATGATATATATTTTTCATGTTTTTAATTTAACATTGCATGACATATATATGATATATATATTTATATGTAGAAATTATTTATTTTATAAATAAAGTAGTGAAGAAAACTAGATTTACATGAAATAAATATTTCTACTATGTACATAAATGTAATCTAATATTAATGAATAATTTTATTACATTTTTTCATAATGAAAAATAACAATTGTTAATTTTTTTCTATAAATATTTCTATATAATTAAATAATGTAGTGAATAATTATAAAAATATGTACATTTTATTATTATATTATTATATATAATATTATTATTTATTAAAAAAATATGATGAATAATTATAAAAATATGTACATTTTATTATTATATTATTATATATAATATTATTATTTATTAAAAAAATATGATGTGCCAATTATTCTTTGAAAACTAGTCCTTATTTGTATCTTTTACATGCATAAAATATATATGTATGTTGTTCCCTTTAGGGAATTCCGATTTTTACATGAGTTTAAAATATATGGTAAATGGATATCTCTCGGATAATACATTTTTAAATTATATTTAAATTTTTTTTTTAAATCAATAATTTTTAGTTACATTATTTTCTTTTGTTTATTTAGTAGTGAATAAATTTGTATACAATTTTCTTATATATATATATATATATCTTTTTTAAATTGTGTTTAAAGAAAAACTTTTTCCTCTGATTGAAATTATTTATGTTACATATGTTTTCTAACTATATTTTAAATTTATGAATTATTTATTATAACCTTACAATAATAATAATCAGGGTTCCATTATTTTTGACAAAAACCTGTTTTAACATACAAAAAGTCCAAATCCTATCTCTGCCATGTTAGTTTACAGTAAAAACTGGTAAAATCTAATGTTCCCAAAATATAATAGCTTTTAAAAATAGAATATTTAAATTTAAAGTAATATTGATTCATTTATATATAAAAGTGTTGGCTAATTAATCTAGCAACTCTATTTGATAATTTAACCAAACATTATTGCACTCTTCTTTAATTATGCCATTTATAGTAACTTTACTATAAAAAATTCCATACTGGATTTTGAGGTCAGCCACCCTTATTCATATTATAAAATTAACAAGTTGATGGGATTCATTTCATAAATGAAATAAAGTCATACATATAGAGTCATACAATTGCACAATGAAAATATTGTTTGGAAATACTTTAGGAAAAAATGAATATGTTGTTTTAACTTTATTTAGTTTCTATATAAAAATGAAAATTCTATTTAATATTTTATATATATATATATACATATATACATAAATAATAATATCTATTTAAATATCATAGTATAAAATCAAAAAAGTAATATATTCTAATTTATCCAAGTTCTCAATGAAAATATTATTATTTATATTGTTTTATATATATATTTTATTAATATAAAAATAAATATATTATTCAATTCTGTATTTTAAAATATTGACTTATTTACTCATTTATTTAAATTTCAATATCATATTATTTATTTTTTAAAACTGTATCTATAAATTCAAAATTAATAAAGGTTGTTTCTAAAAAAAATATGAAAAATCTTATAATTGTGATTTTAATGTAGTATTGTTTAATTTTAGAAGTGTATATTATCTATCACATAAAAAATCTATAAATAATATAGGTATTATTAAGTTTAATTATATAGACAAAAATAGGTTTTTACCATAGCAAAAACCTTTTTACCGGACAGGTTATTACCAGGGTTGGGGTAAAATACACTTTATCAAATACAAATAGAAATACATTTTATTTTAAAGAATCAAATACAAATACATATATTAAATTTTGTATACAAATACATTTTATCTAATACAAATACAAAATACAAATATTAATTCATTAAATATTAAATTATAAAATAATAATCCCTATACCAGATTGCATAATATATTGATATATAATTGAAATCTATTTAAAATATATTTAATCTTTAAAGAAAATCAATAAAATAAAAAACTAAACAATAGACTGGTTTCTTGGTTATTATAAGTTATAATTTATAAACCTATAAATTTTCTATATAAAATATTAATTTAAATTAATCATAAATTTACATATATCTATATTCATACATTTTTTTTAAAATTATTTTTCTATTATATAATTTTTATTATTTAATAAATGTTCTCTTTAATATAATATAAATGGTCAATTATTTGTTAATTTTTTTACATTCATAAATCAATTGTTTAAATTCTATATTTTATTAAATTATTAATTTAACACATTTTTAAAAGTGTATTTGAAACTGTATTTGATCAATACACTAAATACGAGAATCAAATACTAATACATCACTGAATAATTATTCAAATACAAATACACTAAATCAGCGTATTTAAATATAAATACGTATTTGATCCCATCCCTGGTTATTACCATAGGCGGTAAAAACGTATGTAACACTGTTATAATGTTATAATTTATTTTATTATTTGTGTTATTTTATAAGTTATATGTATTATAAAAACATGATTTAAAGACCATTTAAAAGAATATTTTGTCATTTATTGACAAAATATAAAAAGATAAAATTTATAATAAAAAAATATTGAAAATATATTTATTTGGAAAAAAAAACAAATTTTGCATAATAAATATATTATTCAATCATTTATCTATAACTTCATGTACAAGTGGTATTTTAGTATAAAAATATGTATTCATTTGAAAATACACACAAATATATATATATAATTATTATTTATTATATTACATTCTGATAAACATTATTTATTTATATTTATTAAATTATATACATAAAGTTTCAACTAAAATTTGATTTTATTATTAGTGATTTAATATTTTTTGTAAAATTTCTCTACTAAATTGGTGATAAATATGTCATTACTATAGATAAGGTGTTACATTTTCAGTATATTTAGATAATATAATTATAACTGTTTTTTTATTAAATATAATTAATATAAAATCTTATATTCATATTTTTCATAATAATTGTAATTATAAGTAACTTATATTAATAATTTTATATATAATATATAATTGAAATAATAGATATACAAAAACAATATGATTATATGGTGAACACATGATTATAACATATGGATACGATATATTTAATATTGGAGAAATTAACATTTTTTAATTTTGACTATCTTTTACATGCAATATCATGGATCTGGTATAATATGATCATGGAAGCTGTATAAAAACTAAAGATTTATTATTTTATTTTTTATTTATCAATATAATTATATTGTATAAGATGAATTGTTTTTTAATATAGATATTACAAGTTATTATATGCATTTTATATTTGTTATCCAAAAAAACTAGTAACAACTCTGTCAATGCCACTGGATCAATAATTAAATGATTCATTGATATTTATTTTTATAATTGAATAATTTCCAAAATAATTATAGAAATAATTATCATTTATTTAATCCTTAAAATTGAATACTTGCTAATATAATAAACGATCGTTTATATATATGTGAATTTATTTTCTATATAATTATATTATTTTTAACTAAAAGAATTATATAAGCATATTTGATATTATAATATTAGTATTGCATGTCAGTATTTACAATGTACATTACATAATATCATGTTTCGTATATTTTATTTTTGATTGAATAAATATTTATAGTATATCTCACACAATACATCTGACAAGTATTGAGTGAGTAATCACATATTTTTGTAATCGACTATAAATTAATTCTGCTTATTAACATTTACAGGAAATTATGGATATCTATTATTTAAAATAATTTATTTTAAAATTCTTATAAATAGCCAGCAGTGCTAACCAATTAAAATTAGATTAGTAGCATTGAGATGTCTACATGTAAGACATCTCACTTGAACATAGAATAATTAAGTTACACGTTAATCATTTATTTTATTTACTTAAAATAAATAAATATCTTAATATGCTAAATAAAATATAGGCTTTTTTATCTACATTTAAATATGCCTTTTTCATATAGATTTATTTCAAATTCAATAATATATATATATAGAGAGAGATATTTATTACATGACGAGCATTGATGTTCACTCTAATACTGTGATGCCCTCCTCTGTACAGTCGAGATCGCCACCCTAGTGCGTGAAGACGGAGAGACTAAGCTACGTATCATGCCGGCCGCTGAGCTCGAGGCTGCGATCGCTCGCTACGAGGTGAAACAGGAGAAGCTTGACAACGACAAGAAGAGACAGGAAAGGGATCAGTCTTCGTCCACCTAGTGGTGCCGCCCGCGCCCCATCTTTGTCAACCATTTACTCCATGTATACACATCAATTCAGTTTTCATCATAATAAATTATTATGATCTTCGTCAAGTTGCACAACTTCTCTGATCGGTCCAATTATGTTTTCTCTGTGTTATACATCGATCCATATATATATATATGTATATGTATATATATATATATATTGTTAAATAGAATTATGCACTTATATCGTAAATGTAAAAAATCTCTTTTATTATTATTATTTAAATATAATTTATTTTGAAATAGGTAATAGATTTTGAAATTTGTATACGAAATATTTATATTTATTATATTTAAAATTCAATATATTTTTGATAAAATAATACTTATTATATAATCTATAATATTAAAATTATTAATATATAATAATATTAGATAATTATATACACTACTTAAAATACTTTCATTTAAAGACATATATAGTTCCTTAGATATATATATATATATATATAATAAGATTACATTATTTACCTTTCATAGAATCTATTTTCATTGAAGATTATCCTCTTAGCATATACTTCCATTTCTGTAGTGATGTGACCGCAGCTACTAGGCTCCAGGTACGTGTCTTCGTAGTCTAAATCCCTCGGTTTCAAGGTCATTCTGCTATAATTCCTGTCCAGCTCGAAAGCTACTCTAATTTTCTCAGCTTTTGTCATAATAGGCTTTCTCTTCGGTCTCATTTTTCGGTATTCTATTTTTAGATCTTTTTCTATTGGTAATAACATCTCCTTCCTAGTGATGTCAATTATTTTATATGATTTTATTTTAATTCTGCTTTGTGTTTTATAGTTTGTGAAATACGAATATTCTGTTGGAATTCTTATATTTATTTTTTTAATAGGTTTAGGTGTTTCTATTTTAGTTTCTATATTTGTAACAAATTTCACTTTTTTATCCTTTTTGTTAGAAATATTTTTTCTACTCTTTTTATAGATTTTTTTTTTCACTTTTTTTGAATTAATTTCTTCTGAGGATATTTTTATATCTTTATCATTATTATTTATTGATTCGCATTCATTTTCAACTATTATTAATTTGCTTGTAAGTTGTTTTTCATTATCTTCTTCAACAAATTTATCCGATTCTTCTTCTTGTGTCTTCTATGAAATTTGTATAGTTTTATTAAATAACGATATTATATCAGCGATTCATATATTATATTATATATTGAGTGTATTTAATTTATTCATTCAGTTGCGAGATCTATTGTGCTTCATTCGTAGTAATTAAATATATATATGTTAGAGATGTAAAAATGCGAGTTCTGGTAATGAAATGTTGAGACGTCCCTTTAATAATTGATGAAATCCAGTCCTTACAGTTGATTTTCGAGTTTTGTATTTAAAATAAGACTCACAATTTTTGTTTACAAAATACATAATGCATATAAGTAAAATCAATTAAATATATAGAATTATTTCATATTTGAAGCTTTATTTAAAGAAATAATAGATTAATTTAAACATCAGTCACATTATCTATGGATGATTAGTGTAAATTTATGATTTAGTATGTTCTATAATTTTAAAGATTTGATTAGGATTTGAAGGCTTCGAAACCTTGTATTTTTAGGTTTGAAGGATGCGAAGCCCTAGGTTGTAGTATTTGAATATTTATTAAGATTTTATGGCTTCCTAGCCTTTAAATATTTGAAATTTTATAACCCATATATAGATAGTATATTGATAGATGTTAATATGTTATACCTTAGCTTGTAGAGATTGTCGCCTCTCCGCCATAGTAACGAAATCGACGTGTTCTTTAAGAATAGCCGTCTGATTCAACAGGTGACTAGACATTTCCAGGGTGCACTTCATGCTCTCCTCGAAGGTCACCTTCGCCGGGCCGGCGTCGACCTTGGTGTCGTAGTCTTTAACCGACGGCTTCGGTTTACTCTTGAAGTGTGCGGCCTGGAAAGATCTGACGTCGTTGTTTCTCTGTTTATTGACCGGTCTGGTTACTACTCGGCTTTTCGTCGACGACGCCGATGATCTTTGGCCCAGTTTAGAACGAACTTTGACCTCTACTCCGGTCGTCACGTCTTTGTTTGCCGTTGTAGCAGTATTATTCTTTACCACTGGGCGGCCATTTTTCGTGTCTGCTTCGCTATCCGGCGCTTCTTTCGTTTTCGTTTCGCAGTCTCCACTTTTTACTATCTCTGCAACGGATGATTGAGAGTCTGTTTCATCGTTGTCCTCTTTGATCATCGTTTTACTAATACTACTAGTTATTTACTAGTTGATTTATTTGATTATTATTTAAATACACTGTATTGAAAATATTTTGTGGAAAACCTATCTACCGCATATATGTTGAGGCGAATTTACGTATTTATAAACTTATATGATTTAATATGATTGATTTAAAAATTTAAATCGCATTTAAATGTTAGTAAATAAACAATTTTAAATGATTTCCTACAATATTGTGTAATAGATTAATAAGTAATGATTGATAATATGAATATGAGTAATCATGGTTTTGTTATTTATATAACTATAGTCGAAATAAGCCTTAATACTGTAGTTTTATAGCCAATCAGTATTTGCTATATTAGATTTCATTAAACACTGATTAAGAATTAATAATATATTATTACTTAATGTTAAGTATGAACTATTTCTACATATTATACAGATGATTCAAATTAGTTGAGATAAGATTAGATAAGTGAATACATGTATATATATAATAATAATTAGCATGCTAATTACATGAGAAGTAATTGTTTTATATAAACTCATTGTTTTATATAGAATATTGGTAACATTATTACTACTATTACTACTACTACCTCTACTATTACCACTACTACTACTACTACTACTACTACTACTAATACTACTACTATAACTACTCACTCTTTTGCAGCCATACTGATAGGATGTGTTTTTTCTACTTATGTATTCTTATACAATAGTGTTAAATATATATGAACATAATATAGTTTATTATAAATTAATTTTAGATTTAAATATATTTATTAATTTTTTAACTGATAGGTCAATAACCATAGAACTAGATATTTCTGAATTTCTACACATTAAGAACAATAGATTCATTAGATTATTACACATTTCTTAGTATTGGCCATGTCATAAATGTGTACTACTTATTATTATGCATACTACAGTATGCAGTGTGTATTTTGTAATGTATACATTGATACTGGTGAGGTTGTAATCCCATGTATCCCTGTGACCTATGCACATACTGATCGCATATATAATCCCTTAATTATCTTGTGAAGCAAAAATATGTGACTTGTATAAAATAAATTGTGAAACTGATAGAAACAACTTGTGAAACAAATTGTAACACTGAATAGTTTGAAATATAGGTGGAAATACTATCGTTTTAAATAATTTCAATAGTGAATTGTCAAAGTATTTTTACATAATAGTTTAGAATATTACAAAATATGTATAATTTACATCGCAAATGGATCTATTGGTTTATTATATTTATCGAATATGTATATTCGATACACGGCTGTAGGTAATTAACTAATTAAGTTATAACTTCATAATAATTTGTATATATTCGACTGGAAATTAAATTTATAATACAAATATTTCAGTAGTATCCTTATGGTTAATATAACAGTTTACTTATATTTTAGGTCATCTTTTTATACAAATATATCTATTGCTTCTAATTGAAATTAAATGGGATTTCATAAACTATATAGATTACCTCTTGGGATATATGTATATAAAAATACTTAAATAATTATTCGAGTATATATAATATATATATATATATATATATATATATGTGTGTGTATGCATGTATGTATGTTGTTGTTGTTGGGGTTGTTGTTGTTGTTATAGTCGTTTAGTATATATACCTATATTTAGAATGATTATAACAACTCGACAATTATTTATTTTAACTATTTAAAATATTATTTAATTATTAATCTTTTATGAAAAACTCGTTGATGTCACAGTAATTTTAAATTATATATTATTAATATTTTGTAAAAACATAGCATTATTAATGGTATATAAATAAAGTATATTAAATATACTATAAATTATAAAATATAAATCCAAATTCCAAAATTAATTAGTATAATTTTAAGTAAGCCTATATTATTAGTGATAACGGGAATGCCCCTGCAGGTTGACCCATAGTAAAATAGGGTAGCTTGACCATATCTTTAAGATGACCCATTTATCATGCCAGTTATGTATTTATTTATTTAATTAATGACTTAATTATTTAAACAATAATAATCTAATTAGTTAAATAAATAATTAAGTAATTATTATATATAATTAAATAATTAATTTAAATAAAGTATACTACATATATTATTGGGTAGATCTATTACTATTTAAGTATTACTATTAATTATTAATTATGTAATCTTATTTCTAATAAGTTATAACCATATATGTTATTACATATTTTGTCGCTCAGATTATGAAATAAAAACTGAATGAATATGAATGCAATTTCTACAGGTTTTTTATTCTGTTATAACTTATATTAATTAACACTATTAACTGCTAATTATAGACAATCAAGACAATACATGGAAATATCTTTAACACGGATATTGATACTGTAGAAGTAGTTTAGAAGGAGAATATCACCAAGTAGTCCTTGATATCATGTTATCATTAGTAATGACTCATTACCTAACCTAAAGAAACCAAATCTCTCGCCTCTCGACTACACATGTTGCATTTGTTTTGATATTAATCTTGATGTATATTATTGTGAATAACTAATAAATATATATATGTATATATATATTACCTAATTTAACTATGTTTATTTTTAAATATATCTTTAATTATGAATGTTTCCTATCTGGACCATCCTGCCCTTTTAGAAGGGGTAGGTTGAGCCAAATTAAAAAATAATAATTATGTAATTATAATTATATTTAACTATAATTAATTATTTATCATTATTTATCATTACACTGATTTATGAATGTTTTTTATTGAATAACAACTATATTTATCTTATGCATTTTATTTTATTAAAATATATTAATAATATTACTAGATAAATGTGTTTTTTCAAATATATATACAAATAATAGAGTAAGGTAGTCAGTCAATGTTATATAAATTTAAGATTATATTTAAAAATTAATATAGTTAGTTATTTATCATTAAAGAAGTAAAAGATAACACAATATAGAAGTTGTGGTATAGTGCATATATGCACTATACCACAACTTATATATATATATATATATATATATATATATATATATATATATAAATATATAATAAAGAAGTATATGTTCAACTTCTACTTCAATATATATATATATATATATATATATAAATTATATGATTAAATAGTATATCAATAAGTATAAAATAGTATCAATAAGATTAAATATAAATTAAAATAATAATTGATAATTAATTTACACTAGTACTAAATTAAATCAATATAACAATATAATGAAAAGGTAAAATAGTATATTTTGTTTATATTATAATAAATAATGTATTTGTAAATGAATATTAGAGTGATAAAATATCTGTTTAATACACGCGTGTATGTCCGCGGACATTTGTCAGTGCAATCAATGATTTTGCGAAGCAAAGATATACCACTCCCTATCTCGCAATGGTAATCGTTTTTTTTAACCATAAATCCTACGGAAAGATGGCGCTCCTAGTCATGATTCATATTAAATCTAATTTTTAACTTAATTTTAAATAAATATTGTGAATTATAATATAATTATCTAGATTATATTATTTTAATACTTGTAATTTGTATTATTCTACGTTACTATTTTTTAAATAAATTAATTTATATTTATATATATATTTAATATACTATTATAATTAAAATATGTGTATACTATGTATATATATATATATAAATATAAAATTGATTTTCATAAATTGTATGTATATCAAATTTTGATATTATTAAAATGCGTACTGATTTTAAATATTAGAAAATAATTTATAAATTGTTAAATTAATTATTAATTTAATATCATGATAATGTTATATATATTTATAATATATATATATATATATATATATATATAATATATATATATATACTACATTATATAGTATATAAGTATATATTATTATAATCATTATATTACATTATCATAATGTATTATATTATTATCATAATGTATCATAATGATTATGTATTTACCTACCATATTTTACATTATAATTTGTATATGCATTAAAAGATACACAATATTTAAAATAAAAATATTAGGTCTGTTATTATGATAATCATAGACTCTGTGCATATCTTGGCCGCCGAGTTCAAGTTGGGCGTGACTAAATATATATATATGATTTTATAGGCTCACATGTGATGTAATGCAGCTAACAAAATCTGGAAATATTAAAACTAAATCAAACCTAACCAAACCAGTGAAAATTTATTATTATTTATTTAAACAAACACCCAACATATTAATAAGCACGGCCAACTTTAACTTGGAAATATATCGGCGGCCAAAATGGGTATTCACGAAATATTGTATAGAATATTATATATTTAGTTTAAACCTCACTATATTATTTACAGTTATTAACTTAGTACATAAACATGTTTTACAAGTCTTATAGGTATATGTGTATTGTATTTACAAAATATATTATTATAATAATTATATACAACTACCACACCTTTAATATCATATTTAAAAGTTGCCATATTTTATGCATAACAATCTTTTTAAATTTCAAATATAAATTAATTTGATTATTAGCGAATAAATATGATAAAAGGGATATTATTAATATGCAATACACATATATAATACATATATAACCATTCTATAAATATTACTTATATATAAATAACATATGTTTATTATATATGTATATATATAAATAGATTAAATACCATTTAAACTCTTTTAAATGGATAGTACGGAAGGTAGGCAAAAATTAAATAACTATAAATAACAAAGTTCATGCGTGTCTCTCAATGCGTGCGTCGCGCTAATATATTATTCGTAGTTACTAATTACTTTGTATAGGCTCACTTCGGTATATAAAGCAGCTAAACAAACTGAAGAATAAAACTAAACCAAATAAATCAAACAATCCAAAATATCAATCTGCAAATATTAATTATTCAATTAAAATGAATGGTGTATTATACATACACTGTATACGTATATTTTTACAAAGTCATTATTCCATATATTCATTTTTTCATTTAGATTTTATCATAATAATTAATTATTATAATAATATAATTGGTAAACAATCCAAAAAAGCTATATTTTATATTAAATATCACTTGTTCAACGTCTTATTAATAAATATTGGGACTAATATTATATATTTATATGATATACGATATAATATTATATAATATATATAAGAGTAACTTTACGATCAGCGGACATCTGTAAATATATAGAGATATAAGAGTAACTATTTCTTAAATTTACACATAATTTTGTAAACCTTTGCGCATATAATATATAGTAGAATATAAAAATTAATATAATATATAATATATTATTATTATAAATATAATAATGTGTATTGGGTGATTACTTTAATTATGGTGTATTTAATTAATTATAATGCTTATGTAATATGGTTCCGCATACAAATCTGCACATATAATTTATATATAATAGTTGTGGTAGTTTGGTTGAGGAGTGGCTAGTATAAATGGGCAAGTGGCATGTCGCAATAAATCACCGATATGTAAAATTATGTTGCATCTATTAACATAAAATTGTTCCTATATTTAACAATATAGATAAACTACCAACTTATCTATTGAATAAATAATTACATATATCATCTTTTTTATGGATAACATATTAGTAGTACTAGTAGCTAGTTTTCAATGGTACATTACAATTAATTATATTTAATAAATATGTAATTCTTTTGACGTATGGTTCTCCTACACGAACCGACCGCAGTTATTAGATATAGAAATTATGTGTGCCTTTTACATGCTGTCCAATTTGTATTAATCAATAGAATGTAATCTGAGCATAATTATATACTATTTATATGATATAATAATTTTTTATTTATAAAAGTTTAAATAAGAAGTTATCAGAAAATGAAAGTATTATATTTATTTAGGGAATCGGAGTTATAACCGCAGATATTTAAAAATAGTATCGAGGGTGTCTCTAAATTAGGAAAGAAACAGTTCTAGATAGATCATGAAAGTGCAATATGTAATACATTATACATGTAATATATCTTCATGAGTATTATACTTCGAAAGTATAAACATATATATATTTATTTAGAATCTGCGACATAATTATCATTTTTGATATTTTTTAAATAGTAATGAATAATATATAAAATACAAATATTTAGAAAATATATGAACAAATATATAGAATTGTTACGACTAATGTAAAGAGTATTTTAATATTTGTATAAAGTACACTGGATAACATTAATATAGAATGAGATAGTATGGGATTTGATAGTTTTGTCTACTTGTAAAAATAGTCAAAAATTATATCTATAGTAGTAATTTTGTAATACATTTATTTCATTACTATTATATAATATATACATTTTTTTTTACAAAATTAAATAATAATTTTCTAGCGTTATTTATATATTGTATGTAAGCCATAACAAATATTTTATTTTATTAAATATATAATTTTATTTATATAATAATTTACAGATAAGGAATTTTGTTCTAGGTATTATAACAACAAGATGTCATTTGAACCTAAATAATTATAACATTCATTTTTATAATCTGATATTATATACATTTTTACCTGCTTTCATAATTAAATTAATATATATATATATATTATACCCCTTTCTACTATTCATCCCTACCTTACAATCCGTAACAACTCTTGGTTTCACCATCAACTCCCTCATAGATTACTCTGACCACATATCTATAATGATTCGCAATGCCAACTATATTCTTTATAACATTAGAAAATCACGCAATAAATTAATTTTTTCAATGACTAAAAGTCTAATACACTCGTTAGTCTTCAGTAGACTTATATACTGCTGCTCACTTCTATGTAATCTACCCCTAAAGCTTATGCTTAAACTTGAGATGATACAACGACGTGCTATACGCACCCTTTATAAACTGAAGTTCTCTTCAATAGTGTCAATATCGACTTTAATGTGGTCACTCGGCTGGCTTAAGTTTAGGTATCTCTGCAGGTAGGTATCAACTGTATTAGGTAGTAGGTATCAGCTAGGTATAATCTAGGTATCCCTACAGACTACTATGCATCACCCATAAGGTGATATATCTTAGATCTCCCGAATACCTAGCAGACTTGATCAGTATTCAGACCCTTAGTCGAGCTAGCAGGAAATGTCACACGATGAAAATTGTTTAACGCTCGACTATCTCTGCTCACTCTGAATCTGCTTTCTCAGTGGTAGCTCCAAAATACTGGAATGCTCTTCCATATGCAATTAGGTGTTTAAAATCCCTGTCACTATTTAAATGTAAACTCTCCATGCACCTATTAACATTGTAACCTACCCTCCCTTTTCCTTTATTTTGATTGTACTTTATTTATTTTATTTTTGTTTCCATCTCATGACGCCCATAACCACCACAGTATTTTGTCAATAAAATATTTTAAAATAATAATATATATATATATATATTTATAAGTAAATAATATCCAAATCCCCTTTCCAAAGGCTTTTCTATATATGTTATTATATATAACCTGTATATATATATATATAAATTATATATGTCTAATTTGTAATATAGTACAACAAAATAGAAATTATTAATTAATTTATATTTTATAAACTTCACTTATTCATTTATAACAATATACATTATAATATAATAATTAATTACAATTAAATTATAACAATAATTTAAATTTATTTTTTGAAATCATTAATTAATCAATACAATCATTTTTTAGTTTATAAAGTGCATTGTTTTTATTATTGTTTAATTATTATATCATTTTAAATATTGTATACAAAATTAGCCCACAGTATATACATAGTAAAAAAGAAATGTAATATATATTATATATATAATATATATTCTAAAAAATAATTAATTAATTGATATTTTATATACACTATTTATATACACATATTTATGTACTATCATTTATAATGATATAAATTATAATATAATAATTAATTAAATTGTAACAATAATGTGAATTGTTTTTTATGAAAATGATTGAATTCATTAACAATACAATTAACATTTAGTTTATAAAGTGAATTGTTTTTATTATTTTGTAATGAATATATTATATATATATAATATATATATTATATATATAATATATATATATATTTATATACACTAAATAAATATATTACTCTTTTATTAAATAATTTGTATTCAATTATTTCGTAGACACAGGCTAGAGGCGCCAAAAAATCTATGATTAATAGTTTAGTCGAAAGCGGAGCGCGCGATTTCGGAGTTGAGACGCCCGCCTCTAGATATGGGCGTGTCATACTAGATAAACGCCGCCTCTAGATATACTACGGACATGTATGTCCTTAGTATATATTACGTGTACATGTAATATACATTACAGTGTAGTACACTGTGTATATATATATATATATATATATATATATATATATATATATATATATATATATATATATATATATATATATATATATATATATATATATATATATATATATATATATATATATATATACACACATGCATAATGTGCGTCGCACATACACACATATAGACTATATATATAAGGTATATATCTCTCTATATATATAAAGTATATATATATTCTCTCTCTCTATATATATATATATATATATATAATTATAATATATTTAATATATATAATGGTTATACAATAACCTATATATATAATACATTATATATTAAATATATATAATAGTTTTACAATAACCTATATATATATATATATATAGGTTATTATATAGGTTATTATGGAACTATTATATATATTGAATATATATTTAATATATATATATATATATATAATATATAATGTATTATATATATAGTTAAATTATATATATATAAATAGTATTTACCTGTTTTTTAACAAAGGAAATATGTATTATTATAGGTATTATGTATCTATAGTAACTGATATATATATATATATAAATGGTATAAACTATAAAAGATAATTTGATAAAAGACAATGTATTATTATAGATATTATGTATCTATATGCATATGTATGTGTGTGTGTGTGTGTGTGTGTGTGTGTGTGTGTGTGTGTGTGTGTGTGTGTGTGTGTGTATGTGTGTGTATGTATGTGTGTGTATGTGTGTGTGTGTGTGTATACATTAATTATATGTTTTGAAAGAATATAAAATATAAATGATTATTATATAATTTGATCTGTATTTTAATTAAATCATGTAGATGTGTATACTTAATAAATAAATTAATCTCTAAAATCAAATTTTATGTTTATTAGCACTAAAATTATGTATTATATATATAGGTTATTTTATAACCATTATATATATTAAATATATATTTAATTAAATATATATATATATATATATATATAATATATAATGTATTATATATATATGTTATTATATAATCATTATATATATTTAATATATGTATATATATTTCTGGTGTGGAGATATTAACTCCCATCCAGCGGGTCCCCAGGTGGTGGATAGGGGAAGTAGACCTCCAGATATGGAGTGTTAGCTGCGAATACATGAATAATCTATTCAATAAGCAGTCCTGAACCAAAAATCAGAGTCGTCCTTTGGCAAGACCTATTACTCTGTTGCCACCCGCACCAGGGTTACGGTGCAAACCCCACTTGTGTATGGAGTGGCGACCGCACATTTTACCCAGCTACCGAAAGCAAATTAAATGACACAATCACATATCCCATCCCGCATCGCTCGTCGCGCGGAACAAGGAGCGCGTCCTGCAATTCCATCTCAGGTTGCAGTCGAAAAAATAGCTACTGAGAAACAAAATACACCAAATCTTTTAGTGTCGAAGAAAAGTATGATCTTCGGATCATTAAACACACAGACTTTACAAAGAAAATGGAAGGTACCAGAACTAGTATCTTCAGCTGAAAAAACCAGACATGATGTTTTATGCATACAAGAACACAGATTCGTACACCCTAACATTGATATCAAAGAACACAACTTCGGAAAATGGATACTAATAACTTGCTCTGCATGGAAAAACAGTATGAATGCTGCTACCGGTGGAATTGGTATACTATTGAACTCGAGAGCATATGATAAAATAACAAGCGTTGAAAAAATAAACCCCAGAATAATGGCAATACATTTCGAAGGAAACCCGATGACAACAGTTATATCATGCTACAGCCCGACAAACGTTACCGATGAACAGGAGGTTGAATTATTCTATACTGATCTAAACGCATTTACAAGAAACATCCCAAAGCATAATGTACTAATTATAGGAGGAGACTTCAACGCACACCTTGGATACGATGATGGACATAAATATTCCCTACACAGGGAAACAAACCGAAACGGTAATATGTTACAAAGTTATCTTCAAGAAAATAATCTATTATGCCTAAATACTCATTTCCAGAAAAGATTAGGACAGAAATGGACACATACCTCACCAAATGGTTTTAAATCTCAGATTGATTTTTTAATCATCAACAAGAAGTGGAAAAATAGCGCCAAAAACTGTAGAGCATTCAATTCGTTTATTAGTGTAGCATCTGACCATCGTATAATTTCAGCTAAAATATGTCTTTGTCTGAGAGCCAATAAAAAGAAATTATGTCAAAATAAGCCCTTTAATTGGTCCACACTGAAAGACGATAGCGATGTCCGAAAAAGTTTCATTACTGAAGTGAAAAACGGATATACAGTCCTCCAAGAAAGTGAACAAAACGAATCAACTGCAAACTCTAGATATAACAATTTTGAAAAAGCCTGCAAGGAAGCAGCTACAAAAGAAATCCCGTTGAAACCGAAAATGATAAAGAGATTACCATGGGAAACACCGTATATATGTCAAAAGCGTGAAATACTCCATCAAGCGGCAGAGATCAAAAACAGCGATCCAACTTCAGAAAATATCAAAAAGTTTACAGATGCTCAAAATGTGCTCACCAAAATGTATGAAAATGAACAAACCGAATATGTTACTCGCAAGATTGATGTAATAAAAAACGCAATCAGTTTTAAAAAATCAGCACTTGCATGGAAAACAGTCAACGAAGTCAGCGGACGAAAGAATACAGAAAAAGCCAAGATTAAAGCAAATAGCGAAAAAGAACGCATACAACTATGGCACCAACACTTCAAAGAACTACTCGGCAAACCTATACAAACTACAACAAACAGCGGAAATGAATGCATCGTAAATACCAATAAGCATCTAAATATAGAAACTGGACCTTTTACTGCACCTGAATTATCAAAAGCCACCAAAAGTATCCAGAATGGAAAAGCGGTTGGCCTCGATGAAATTCCTGCTGAAGTATGGAAAATAGACGATTTTCAAGAATTTCTTCTAGAATCCTGTAATTGTGTATACAACCAAGAAAGTATTAGAAGATGGAGAGAAGGGTGCATTCTCCCTTTCCCCAAAAAAGGTAATCTATCAATAACGAAAAACTATAGAGGAATCACACTCACACCAATTGCTGCCAAGATATACAACCTGATGTTACTAAACAGGATAAGACCTGTGATCGACCCTATCCTAAGGAAAAATCAAAATGGATTCAGGACAAACCGATCCACATCTGGACAAATATTAACAATTCGGCGCATATTAGAAGGCGTGAAAGCCAAACAGCTACCTATAACGCTGCTTTTTATTGACTTTGCAAAGGCTTTCGATTCTATAGACAGACTTAAAATGGAAAATATATTAATAATATATGGAATACCAAAGGACATAGTCAATGCAATAATGATGCTATATAGGAATACAAGCGCTATGGTCAGATCACCTGACGGAGATACTCCTTATTTTGAAATTACGACCGGTGTCCTACAAGGAGATACATTGGCTCCGTATTTATTCATAATCTGCCTTGACTATATACTAAAACACTCCATAGATGATAATATTAATCTAGGCTTTACACTTTCACAAAGAAGAAGCAGTCGACATCCAGCTATACATATTACCGACATTGACTACGCAGATGATATTGCAGTTACTGCAGATACAATAAAAGATGCTGAGAAAATGCTACATCAAATCGAAGAAGCTGCAGAAGACATTGGACTGAAAATAAACTCAGATAAAACTGAGTATATGAGCCTAAATTCAAAGAGTGACAACATGATAAGCAGAAATGGAAATTCTATCAAAAACGTAGACAATTTCAAATATCTCGGCAGCTACATTGCAAATACTGAAAATGATATCAATAATAGAATAGCAAAAGCCTGGGCAGCACTGAATAGTATGATTATACTGTGGAAATCAAATCTATCAGAAAATCTCAAAAGAAGCTTTTTCCGAGCTGCGGTGGAATCAGTACTAGTGTATGGTGCGACGACTTGGACTCTAACAGCAACGTTGGAAAAAAGACTGGATGGAGCATATACTCGCATGCTCCGTGCTGCACTCAATAAATCCTGGAAAGATCACATCTCTAACAAAGACCTCTATCTTGAAATCCCAAGAATATCAGCCTCTATTCGGAAACAACGCCTACGATTTGCAGGCCATTGTTGGCGAAGCAAAGATGAGCTAGCAAGTGATGTACTTCTCTGGCAACCAACTCACAGCAAACGGCCACGAGGACGACCTGCCAAGACGTACATCGATCAACTACTGGAGGATACCGGATGCAATATAGATGAGATTCCAACCGCGATGAACGATAGAAAAGGATGGATGGAACGTGTCAAGAAATGCCGAGCAAGCTCGACCTGGTAAGGTAAGTATATATATATATAATGTATTATATATATATATATATATAATGTATTATATATAGGTTATTTTATAAGCTTTTATAACCATTATATATATAGGTTATTTTATAACCATTATATATATTAAATATATATTTAATTAAATATATATATATATATATAATGTATTATATATATATATATATATATATATATATATATATATATATATATATATATATATCAGTAATATGTGTACGCGTTGATTTAACAAATACGCATAGCTAAGCTATGACACGCCTATATCTAGAGGCGGGCGTCTCAACTCCGAAATCGCGCGCTCCGATTTCGAATAATCTATTAGTCATAGATTTTTGGCGCCTCTGCCCTGCTATAACCAATTATTTATGTATATAATATATATATATATATATAGTTTGCAATATATGTATATGAAATCCTACTGGTATTACATTATATAGTAGAAAATATATATATTGTAAGATTCAGAGTTATTCTACAAGTAACCATCATATATATTCACAATATTATTGAATTAAGAATCAATAATCAAGCAAAGAATTATCAAGACTGGATTCAAAGAATAGTATGTTTTACTTGTGAACGAAGTTCTTACGGTGAGAGATTATGTGGGTTATTCGTTATTATAATTAATAAGACCGGTTTAGTTGTTGTGCATATTTATATGAGTAACAATGTTGGTTTGATAAGTATAAATAACGAATTTGGTAATCGGCACCAAATAATAAGTGTGGATCAACTCACGGTTAATAGGAGGTGCGATTCTTTTTACGTTAGAGTTAACGGAGCTCGGTCTTCTACTTCGGATGTGTACGGCATATCTGCGTGTGTCGTCGAGAGGTGGGAGGGAGACTCATGTTGATTAGTTTCTTCTTCTTTTATAGAAGGAGTCTACAAATCGTGTCTCCTGATTGGCTTGAACCGGTCACGTGATAGTTACTAGTAGCTCCTGGTTGGTAGGTTGCGGTCACGTGCTTTTCCTTTGTTAGTCTGAGAAACAGGTGTTCTTTTATCTTCCTGGAATATTGGACCGCGAGTCGCCATCGATCCTCAAGGGACTTCTGTTGGCCTAAATTAGGATATCAATCATTGCCTAAATTGCCATCGTCCATCGAGAGTTTCCCGTTAGCCTAACTTTACGATAAACGAACGTCATTACCCAAGTCGACAATGATTTATCGTCGACCATCGTTTCGACTTTGGGCGTATCTGGTTTTCTCGTTTTCCAATATATATAATCAATTATCATTGATTTTAACTTTCGTAAAGTCGTTACTTTACATTCGTCCTTCCCATTATACAAAAAATTAAATTGTATCGCAATTTAATTTTTAAAACAACTATAGTACAATAAATTTCTCTTGAAATGTGTACAATATACTTAATGCATTTAGTAACTAATAGTACTTCCTTATTGGAATTTCGCAATATTAAAATAATAAATTTTTTGTTTAACTAATGGGTAAATATATATATATATATATATATATACATATATCTATACATTTATTGTTTTCCTTCTTCGGCTTTCTGAGGTCTCTTTGTCATTTCCATAGTCTCGAATTCCTGCCTCTTCTTTGTTTGAATTGGACTCTTCTTCCTTACTGGTGTTGGTATCGTCGAGGGTAAGTCGACCATCGACTCAGCATTACACATGCGTTTACGCGTAGTTTCACAAGAGCAACATTTCAATGGTCCTTTAATAATGTAGATAGTTAAACATAGTATGACAATTGTTAGTATTAAATTGAAAATCATATTTCCAGCATGAAATATACTCATTTTTTCATTGTCCAAATTAGTTTTTTCATCGATATTATCTAAACTTACCCCGCTTATCCTTCCCAGCTTTTTATACTCGAACGCCTTTAATAGCTTATCTATGTGTTCGGTACGGAAGGTGTTCATAGTTTCAAATTTTGTAATTATAACATTCTCACTTGTTATATTAATTTTAATTAGATTTTCTACTATAGATTTGATACGGAATTCCTTTCCCGTTATCCAACAATTTTTGCCAATGAGGATTTGGTATACGCCCTCCTCAAGTGTCATCGAGCTGATCTTTTCATTTCCGCAATGAAAAAATATATTTTCCCCTATAGTAGAAACTATGAACCTATTGAAATCAGCTCTCATCACGATTGTTCGATTGTTGTTCATTTTTTTTACTGTGAACAAGCATCCTTTTCTTGATTTGTGGTTTCCTACAATAATAGAACTTTCGCAGATGAACCTTCTATTATAAGAAATGTTATCATCGCATATCATAGGGGATTTCCCGATACACGAGACAGGTGTTGTTATATAGTTATTTTTAGTACTGACGGCTATGAGCTTCTCGACTTCTATTTCCATCGTAATTCCTTTTTTGAAAATAGGTATAGAAATTAGTCGATACAAGTTGTATGATTCTTGTTCGAAGAATGGGAACAATACTCTAAATACTAACTCATTTTTAGTTACAGATACAGTTTCGATTAC
Source organism: Osedax fenrisi (assembly GCA_964019155.1). Lineage (NCBI taxonomy): Eukaryota > Metazoa > Annelida > Polychaeta > Sabellida > Siboglinidae > Osedax > Osedax fenrisi. The sequence continues at coordinate 78,459,444 of OZ025239.1, forward strand.
TCCGTATTCGTAATACCATTCCGGACTCGCATAAGACAGGCCTAAGTCTTTTGCTTTCTCCAGAATTTCTTGTAGTCTGTCTAATGGTAGCGTCTTCTCCGTCAGATGACCCAGTTGTAGAGCTGCTCTCTGTTGCTCATAATTATCTAGATGTTTCTCAAAATTACTATATTCCACTTGTATAACATTTAAATCGTTTTGTAAGATGTCAATCATTATTAACCCCTGGGTTGTGCTGGCTATTACCATAACTTCCGTTTCTAACATTTCCATTTTAGATGAGAAACTTTTGGTGTAACTCTCCAGTGAGTCAAGGTGCTTCCTATTTTGTGCTACGTAGCCCATCGTTGTATTAACAATCGTGGTCATCCTATTTACCACATGAATAATTTTCGAGTCTCTCGCTCGATTCTCTCGTACTAACATGGAAATGACCTTTACCTCTTCATCTTCTGCAGTCCCGAATAGCGTTTTAGAAATCTTTCCCACAATATTGAACAGACCTCTTTTCCTCCTTCGGGGTGTAGTACCTTCTCTCAGCGTATTCATGAATCTCTTAACTAATGTTTTAATATTTTTAAATAAATTTAATTGGGGTAAATTAAAGCCTAAATTCTTTACAAATTTTAGGAATATTCTATTAAATGTTATTTCAATGACATTTAAGTTTTCCAAGTACGTTTTCATCATTTCTACTAGTTCATCATTTTGATTTGGCTTGTCTATTGTTATCAGTAATGTCCACTTGGCGGAAGTTGTCTGTAAGGTGTCAATTTTATTTATAAAAATACCGTCCGGGAGATGTTGCAATGTTCCTTGTTTGGTTTCACGTGTGATTACTTCACCGATAGCCAGTAGGAGTATTACCCAGATTATATTCATTTTCCTATAAAAAGTGGTACATGGGGGGTAATTGTGATTAATTATATATAATTTATTTTATATATATATATATACATATATTTATATATATATATATATATATATATATATATATATATCTATATTAAACTATTTATATATATATATATATATATATATATATATATATATATATATTCACTAAGCTTAAATTTACTATAATTTATTCTCATTAGTATTTGTTAGCTTAATTAGAGGTTCATTATCTTCGCTATTATACGTACTATCACTATCAGTTGAATCACTGTGATCTCCAGAGCTTACTCTACTATTCAGCTCTTTCGCAGATCGTAATTCATCTGAACTACTATCTATTCTATGTCTTTTCCCTCTATATCTTATTTTTGTCCCTCTTATTTGCCTGATGTCTCGGACCTTACCAGTAACGGGCATATCTGTACTTATTTCGAATAGAGTGTCTTGATCTGCTCTATTGGGTGGTAATACTTGAGTGATCCGTTTTAGCTGGTTCAACTGGTTACGTTTCATTCTAACGTTTGCGGAATCCCAGTTGACATGCGGGTTTACAAGTCTAACCTTTTCACGGTTGACTTTCTTTTCTTTGTGTGTTAACTGATTCACAATTATCAAAGTTTTCCCATACTTTGTTTTTACGATCCAATGTGGATCCCATCTAGAGGCGAATGTTATTCGGTCATCTGCCAATAACATTACTGTATCGCCAACTGATACGTCCTTATTACGCGCTTTTGCTGCTAATCTATCCCTATTAAATTTTCTAGAATTAATTGTTAATTCTTTCGCGGTTATAAAAGCTTTAGCTAAATTATCGATTCTATCTTCAAAAAAATGTTGCTTATTAACATTTAATAGCACTGAGAATGGTAGTTTTACGTTTCTACCATACATTAGATAAAAAGGTGTGAATCCTGTTGTATCGGACAATGCTGACCGGTAGGCTAACATTGCACTTGATAAAACTGATTCCCATCTATCCACTACATTATTAACTAGTTTGTTAATCATTTCTTTGAGTGTTCGATTGAATCTCTCAATTCGCCCATTACCTTGTGGGTGACCTGGCGTTGATTTTATATGCTTTATGCTTAATATATCTAAATATTTTTCAAAGTCGTTGGCCGTGAATTCAGTACCGTTGTCAGTTAAGACAACTTCGGGAATTCCATGCCTCGAAATGAATTGCTCATTAAAAGCATCAATTACGCTTTTACTTGTTTTATCAGATATTGGTAACGCTTCAGCGTAACCGGTACAGTGACAGATTATGGTGAGAATATATCTGTTATTCCGGTTACTAGGGATAAATGGACCTATTAGATCCATTGAGATTATTTCAATAGGGTAAGTCGCTATGGGCATTTCTCCCATTTTATATGACTCTGGTTTCCTATTATTTAACAGGCATACAGCGCATTCCTCTAAATGTGCGCGAATATCCTTTCTAATACCTGTCCATGTATATGATTCAAGTAGTCTTAAGTATGTCTTTTTTAACGACATATGACCTACTTCATTATGCGCTCTTTCTATTGCCGATTTTCTATATTTAAAAGGTAACAGTAGGCGCGGATATTCTAATGCCGCAGCATTTGCATTTTCGAAACTATATAGAACATCATCTATAATAGTATAATTATCATCATCCTGCTTTGCAGATTCCCATAACACGGGGAACTCTAACTTTTGTTCGGTCCCTATTTAATATTTCCCAAATTCAGGTCTTCGTATTTTTTTTCTTTCATCTACTCTAAGGCACTTACTATTTTTTGTTTTAAACTATCATGGCAACTTTCAACAGTGGTTCTATCGTGATAAAAATCGGCTCTAGAATTATCTAAACCTTTGGTTAAATTTAATATAATTTATTCCCATGAGAATTTGTTAAATTAATTAGAGGTTCGTTATATTCACTATTATAGGTACTATCACTATCAGTTCAAATCACTGTGATCTCCAGAGCTTACTCTACTATTCAGCTCTTTCGCATATCTTAATTCATCTATACTATAGTATACTCTATATTCTATGTTTATTTCCTCTACGACTTATTTTTATCAAACTTTTTTAACCACGTATCATATCTTTCCACAATCTTTTGTGTATTACAACAAGATTTTAGCATTATCATGAAATATCGTTTCAATTCATTTATTTTGCATTATTCTAATATCTCGATCCATTCTAATAATAGTGCCTCGTTTGTACCATCTATCATACCCAAATAAGGTGTATAATTTCTAATAATTATGTCATCCAGAGTTTCCACCACTAATGATACATTATTATTCACCATGATAGATAGTAACTTGAAACTATAGGAGCGTTACGGGAATAACACTATCTAATACATATATTCCTACAAGACAAGCTTTGTTTGTGGGTGCGATATCACGCTTCACCAATATATTTCGTTTAGTTATAATCTAATATATAAAGAAATATATAAACAAAATAATCTCTCTGGTTCGATTTATACGCACTTGTTTGAATGCATCAAGCAAGTAGGTATTTATCAGAGTAAATACTAATAAGGTATCGGTGTGAGTGATACAATATAAATATTTACTACTACTAGGTATACAAGTGAATATTTAAAACAAATTAGATTCACTAATATATCAATAATTAGTGATAATCAAGTACATATTCAAATAATTATTTAATTAGGTTAATTATCCTTAGTTAAATATAATGTATACCTAGCTGTTACAATACAACCGGAATAGGATTTGCAATAATTGCAATTATTCCTAATTAAATAACTGATCGGAGGGTGGTGTATGCTGACTACGCACTCTCAAATCAATTATTTAATTGACTGGCGTACTCACCAAATGTAAGATTCAGAGTTATTCTACAAGTAACCATCATATATATTCACAATATTATTGAATTAAGAATCAATAATCAAGCAAAGAATTATCAAGACTGGATTCAAAGAATAGTATGTTTTACTTGTGAACGAAGTTCTTACGGTGAGAGATTATGTGGGTTATTCGTTATTATAATTAATAAGACCGGTTTAGTTGTTGTGCATATTTATATGAGTAACAATGTTGGTTTGATAAGTATAAATAACGAATTTGGTAATCGGCACCAAATAATAAGTGTGGATCAACTCACGGTTAATAGGAGGTGCGATTCTTTTTACGTTAGAGTTAACGGAGCTCGGTCTTCTACTTCGGATGTGTACGGCATATCTGCGTGTGTCGTCGAGAGGTGGGAGGGAGACTCATGTTGATTAGTTTCTTCTTCTTTTATAGAAGGAGTCTACAAATCGTGTCTCCTGATTGGCTTGAACCGGTCACGTGATAGTTACTAGTAGCTCCTGGTTGGTAGGTTGCGGTCACGTGCTTTTCCTTTGTTAGTCTGAGAAACAGGTGTTCTTTTATCTTCCTGGAATATTGGACCGCGAGTCGCCATCGATCCTCAAGGGACTTCTGTTGGCCTAAATTAGGATATCAATCATTGCCTAAATTGCCATCGTCCATCGAGAGTTTCCCGTTAGCCTAACTTTACGATAAACGAACGTCATTACCCAAGTCGACAATGATTTATCGTCGACCATCGTTTCGACTTTGGGCGTATCTGGTTTTCTCGTTTTCCAATATATATAATCAATTATCATTGATTTTAACTTTCGTAAAGTCGTTACTTTACAATATATTAATTATAACTCCAATTACTAGTAATAGCTATTATTACTATAATTATTCTAAATAATAATTAAAAGATATATAATAATTGATTTATTTTCAGAGGGGCTTATTTATCCATCAAAATTGATGACTGGAAATATAATTATATTAGAAAAAATTTGCAGACAAAATATTGATCATTTTATTCACTTAAAAAACTTAAAAAGTAACCTAGTTAATTTAATGATGAGAATAAGTTATAATCCAATATTGTGTGATAAAGAAAATTGCAAATTAAATTTACGAATTTCAATATTATTTACTAATATTAGATTATATTTTCTTTTAAAAAAGGAGAGTGAAATTAAAGTCGGCAAAAGTGTATTAAGTAGAAATAGAAAAATATTAAAGTTTCAAAATTTATAATAAAATTATATAAATTATATTTATTATTTATTCAATATTTTATATAAATAATGAATAGGTACCTAAACTAATATTATTAACAATTCTCATTTATTAAAATGTAAGTATTTTTATATGTAGTTTAAAAATATAAATTGTAATGGGGACACATTATTTGTATATATTTGATATTAGTCAAATTAAAAATAAATTATATAAATAAAGTAACCCATATTTAAGTAATAATATATTTGAGGAGTGCCAGATGTTTCATTTAAGGATTCCATACACACTTCTTATAGGGAAATTAAAGAAAATATATCTGATATAAACGTTGTATATTTACAGAAGAGGGGCTGAAGTACATATATTAGATAAATATTCATGACATACATAGAAAGTGATAAATGATAGGATGATAAGAGATGATATAGTAGATAAATATCTGGTCTGTGTCAAATTTTACTCCCCACTTGTTTTGGTTACTATTCATATGGTCAAATTTAATATAATCATTTCTGTAGATGACATAGGCTACTATTGTACATGATACACCAATATAGTAAATTCACATGTAGTATATATTGTAAGATACAATTAAATTAGTTGGTATTATAATTTTTAATTACATAATGATACATCTAAAATATCTAAAATTTGAACTCGACAAATGTAATTAAAATAAATGAGGACCATATTCGATATTCTCCAATTATCCATTCTAAATTATTTATTACCATACTATAGTATACTTATTTGTAAACAATATTATATATATTAAATAAATATAGTTTGTGATAAGGTATATAACAAAGATTTTCCGAAGGAAAGATATAACACTTACGCGAAATCGTGTAATTCGAATTTGTATACAAAATACCCTGGTGCCACCTATAGCGGGTTACTTTTAGGAACTATGAGTTGTTTATAATGTAAATTCGTATCAAACTATACACTTTTAAAATGTTAAATAATATGCTTTAAATTAATATTTATATGATGAAAACTAAGTGTTCATTACTAATATATAACAAACAAATATGATATTTATGTTTTAAATGCTATAAGTATATATTTAGTAAGTAAAAGTTAATTTATATTGCATGCAATTTAATAGAGCAATGAAAACATTGTTGTATGCAAACAGAGCCGAACCTAAATCTATTTCAGTGATTTCGATACTACTGCTAGCAGCGGTTGGGGATATTACTAAATTACGTTGCATGCATAGGGAGTGTTAAATCTTTGCTTCGCAAAATCTTTGTATATAAGGTATACTTTTATTTTGTAAATAAGGTATATAATTTTTAAATTAGTCATATATAAAATGTATTCCTATAATATAGGCTATATTATTTTTGAAAAAGTTATATTATATATAAAATAAAATGTAAATCTTGTGAATATACCATATATCAATATATATATATATATATATATATATCAATAGTATTTGACTAAATATAAAAATATAATTATTATAATAAAACAAATAGAAACTATTCATAATATTTAATTTGCCTATTTAAAAATAATTTTGAAAGATGGGTATGTATAAAATATGGCGAATTTAAAATCTGATAAGTTGTGGTGGTTGTATATAATAGTTATATTTTTGTAAACTCAGTACACATATTTAAGACTTGTAAAACATATGTACATACTTAGTTAATAACTACAGATAATATATCAAGGGTTCAACTAATTATATAATATTATATATTAAATATATTATATTCCATAAAATATTTTTATTTTAAATAATTTGTATCTTTTAATGCAAATACAAATTATAATGTAAAATATGGCATGTAATATAATTATTATAATAATATATACTTATATATTACACATATTATAAATATATATAACATTATCATGATATTCAATTAATAATTAATTTAATTATTTATAAATTGTTTTAGAATATTTAAAATCAGTACGCATTTGACGTATACATAAAATTTATGAAAATCAATTGTATAGTTATATATATAGTATACACATATTTTAATTATAATATTATATTAAATATATATATATATAAATATAAATTAATTTATTTATTAAATATTAACGGTGATTAATACAAATTGTAAGTATATACATTAATATAAGCTAGATAATTATATTATAATTATAATTCACAATAATTATTTAAAATTAAAAGTGATGATTAAATATGAATCATGACTAGGAGCGCCATCTTTTCGAAGGCATTATGGTTAAAAAACGATTTCACGTAGAGATAGAGAGTGGTATATCTTTCCTTCGGAAAATCTTTGGTGCAATACACGAATATTTAGTCTGTGTAAAACACGGACATTTAGTCTTGGATTTACACGAACATTACACACATTTTTTAAAATATCTTTTATTTTATATATTATTTATTTAAATACTCTATAATAAAGAGTATCATTACTACTATTATAAAACATATGTTAAATTAAACTATATTACTTATTTTTAGATATAGTGATTAATTTCGGTGTAAAACATGGATATTTAGTCAGAGTAAAACACGGAAATTAGTCACCTTACAAATGTATTGATATTTATATAAAAAAAGTTATTTTAGTGTATAATAAATGTAAATACATTATTATATCTAATTGGTGATTAATTTCTATATCATATATTAACTTATAATTATGTTTTAAATTTCTACCGTGTAAAATTTCAAAAATCGTGTAAGATTTCCAGCTTTTACACGAGGTAAAACACGGACAAAAAACACAAAAATTGACTTGGTATATATATATATACTAGATATATAGCCATCCTAGATATATATATGCATGCTAAGATGATGTTTAGCAACATATACGGTGTGTACACTGTACATCTATTTAGTTTACAAAACATCGGGATCAAAACTACATAGGACCTACGAAGATTATGGTTCATATGTGTTACAACACGAACAAAGCCATAGTAGGTACTTTTACTCGTGTTTGATATGTCATCGGTATGCGTAATGCAGCCGAAACACTCGGACCGCCTGTAGTTTGTAACAATCACGGTTAGGATGGTATCTTCATGTCCCCCTCGATGTCCTCTTCGATATCGATGCTTCGCAGGTTTTATAATGATTTATCTTAGCCGCCACCGACTCAAGTCCAATCACAAATAGTAGTTCGGTAATAACATCTCAAGCAACTGGAAACTGCCCAGGGACACTGTGCCCAGTGGACAGCTATGCATATGGGTAGCATATTATTTAGACCCATGTGTAGCATATTATTTAGATAATCAGATCATTCAATACATGGTCTCCGTAGTTAACATATCCACTATAGTTATAGAATAGATATATCTATTCTATTGTGATGGATCCACTTTGTGTGTATCTATTCTATTGTTTTTAGAGTAATGATAATTCAATGAATACATAGTTTATGAAATATTATAATTCCTATAAATATGATCAGAATTTATTATGTACAGTTGTATAACAATAATATAAATTATTAAATTAAACAAATATGTATATACATACATATATATAATTGAATAATTAAGAGAATATTATTTAAAAATTCCAAGTATTTCAGATATACAATTGTATATACTATGAATAGTGAAATTACCTATAGAGTGTATGATTACATAATAAATAATCTCTTAAACCGTCGAACAATTTTGATTATATATACGTACATATAAATATATACAAAAACGCACACACACACATACATATGTGCGTATGTTTTCACCATTGATAGTGTGAATGACATCGCAGAGGTCGAATCCTGTAAGCATTTAGAATATATCCCACATCGTAACAGAGATCCCCGAGAGTGAGAAGTTAAACCATCGCCTCACTCGTTGTACACCCGTTATACACTAGTTATACACCAGTTATTCACTAGTTATACACTCGGTATACACCAGTTATACACTAGTTATACACTAGTTATACACTAGTTATACACTCGGTATACACCAGTTATACACTAGTTATACACTAGTTATACACTCGGTATACACCAGTTAAACACTAGTTATACACCAGTTATACACCAGTTATACACCAGTTATACACCAGTTGTACACCAGCGCATACGACACGAACGTGGTATTGAACGTGCGCGACTATAGACATGCCTACCTACGTACGTACGATACTACTAAGGAGGTAGCCGAGCCTGACATATAGCAGTATCGACGGAGGTAGAGTAGGGGGAGTAATAGGGGCGGGCGTGGGGGGGGGCGGAGTAAGAGGAGGAGGAGGACGTCAATCGGGAGTCGGGTAGTAGTCGGAATTGCTCCACACCGATTGGTCGTTGGACGTAGAGTACGTGGCGCGTCTGTTGACCGGATGTTCGTAGAGTTCGCTTAGGATCGCGTCCACTGTTGTGTTCAGATCCGCTTCGAACCGGCTCATTCTTCTGCGTGTGTATATGTGTCACTATAGTACACTTATCATCGCGTATACGTATATAGCAATATATATATATAAAATTGATTACATTAAACTATTACTTAATAGAAGTTAGTTTACATATTTTTAAATAATAATAATAATGTAAATATTATTTTATCGTTATTCATAAATTATTTTCGTTCGAATACAAACTTATTTATATGTTCGAGTTTTTTGTCTATTTGAGTGATCGGCGATAATACCTATATAAGTTTTAGGTGTTAGTTGTATATAGAATTAAGGTATATAGGTTTATTAGTTAATGTTAATATTATTGAATCATATGACAACGCATTTGTTATATAACCATATATTGAGGTGATGGTGATACATCTATAGATATATAACCCTCATAATACATGTATAAATCTAAGATATAATCAACATTAATACGTAGACGGAATGAAATGAAGGTAATATCACTATACTTATATAATAATACATATAACTATACGTTTAATTCTCTAGTTATATCTCAATGTATACATGCGTATTACAATAGTATAGTCGCGGATGAAACGACTGTGATAATGTCACTGAAATAATCATTGTAAGCTGTATATACGTATAAACTAATTATATCCGACCAAATGAGGCTCGGCTTATTATTTGTTTACTAAGTAGCATATTTATAAATCTAATTAAAAAGTTCACGTTTTACACATTTGTTCTCAGTTTTACATCGCGCCACACTCAAGCATACACATTACACACCACACAAATAATAATGAACACCAGTTAAAATCTTCAAGTTATACTAAGTTCTTGAGTTCAATCTACCTACATATATATATATATATATATATGTATATATTTATTTTTATTTTATTACCGAGGAGTCCTTTCCATACAATCAATGAACTCGGATGAAGTTTTAACTTACCAAATGGTTATACTGTTCTTTCTCATATTTAGTTAAATAGGCTTTCTACTCTTACATAGCAGATGAAATAACATCCATAGTTACCATGGTAACTACAGGTGATGTCAACGACTAACCGGAATCGACAGATCACTTCCCGAACTTGACATGTGGTAATAATAGCTGTCAGACGTAGAATCTATAGAAACGCATTGTTTTAGTAAGCGAACGTACGCGCGCACGTGTATGTGTATGCGTATGTGTACGTGTATATGTATGTGTACGTGTACGATATCACAGGTATAATAAGAATAAGTATAAGCGATGATCAGGGTTCGCAATATTGAGGTTTTGGTTATTTTGTTATCCATTTTGAAATTTTAGGTTTATTTGGGTTGTTAAACCTTATTGGAAATTTAGAATAAAATAAAAAACCCTAAAACCCGAAATTAAATTTAAGATGTATTACCCTCACGTTAGTGATCCATATATGTATACATAAACGAAGCATATTTATAAGAACACTAACTTTTAGAATCTATCGGGGAGAGTTTGTCTCTTCTGTGAGTTTTCTTTTGTCTAGTTAGAGATCTCGTCCGATGGTGGGACTTCCTGTTTGTGTGTTATTGTATTCAATGTATACTAACTATATCAACTTAATATATACTAACCGAGAGGTATTATGCATATATTAAAATATATCTAAATTAACGGTAATTTATATATATAATATATATATATATATATATATATATATTAAAATTCCTAAAATATGTTGCTCTTTTCATTATATATTGATAGACATAGATGTTATTGTTAATTATTAAGTGATGTTGAATAATTAATTAAATAGATTTCGATGAAATTCATTAATACATAGTTATCTAAGTTATTAATGTTCAGTTAAACCTTAACGTAACGAATATATAATATTTCCATTTATACATTAGGTTTATCAAACATTTCACTAATACTTCACATTACAATATTATATAACCACAATAAAGATGAATTATACACTAGTAATATATTAGAAATATTAAATTAGGTATTTTAAATAATAAATACTTAAATAAACAATTATGAATAAAATATTTAATGTACTATTTAAAATATATATATTTATGCAATATCGTATACTTTACTTTAATTTAGTTATTATAGGTACAATACTTATAGCATGACTGTTTACATATATATTCTCAACAACACATGTTCTATTTTGCCATCTAATTTTAAAGAAGTCTAAGATGAAATGATTGTATTTATAAATATTTAGTATATAAAAATTACATAAATATACATAGATATTCGTTTAAAAAAGGGTTTTTCAGCTATAACTCGATATCTCGAAATAAATTCAATCAAATTTGACAATATTTATTCGAAATATTTTCCATTTTTTGATTATAGTGGGTTCATGTTCATGTTCAAGGTTTATGATAAAATGTAATATTCTTTTTTACTTTTTAAATATTTGAATAATAACTTTTTTTAAATTATTGTCAATACTTTATTATTTAAAAGAAAACTTGATTCTGTGCATAATATTGTAGATCAATAACATCTTTATAACTATTATTAAAACAATTTAATTTGAATAACTATTAACCAATATATCTTAATTATAGCAACCCATATGATTTTCCTATTACCGACCCCCTAAATTACCCTAATACCGACCCCATGTGATTTATAATATCCAATCAAAATAGATTCGTATTTTACTTTAAAATATGTCGTAAGTTGTTTGTGTATCATTGATATAGATTTAGGATTCATGATTCCAGTTGATTATATACATACTGATTAATAAATAAATATTAAATAATAATATACACTATTTTAATATAATTACTATAAAGTTTAAATTTAAATTTATTAATTATATTACTATTAAAACATAAATTCAATACAAAATAAATTGCGGGAATGTTATAATTAATTATATTTATGTATATCTACTATTTTTATTGGATATTATAATACTACAATTATTTATATCACGATTATTTTAGGGGGTCGGTAATAGGAGAAGGGGGTCGGTATTAGGTATATGTATCCGATTACCGACCACCCTATTTATTCTTGTAAATATAATTATATCAAACATTTAAAATAGCCACATTATTCATTACCATAATATTACCCTAATTACAAAATTTAAAATAGATATATTTAATATTGAATAAGTATTACAAATAATCATTTGGGGGTCGGTAATCGGAGACTTTCCCCTAAATAGTATGTAACCTACCTGGGTAGGTAATACACATTAAAGGGGGTATCCCACTACAATAAATCAGGAGAAAATTTCCGAAAATGTTTACTATAGTATATATACACTGTAGAAAGTTTTCTATAGAAAGTGATTTTCTAGCAAGTTAACTCCAATTGTAGTGGGATACCCCCTTACTTTCCGGCAACTTGCCGGACATATAGTAACTTTAAAGGGAGTATCCCATTAGAACTTGCTTGAAAATAACTTTCTAGCAAACATTTACGAGCATTATTTCCTGCAATACTGGTTGTAGGATACCCCCTTAATATAGCTCATAAGTAATACGCAGGGGATATTGTAGTCGGTGAGCGTATTATGGTATATAACGATATTTATAAAACTATGATAGCTATCAACAAATTATATACATACAAATATAGATAATTAAATTCTAAAAGCATTATTTATAAATACGTATTTTAATATATATTATTCAATATTAATATAAGATATTTATTGTATTGAAATTAAAAAATCAGCCATATTAATTTACTTCATCTAAAGTAATTCGTTTGATTGATTATCATTAAGAAATATATTCTCCGTCACATACAACTATGTGGTATATTACATACTCGCTCCAATAAACGATCCTCCAATACGTTTCTACTTCAATTCCCTTCTAAACACAACTTAAATTCAACTAACACTCGCGCCTGGGCAATATCCGTCCCATATTCCTGAAACACTCTACCTACATTCATCCGTACTACACCATCAACTCCATACTTCAAGAAACTATTGAAAACCCACTTATTTAATATGAAACATTAAGTTCAAATATATATGGACGGCCGATTGCTTTATAAGCACAGTTTGCAGTCCGAAAACCGAAAAAAGTAAAATGTATGTATGTATACTCCGTTGTATTTTCTAGAACAATGGGTTTATTACCTAACCCGTTGTATTCTCTAGAACAATGGGTTTATTACCTAACCCGTTGTATTCTCTAGAACAATGGGTTTATTACCTAACCCGTTGTATTCTCTAGAACAATGTGTATTACCTAACCAGTTGTATTCTCTAGAACAATGGGTATTACCTAACCCGTTGTATTATCTAGAACAATGGGTATTATTACCTAATCGAACTGGCGGACGAAGACGAGGCTCTGTGCATCTTCTTTTTGATTTCATCTTCCGTCCATGCTTTATCACCTAACACATGAGGTGATCAACACATGAGTGCTAAGCGGGTTAAAGGGTAGGCTATAACATTAAACTATACATCATTAATATACAACATATATTATAGGTATACCTATATATATATATATATATATATATATATATATATATTTATAAGGTAACCCGCACATTTACGAAATAACGATATTGTTAAAATAGATGATGTCTGATATCTATTGAGTAATTCCATTAGATTTTAAACGCATTTAATATTAAAATTATCATTATTATTATTTGTATGTATCAATAGAAAATAAACTTCGATAGAATGAGAACGTTGTAGCTACACGCTATTTCTATTGAAGTATACGCTATGTGCAGTGCCTTCATCGTATCACATCTCCTCTTCACAATCATTAGGATACACATCGCCTGAACATCGCCCGAACATCTAAGTGCAACTATTAACGCATTGTTAACTTGACACATGGATAAGCCAAGTAGGAATAGAGGCTACGGCACGACTCTTCAGACCAAAGTATTTGTTATAACATATACGAGTATTGATTTAGTATGTTAACTTTTATCACCATATATATTTATATATATATATAGGGTTTCCATGTATTTCTCGAAGGAGGGCAACATTAAAAACTAAATGTATCCATATATTGATGTATCCATGGATAGGCCTAGTTTTAAATTTGACCTCTCCTATAGGAGATATGGTATACCACATGTGGCATACTACATCATACACAACTAACTGTTTGCTGCGTCGAATACGGGCATACTGTACGTGGAGTCCACAGATAGTACTACGATGCCCGCAGCGTGACTGTTCAGAGACTGCAGACCACCGGGTTGACTGCGGTGCGTGTGTGTGCGTATGTGTGCGTGTGTGTGCGTATGTGTGCGTGTGTGTTATACTGTTATTATGATATTACACCCCTACATATTGTATTGATATAACGGAATCGTCCATTATATCAAATATTGTATTGTGTGTCAAGAGAATGTTAATTTATGTGGGTTATCTTCCATACCTAGGCTATTTATAATACACGCCTATATATAACATATGCCTTCTCTGTATTGAGCACTTGAACATTTTACTGTTAATAAATATACAAAATCCATCACCTATTTCTTCTAAACAGTTTGAATAATACATTCCAAGTTATACGAAGTTAATACCAACATTGTGGCATTATAGTTCGTCGTTGATAAAACTATATATATATATATATATATATATATATATATTGTAAATATATCAATTAAACTATCTCTACTAGGTTATAAAGCCTCTCCATTAAGCTATATTTAAAATATTTATAGAGAACGTTGGATGATATATTATTTGTATATAAAAATAATATGAATACAACTAACTATCAAACATCTGTATCATATATAACATATAACATGGATATAATAACTAATATAACATCTAATGACATAACACCCCCTGATACAATACTCCCGTTATAATACACCTGACATAACCCCGCCCCATCACTACACCCCGAACCCTGAGCTCCCCCCCCCACTAACCTGATAGACGACAGATTAACCGACTTCGTGTCTTGCGTGTCTCTGTGGTTCCTGACGCACGCCTCGGCGTACCTTCTGAACCGATCTTTAGCCACCGACCCTAGGTCAAGTAATGTCACGTGACCATAGCGGCGATGGAGGCGACTCGCGGTGGGGATAAAGGAAAGTGGTTGTAATCGTATTCAATCACGGATATAATTAGGTAGAATGACATGCGTCACTATTTAGTGAAACATCCGGACCGCCATCTTGTTTGTAGTGGTTTTATTTGTTTTAAAATATGATACTAAACTATATATTTTATATAGTAAATATACAGGACGATAATTATAATAGTTACAAGATGAATTCGTAAATAAATAGTATGTAATATATTATAATTATACTAATATTATTACTAATATTATTACCAATAAATAATTATTTATTAGTAATAATAAATATAGGATATATAAATCAGCCGAAAGGTGAAATATAAGAATGATATTTTTCATATTTATATTATTATAATAAAATTTGTATCTTTGAAAAGATTATTAAATTATATAATATCAAGACATATTTTGTTTTTTTTTTCAAATTTATATTTAAAAAAGAGCTACGATCAAAAATGTGCAACATATACTTTCACAAGATGGCGGGTCCGGTGTTTCAATAACTATTAGAGAATGCCTATCTACCTAATTATATATATTTGTTTTCAATATATACTTCTTTATATGCCTTAAAGGAGCACTTTTTATTATATTCGCAAATAATTGTTTATTATATATATATTATTTAAACTGTTTCTTTAAAAAAATAAATTCATTTCATTTGATGGGATAGTTAATGCCGTTATTTAGAATAGTTGTAATAATGAAGATACACTTTATAAATGATTGTAAAGCTGATGCCACACTT